>CM055643.1:29452791-30652791 GCA_029378325.1 Elaeagnus macrophylla | reverse complement strand
ATTTAGCATTTTTAAATGATCTAACTTTTATTGATCAGTGGTTACTGAGACTTTTTATATTTGTCTGAGTATTTAAATTTTGGTTTTGAACTTTATTTTTCATAGGTGGAATAATAGGTCTTGGAGAAGCAGTGGAGGACCGTGTTGGTTTGCTGCACACATTGGCTACACTTCCCACTCACCCCGAGAGTGTTCCAATTAATTCTCTCATTGCTGTGAAAGGCACTCCACTCCAAGATCAGAAGGTAGCTTTAATACATTTCTAATAGTGGAACTTTGAAACTAAATTCTAAATTACTCCACATGGAAATTTTGACAATTGTCTTGACATATTTTGCATTGATTTTTTTTTTTGTCCTGTTATAAGGAGGAATAACTGCTAAATGATGTTGAGTTTTTTATTTTTTTTTTAAATAACTGCACTACTCACACATTCATAATAGAAATTTGAATCTTAAACCTTTCACATGCTCAAATGAGTTTCATGTCCTTGAGCTACAATTCGTTGGCAAATGATGTTGAGTTATTCATGAGCATTTTGAGTACACTTATTCCGTCTTATAATTATGTGGTATAATAATATTGTCGAATCTAGTAAACTCTTCCATGAGGTAATAAGTATACAAGATAACTTTTAAGTTTTACTTTTAACCATGGAGATGAAAATGTGTTCAAATTCAGTTTATGTAATTTTTTAAAGATATGTTCAATGCCTGATCTAGACATTTATTTTAGAGATATTGCATGAGATGAGGGGTGTTTCTATTTTGTCCCTTCACTAGTTTTAAGCACATGTTCATAAATATATTTTTGTATTTGCGTTCAAAAGAATAAAAGTCGTCGGAACTCTAGCAACTTTGGCGACAGTTGACCATTGAACAACAAATCATGCTATTCATTCAGGAACTGTAGATACTCTTGAATATGTATTTAATTTTGAGCTTAAATTGAATAGGAGGTCAAAAATGAATAGTGATCAAAGAAAAATTGCTCCTTATTTTATAATATGAATATTTATTCATTGTTATATTTATGAAAGTATATGTATATCAGAAAAAAAATTTGCCAAATGAAATTGAACATGTTTTCATCGCCTAGGAGGGGTTAGAAATAAAATTCGCAAAAAAACTGGGTTATATATGAGAAGGAACCTTTACCCAGTTCGTTTATGTTGTATGAATTGTTCCAGCCAGTTGAGATATGGGAGATGATTCGGATGATTGCCACGGCAAGGATAGTCATGCCAAAAGCAATGGTGAGATTATCAGCTGGCAGAGTACGATTCTCCTTGCCAGAGCAAGCATTGTGCTTTCTTGCTGGGGCAAACTCAATATTCACCGGTGAAAAGCTGTTAACTACACCTAACAACGACTTTGATGCCGATCAACTTATGTTCAAGGTGCTTGGCTTGATTCCAAAGGCACCTACTGTTGCAGATGATTCAACAAAGGCCGAAGATGTAGAGACTTGTGTGGAAGCAATTTCAAGTTCAGGTTGATATTACTAACATTGAAGAGAACCAAGTCTTGATCCTTTGTTCACTACCCTGTTTGTTTGTCATCTATATAATTACTAGATAAAAATACAAATTATTTTACTTATTTAAAATTTTTTCTTTTGTTAATTTTACAAGATATTTGAAATAATTTTCAAATTAATTTTTTATGTTTTTAATAATTATTATATAATTAGAGTTCTCATGGGATGTAATACTTATTTTATTATCATATTTTAGAGTTTTTATTTGATACGATAATAAATTTTAAGGATCAATTAATGTCAATAGTTTAAAATATATTGATAATTTTGTATATACATATACACACACACGTACATATATATGTATGTATGTATGTATGTATGTATGTATGTGTGTGTGTGTGTGTGTGTGTGTGTTTGTATATGTATGTATGTATGTGTGTGTGTGGATAGATATTACTATTGTGTGTGTGGATAGATATTACTATTGGCTCCTGTTATGGCCATTCAATCACCAACTTTTGAGTTTAGATTCAAACCAGTTCAAATCGTGAACCACTTTTATTATATTGCATTTTAAAGCTCAATAGGTACTAGAATTTGCAAATAGGACATCGATTACTATTTGTCCTATGTATATTGTCGTTTGAGGAATGTTAGGGTTGCACATTATATATATATATATTATGTGTGTGTAGATAGCTATTACTATTGGCTCCTGTTATGGCCATTCAATCACCAACTTTTGAGTTTCGAATCGAACCACTTTTATTATATTGCATTTTAAAACTCAACAGTTACTAGAATTTGCAAATATGACATCGATTACTATTTGTCCTATGTATATTGTCGTTTGAGGAATATTAGGGTTGCATTTTTTTTTCTTTTTTTTGAACAAAAAAAAGCGTTCCAGGAAGAAGATGACCGATTTTCTTCATTCACCTGGATCAACGTTGATATTGAAAGTATTAAACAATGGCTAGTATTTAAGATTGTCGTCGAAAGGATTTTAATAACTACTACGTATCTTTTTATCTTTCAAATTCATGACCACAATGATCATTTTTGCACCCTTTTTTTTTTTTCTACACAAGTTATGTATTAGTTTAACTATTATAAAGGCTTGAGTATGCACTTTTATATGAAAAATAAACATCCTAAATATTGAAGTGATGTGATTATGAGATGTATCTATATATGTATTACCTCTATGACTTAATCAAAGTATGTATATGTATTAAATATATTCATACATTATTTAAAATTTTAATTAATTGTAAATATATAACTACGTACGTTCTAGCCAAAAAGATACATGTCAATTTGATTAGTGATGGATAATCTAACTATCAATATAATTAATTATGACTATATGAAGTATATAAGAATAAATTTTGAATTATTATAGTATTAATTATTAGTTTATTACTTAGATAATGGAAGCAACTTTTGCTCATCTTATAATTATTCTTAGTATGAGTTTGAAAGTTCATTAGGGAAATAGTATAATGTTATTCATATTTACTATTTGACTTTCTTAACATCTAGAATAATGATGTGTAACAAAATAATTTGTGACTTTTTATTCTAAATTTTTAATTGTGTATTTGTTTGATTATACATCTTCTAAACTTTTATGTTTTTAATAATAGTTAATTTTTGTGAAATAAAAAATAACAAACTTAATGACTTAGTTACGAATTAAAACTTAAAAATCTAAAAGATTTCAATTTTAAATATTTAATTACTCATTTATAAATTCCTTTTTAATATTTTTAATAATATTAACTATTTGTGGGATAACAAATAAGAGATGTAAAAACTAGAAATCGAAAAAACTTCGGTAAAGATTATTTAATTACCCTTTCATAATTTACTTTTTATAAAATTAAAAAAGTTAAAGATTGTATATAGTTATTTTTACAGCTGTCAAATAGATGAATCATGTCGACTTTGGATCGACCTATTTATGACTCAACCAGTATAAGCTTGACCCAAACCCAGTCCGTTAATTAAATAGGCCAAAAAGTATAATCTTGACTCAACCTATTTAATAAATAGATTAATCCCTTTAACTCATTTAACCCGTTTAAATATATCAAACATATGTTACATTTTATAATGTAAAAAAATGTGACATATTGTATCAAATATCTACATATACTTATATAACTTATTAACATAATAATAAATTCTAATTTGATTCCAAAAACAAATTAATTTAAACATTTTTTTAACAAAAATGATAAAATATTAATTAATATAAAATAAAAATAATATTAATAATTATAAGTATTGTAATGCATCATAGTCAAGGTGTTAAAGTCTCAAACACCACCAAAAAAGTGTAACAAAAATATATATAATAAATGTTTTGTAAGTAAAACTTGTTTTAAGTTTAAAATAAATAATTAATAATCAAAACATACAAAATTAAACTAAATAATATATTACAATAAATTGATAAAAACACAAAAATAAAAAATGAAATAAATTTAAACATTATCCCAATAATATTTTTAAGGACAAAGTTACAAAATAATTAGATTAAAAATAATTACTTACATACCTTAACAATTTTAGTTATTTATTTGGGTTGCTTGTAAGGGTCAGGGGTATCTCTGGGTTAAACCGTTATGACTTGATTTTTAAATGTGTTAAACGGGTTGACTTGTTTACGACCTAACCCATATAAGCTCAACTTAGACCTGACTCGTGGGTAGGTCAAGTCCAAAATTGTCAGCTTTAGGTATTTTAGAATTAATAACTATTTTCACAGTTTATTTAAAATATTGTAATATAAATTTTTGTAAATTAAAATCGCTCTCTATTTAATTTGCAAGTGTAAATTAACATGTGCAATGCAGGTATGAATGGCTAGTTTTAGAAAATGCACATGTGCAATGCACTCTCTGTGGAACGTTATTGTGCTTCACCACACTATATTACTTATATGACCCTTAAACTTACAGAATCGCTACCAAGTAACCTATAGAGCGTATCAAAGACAAAAACCAAATAGCAACACTTCCATCCCCATATACTTGGTTGTTCTCAACAGGTCATCCTTAGGTAGTTAATCCAAAGTAGATCATCCTAATCAACCTATCCATATTCAATCCAAAGCAGATCATATAATTGTATATCCAAATATTAAGTCCCCAATTCTTTTAGCTAGAGGCAAGAAAGAAGAACGTATTGATATACCCCTTTTGTATGGCCCAAAGATTTGTAGGCCCCACTAAATCCATTGGACAAACAAAATAGATCTTCTTCACCAAAAGATATTTAAGCACTGTATCATACCTAACTTGGTCGGGTGTTAGAACTAAATTTGTCATGTGTTAGATAATAGAAATCATATCGAGCAGCCCATTTAATCCAAGTCGTACAACTTAGGTCTTCTAAACTTGTTCATCATCAGCTCTCCATCGTCTGGTTTTCATTATCATGTTGTCACCATTAGGTTGTACTTGGACAATCCTTATTAGGTCTGTACCATCAGGTCATACATGGACAATCTTTATCAAGTCTTCATAAGGTCTTTACCATCAAGTTGTACCTATAAAATCATAGAAAGTCTTCATAAGGTCTTTACCAAAAAGTTGTATACGGATAGTCCTTGGCATGTCTTCATCACTTAACCATGTTGTACCTAGACAATCCTTAGCAGGTCTTCATCAGGTCTTAACCAGGTTGTACATAAACAATCCTTAACAAGTCTTTATAAGGTCTTTACCATTAGGTTGTACATGACAATCCTTAACAGGCCTTCATTAGGTCCTTCCCATCAAGTCGTACCTAGATAATCCTTAACAAGTCTTCATCAGGTCTTAACTAGGTCATACTTGGATAATCTTAACATGTCTTCATCAGGTCTTTCCCATCAAGTCATACCTAGACAATGATAACGCTATGAAAAAAGAATTATTATATAATTTTTATGCTTAATATTAACTTGTCTAATTGAGTAAATAATATTTTTGGGTTAAAATATTAAAATAGGATAAGTTTTGGGTCAATGGTAAAAATGAATGAAAGTATAACTTTTGGAAATTTTATGGAATTTTTAGGGATATTTTATTAATTTTTTAATGCAGGTTAACGCGTATAGAAGTATCCAGGATGCACTTAGAAAAACCCAGATACACGTGGAAGCCAGCTGGTGGTCACACAAGCAACGTCAACGAATCATGGATCACCGTGTGGCGCCCGCTCAACAATAGTCCGCATTAGCCTCTACAATGTGCCACGTGTCAGCACGACGTTCATTTCAAAAATCGCAGAACGGTCCACATGTCACGCCACGCAATCTACGCCAGCGAATCATGGAGTGTTGAGTGGCTCCAGCTCAGCAAATGGTCCGCATTGCCCTCCCAAAGCACGCCATGTGTCGCTCGCGCACTACTCCCATTTTTCGTTCGTGCCATGTGCCACCATCTAGTTCGCTCCGCCTATTTTCCTTGCCATATGTCATCTCCTGATTGGGCAGTGCCTATTTATTAATGATTTTCATCCAACCATTGATTTAAAAGCTGATTGAACGGCTCAGATTTCACCTGAGACATTTTTGAAGGGTTTTAGCCTCAACACAACTCAAATTTCGGGTAGAACACAAAATATGAGTTTTAGAACAGTGTTTTTTAGTGTTTTTCACCATTTTTGAGCAAGAAGCAAGGGTTTGAAGCTTTTGGAGCAAAAAGAGGCAACTTGAGAGCATTTTTTGAGAGATTCTACACAACAATTTTTCCATTCAACTCCTCCAAGTGTAATCTTTATGTTTCTTATAACTTTTTCTCTTGTTTTTATTGTTTTAAAAATAGGTAGTATGGAGTAGAGATTTTTGTTCTAGAGATTTTAATGGAACCCATTCTATGAATATGACTGTTTAATGTTTATTTAATATTATTAAAGTGTTTGGATTATTTAATTAGGTGATTTGTTAATTTTGTGTGCAATTGAAAAATTGATATGAAATTGTGAATATGCATTAAATTAGCGTGTAATGAGGAAGAAATTTTCATTATTTTGTATGTAATCATTTTTAAACTCTAGGTACTCAATGACCCATGTATGCTTAGATGGCCATAAACATGTGGGCTAGGTTTATATAGATTAGGATTAACATAACCATA
Organism: Elaeagnus macrophylla; assembly: GCA_029378325.1. NCBI lineage: Eukaryota > Viridiplantae > Streptophyta > Magnoliopsida > Rosales > Elaeagnaceae > Elaeagnus > Elaeagnus macrophylla. The sequence continues at coordinate 30,646,177 of CM055643.1, read as the reverse complement.
GACATGTGGATGATAATTATTTGAGTAGAGTTGATTAATAATCCATATATTTTAGTTACTATTATTGAGACGTGAATTAATTGGGAGTAGAATGGGGGAAATTGAATCCCTAGATTTCCTTTAAATTGTGTTAAAAACTATTTTTGTTTAATTTCATTTAGTTTAATTTTGCATTTAAATTCTATATTCAAAACCTAGATCATTCAAATAAAGCAAGAAAGCATAAAAACTTGATAGCTAGTCTTAATATACAAAATTATCTCAAGTCTTTGAGGTTCGACTCGTGCTTACGCACACTTTACTACTTTGTACTTACCATATACTAGTAGAAAATTGTAGCAGACAATCCTTAATAGGTCTTAATAAGGACTTTACCATCAGGTCGTACCTAAACATCCTTAACATGTCTTCATTAGGTCTTAACCATTAGATCTTCACCATCAGGTCGTCCTTAGACACTTCTCAACAGGTCATCATCAAGTCTATGCCATCAGGTTGTAGATGGACAATTCTTAGTAGGTCTTCATCAGGTCCTAGCTGATGTGCAAATTATAGTACTCGCAAGTGTACGAATCACTTATAGCAAACGATAAGCAAACCTCTGAGGTCGATCTCTCAAGGAATTCCAGTGGTTCTAAATAACATTTTCTTGACTTCTTTAGAGTTCTAAAGCAAGTAAAACACTAACTAATTGGAATTCTAGAACTACTAAAATTCTAAATAACTAGACTCCTAAAACAACTAAAACTATAAATAATTAGAATCCTAAAACTAATAAAACCATGAGTAATTAAAACTGTAAATGAAGTTAGACACGAGAATAAGATCAATGGTAGAAAAATGAAACAATATTTTGAACTTGAACTAACACAAAAAGGTTGATAAATATCAATGGAGGATATATGGACGTTTAGCTTGGTTGACTATGCTTACATCGAAATATTATGGTGAATTAACATGAACGTTCTACGATTGGGGTAATTTTCTTTGTTGATTCACTAATTAATATCCTACGATTGGGCATATTAAATAGCAAACAAATTATGCACAAGGAAAATATGCCAATCATATCAATGTCATGTCTAGGTCATCAATTTGAAGCTTTGATTGAGTTTTTCAAAATATAGTCAAGATGGAGTTCCTAAAACTAAACTCTAAGATTTTTCAGTCCATTTATGAACCAAAAATTAGCCAATGAGTATTCACAAATAAACATTGAAACAAATTCTTAATCAAAGGGCAATTTTATTTATTTAAGCAATAAAATATTCACCATAACAAATCTAGCAAACATGGCAACAAAAGCTAAACATCCATAGTTAAATTCAGCCAAACATGTTTAGATTAATATTCATAGACAAATATAATCTAACATACATTCTAGAGAGGAAAGAAGAAGAAGAAATATCTAACAACAACAAGTAACCTAAATCTAGATACCATAATTGGCTTGGATGATGTTTCCTTCCCCAAAAGCTTGATCTTCAATCTTAAAAGGCTTCTTGTCTCCTTTAGATGTGCCTCTCTTGCCTTCCTAGGATGTGACAAAGCTCCAAAACATAGTTTAGTTTAGTAGAAAATCGTCCCCAAATTATGTAAAAAATTCTATATAATGTTGAAAACGTAAAGTTTTTTATTTTTAATTTTTTTATAGATGTAAGGGTTGTACAGAATTGGGACTCTCCAAAAATACAAGTGCGCTGCGGTACAACATTTTATCCACCGTGGCACAAGCTAAAAAATTGCCCTTTAAAAAAATTTGAGAGTAGTGCGCCACGGCACACAAAAACCTCAACCGTAGCATAAGCTGATTATGTAACCCTTACAAACTGGTTGATTTCTGATGTAAGACTTACATGTCCTTTTTGTTCTTAGGTTGCTATTTAAGTGTTCCAAGTGTCCCATCTTCATGTGCTTACATTATTCATCTGTTTTAAGCTAAAAATACTTGAAATACATAAAAATATATCATGATTCCAAATTTATAGATTTATACAAATAATTAAATAAAAGAGTTATAATCAAATCTATTTGTCACAATTAAGCACAATAAATCACAGAATATTAGTGCTTTTTAAGCACTCATCACTAGCCTTTAGGTCTTTACCATTAGGTCATACCTAGATACTTCTCAGCAAGTCTTCATTAGGTCTTTACCATTAGGTCATTCTTGGACAATCCTTAGCAGGTCTTCACCATTAGGTCGTACCTAGACACTTCTTAGCAGGTCTTCATTAGGTCATACTTGAACAATCCTTAGCATATCTTCATCAGGTCTTAACCGTCAAGTCTACACCATTAGGTCATACCTAGATACTTCTCAGTAGGTCTTCATCAAGTCTTAACCATCAAGTCATACTTGGACAATTCTTAGCAAATCTTAATGAAGTCTTTACCATCAGGTCATACCTAGACAATCCATAGAAGGTCTTTTCTTGTCTTAACCATCAGATCGTACCTAGAGAATCCTTAACAGCACTTCATCTTGTTTTAACTATCAGGTCGTACCAAGACACTTCCAAGTAGGTCTTCATTAGGTCTTAAAAATTAGGTCGTACATGGACAATCCTTAATAGGTATTAACCATCAGGTCATATCTGAAAGTTCTTCATTAGGTTTTAACCATCTAGTCATACCTACACACTTCCCAGTAGGTCTTCATCAAGTCTTTACCATTAGGTTGTACATGAAAAATCCTTAGATAGTCTTCATTAGGTTGTACATGGACAATACTTGGCAGATCTTCATCAAGTCTTTACTATGAGATCACACTTCGAAAATCCTTAGTAAATCTTCATCAGGTCATACATCGACAATATTTAGAAGTTCTTCATCAAGTCTTTACTCTAAGGTCATACCTGGACAACCATATTAGGTCTTCATCAGGTCGTACCTCAACACTTCCTAGTAGTTCTTCATCAGGTCTTAACTATCATGTTGTACATGGACTATCCTTAGCAGGTCTTAACTATCATGTTGTACATGGACTATCCTTAGCAGGTCTTCTATGCGATCTAAAGCAATTCATCTTACTCACTAGGTCACTCATGGTAATAATAGGCCACCTACTTGTAGGTTGCATTGTCACGACAAGTTGGTCTAGTCCCTATATCTTCCCTTCCTCATTTAATAGCCCATTTTCTATCAATTATACGTTTTCCAAAGAAGAGGTTTTGAAAATAGGTCTTTGATCTCCCATTCCTCATTTAATAGCCCATTTTCTATCAATTATGACATCATTCCAACCCAAAATTTTGAGCCTTGCCATTATATGTGGTGAGTTAGAGTTTGAGCTTGAAGACAGTGAAAAATGATCCATGTACATCATAAAGGAATAGGCTGGACGTGGGAAGAGAGTGTGTTTTAGTCATTCAAAAGTGAGGTCTTATTTTGAAACTTCCTTATATTTACATCCAAATGGGGTGAATAAACCCCTCACCTACTTTGGAGTCCTCTTACTATTTTATTCACAGAGTGTGGGACATAGGTTAGCCAAACTTAATCTATTGTTTACATGTTTTACTCGAAGGAAAGGCTTTGGGGGAACTCTTGACCCCTTCCTTAGGATGGACTGGGAATAATTCCCTCTTTATTGTGTTATTTTATTTGTAACATCACATTATTTTATTCATATAATGAGGGATATAAGCGAACCAAATTAAGTCTTTCATTGCCATGTTGTCCTCGAAGAGAAGGTTCCCATTTTGGAAACACTTAACCACTTTCTTAGAATGGACTTGAGATCTTACTCTTACACTGCATCTTGAGTAGGGAAAATGGTTTTTCTCTCTCAATTCAAGGGTTATCACTTATTTTAGTCGCGAGATCACATTATTTTATTCGTGAAATAAGGGACATGAACTAGCCGATCTAAGTTTATCGATGCCATGTTGTCCTCGAAGATAGGTTCCTATTTTGGAAACTTTTCACCTCTTCCTTAGAATGAGCTTAAGTTTATGCTTCTTATACCTACATCTTGAGTGGGGAAAGTAAATTCTCTCTCAACTCAAGGATTATTGCATTATTTTATTCACGAGATCACGTTATTTTAGTCATGAAATAAGGGACATGAGCTAGCTGAACAAAGTTTGTCACTACTATACAGTCCTCAAAGAGGAGGTTCATGTTTTGGAAAGTCTTTACCTCTTCCTTAGGATGGGCTTAAGTTCTTGCCTCTTACACCTGCATCTTGAGCAGGGAAAATAAATTCTCTCTCAACTAAGGGGTTATCTCATTATTTTATTCACAAGATTACGTTATTTTATTCATGAAATGAGGGAAATGAGCTAGCCAAAATAAGTCTAACACTGCCATGTCCTCAAAGAGGAGATTCCCATTTAGGAACTCTTCACCCCTTCCTTGGGACGAGCTTAAGTTCCTGCCTCTTACAACTACATCCTGAGCGGGGAAAATAAATTCTCTCTCAACTCAGGGGTTATCATGTTATTTTATTTGTAAGATGAGGTGCCACTCTTTCGCTGATGAAATGTCCAACTGGTTTGTTCACCTTTTGAATTTGAATTCATAAAAGTTAATACTTCACAAAATATGATCTATTCCAATCAAACACCTTATAACACTTGGTGCTTTACAAAAGGGTTGGTAGTATGTCACTAAAAATAATACTTCTTCTATTGGTATCCATTCCAACTTAATTCTTCTTCTTTACGACTTCTATTCTTAATTCGACATGCCTCTCAGAGTGATAGTTGTAACTTTATAAGGTTCTTCCCATGTAGCAGCAAATTTTTCATGTCCCATTTCAAATTTATTTCCTATCACTTTATGTAGGACCTATTCACATACACAAAAATTCTTGGGCTTGTTTGCCTTTTTATAAGTCCTTTTGTATTGTTCTTTTTTGTGCTTCTATATTGAACAAGGTCGGCTCCCTTATTTCCTACCTAATTTCTTATAGTTTTCTGTGATATGCCTAATTGGAGGGTGGGCTCTTGTATTTCAATGGGTATCACTTCTTTCGTATCATAAACTTAAAAATGGGGTTTCACAAGTGGCTGACTTAGGCATAGTTCGTGTAGCCCATAATACTCCATAAAGCTCTTCCACCTACTTTCCTTTGACCCCTTCCAACATTTTTCGTATAGTGTTTATTCTTTGTTATAGAACTACACTTGTCCATTCGCTTACATCGTTTAAGGAGTTGAGTGGAATAACTATATCACTAGGTCCTTTTATTTGCTTATGTACTCTTACTTTTTCCTCCATATTTTCCATTTGCTACAATTTGTTATTGGGTTGACTCATAGGTAATTGGATGAGAAATCGGATTAGGAACTAGACGTGGCACGGGAAGGGGTTCTGGGTATAGATAAGGTGGGCTTCATGTTTTATAAGAACTCTTAGTTTTCTCCTTAGGGCATTCTTCTCTTAGACCACCCCTTAGTGGATGGTTGTGAGCTACTAGATAATCTTGCAAATGGGTAAGGTGACTTCTAAACTCTTTTGTCTTCTCGTCATGAACTTTCCCTCAATAAATCTTTAAACAAGTTATACATGTAGCTTTCAATAGATAGGTCCTACTTGGATGGTCTCATATAGGACATACAAAATAGGTCCATCTTATATAGTTCTATGTATATAAGATAGGTCTTGCTTGTATGGTTTAAGTCAGACAAGATAGGTCCTGTTTGTATGGTTTAGGTCATACAAGATAGATTCTACTTGTATTGTTCCATATAGGTTATACAAGATAGGGTTTTATTGTATGGTTCCATATAGGTTATACAAGATAGGTCATGATTGTATGGTTCCATATAGGTCATGCTTGTATAGTTTAGGTTATACGAAATAGGTTTTGCTTGTATGGTTTAGTTCATACAAGATAGGTCCTACTTGTATGGTTTAGGTCATACAAAATAGGTTATGTTTGTATGGTTTAGTTCATACAAGATAGGTCATGCTTGTATGTAGGTTCAGCCAGTCCTTTAATGTAGGTCATCTAAGGTACCTTATTGAGCCAAACATCTCTCCTTTTTCAGCCAGTCATTTTCCTCAAAGTTCTATTGGGTGGTATGAGTTGGTATAATCTTATTGAGGCATGCATCTTCTCTTATTCAACCGATTATTTTAATCAAAGTTTCAATGAGTGGTAAGGGATGGTACAAGTTGGGCTAGTTGTGAAGTTGTCATATATTGGGATGACGTCTAGCCATGTTGATCAAGCTAAATAGTTCAATATCTCGAACTAGATTTCCATATGGATGGAGTAATTCACTTTGTAAGAACAAATTTAAGGTCTCAAAGTATAATAGCAGAGCTAGAAAACTTGAGGCCCCACGATTGGCACATATTGTTTAGAGAATTATTCATATAATAGGGTTACAAGTATTAAATGTTAGCTTCCCCCAATATGGTTTGTAAATGACTATATACAGGCATAAAAATATACAAATGTCATAATATGATTAATGCGACCAGATCTAATAGTGAGATACGATGTTAGACCTGAATTAGTCGAGTGTCAGAACTAAGTTTGTTTAGTGTGAGGTGATATATATATAGTTCAAGATCTTGTAGGTCCCTCCATATTCATTGCTAATTGAGAAGAAACACCCATATTAGATCATATAGAGTAGCCCATATGAGTCAGTTCGTACAGACAAAACCTTCACCATTAGGTCATAACTTCTAAGTTGTACATGGAACTTACTTTCAATCATTCTTCCAATCAAGCCATAAAAAGAGTGTGTCTTCATCATCAATCCTTCAAACTAGGCCTTCACATCAAGATTTTCACACTCAGATCTTCATTACTAGGTCTTCACAAATAGGTTTTCATATCCACGTCTTTAAACTAGGATGTAGTTTAACAAGTCATACATACGTAGGTCGTATAACCGTATATCCAAACAAAGAATATAGTAGCAAAAATTGGTGCAAATTTGTGTCTTATTATCATTTCTCATTTTTATTTTGAATCTTACAAATTATTTTCACTTTTTGACATCTTGAATGAAGAAACTACCAAAAAGTTAATATGTAAATAATTATTCCGACAGATTAAAAAAAAACTCAAATTTAAGTGAAATTTATAATAATTTATTATTATTTAACATATGTGATTAAAATTTTATTATTTAGGTGAGGGTATGGGTGTTTAATGGACCAATATGGTACAACATGGCCCGTTAATAGATCAGTCCGTTGGCCTATCGAGTTGGCATGGCACGACATACTAAAAATTCAGTATCAAGGCTGTGCAGCATGCAAAGTACATTTGTCCTAAATCTATTTCAAATAAAATATATCATAAATATAAGAATATGTTATTGTATGTCAAAGGTCGTGAGCAGCTAGCTACAATGTGTGCATTCATCTATTATGGAGGGAGGGAGTTTGACAAATAAATAATAAAGAAACATATTAAATATGTTAAAAAAAATTATCAAACTTTGATTTGTTACTTTCATATCATTAAACATTACAAATTTTATAAAAATACTATCGAATTTTTTTTGTTACTTTCATATCATTAAACTTTGAAAATGTTACAAAAATACCTTTAACGTTCGTGTAACTTACCATTAACTTGTCTTAGAATTTAGGATGTATATGTGATTAATGATTGATGTCCTTCATGAGCATTGATTTAATCTGATTAGCATGAGAGTGTGATTAGGTTAGGTTATTATATTATATATAGTTTATATGAGAGAGGAATGCATGCATAGTTTATGGTCATTTAATCATATAATTTGTTGTTAATTATTTGGTGAGGAATTTAGGGATTCACATGCTTAGGAGATTGAGAGATTAATAACTACCAAGGTTATATCTCTCATACATAATTCTTTGCTATGTTTAGTTTAATTTCGTAATTTTAGCTTTTATTTCTGATCATCCAAATAGTAATAGTAGTATTTGAATTGGTACTTTACTATTAGTTATACTTTTTTGTTTGGGTTTGATATTCTATCTTTAAATACTTATCACTTGCACGCATCCCGTATTCTTGTAGTTTTTTGTGGTCTTGTTTTTGGTGTTGTTGCCTCAAAAATTTATAATTGGTAACATATACCAAATTAGGATATTAGTATTACTAATTTGGATTTTTAATTTTCTGTTTTAGTATTTTTGTTATATGCCTAGGTTGATAAGTGAAACCTTGCTCCCTTTAGATTCTAAAATTGAAAGAAATGTACGTCGATTGAGATGGGAAAAGTTAGCACAAGCAGCTAGGGATATGGCAGAACATGGGAATCAACAAATTCTGGTTGCTACCAAATCTTTACAGGATTTTGCAATTTCCCATGTAAATGAAGCCCAATCATCAATTTTTGGACTAGGTATCAACTCTAAGAATTTTGAACTTAAACTGTATGTCATTCAAATGGTGCGAGCTATTCAATTTTGAGGGTTAACTTATGACGATTTGAGTTCACATTTGGCCTCATTCTTGAAAATCTGTGACATCATTAAGATGAATGGTGTTTCAGACGATGCAATCCATCTTTGCTTATTCCCATTCTCACCTAGAGATGAGGCTAAGGCTTGGCTTCAAGCACTACCAGCTAGGTCAATCACTACATGGGATCAATTGGCTCAAAGGTTCTTGTCTAAATATTTCCCATCTTCAAAGACTGCCAAGCTCAGAAACAATATTATATCATTCCAACAGTTTGAAGGTGAACCATTTTATGAAGTTTGGGAACGATTCAAGGAGCTTTTAAGGAAATGCCTTACCATGGTCTTCCCACTTGGTTGCAACTGCAAACATTTTACAATGGATTAATGGGACAACCAAGGACTATCATAGATGTTGTAGCAGGAGGTGCTTTAATGAACAAAACCGAAGAAGAAGCATTCACTTTATTGGATGAGATGATATCAAACAATTGCCAACGGCATGTGGAGAGATTAAACCCCAAGAAAGTTGCTGAAGTGGTAGATGTGAAAACCATAGCAGCAATGCAAGCTCAAACTAATGCTTTACTATTAGGCTTAACTAACAAGTTAGAAGATGGAGCAATTGGGGTAAATATTGTGAGATCCCAATCCCAATTAATTTTTTTAAGGAAATAATTAAAATTTATATATTAAATTTTGTCTTATTTTAAATTATTAAAGTGTTTTAATTGTGTTTTTCTTAAATAACTTAAAATAAATATTTTGTAATTTCAAATTTAATTTGTTGATAATTTATAATTTTTAAAATAAATTTTTTAATTTTATACATTTTTTCTAGAAATTTTTTTAAAAAGTGAAATTACTAAAATGCCCCTATTCCAATTTTTTTTTTATCCAAGGGCAAGGGGAAAATGGTCTTTTACCACACAAACCCTAATACCTTAAATCCCTTCTTCATTCATGTGTAGAACAAAGAAAAAAGAGAGCTAGTACCATGCCACGTGAGGGAGAGGGAGGTGTTGCCACCACCAATGTTGTCCTTATTGATGCCACGCTACCCTGCCATCGTTCTTACCGGTCATCCTTTCCTCACCACACGAGTGTAAATTGCCCACTCAAAGAAACAGCATGATAAGGTTTAGCCGCCATTCATTTCCCACCCACTAGCCGCCATTAGCTTCCTTTCCACCAACGCAAGCCCATTAGAGTTGGGTCTTTACTTCACCGCTGTCCTTGCCGTTCAATTTCACCAATCACTAATGAGTGCTTGAAAAGCACTTATATTCTGTGATTTATTGTGTTTAATTGTGAAAAATAGATTTAATTATGACTCTTTTATTTAATTATTTGCATAAATCTATCAATTCGGAATCACGGTATATTTCTATGTATTTCAGGTGTTTTTAACTTCAAAAGAGATGAATAATGTAAGCACATGAAGATGGGATACTTGGAACACTCAAATAACAACCTAGGAATTAAAAGCACTAAGGCATGTAAGCCTTACATTATAAATCAACCAGTATGTAAGGGTTGTAAGTGGGTAGATAACAAAATCAACTTGTGTCACGGCAGACATTTTTGTGTGCCACGGCACAGTGTTCTCAAATGTTTTGTATGGGGCAATTTTTAGGCTTATTTTGGGGCGGATAAAAAGTTGTGTCGCAACACGCATGTATTTTTTGATAGTCCCAATTATGTACAACCCTTACATCTATAAAATTTCCTTACGTTTTCAGCATTACATAGAAGTTTTCACACAATTTGGGAAAAATTTTCTACTAAACTAAACTAGGTTTTGGAGCTTTGCCACATCTTAGGGAGGCAAAAGAGGCACATCTAAAGGAGACAAGAAACCTTTAAGATCGAAGATCAAGCTTTTGGAGAAGGAAACATCATCGATGCCAATTGTGGTATATAGATTTAGGTTACTTGTTGTTAGATATTTCTTCTTCTTTTTTCCTCTCTAGCATGTATGTTAGATTATATTTGTCTATGAATATTAATCTAAACATGTTTAGCTAAATTTAACTAAGGATGTTTAGTTTTTGTTGTCATGTTTGCTATATTTATTTTTGGGAATGTTTTAATTGCAAAATAAGTAAAGATTGCTTTTTGAGTAAGAGTTTGTTTAGAGATTTTGTGAATTTTCATGGGCTAATTTGAGATTCATAAATAGATTGAATAATCTTAGAGTTTAGTTTAGGAACGTCACCTTGACTATACTTTGAAAAACTTAATCAAAATTTTAAATTGATGACCTAATTATGGCATTGGTTTAATTGACATATTTTTTCCTTGTGCATAATTTGATTGCTATTTAATATACCCGATCCATAGGATATTGATTAGTTAATCACCAAAGAAAATTACCCGATTCGTAGGAATTTTCATAAATAAAAGGAAAGCTGGTAATCTTGATTTATTAGATCGTTCTTGTTAATTCACCATAATATTTCTATGCGAGCATGATCAACTAAGCTAAACATCTATAAATTCTCCATTGATTATTGAAAAACTAGTAAAGTTAGTTTTAAGTTGAAACATTTTTTTGTGACTTGTTCGTATGCCATCATAATTATTCGTTCCTTGCTTTCAACACTCTTGCTCTCGTTTCCAATCTCACTTATAATTCTAATTAATTAATATTTCATTAGTTTTAGGATTCTAACTAATTAGTGTTTAAATAGATTTAGGATTCTAACTAATTAGTGTTTCAATAACTTTAGGAGTCTAATTAATTAGTCTTAGGACTCTAACTATTTAGTATTTTAGTTATTCTAGGATTCTAGAGAAGTATTAAAAGGTTATTTAGAACCATTGCAATTCTTTGAGAGATTGATCTCGGAGGTTTGCTTATCACTTACTACAAATGATTCGTACACTTACGAGTACTATAATTTGCACATCAAGTTTTTGGTGTCGTGGCCGGGGAATTGGCATTTTAAATAATTTTTCTTACTTTTCAGAGATTCTAGGTTAGGTTTATTTTTTTATCTTTTAATTTTATTTTTTATCTCTAATTTTTGTTCTAACTTTTATTCTTATTTCTTTTTTTTATTTGCTTAATTTGTGGTATATTTTCTGGGGCTTTGATTTCTCAGTTGTTTTTGTTGGTTTATGAAAGGTACCGCTCATAGATAAAATCAAAAAATTTCAAAGTGCACCTAATTAGCTCTTCAAAGCCTTTTGAAGAGCTACATGACATGACAGACATGGAGGTATGTGGCATCTATGGTTTATATGGGCATTATGTTAATGTTTACACTTTTGCAGGTGATTACTATACATCTTTTAGTTGGGACATTGATCTTAATGAGGGATGTCACCCACCCTAGAAGGATCCCTATTTTAGTACCTATAATCCTGAGTGCGAAAATCACCATAATTTTTCATGGGAAGCAAACTCAACCCCACCTTATGCCCAATACCAAATGCAAGGCTCAAATTTTCATCCATATAACCCACCTTATGCCCAAAACCAAATGTAAGGCCAAAACATGAACCGACTATTTTCACCCAATAAACCAACCTTAGTGGAAACCTTAAATGCTTACATACGATCTAGTAGTGAAAGGATGGAGTCTATGGAGGCCTCAATAAAAAGAATAGAAATTCTACTTGGCAACTAGTGAAACAAATTCAAATACAAGAAGAGTTGCCTACTCATACTGAGAAAGTGAAGGGTAACACAATCCTTCAAAGTGGTAAAGTTCTTACTTGTGTTGTAGAAAAAATAGATGGGGAACAAACAAATCTCAAAGAAGCTCAAGCCAAGGAGAACAAATTCTACAATCTTCCAAGGAGAACAAGGAGGAATCATCTTCACCTCCTTTGTTGCATAAGGTACTTGAGACTTATACACTCCCAAATCTTCTTCACACCTTTTCAAGGAGACCCACCTCATGCTTAAGGATAAAAAAGAGTTAAGTATGTGGGAGAATGTATGTGCTGTACTTCAAAGGAACTTATTACCAAGATGGAAGTATGTGTTTAATGAAATACCAGCTCAAAAATTTGAAATCACACACTTCAAGATCTTTGATGGCAATGGATAGAAATGGATTAGCAACGTCTTGCTAAGACATTAAAGAAAGTGCTTAGTGGGAGGTAACACACAAATTTTGGTAGTATCTTTTCCCTTCTTTTCTCTTCTTTTTATTTTTAGGTTGCATTAGTATTAGTTCTCTATCTGCTACTTTTAAAAGATTTTCTAAACATATACTTGATTGGAAACATTGAGGACAATGTTTAGTTTTGGTTTGGGGGTGTGAATAGAGGGGTTAACTAAAACCTTTTTGATAAAAATTTATTATGCTTTTGGTTAATTTATGGTGAATAATTGAGAATATTATGCATGTTATGTATGAGTTTCTTTAACATTCTAAAAGTTTGTTGTAAGAATTGGTTCATATCCATAATCCATAAATCATGCTCTTGATATTGAAATTGAAATGAACCTAAGTTTAATGTTCTAGAATCAAATTATAGAGACTACCTTGTGAGATATTTGTGCCTATAACGTTCCATTCTGAGAGAGTAATTTTATTCTACTCTTATAAACACCTTCCTTATGATTCTAAATTGTTAGATGATCTCAATATATTTTTGCATTAGATGTTAAGATTTTTGACAATCAAATGAAGTTCATGTTGTTTATTTTCATAACTCTAATTAAATGACTTGAGTAGCAATTGAAAGTGAGTGTTTAATTATCTTCATGCTTAACTTCTAGTGCATATTATTTTATATGGGGTTCATTAAGACAATAAAAAGTTATAATAGCCACTTAGCAAAAAATATTACAAAAAAATGATTGGGGGTTTGTAAAAATAATAAAAAATTGGATATGTGTACAAATAAAAGGGTATACATATAAATAAACACAAAAAATAAAAATAAAAAAAAATCCCAAAGTCTTAAAATTAGTAAAGTGACTATTACAATCTAGAAGAAATTATTCTTTGAAGTCAAAAGCATTTTCATTCATTCATAGGCACGTACTTGATATTGTTGGCTTAATGAGTTTGATTAGAGTATGATATAAGCAATGCGAATCTTTCATAATCTTAGCATTTGATTCCTTCCATTAGATCAATTTTGTTGCACTTGATCTTTTATTCTTTATATGCATATGCAAACCTATTTGTCTTATTCTTTACATAACTTATGTTCGTATATACTTTGTTGAGTGCTTGAACCCTTAGGGTTGATATGATATTAAGATTGAATCTCGTGAAGCATAAAGTCGAAGCGAATTCGGATTCTTGACATTGACTTTAGGGAATTTGATATGAATATGTTGGAGCATTGGGATATGGATGAACAACATGAATTTTATTTGCATGATAGACTATGATGTATGTTGAGAGGTTAAACTTGATTATGCATAAAACTTAATTATGAATTGTAATGGAACTAAATAATGAGAAATTTTGTTGATTGAAGTTCATAGTTTTATTTGTTCATAACTAGTTTTAGTGTATTTTGTTTGTTAGGATGTTTGTGGGTATCATCATTGAAAACTCTCAAAAGACTATAACTCATCCATTAGAGCCACATAGGGGTTTAAAGGCTTGTTGCATATGCTAAATGCAATTGTAACAATCTACGGAAGTGATTTAGGTTAGTATAGTTTAGTTTATTTATTTTTCTTTTAGTTTTAGATCGCTTCACTTGCTAGAGACTAGTAGGACGCTAGTTGGGGGTTGTGCTCATGCTTGAAAAACACTAATATTTTATGATTTATTTTGCTTAGTTGTGACAAATAGATTCAATTATAACTTTTTTTTATTTAATTATTTGCATAAATCTATCAATTCGGAATGACGGTATATTTCTATGTATTTCAGGTTTTTAGGCTTCAAAAGAGATGAATAATGTAAGCACACGAAGTTAGGACACTTATAACACTCAAATAGTATCCTAGGAGCAAAAAGGACTAAGACATGTAAGCCTTACATCAAAAATCAACCAGTATGTAAGGGTTGCGTGCGTTGATAAGAAAATCAACTTGTGTTGCAACGAAGACTTTTGTGTGCCATGGTACACTGCTCTCGGATTTTTGTATGGGGCATTGTTTAGGCTTGTACTGTGTCGGATAAAAATTTATGCCGCAGCGCGGGTGTATTTTTGGAAAGTCACAATTCTGTACAACTCTTACATTTATAAAATCCCTCTTACGTTTTCAACATTACAAATAATTTTCACACAATTTGGGGACGATTTTCTACTAATCTAAACTAGATTTTGGAGCTTTGTCACATCCTAGGGAGGCAAGAGAGGCACATTTGAAGGAGACAATAAGCTTTTTAAGATCGAAGATCAAGCTTTTGGTGAAGGAAACATCATTCAAGCCAATTGTGGCATCTAGATTTAGGTTACTTGTTGTTGTTAGATATTTCTTCTTCTTCTTTCCTCTCTAGAATGTATGTTAGATTATATTTTTCTATGAATATTAATCTAAACATGTTTGGCTAAATTTAACTATGGATGTTTAGTTTTTGTTGCCATGTTTGCTATATTTATTTTTGGAAATGTTTTAATAGCAAAATAAGTAAAGATTTCTTTTTGACTAAGAGTTTGTTTAGAGATTTATTTGTGAATTTTCATGGGCCAATTTGAGATTCATAAATAGATTGAAAAATCTTAGAGTTTAGTTTTAGGAATGTCACCTTAACTATACTTTGAAAAACTTAATCAAAATTCAAATTGATGACCTAGTCATGACATTGGTTTGATTGGTATATTTTTTCCTTGTGCAAAATTTGATTCTTATTTAATATACCCGATCCGTAGGATATTGATTAGTTAATTACCAAAGAAAATTACCTAATCTGAAGGAATTTTTGTAAATAAAAGGAAAGCTGGTAATCTTGATTTATTAAATCGTTCATATTAATTCACCATAATATTTCTATGCTAGCATGGTCAACTAAGCTAAACATCTATAAATCCTCCATTGATTATTAAAAACCTAGTGAAGTTAATTTTTAGTAGAAACATTTTTTTGTGACTTTCTCTCGTTTCCAATCTCACTTACAATTCTAATTAATTTATATTTCATTAGTTTTAAGATTCTAACTAATTGGTGTTTTAATAGCCTTAGCATTCTAACTAAGTAGTGTTTCAATAGCTTTAGGTGTCTAATTAATTAGTATTTTAGTAGTCTTTGGACTGTAACCATTTATTATTTTAGTTATTCTAGGATTATAGAGAAGTGTGAAAAGGTTATTTAGAACCACTACAATACCTTGAGAGATCGACCTTAGAGGTTTGCTTATCGCTTCATACAAGTGATTCGTACACTTACGAGTACTATAATTTGTACATCATTTGCTGATTGTTGAAACATCCGAAATGCTCGCTAATTTCTATCGAAATGGTTAGCATTAATCTTTTATTCCCTAAGAGTTCATTTTCCTATATTTTGACATTGAAAGAAGTAGCTATTTTTGAACTTCACTGGAAGTTTTCGATCAATGTTTGAATGTGTTTGGGTTCACTAAAATTGGTAGAGCTTTATTTGATTTAGGTTTCTTTTGGTGGCCTTGGTTGTACTTGTACTCATAAATGTGTTTTAGAACACTATTAGTTTTGGGGATTATACGAGTATTTGAATGATCTTTCATTTGATTATTAATTTCGTTCTATTTGGATTTGTGGTTTAGTATTTTGAAGTCTTAAGTGTAGATTTCTTGCTTCTCAATTTTTGTCTCAAAACTAGGAACTTGAACTATTGCAAATATAGTTATAAATTCTTGTGTTCTTAGTTGATGATATTGTTATTTATAATCAGTTTTCTTGGTACCTATTATAAGATTAAGACAAAAAGGCAGTACCTGTTCTAGAATGAGAACATTGTTCTGTATTTAGAAAGTTGCAAGTAAGGAGTTTTCTTTAGTGGTTGGTGCATCAGGGTTGAATAAATATTCTCAATTCCAAGCAATTCCATTACTAGACCTTACATTCCTTTTTATATTATTAAATATTCTTTATTTGGTGCTTTTGTTAAGCTTTGTAACTTGTAAGAATGTTACTTAGGTAGTATTGATCTCATGTTAAACTAGTAGAGTTATGTTTTCAAGCTGTACTTATGGGAGGAAGCGTCGTTTAGAACATGTTATGTTTAAGGTTAAGAATTAATCGAATAAGGATTTTTTCTCACATTCATTTAAATGAGGTCTTGTTGAATGATCATATTGTTAAGATAGTTGACATTTGTAATGTCAAATTTAAGTCCTTGTATAAGATGTGTCAGAAAGGCTAGTTGATAAAGTAATTTGAGCATCAGTTCTATGAATGAGGATTCGAGACATTATCTGATTTAGGAAGTACATTGTTTGGAATAGTTTTCCTATGAAACTCTTTGAGGTAAGGGTTATTACTCCAATTTTTATTCATGCATTAATTTTACAGAATATCATGCATCATCATATATATTCGAATGACTGAAATTGATGCCATGTTTATAAATATTTTTATAAAAGTGTTGATAATAATGTTATAATTAAGATACCCATTGGAAACATTTTATATGTATATATGAGATTATTTATAAAGTACGGGTATTAAAATACTTTACATGTCATTTGAGTTTTTGTGCATGCATCATGAAATTATTTTGTGGGGAGTATTACCTATATAGATGTCTTGTAAAGATATGGTACCTTGGGGCTACTAGATGCAGCAGACTATTTTTTTTATGGACTACAGGTATGCATTACATTTCATATTTATCTCAGAGTTGTCCATACATGGGTCTTAGTAACAGCACATGGGCCTCGAAATTGGACCCCTCATCGTGTTTTGGAGTTAGTCCGTTTTTAGGTCTCGGTGTTTGACTACACATGGGCCTCAAAGTTGGACCCCTATTGTGTTTCAGAGTTTGACTGTCTATGGGTGTCAGAGTTTGACTGCCCATATGACGAGGACCCATGTACTTCGGAGTTGACCAATACATGTGTCATATGACTTCGTACATGGGGTCGGAGGTGGACCCACGTGCGTCTCGGAGGTTGATGTGCATGTGCCCATATATTTTAAAGTTGACCAATACATATGAATTTGGCATAGCATAGATATGTGTTTTATATTGGACATTGCATATTTCATTATGATTGTAGGAGCATGCATAGGGTACCTGGAATGTACACTCCCCCTGGTTTCGAAAGTGAGAAAGTACAGGTATGCCTGAGTTTTAAAATGAAATCTCCCCACTACAGATATACTATTGATGATTTATTGTTGGACATGCATGAAATATTTGTAATGTAGCATGCATCATTAATTTCTTTAAGAACTATACATGGAGTATACTCCTACTGAGCTAGTTGTAACTCACCCTGTTTCCTTGTGGTAGTTGTGGCTTGAGCGTGAAATGTGTTTTTATGTGAAGATCAATTAAAAAGGTTTTCTACTAAACCTTATTTTTGTTTATTTTTAGTTATTCTATTTATTGAGTAGACAACTCTAATTTTGTTATGATTTTTAGTACTGGTAATCTCTTGTATCAAATAATTTCTAAAGATTTTTAGTATATTTTTATAAATATTAAATTATTTCAAGGGTACTCGAATTATTTTAAATTCCATGGTCCGCATACAATTTGTGTGAATTATGGACCTGTTTTTCAACATCCTAATTGTAACCAAATTTTATTTGTCTTATGAATTGTGTGTGCCTATAAATACAATGTTAGAGTCCTAGACTAAATTTATAATAATAATAGAGTAGAATAGAATCATAAATAGAGAGAATGTAAATAATTGTGTTGAGAATTAGTTTAGTCATAGAATTAGTTTTAGTTTCATCAACCTTCAAGAGGCATAATTTCCAGTAGAGAAGAGGAGAGAGTCATGAACACCATTGGAGGAGGCTAGAGTTTATTCAAGATTGAAGAATAGATTGTAATAGGATCAAGAGATTGGTTATATTCTTCTTCCATTTCTTTCTATTTGATTTTATGTATTATTCCATGGATTTTCTGGATTTTATGATCTTGAACATGAGTAGCTAATTTATTTAATCTAGGGTTATGAACCCAACTTTTTGCATGTGATGATCTTTTAATTATCCCATTGTGGTTACTTTCTCAAATTATATTATTTAACCTAGTTTATTTGCAATTAGTTGTCTACCTAACAATTATACATAGAGACAATTAGGTAGCTTTGAAAGAAGTATCTATTTGTTTGTCTTGATTGAATAGCATGCATTGTTTCTAGGCTAAGAGGTATGCCTCTTATGCATGTGGTCGATAGTTGACGTTTATAATGAATAGTATACAATCTAGTTGGCATGAGAGTATGATTAGGATAATTACTATATTGCATGTAGTTTACTTGAGAGATAATTACTATATTACATGTAGTTTACTATATTGCATGTAGTTGGTATGAGAGTATGATTAGGATATTACTATATTGCATGTAGTTTACTTGAGAGAGGAATGGATGCATAATTTAGTGTCAATTGATCATATAATTGGTTAGTAATTGCTATAGGGGATTTTAGTGATTAACATGTTAGAAAGTTTGGGGATTAAGGATTCCTAGGTGAATGTACTTTATTTGTTTCTTTAATTGATTTAGTTTATTTTATTTTAATTTATCATCCATTTTTCATAGTTCAAATAGTGATAGTGTGTATCTTATTTCTGTATTCATTTACTCAATAATTTAGTCCTCGTGGGTACAACAATCTTTGTTCTTAAAAACACTTATCACTTGTACACTAACCCGTACATTTGTGAATTTAGCTTGTCAAGCAGCAAGTGCAGCCTTAATGAGTAAAACTGAGGATGAAACATTTACTCTTTTAGATGAGATGGCATCAAACAATTGCCAATAACTAGTTGATAGGTTGAACCACCAGAAGATAGCTGAAGTAACAGATGTGCAAACACTAGTAGCCATGCAACCTCAAACAAACGTCTTGCTTCTCACTTTAACAAAGAAATTGGATGGAGGTACGGTAGGAGTTAACATGATTCAAACTCCATTTGTTGATAGTTGTAATAGACCTTACTCTACTAAGAAATATGGAAATTCTATGGAACCAGTCAACTATATGAACAAACAAAATTTCCAAGGGAATCCGTACTCAAGCACATACAATCCCAAATGGAGGAACAACCCCAATTTCTCATAGAGCAACAATCAAAGGGGTATTCAAAACAATCGTCCTCACTTTCCACCGGAAATTCAACAATAACCACCCTTTCAACAACCACTACTTCAAGATAAAAAGCCCACCAATGAAGATAACACAAATGCTATGATGGTGGTGATGAAAGCGTTTATTCAAAACATGAACACTAAAGTTGATCGTATAAAAGCAACTCATGGAGCTTCTATTCGTAATTTGGAAGTACAAATGGAGAAACTTTCCCAAGCTCTAATCCAAAGAATTCAAGGAGCCTTTCCTAGTGATACACAAGAAAAACTAAAGGACCCAATAAGAAGCAATGCAATTCACTTACAACAATTAGTAAACCTTTAGTGGAAAAATAATCTAAAAAGGAAGAAGTAATTGAGGAACCATTAAAGAGGAGTGAAATCTACACACCAAGCATTTCCTTTCCCTCAACAACTCAATAAAAGCATCTTGAATGCTCAAGTGCTCAATAGTTTGGATGTATTTGAAGTGTTAAATATCCATGATCCAATTGTAGAAGCAATGAAGAAGACACCCTCCTACATGAAATTCTTGGAGGAAGTGATTGAAAGGAAGAAGCATTTGGAGAAATTTAGCAAAGCTTGTGCAATTAAAGAATGTCAAATGCCTCACAAACAAAAGGATATAGGGAGCTTCATCATCCCATGCACAATAGTAGGTCTACACTTCGAAAATACACTTTGTGATCTTGGAGCTAGTGTAAACGTCATGCCACTATCCATATTCAAGAAGCTTGGGATAGGAGAGCTAAAGGCCACATCAACAATCTTGCAAATGGTGGATGGAACTATTAAGAAATTAGTGGGGATGGTGGAAAACGTCATGGTAAAAGTGAAGAACTGTATACTTTCGACTAATTTTGTTATTTACGAGGAAATTCCATTATTCCTTGTAAGAACTTTCCTAGCAACCGGAAGGACAATGGAAGATGTAAAAAAATGTGAGCTAATTATGAGGGTTTAAGACAAGGAAGTCACTTTCAAAGCATTCCAACCACCAAATGCATTCTATACATCTAAGGAGGAAGTGAATGTTATCATAACCCAAGAAAAGCAGCAACCTAAGGTTGTAAAGGCAAGGAGAATTGGTGGCAAGCACAAGAACAAAAACAGAAAGGAAGTCAAGCAAGTGAGGGTACCTAAACAACTACACTTAAATGGCAAAGAAAATAGAACTATAAATGGATCCAAACCGAAACAAGTATGGGTGCCAAAGCAACACCACTTAAGCACCAAGGGAACGACCATGGACACCAAAGAAAATATCAAATTGGCCAACAAACATGCAAATGGATTTATGAGCAACAAAGGCAAAAAGGTGGTCAATTTTTGGGGGAAGATCAAGGATCACAATATCACAACCTCCACTTAACCCATTTGTAGGTTTGTCTTTCCAAGGACGTAAAACGTGGCGCTTGTTGGGAGGCAACCCAATAAATTTTTATCGCTTATTTATTTTTTATTATTTTATTTTTAGTATTTTGTTTTTATTCTAGTTAATTCATTTGTTTTTGATTTTATAGAGAATCTTGACACAATTAGCATTTTTATAGGTTAAGCGGCAGTGGTGAATACCCTAAGCTAGGGGTGTTTATGGTCAGATCTGATCCAATTTTTAGCAAAAAAATTAACCAAATCGAACCAAACTTATTGCTTTAACCAAACCGAGCCAAACCGTTTGGCTAATAAACTATTAAAACTGAACGATCCAATTCGGTTTGGTTAACGATTTTTGATGGTTTTCATTTTTTTTTTCCAAATTTGTTAAAACTTGAAAAAAATATAAAGAAAAAAAAATATTTTAATATAAACAAATTAATTAATGTATACTACAAATATAAATCATATTACATCCTACATAAATCATATAACATCCTAAAAATAATCATAGAATCTATTACAATCTAACGCTAAATATTTTCGCAAATTCTACAACAAAATACAACAATACATTAATCCATGAATAATATATTAAAAATAAGTTAGGGAGTTAGAGTTGCATACTTTGATTAATAGAAGATATATAATTAATATATATATTTTTGTTTTTTCTTTAAAGAATAATATATTACAAATAATTTTAAAAATAATTATAAGTAACGATCAGGTTTGGTCTAAAAATTCGTATAACCAGACCGAACCGTTTGTAAAACGGTTTAAAGAAACAAAAACTAAATTGGACCGTTTGATTTACAAAATCGTTTGGTCCAATTCGGTTCGGTCCGATTTTTGGACACCCCTACCCTAAGCTGCGGCGCCATGCTCTTGAGTTGAATTGAAAAAAATCTTAAATTCGAGCTATGCCGCGGTGGTGGAAAACTTAAGCCATGGCAAGGAGCTCTTTGGTTGAATTTGGGAGATACAAAAACTTACGCGAGCTACGGTAGTAAAATATTTGAGCTGAGAAGTAAGGCTCTTGGGTGGCAAACTGGAAATCCAAAACAAGTTCATGATGTGGCGTGAACTTACTCGAGTTGCAGCTCGAGCAAATTTTTAACACTAAAAACCCCTTCCCCCACGCATTTTTGTATTAAACAATCATTTTTTCAAAAATTTTCCAACTCCTTACTTCTCCTCCACGAACCCTCACAACCTCGAACACCAAAAATCACAATTTTTTTTCACAAATCTCCCAATTTTCTCAATCAAAACTTCATTCCTAACACCACTCAAGATTTTGTTGGAGTCATTTGCCAGATTTGGAGACATATTTCAAGCTTTGGGATGGGATTCATCACTCTCAAGATTATTCATCTTCTCCAACTAGAAATTCTGAGTAAGTAACCCCCTTGTTTATTTTCGTTTTAGTAATGTAATTTTATTTTCTTATTAGACAATGTCTAACTTTGTCCCTTTTACTTAGTTTAATAGTTTATTGCACTTTATAACTAATTGTTGTTTGGTGAGTGACGACTATTGAGAAGTAAACATATACTCAAACAATTAAGGTGAGAATATGCATAATGGCAAGTAGCATTTGTAACCATGAAGAACATAGCACCACTTCACCATTCAAGGGAGGGGGGGTAACTTTCATTATTTCTATTCATGACTAAGCACATTGAGGACAATGTGTATCTTAGGTTGGGGGTGAGAGAAAAGTTCATTTTCTACTTTTGCATGTGCAATGTTAACTTTAATTTTTTTTTTTTTTAGTTTGTTAACTTAGGTTATTAATACAATGTTAGAGTCCTACAATCATATAGAGAGAATTAGATATAGAATCATAGGGAGAAAAGCATAGAATTAATATTAGCTTTGTAATCAACCTTCAAGAGAAAAATCCAACAGAATTGTAGCAAATTCTAAAATACAATTTGAAGAACAAGATTAAGAGTGGAAGCATAAAAATTAGACTGATATTTATCAAGAGATTGAGTATATTATTTCTTTTCTTCTCTCTTCTAGTACTTTAATGTTTTCTTTAATTGTAAATCTGGGTTTGATGAATATAATGAGTATCTAATTATTTTATTAATCTAGGGGTCTTATGAATCAAATTTTCTAACATGTATTGATCTAAACTATCTCCCTCTTTATTTGCAAATTTATAATTATATTTTTTAATCTGAATGAATTGCTTAATAATTGTTTGATCATCAATTATTCTATAGAGGCATATAAGTAGCTTTGAGAGAAGTGTTTGTATGTTTGTCTTGGTCAAATAACATACATAGTTTATAGGCAAAGATGTATGATTCATATGTATGTGGTCCACAATTGATGTGCTTCATGAGTAGTGATTTAATTTAATTGGTATGATAGTGCAATTAGGTTAGGTTATTATATTGTGTGTAGTTTACTTTAGAGATGAATGCATGCATAGTTTGGAATAAATTGATCATATAATTTGTGTTAAATAATTGGGGAGAAATTTAGATTTCCATGCTTAGGAGATTAGGGGATTAATGACTACCTAGTTTATATCTCTCATACATATTTTCATTGTGTTAGTTTTATAGTTCTAACAATTATCTTTTATTGTTCAGATAGTGATAGTAATTTTTTTGTTGATATTCTACTATTAATTATATTTTTTTCCTATGAGTTCGATACTCGTACTTTAAATACTTATTACTTAGGCAAGTCCCGTATACTTACGGTTTTGTGTGGTCAATATTACAATAAAAATATTATCATGGCTATATCAAACTAAACATAAAAATAGTTTCGAGATCTTGTTAATTATTAACAAATAGTAATTAGTTACAAAAGTTTGTCTAATTCTTACCCTAAATATTAAGTCATAATCTCACGTTCTATTTATTCCATTGATGATAAAGGTACACAATCTATGTTGACAAACATCAATATCCTCTCTTATCTACCTTTTTTTTTTTTTTTTTTTTTTTTGCAAACTACATAAATAAATATATAATGCTCAAGTTAAAAAACAATTACATAATGTTTTCAAAGTATCCAAATAGACATCTTAACTAATATACATGCATCATAAACATCAAAATTGTTATATCCATATATACATCTTAACTAATTTACATGCATCCTAAACATCAAAGTTAACTTGTTATCATCCTGCCAAAAACAATTACTATATTTTATCGCTTTGGCATCATTGTAACAATTACATATATAAGGCATTCAAAGAATCAAAATACATATTCTATAATTAATACTCACCAATTCTTGACAAATACATCGTGAATTGTATATAACGTCCCTCGTGTAATGCATAACATAAAATCTACATTTAATATCATTATATTGTATTGAAACCTATGAAACAAATTATTAGTTAATATATATAATAATAAGATATAAATTATTCTTGGAACATGATATTTAATTATAAGAACTCAGAGAAGTCAAAACATGCATAGTTAAATTAGAAAAAGACAGATAACACCATTGATAATAAATCCAAAGGCAAAACGTAATGCATATACTATATCTACAGAAGGGTTTCTTTGACCTCTAAAAAGGAAATGATTAGGGAGCCTTCAAACTTCAAATAAGCACAAAAAAATAACTATTCATTCGAACATTATTTTAAATCTTGCTGCAAATTAATTCAATCTTCACAAACAAAGCCCAACATTAAATCAAATATCTCAAAGGGGAACACTATTAACATCCACCACCAAACACTAAACTCATACCCCCAAATTTTTATAACCCTTACATAACAACAAAATTAAGTAATGCCTTACAAAATAGGAAAATTTGTAATACCTTACAAAAGTAATAAAAATCTGTAAAAGCTTACAAAACAATAGAAAAACATACATAACTTAAAAATGTCAGAAATAATAGAAAATCAAGAAATAATAGATGTAGAAACACAAGATATTTATGGATGTTTTTCACAAGAAATGATATTCAGTAAAAAGAAATTTGAAGAAATTCAAAAATTAAAACTAAATCTTAAAGAAAAAGATGGATTTAGAGAAGAATTATTTTCTAAAATAAGAAAATTATTTCCAAGAAAAGATATAATATATTATGACATAAGTAATAAAGAAATGAGCGTAACTATAGCTGATGCAAAAGGAAGATTTAATATACCATTAATTGATAAAGAAACTATTATAGAAAAATTATCAAAAATTCCTAAAAAAGATAGAGAAAAAATTGGATATATCCATTTAGGAGGAATACAAATTCTAATAAAAGCACACTTTAGAGAATGAATAGATACACCAATTAAGTTAGCATTATTAGATAACAGAATAACAAACAGAAAAAATGCTTTACTAGGAATGATTAACGGAAACTTAGGATACCAAAAATTAAAATTCACAGCATATCCTAGATTTGCTGTTAATATCCATGATAAAAATCTAAACCAAGTATTAAGTCTAGCTTATGACTTTGAACGAGGAAATTTAATGAAAGATGGAAACCACCCATTTTCAATCCATTACCTGGTAGGATACTCATTAACAAATAGCCACAATAGTTCAATATATAGACAAAATTAATTTATAGAAACAGATAAAACTTTCAAGGATATAGGACAAGTAGTAAAGAATCCAGAAAAGTTATCAGAATATGAAATACCTGATGAATGGAACTTAGATATAAAAGAAAAACGTCTAATATCATCAAAAAGAAATAATATACAAAGAATAAAATTTGTAGATACTCAAGCAGAAGTTAGTAAAAGAAATAGAGAAATAGAAGAATTAAAAGAGGAGATTGAAGAAGTAAAAGAACTAGTCTACACAATGAAATAATAATGATAAAAGAAAAACTACTAGAAATACAATTAGAAGGAAATAATAGTTTAACAAGTATAAATAAAAATCAAATCTCCATAATGGAAGCCTTAATCCTTATAGCAGAAAAAATAGATACTACAGATGAAAACATACAAGAATTAAAAGGAATACAGTTATACATGTATAAAAAAATCATAGAATTAAAAAAGGATATCAATAACATACCAAGAGGAAATGGATTAAGATTTGATCCATTAAAAGGATTAAAAGAGGAACCCCCTAAGAGATCTGATGCATTAATACCTAAAAATGAAAAAAGAAAATCAGAAGAATCTAAACAAATAATAATAATCTAATGGATTTAACAGAATATAGGAAAAATTTAGAAGAACAATTCATGAATCCTGAAAACAAAAACATAGAAAAACTAATCAGTCTATTAACATTAACAAATGAAGAATTAGAAAAATATTATGAAGAAAAATCTTACATAAATAAAGAAGAAGAAGATATGACAGTAATAAGTGAGAGTGAATTTGAACAAGAGAATACAACCCAAAGAATTAATATGGAACCAGTATTAATACCTAGAACAAACCCAAAAAGACCAATTCCAGAAAGAGGAGAAACGTCTGACTCACATAGAGAAAATAGGTACAGACCAGAAGAACCTAACCCAATATATAGAAGAAGACAACCACCTAAAATGGAAGAAGGACTACATTGGGGTACTAGAGGAAGTATTCCACCAGAATTTAGACCACATGAAAATTACAAAACTGATATTTTAGACCTAGATTGCATAAGAGATAGGAAAAAAGCCTTAGATGAATGGGCAAGTAGAATGAGTATAATTATACAAACATCCTCAACTACAAATACAAACCCTTCAGTTTGTAAAGTTTTAGTAGCTCACAAAATGACAGGAAATGTAAAAGTTTGGTTTTCAAACCTAACTGAACAACAACATTTAAGAATGCAAGGAAATGCTACAACAGGAAGAGATTATTTAGATACTGTAATAAATGAAATATACAAAGAATTTATAGGAGAAGATAAAGGAAGAAATGTAACAGAATCGAGTGAAAATGAAATAAATGAAGCTAAATGGCACTTAACAAATATGAAAATATGTGATATTTGTTACATAGATTCTTTTATATGTGAATATGAAATGTATTATCATAAATTACCACCATCCATACAAGAAACTTATAAAGAAATATTTTACCAAAAATCACCTGAAACATTACATAAAACTATGACAGAAGAATGGAATAACAGGAATATACAAACTATACCTGACACCTTAGGAGGAAGAATAAGAGATCTTAAAAATTGGATAATAATAAAATGTCAAGAAAGAAAAGAATTCAAACAAATAAAAGGAAATGATAGAATCTGTTGTGATTCAAGAGATTTTAAAATACCAGGAAAATATGGTTGTAATATAAGACCCTACAATAAGTATAAGAAACATAAGAAATTTAGAAAATTCAAGAGATATAAATTTAGAAAACAAAACTTTCAAAAATATAGAAGAAGATATAATAGAGAACCTTATAAGAAGAGATATTTTAGAAGAAAAAGATATAATACATCTGAAAAGAAAAATTATTGTCCATCAAGAAAAAAGAAGTGTAGATGTTGGATATGTAATGAAGAAGGACATTATGCAAATGAATGCCCAAATAGGCTTCAACATAAAAAAGAATCTAAAAAGGAATATCCACAGAAAGCAAAAATATTAGAAGAAGCTTTTAAAATGGAACTAGAACCAATAGAAGAATCTGATATAGATGAAACATATAGTATTTATCTATTAGAAGAAACCGAAGAATAAATAACAGATTTAGGAACATCTGATTATGATTCTGATTCAGAATAAAGGATGAAATATTAAGCATAACAAATCCAAATAGTACATATATAAAATAGGATTAAAATTTAAGGGATATAAAAATTATCATTTACATGCATATATTGACACAAGTGCAAGTATGTGTGTAGCTAGTAAATATGTATTCCTAGAGGAACTTTGGAAACAATCACTAAAAGAATTAATAGTAAGAATAGCAAATAATACTACAATAAATTTAAATAAAGTACTAAAAGATACAGATGTATTAATAGGAGGAGAAATCTTTCATATACCCACAATTTATCAACAAGAAACTGGAGTTGATATTTTATTAGGAAATAACTTTCTAAATCTATATCAACCATTTACACAATACTTAGATAAAATCAGTATAACAACCTTAGATGGAGAAACAATTTATGTATCAAAAATTAGGAAAGCATTAACTGTTTCATCACCAACTTTTATGTCACAACATAAAAAGCGAAAACGTGGTGAGGATATAGAAAAACAAAAACCATACTTGGAAAATATTTCTTTAGACATAGAGGTCGACCAAAATCATTTTCTAAATGAAAGTCAAGAAGACAAAGCCTTAACAGGAATAAGAAAATTATTAAAAACAGTATGCTCAGAAAATCCTTTAGATCCAAATATTAATAGGTCTAATGAAATGGCAAAAATAGAATTAAAAGACCCTTTAAAAGTCATATGAGTAAAACCAATGATATATACCCCAGAAGACAGAAAGGAATTTGAAAAACAAATTCAAGAACTTTTGGAGTTAAAAGTAATTATTTCCAGTAATTCACCACATTCCAGTCCAGCATTTTTAGTAGAAAAAGAAGCTGAGAAAAGAAGAGGGAAAAAGAGAATGGTAATAAATTTTAAATCTTTAAATAAAGAAACTATTGATGATGGTTATTTTATACCAAAGAAGGAAGAATTATTATCACTTATTAAGGGAAAGAAATACTTTTCAAGTTTTGATTACAAAAGTGGATTTTGGCAAATAAGACTTGATAATGAATCACAAAAACTAACAGCATTTAGCTGCCCTCAAGGACAATTCCAATGGACAGTTGTTCCATTTGGACTCAAACAAGCACCAGGTATTTTCCAAAGATACATGGATAATATTTTTAAAAAATATCACAATTTTGTTGTGTTTATATAGATGATATTTTAATATTTAGTAATGAATTACCAAAACATTATTTAGACTTTATTAATGTCTTACAAGAATGTAAAAAATCAGGAATAGTATTATCAGAAAAGAAAGTTGTTATTGCCCAACAAAAAATAAAATATTTAGGGTTAGAAATAGAACATGGAAAACATCATCTACAACCCCATATTTTGATTAATATACAAAATTTTCCTAGTTTAATCAAAGATAAAAATCAATTACAAAGATTTTTAGGATGTTTAACATATGTAAAAGCATATATAAAGAAATTAGCAGAAATGAGAAAACCATTACAAACAAAACTTAAGAAAGACTATGTTTGGCAATGGGCTGATCAGGACACTAAATATATGGATAAAGTAAAAGCACAGGTAAAAGATTTACTAACTCTATATCATCCGGGACCAGATGATAAAATGATAATAGAAACAGATGCTTCACATGAATATTGGGGAGCAGTATTAAAAGAAAAAGTTGATGACAAAGATGAATATCTTTGCAGGTTCACTTCAAGATCTTTTCAAGGCCCTGAATTGAATTACCATAGTAATGAAAAAGAATATTTAACTGTTAAAAAGGCTATAAAGAAATTTGCAATATATGTTATAAGTTCAAAATTTATTGTTAGGACTGACAATAAAAATTTTGGACATTTTTTAAGGACTAATATTGCAGGTGATTATAAACAAGGAAGACTTATAAGGTGGCAACAATGGTTTAACCATTACAAATTTGATGTAGAACATTTACCAGGAAAGAAAAATAGTTTAGCAGATGCTTTACCTAGAGAATTGGCACCTCTAACTATGTTTTTTATGACAGGAATGGATTCTCTCGACATAGAAATCCAGATCAAAGAAAAGGAAATTTTGATTCATGAAACAGAAATCAAATGCCTCAAAGAACAACTAGAGGTATTACAACTTAAAAAGCAATTGAAAAATAGGAAAACTATAACTAACTCAGAATTGCACAAGGAAAGCTCAGGAGAAGAAGAAGTTGGAACTTCAATCCAAAAAACAAAAATTGAAGAAACTGGCAGTAATAACCCAGAACCAAGCAGAGCTTTAGGAAAGAAAAAACAAAAAATAAATTGGGCAGATGAAGCTAAAAAGGAAGATTTAAAAAAGATTTACGTAGTATATAATGGACCAAAACCAGGAATATACACCAATTAGCCTAAAGCAAGTAAAGCAGTAAATGGGATTAATGGAGTCATCCATAGGTCCTTTACAAATAGGATAGAAGCAGAAGGAAGTTACAGTAACTTTAGGGTTCCTAAACTTATAACATCAGCAGAAATAACCAAAAACTATTCTCAAATAGTACAACACCAGCAATAGGAACCAGTAGGATGAGAAATCTTGGAAAAATCCAGAGATCAGTAATCTTTAAAGAAACAACTAATAACTCTTTTGAAGAAGAAAAAGAAAGATACAAAAACCTAACAAAACAAGAATGGCTAGGTTTGTATAATCTGGCAAGAAAAACAACTAAGGAACACCTTGAAGACATGAAATTTTACACCACAGAAAAGGATTTTCCATCAGGAAGTAAATTTAATATCTTAGAAGGAGCTGATCCATTATTTGTTTACAAAACATTTCATGCAGGTCTCATAGAAAATATATATCTAGGAAATGAATTAAAGGAATTAATCTATTTTCCTGACAATTTCAAAAAATTCATCAGAAATTTTAAAAGAAAAATTAAGGCTACAGAAAAGCCTATTTATCTAAGATGTTTCAGTTCATTAATGGATTGGAACCAAGATACATCAGTAAGTCCTTATCATTTCATTAAGCTTGGTATATCAAGCAACAAAAGAGAAGTAACTCGCCCAAAGGGCTTACCAGAAAAGGAATTTAATCTTGAGGAATTATATATTGAAAGAGGACAAATGCTGAGCCAGATTTATCATGAAATAAGAAGAGTCAACAACTCTTCAGAAATAAAAGTAAATTATTGTACAAGTAAAACTATTATTACTTTCCAAAGTAATATGATTATCACTGAGGAAGACAGTGAAAAAGTAATTTCCTATGAAACTAACTTCAATTGTAATAATATTGAAGTAAGTGAGGAAACAAAAAAGGTATTCTGCTATTATTCCAAACAGCAATCATCAGATCACAAGTGCAATTATTGCATAAAAGATAAGGTTCACTTGGATTCAAGCTCATCCAGCAGCTCCATGTCGGCAGAGCCAACCATGTAGGACCATTTCAACAGTTGAAGCTAATAATGTAGGCATCAATAATGTAGGTGTCTTGGTGCCAAATAGCAAAAGTTAGGAATAGTGTAAATCACTCCATTGTAAACAGAGAACTCTTATGATTATAAAAGAAAAATCTTTGGATCTCAAGGGACACAACACGAAAACCTAACATCTATCTATCTTTCTATTTTCAAGCTTTAGCTATGTCTTTTGTAATCAGGAAGAACTAAGAACCCTTTCAAGGATACTAGTTCTCTAGCTTGTAAAACTTTATGTTAATAAATAAAAAGTCTATTTCAAATCCAAATTATCTCTCTCACTTTCATTAAGTTTAAGTACGGATCTCATAAGGTCAGCATAGTCAGGAGGACTAGAAGCTTGGATCTGGAGTGAGGCTTAACTTTCTAAAGCAAGAAGATAGCTAGGAAGTGGAAGAATGCGGTGGACCCATATTCAGAAACAGGTTAGTTGACAGGTAGAGGCTAGTATACCTTGAATCTTCATTAACATTGATAAAGTCTTGTTTATACTGCATGAAATTATGAATGATGAACAGACTAACATGAAAAGGAAATATGAAACTATACTCTATAGAAGTAAAAGCAGAAAATATTCTGAAAAACAAGAAAATTTAAAAGATGCAATATACCTCAAACAATCTCTTATCTGTTATAAAACATCTATAAAAGAAAATTTTGAGAAAAGTATAGGAAGATCTAAAGTAATGGAAAACTTACAAGGACTGATCGATTATTTCACCAAACAAGAAAAAAGAAATGATTTAATAAAAGGACAGGATCAAGAACACTTAGACTTAGAAGCAAGTCTTGAATTAGTAAAAATGGACATAGAAGAAAATAAGAAAATTATGGAACTAAGTCGATGGATAGACCAAGAACTAGAAAAAGATAACTTTAAAACTCAACAAGAAAACTATGACTAGCATAGAATATTTTGAAGGAAAATATATGAAATTATTAGAGGAATATTTTGATAATGAAGATTATGAAACATGTTTAGAAAATTTTCAAAAGTTTGACACCCTCTTAGATTATTACACAGACTATGTTTTTAGCTTATTATTCTTAATAAACCATTCTATAGGAAAAATATTAAGAAATTATTTTACACAGAAATTTGTACAAGTAAATAAAGAAGAATTTGATAATTTAATCTTTGGATTCTACTTATTTAAGGAACAAATAGGAAGATAAGTAACTGAAGCTTTAGAATTCAGCCAATAGTTGGTATCAGAGCCTGATTATTAAAAAAAAAAACTTTAAACAGAATGTATAAAATAAGATACCCTCAACCAAATTCAAGAAGAAAAATGAATTATTTAAAATATTATAAAGAAGAAACAATAGAATTAATATTATAGATTAAAGAAATAACCAAAGGATTACCTAAAGAAATAACATAATTAATAATTTACAAAGTACTTTATAATTGGAATAAAGAATTGACTTGTTTATACCATAAATAATAAAAATGTTTACATAAACACAAATTAATAACTTAAAAGAATTAATCAATCTGATCCGAAATACAGAAAATAATAAAGAATTTAATAAGGATTTTATAGAAATGTTTTTAGCATGCCTGAAAATAAAAATGAACAAAATAATTTTGTCACAAGAACAAATAGAAATCTTAAAAGAAAAATTATAACACTTAGAAAACATAAAAACAAAAGAAATTTTTATAAAGGAATTTAAAGTCTTTATGAACTTTATTCTAGAAAAATTAATAGAAAATATTTAAAAATATGAATATAAAAGAAAATAAAATTACAAAATTTTTGGAAAAAATTATTTTCAAAAATAATGAATTTTGACTCAAAAATCTTAAAAATAAGACAATTGGATATCATTAAGGATAAAATTGGAAAAGGAAAAAATACCCATAGGGTATGTATATGGAAATCCCATGAGGGATGCTGATAGAATCAGCCTATCTCAAAACATGAATGACTCAAAAGCCTTAGCAACTCCTGCTCTCAAAATAAACTGATAGTAAAAAGCAGCTGCTGCTGCCCCAATGGAAGGCCCAACCCAGAACATCCACTGCCATAATAGAAATACAAATGATAGAAGAAAATTAAGGTACAGATATCATAATTATGTTATAAAAAATATAATTTTATTGATCTACATGGAGAGAATAGTGGAGAGAATTTTGACTCAACTTTGAAAATTTAATTTTATTGATCTACATGGAGTTATGAGTTAAGTTGTAAATCATTAGAATGCTTGAAAAGTCTAGTTTCTATATAATTTTATGATCTGTTATGTAGAGCTCCCTAGAGAATGTTATGATAATGTTAATGAAGACTATTCAAAACATATTAGAATTCAAACTTACAGCTTCGTTTCTTCAAAGGTCTTTTGCTATGTTCAAGAATCAGTTATTGTTTTTTTATTACCTTATTTTAATTAGTATTCTATTCATTTTTCCACTATATATATATAATTCAAACGTGGAGGATGGTTAATCAAAGAAACATATGTAGTCTCTAACGTCTTTTATACTTTATGTTTTAATGATCTTCGAATGTTAAGAGCTCTTCGCGAGTCTTTATATATAGAACCATGTATTATATCTCTTTAGAAATGAATCAAGTAGTGTAAAATTTATTCTTTTTCTGATTTAAGTCACATATTCAAATTACACCAAAGTATTGTTTGAACTAAAGAAAAAAGATTGAGTAGAAAGCTTCAACTTTCCTATAACTTTGTGATTAGCATGTATAAAAAACAATATGTAAAAAATATATGAAATTGAATTTGTTAATTAGCTCTATTAAATTTTGTTATTTGTATTTTTTGTTTTGAATATATGAATATGTGAAAAATATTTGTTGCATACATAAAAGTAATATACCAAAAGTGATATATAAGAATTGGATTTGTTAGCATTCATCTTATGTACTATGATGCGTGCTTGAAAATTATGATTATTCTATGAATATTTAGGACTAAAATGACGATTTTAGGATGAATTTGTACACTTTTTATTGAATTATTGTGCTATTGTTGTTTTCGTAGTCACGGTGTATACTTTGATGTATATCAGTTAATTTTGAGTAAAAACGACACACATGCATGCCACGTGACACAACAATTAGGTGAACAACATGCAAAATGCCACACAAGGATGTGCGCCTAGCTTAAAGTACTTGGTGCCTGACAGTGACCTCTTGGGTTGCAAAGTGTTCAATAGAATTTATCTTACACCGCAGCTGTGGATAAGTTAAGCCGTGGCTGGCACAAATTTCGTTCAATTTTTGGACCTAATTTTTAGCATCCTAATTAAACTCAAATTTTGATGTGCTTAGGTTTTATGTATGCCTATAAATACATTGTTAGTAGCTTAAACCTAGTGATATAATATATAGTAATAGTATAGTGCATAATTTACATATTTTAAAATTTGTTCTTCGATTTTAATTAACCTTCAAGAGGCAAAATTTCAAATTTGGTGAGAGAGTTGAGTGAAGATTAGTTGTAACTTTTTCTCCACTTCTCTATCTCTCAATTATAATGTTTTCTTTCATAAATATTTTGGATTTTATGAACATAATATTTAGATAATTTTCTATTAATATATGGATCTTATGAATCCAATTTTCTAACATATGTTGATATAAATTATTCCCCTCTTGAGATTGCAATTTCTGATTATATTATTTGATCCAAACTTATTTTTTAATTAATTGAATGATCACCAATTAATCCATAGAGGCATATAGATAACACTGAGAGAAATATTTATATGTTTGTCTTGATCAAATTACATGCATTATTTCTAGGCCTAGAGGTATGATGCGTATGTGTATGATCTATAATTGTCGTTCGTCATGAATAATAATTTAATCTGATTAGCATGAGAGTGTGATTGAGTTACGTTATTATATTGTGTGTAGTTTATTTGAAAGAGGAATGTATGTACAGTTTAGGGTCAATTGATCGTATAATTTGTTGCAATTGCTTGGAAAGGAATTTAGTGATTCTCAAGCCTAAAAGATTGAAGATTTTAATGACTTCTTATATTATATCTCCCATATATATTTTTGTTGCGTTTTGATTTTATTGAAGTGTTGGTTATATTTAGTTGTTAATTAGTATTTGTTTCATTGTCCAAATAGTAGTCATAATATTCATATTAGTTCTCGGTTGTTAGTTATATTTTCCTTCGTGAGTTCGATACACGTTTTTAAATACTTATTATTTATACGTGTTTCGTATACTTTTCATTTAGTATGTATCGTAGTAAAATCACATGTCATTGCTTAACAAATTATTAGAAAAGTGAAACATAGGATCCTGTTATATAAAACACAAAAATTAAGGACGAAACATTTGCATAACCATAACCTTTATTAAGACAACTTTGATTAATACATGAGACAAGCAGACACAAAGCAAACAAAGATCCATATGATCCTTTTATTCTTAGATAATTAAATAGAGATCGGTAACAACTAGATAAGCTAAAAAGTAGGGCCCGCACGTTTCAAATCCAAGGTAAACTTGGGAGGAACAGTGTAAACTGCAGTCACTACAGTTGGCATGTCATCGTTAATTTGAGTAAGGAAGTTGGCAGCACCAGTTATCTGACTATATTGTTTCTTACCATCTTCTGCTAGTCGGTTTTTCAAGTCATTACAAAAGGCATCATCAAAGCCACGACTATCATGAATTTCACAACGGATCTGCAATGAGTCACAAATATATAAATAAATTTAATTTATAAATATATCAATATTTATTTTTATGGAAACATTCAAAATAGATTTAACTATTTCATTGGTCACGAAACTTTTAAATTTTATAATTTATTACTCAAATTATTAAAATTTTACACATGGATTTTAAAAAAATTTAAATTCTACAATTTAGTCTCAAATTTTTTTATTATCTTGGGTAATAAAATATATATTTTTTTATCAAAATTTTAAGACTTATGTGTAAATTTTATATAAATATTATCGATATGAATATTGATGGTGATGTTTGTAAAATCAATAATTATTTTAAAAATAGAGGCTATAAATTTCTTATACCTAGCTGCTATACATGAAAATAATGCGGAATATAAGAAAGGGGGTCTACCACTAGGGGTGAACATATATGGGTTGGTTTGGGTTTAGACTAAAATTGGAACCAACCTAATATGATCGGTTTTTTAAAAACAAGAATTGAACCGAACCAAAAAATTTGAAAAACCAATCCAACCCAAACCAAATTTTTTGGTTTGGTTTGGTTTGGGTTGGTTAAAGGAATTTCTTCCTCTTTTTATGGTAATGAATTTTGTTTATTAAATTTTTTTAAAACTCTTGTATTATATATAATTTCTAACATTTTTAATGTTAATTTTATTATAATACCTAAATTTAAAAATATAGATATTGATCATTTATCTAATACCATTATTCATATCAAATACAAAGTGCAAGAAAAATTTAAAATTAAGACAAATAAGCAATAAAGAATATTAATCAAATACCTGACAAAATTTACTAACTTTCAGATCCAATAATATTATTCACTAATGTTATTCATGCAATAAAAACTCTACCGACAAAAATATGAAAGATAATGTAATTATAAATTTATAATGAATAAATAATTAAATAATATCAAATTAGTGTATCACGTGAATAAAAGGTAAAATAAATTAGAGTACTTGGTAGAGAAGTGCTTGTACGAATTTCGTTTAAATATTCAAACTGTAATGACAAAAATGAACAAAACTTATTTATCTCTCACTAACAAAGTAGAGGACAAATTTTTCTAAAATATTATCGAAAATAAAAAAAGTTGTCCTCAACATAACTAATTAACAACAAATAACAAATCAAAACATATAAATTCAAATTTTTAGTACATATAAACTACAGTATATTACAAAATAGAGAATATGAATAAAATACTTAAATTATCCAAGAAAAAACATAAAAATAAAATAAAATTTCAAACATGTTCCAAGCTCCCATATTCTAATATATTAATAAAACATAAATATTATATTGAAATCATTGATGTCGCCAACTCGCCATTGAGGTATGTTATTTCCCAAACATGTCTACAAAAATATAAAAATCAAGTGTCAACTATGAATTAAATAAATTAAATTGTAATGATTATATAAATATTTAAATATCTATAATATAAATATAAATATATATATGGGTTGGTTCGGTTTTTTTAAGATTTTAATAAATGAAAACCAAACCAACCCAATATTAATCGGTTTTTTATTATAAAGAATTGAACCAAACCAATAAAACTTAAAAGCCGATTTTTCTGGGTTGGGTTGGGTGGGTTGGTTTGGTTCTATATTTTTTTGTTCACCCCTATCTACCACATATGAAACGGACCATTTAATCTAATATAAATATACCGTGTTACCATTCTTAGTATTTGGTTTGTTCGCCCAAGCCATGACCCAATCATGACGGCTTCCATCCGAAACCTTGCAGCGATAGACAACAGCTCCAGATGAACCGGAAGTAGAACCTCGGGTCTGAACATGTAGAACAGCACCCCATTGACCATTTTGAATCTCTCTTGGAAATGAAGCTGATTCTTTATCGAATCCCTCATAATTATGATTGGTTACCAATTTTAAGGTGGTACCCGTCCCATTATAGAGGAGGCAAAAGGTAGAAACTGAGCTTTAGGCGCTCCATTCATCTTCCAAAAATTCTTTGGCTTTGATACGATTTTCATCCAAATCATATGTCTTCATGGCTGCAAACCCTCGCAGCCTTTGAATTACTCCTGCATACTCATTTGTTTCCTCTAAATTTGAGTTGGTCACTGGGCTCCCAAATACATTGTTCACCATTTTTAATTAATCTGAATGCTTAAATCTTAATTTGTTTGGTGTGCATGAGTTTAAGAGTCATACCATTCCCCTTATTTATATGATCATTAGTATCATTTTCATGTGGCCACATGCATATTCAGATGGGGTCGACATCCTTAACACTTCAACAACTTTTAGTGCCTCTTTATACTATAATTTATTGCAATGATTTGACTTCCTAGGCTTAAACGGTTTCTTTGTTTATTTTCTGTAAAATTTTTGATCCATGTGAATGTATGATCTTTAATTAAAAAAAAAACAAGCTGTCGAATATTTATAATTGTGAATAAAAATAAACAAGCTATCTAGTAATTAAACTCGTATGCTATCTCAACGTTCATTAGACTAGTCTGTGAATCATTTACCGAATTAGCATGGGTCAATTTATACCAGCATATTACTTACATAACAAATAATTCCATATATTTAAAAAGATGGAATGACACGAATGATATTTTGGAGTATTTGAAAATCTATAACATTTTAAAACCTATTAAATTCTTAATTGATTTCACACAACTTAAATTTTTGAATATTTTTTTGTATTTTCACCATATAAGTCTTGTAATACAAATTCCAAATGTGACATATCTTGATGTGCACCGGTTTGGCGTGTTACTTTTGATTTTTGAAGGTTATTTTATCTATATTGACATATTATCACAATCTTAACTATATATGAGTTTTTTAATATATAATTTTATGAACTTGAAAATATTTATCAATAATACAAATTCCTATACAG
The DNA here is from genome assembly GCA_029378325.1 of Elaeagnus macrophylla. NCBI lineage: Eukaryota > Viridiplantae > Streptophyta > Magnoliopsida > Rosales > Elaeagnaceae > Elaeagnus > Elaeagnus macrophylla. The sequence goes on along the minus strand of CM055643.1, from coordinate 30,607,565 downwards.
TTTTATGATTATTTATGCAAAAATGCAATTCGATCGGTCTTTATTTTTTTAATTTTATTAAGCTAATTATTTTGATCGATTGTTATGAAAGTTTGCATGTTTTTATTCTGATAGGAAATCATATTTCCTATCAAAATGAGCAACGTATAATTTCTATTAAATTATATTAGTTATTTAATTTAATGAGCTAAAATTAGATGGTCTAATTTTAGTAAGTCCACAGATTGTTCAATTTCGATATAGACTTATTAAGTACATATCAGTTTTGTTATAATTAGAAAATTATGAGAACCCTAATTAAAACAATATATAAATATTATTTTGGTTATGGTCCCTAATATACTAAATCATAATATAGTTTCTTTTCTTCCTATCTGGATTAGAGACAACAGTCCATTGAAAAACTAAAGCGATTTGGTTGAGTAAGATCACAAACCACTTTGCTACAAAATCAATTAGTTGCTATGGATTCAGGTACGTTTTCGCATATTTGTCTTAATTCTTAATGATTTAACATGAATGTTCTTAGATCTGTTATTGGTGATGGTTTTTACGAAAATGTTAAATTCTAACAAGTGGTATCAGAGCTTCTTTATGTTGAATAGATTACATTTATTTTGATTTATGATTATTTTGGTATTTTTAGATCTAATAATTTTAATTTTAGTATTATTGGATTTGGAAACAATTAATATTGTCTTCAAAATATTTATGAATTAAGAGTTGGAATTAATTTAGTATGGTTTCAGATCTAAAAGAATAATAATAATAATTGTTACGAAAGAGAACAGTATGAATGAGGTTTTGTTTCTATGTATAAATGTCCTCAGTTTTTTATGAGGATTGTTAATTTGAAATTACTTTTGGGTAATTACCGTTACTTTGTTCGATCTAATTATGATACATAATCGGAATTTTTTTTTTTCGTACCAATTAATTATTGTTTCTTGCAATTCTTACGTTCGTAAAAGCTTTTCCTCTGTTAAGATGGTTAATGCATAAGCAGAGGCTATGGAAGTTGATTTATGTGATTTTATAAAAGAGTAAAACATTTATTAATGCTGTAATTACTCTCAAGTCTTATGGTCACTTTTGGTACTCACCACGTCGCATGTATTGAGATCACAAACAGGGCATCAAACAAGCAGAAGGTGTCGAAAATATAATTTGGCGGCTGCTATATTTCATAACTGCTAGGGTTATTTTTGTTCTCTTTTGATGATTTATGCACAATTTTTTTTTTTTTATTAAAGCTCAAAATTAATTTTTGGAAATATAAAAATATTTTATGGGCTTAAGAAAATTTTGGACTTAAGTTTGAATTAATAGTCAATATTTACATGAGGATTTTATGACCTAATAAACTTTTGTTCCAACCAGTTTTTAAGTTAACTAATATTAACTTTGGCTTAAAAAAAAATCTAATTAAGGGAACACTACATAATTGGACCTATTTGCTTGAAATCTCATATCAAATATTTTTTTGTAGTTGTTTTATCTAGTTAGTCTAATATTTTTAATTAAATTAACTGAAATAATATGTTGCTAAAGTAACCTCTGTTGTGAAGATTAATTTAAGTAAAAATTCATAGATGTTTGTGTGAATTTATTTATGCGAACTATGCTCTGCCCAAAGGAAGACACAATTTGGGAAAATAACAATACATTTGCGATAATAAATGCGTGACGATTATAAAGACTTTTATTTTTTCATGTGAACAACAGTCGGTCCAAAAAAAAGTTGTTGTTTGACAGAACTAATTGTCAGTATTTAATCATTGTACTGAGAGTACCACTAACAATTAATTTCTCTGTCTAAAGACTATAAATTAATGTTGTGCTAGGTATCTTGAGATAGGTCCTCAAATTTGGATTATTTTTTATGTCTTGTTTTATTTCTATGACATGTTCTTTAAATGTGAGCATGCTTGTTTATTTTGTTTCTATATACTTTCTATTGCGACTGCTATGAATATTTCTGCCCAAGTAAGCAGCATCCCAATGTTGAGTGGGACAAACTTTAAAGTCTGGAAAGAAACTGTGGAGATTGTACTCGGTTGTATAGATTTGGATCTTGCACTTTGGTAAGATTGGCCCATTGCTACTTTGAAAAACCTCAATAAGGTTAAAATTGAAAAGTGATATTGGTCTAATAGAATGTACATGATGATCATGAAACAATCAAATCCAAAAGCATTTCAAGGCTCTATTATTGAGTGCAAGAGTGTCAAGAAGTTCCTAGAAGAAATTGAGCAATATTTTGTCAAGAATGAAAAAAATTAAGCTAGTAACCTTTTAGCTAAACTCGTCACGATGAAATATAAGGGCAAAGGGAACATAAGCGAGTACATCATGGAGATATCTCAACTTGTTTCAAAACTCAAGTCGCTTAAGTTGGAGCTATTTGAGGATTTGCTCATGCACTTGGTTTTAATTTTTCTTTCTGCACATTTTGATCAATGAGCTATAACACTCAGAAGGACAAATGGTTCCTCAATGAACTTAAATCTCACTATGTGTAAGAAGAAGAAAGACAGCAGTGGGATAAAACTGAGAGCGCTCAATTGGCCTCAATCTCTCATAACCAAAAAAAAGAAGTGAGCTACAGACATCTTAGAACTTATACATACTAATACATGTGGTCCATTCCCTACGACTTCATGGAATGGTCAATAATACTTCATTACTCTAAGCTCGATTGCCTATATTTAATACATGAAAAGCCTAGCATTTGGCACTTGCATATTCGGGGTTGTCTAGCTGAGGCACAGCCTTATAGGCAACATGAAAGAAAACTAGACTTAAGGACAGTTAGTTGCTATTTTGTTGGTTATGCTAAACACTCTCGGGACTACAAGTTTTATGATCCCACATCAAGATCCTTATTTGAAAAGGGAAATGCGAGATTTCTTGAGGATGTTGAGTATGGGGGGAAGAAAACATAAGGAATGTTGTATTTGAAGAAGAATCTTCCTCAAGCACCATCTATAGATCAAATTCAACAATCTCAAGAAGTGCCATTAAGGAGATCTACTAGGAAGAAGAGAAGTGCAATTTTAGATGATTATATCATCTTTCTCTAAGAACATCAAGGTGACATTGGTTTAACAGACGATGACCCAATAAACTTCTGTCAAGCCATGAGCAGTTCTAACTCTTAGAAGTGGATTGATGCCATGAAAGATGAGATGAAGCCTATGAAAGACAATGACGTTTGGGATCTCGTTGAGTTGCCTGAAGGTGCGAAGCCAATTGGTTGTAAATAGATATTTAAAACCAAGAGGGATTCAAAGGGTAATGTCGAGAGATATAAGGCACGTCTAGTTGCCAAAGGCTTTACTTAGAAGGAAGGCATAGACTACAAATAGACTTTTTCTCCAGTATCTTTGAAAGACTCGTTTAGAACTATAATAGCACTGGTGGTTCATTTTGATCTAGAACTGCATCAGATGGATGTCAAAACTGTGTTTCTCAATGGAGACATTGATGAGACAATTTATATGGTACAACCAGAAAACTTTGTTTCGGGAGATCCAAAGCCAAAGAAATCCATTTATGGTCTCAAACAGGCTTTCCGTCAATGGTATCATAGTTTCATTAAGTCATCACCTCGCACGGTTTTGAGGCAAATGTCGTTGATGACTTTGTATATCATAAGTTCAGTAGGAGTAAATGTATTTTCCTAGTATTATATGTCGATGACATTCTGCTCGCTAGCAGCAATATAGGCTTACTGTACGAAACCAATAAATTTCTAAAGACAAAATTCGAGATTAAAGATCTTGGTAATGTGTCTTTTGTATTAGGTTTTCAGATACTAAGAGATCATTCTCGATGTATCCTTGGGTTATCACAAAAGAGCCCTATCAATAAGGTTTTGAGTAGATTCAGCATGAAAAATAGTAAATCATGAGACATGCCTGTGGCTAAAGGAGACAAGTTTAGTCTCAAACAATGCTCCAATAATGATCTTGATAGGAAAAATATGCAGAAGATTCCTTATGCGTCAGTGGTTGGGAATCTAATGAATGCTCAAGTTTATACTCGTCCCCGACATAGCATTCATAGTGGGAGTTTTCGGTAGATATTTGAGTAATCCAGGTATGCAGTATTGGAAAGCAGTCAAAAGCGTGATGCTTTACTTAAGGAGAACAAAAGACTACATGCTCACTTACCAGAAATCAAATAGTTTAGAGGTCATTGGGTTATTGACATTAAGTTTCAAATTGTTAAGAAAAGAGTTCAGAATAGGCAGATTTCTATAGAACATATAGGAAAAAATTCTATGTTAGCAGACCCATTAATCATGGGTTTAACGCCTAAGGTCTTTCATGAGCACACTACTCATATGAGTGTTATTTATGATAATACATTGGTTTAGTGGGAGTCATTTTTGTTTTACATGTTTTGTTTTAGACATTGGATTATTTAGTTTTCTGCATAATAAAGTTGATGGCTTATAATTCTATTTTTTTAAGCTTACTTATGTTTATTATGTGCAATGTCCATATTACATTAAGGACTTTGGATTGACGTTATTAAAGACTAAAGAAGGACCAGTTGGAAAGAGGCATGTTTGAGATCACATTGCATGTAATTTTCATACTACTCATTCATATTTGATCTATGTCATTAAGTGTATTAGTATGGTGATTATCGTAGTTTAGTTACGACTGTATTGTGATAAAAGCTGCAGTGGTTCCATTACTAATATATGAGGTAGATCAGATTGTTTAAGTAACAGTCTAAAGATAAATAGCATATAGATGCGTGCCTAAAGAATTTTGTGATATAATTGTTTCAAGAATAATATGTAGCCCAAGTGGGAGACTGTTAGGAAATCATGTTTCCAACCAAATTGGGCAACATATAATTCCTATTAAATTATATTAGCTATTTAATATAATAGGCTAAAATTAATTGGTCTAATTTTGGTAGGTCCATAGATTGCTCAATTTTAATATGACTTATTGAGTAGATACTAATTTTGTTCTAATTAGGGGATTATGAGAACCCTAATTAAAACAATATATAAAGACTATTTTAGTTATGGTCCATAATATATCAAATCATAATACAGTTTCTTTTCTTCCTATTTGGATTAGAGATGACGGTCTCATTGAGGAACTAAGACGATTTGGTTGAAAAAGATCACAAAATACTTTGCTACAAAATCAATTGGTCGCTATAGATCTAGGTAAGGTTCCGTATATTTGTTTTAATTCTTAATAAACTAACATAAATATTCATAAATCTGTTATTGGTGATATATTTTACGAAAATGTTAAATTCTAACATATTCAATTAACTTCCAGCTTGATAATCTCTTGTGATTAAGGTGGTAAGACTCACAATTTTTCCATAAAGAAACAAGTTCGAATCTCATCCAAGTGTGTGACTATATTTTCTTTTTATTAATAAAAAAAAAGAAGAGATTTTAGAGTTTTTTTTTTTTTAAATAAAATTAACTTCCAGCTTAGACATTGTCATCATGTTCATTAAAGTGCGAACGGCTCTTTTATTTAATGTTTTATTAATATATAAAACAACTAAAGATCTCATAAATGAAAATTACAAAAAGACTTTGATTCGATTAGATTAATTACTAAAGTCTTCTTTTATCAGTAAATTAATTCAACTAGGAAAATTTCCAAAACTCTATCAGTATTTAAGTAGTCTTTAAGAGTCTATAAACTGTTTTAAAATACATAAAAGTCTACGACACTTTAAAAATCCATTAAAATCATAATTAAATTCACATTTCTTAAACTTTTGAATTTTCCTTACTTTCACCATATAAATCTTGTAATACAAATTCCAAATGTTACATAACATGACGTGCATTGGTTTGTCGTGGTATTTTTATTTTTAAGTTTTTAAAGTTATACAAATTTATCATAATATTAACTATATAACGGTCTTTATTATATAATTTTCTAAAAGTTACAATGCTTATCAATAATCAAATTCATACACTACTAATAAAAATCGTCTAACCATCCCAAAAAGCCTTTGAAAAGGATTTTTTTTTTTGTCATAACCGTCTCATATGCTGGCGTTCTAAAGGTTACGACATTTTCAAATAATTAACTATCCCAAAAAGTAAAATACAACCGTATTTAAAAGATAAACAACAGTTATTGAAGATGTTTAGAGACGGTTTTAAAATTATATTTTGGAAAGTGTAATCTAAATGCTTAAATCTTTGTTTGGTGTGAGTTTAAGAGTCGTAGCATACTCCTTATTTATACTCATCAGTGTATGGGTGGTCAGTATCATTTCCATGTGACCACATGCATAATCAGATGGTTTGCATCATCAAAATATTATGCAGATTCACCAAATGTAACAAATAAATTAAAAATATTGTCATAATTAATTGATTAAAAAAGTCTTTTGTTTATATTTATTTAAGTAATAATTACATAAAATGGTACTCAGTCTCAGTTATCGAATATAAAATATATCTTCTACATTTTCATTTTGTTATAATTTTTTTGTGTTTATCAACATCCTTACCAGTCCAGCACCTATTGGTGCCTCTGTATTATTATAACTTATTGCAATGACTGGACTTCATAGAAGCCTTTTTTTAATGAAAGATTCCACATTTTCATTTTTTATGATTTTTTTTTTGTGTGTTTATCAACGTCGTTAGCAGTTCAACAATTATTGGTGCCTCTTTATTATTATAACTTATTGCAATGACATGACTTCATAGAAGATCGACTTTTTTAATGAAAGTTTGTAGCAAGCAGGTCTTAGTGTGTGCATAGCAATATCTCAATTAAGTTGACATCTTTTTAGCACTATCTTCCTATAGTCTCTCAATTATTAGTATTATTAAATATCAAGAAAAAGAATACAAAAATAATTCTCAGCAAAACATGTAATTTGGTTTGTTGTTAACATATGAGAAAATCAAAAAACTAGCGAAATGAGACATCCTACAACCAAGTCATTGTACAAAAACTAGGAGCCCTAGAGTCTATACTATCAGATACAACATTACCCTCCCTATAAATATGTGAATAGTTGAACTCTATGTCAGTGACTTTTTCTAAACAATCATCCAAAGCCAAATACCATCTCCAAGATATCGAAAAAGATCGAGTTTCAAAAAGTGTAACAACATATGCTGAGTTTGACACCAACTTTGATTCCAACAAAAGTTGCCTCCACCCAAATTTATATGCATACATTACTGTATGAATGGCTTCTACTAGCTCTACCTCAAAAAAGCATATGAGACTCCAAGTGAGATACAAAAACAACCCTTAACAAATGATTTTGAAGTTTGAAAAACACCTACACAACCAGATAAGTATGGTGCTCGTAAAGCCCAACATGCATAGTTACCTTTATTCATCCCGAAGGTGGCACCTTATAAATAACCTCTATAATCCTTGGAGCCCGTCGTGGGATAACTGGTATTTGAAGATGCATGAGCACCTGAAAATCGTCCACTATATTCCGCATGGATCCATTTTGTGATAGACCCACCTCATGAATAAATTGCCAAACTGTGGCAAAAGTAGAACTCAGCGTTGTCCGCCTGCTATCAAATTGATAATCATTTATGGCTGTCTATATCACCTAGAAGACTGAAGTAATCCTTCCTTTCCATTAATTACTAAGTTGTGACCCAAAATCAATTGCTATTACAGTTGTCCATAAGTTAAGGATAGAAGAGTCTGTACGTGATCGTTTGCCAAAGAAGGTACATAAGTGGTCATGACGTAGTCTTTGTTTATTGTCTCTAAACTTTTATATCCATGTGAATGCATGATCTTTAATTAAAAAAGGACAAATTACTATATAATTCTTTAGGTTTTTAAAAATAGCAAAAAAGCTTATTAACTTTAAAAAATAGGTAATCATATCCCCTCAATTATTAGTTTATTATAAAATCTTCCCTCAAATTTATTGATTTTTATTGTTTTTTTTATGCAAATCCTCCTTTAAAAAATTTGAAATAGTGACAAGAAGGAATGCAATTGTTATTTTTCAAACATGTAGGATTTTTTTGTTGTTTTATGAAACCTAGAGGGAGGTATTTGTAATTCACCCTTATATGAAAAAGTTGTTGAATATTATAATTTTGGACGAATTAATCAAATACCTTTTAAATGTAATATTATATTAATGTCGATTTTTGTCAATATCAATAATTGGGTACATTTATCTTTACTATAGCCTTGCAAATAGAGAATACACGCTAGGATCTTATACCACCTCGAGGTGTAGTGGCTTTTTGACCCTCAATTCGGGTAATTGGCAATAATAGAAGAGACCAAAGTCTTTGTGTGATGTAGGGAGAAGAGAAGATTGTCGATCTGTAGTGTTTGTAAGAGATATGAGATGTTATGTTATCTCTCTTGTCTTGTCTTGTGTGAAGTGTATAGTGTGAATATATATAAACGGAGAGATTCTTCCTATTTAATATCCTTACCATTGTGATGGGTTTTATGTAGCACCATGGTTATTTACCTATAATTATCTCTTTGTCAGATAATTAAAGATATTTATTAGTCTGTTATACTATAAGATATTTATCTTGTAATTATGCTAATTTATTGACTCAACGTTCTGTGAGTCATCTGCTGAATATGACCTCTTATATTACATCACGTGGCATGAATTAATTTACATTTGCATATTAATTGAGTAAAAAATTATTCAATATATTTAAAATGATAGAATGACTTGGAGATACTTTGGAGTACATAAAAATCTATTAAAATCTTAATTGAATTCACGTACCTTAAATTTTTGAATTTTTTCTTATTTTCACCATATATGTCTTGTAATACAAATTACAAATGTAACATATCTTGATTTGCACTGGATTGGAGTTTTACTTTTTTATTTTTTATCATTTATTGTTTAAATTTATCTCAATTATATTGATAAATTATCACAATCTTAACTATATAACAATATTTTATTATATAATTTTATGAACTTGACAATATTTATCAATAATACAAATTCAAATCAACTATACAGTTTTGTGATTATATATGCAATAATACAATTTAATCGAGTTTTTATTTTTAATTCTATTAAACTAATTATTTTGATCGATTATCATGGATGTTTGCATGTCTTTATTTAATTAATTGCCAACTTAGACATTGTCATCATGTTCCTTAAAATGTGATCGACTCTTTTGTTTAATTTTTTTATTAATATATAAAATAACTAAAGATCTCATAAATGAAAATTAAAAAAGAACTTTGATTTGATTAAATTTACTAAAGTCTTCTTTAACAAACTTTGAGGGAAAATAAGGATTGAATTGATTTCTCTACACAGAAAATACAATCAGTAAGCACTATATACAAAAGTTAGTTATAAGAGAAAGAGAACATTATCATCTGTACCCTACATGTGCATAGCTCTTATATTTACAATATTAACAATTATAAAATACTTTGGTTATTACTCCCCCCTCAAGCTCTAGTCTAGGTAGAACAGGAGCTTGTTCCTTAACTCTTGAAAACAACTAGTACAGAGTGACTTTGTGAGTACATCAGCTACTTGATCATTTGAGCTAACTTTTTTTATATAAGGAGTTCGTGCTGCAACTTGTTCTCTAACAAAATGGAAATCAATTTTCATATGTTTTGTTCTTGCATGCATGATAGGATTTTAAGCTAAATGAATTGTGCTGATGTTACCACAGTGAATAATAGGAACTTCTTCAAGATAAACCTGTAACTCTTTGATTGTAACCATGGCACATCTGAAGTTGCGAAGGCCAATGCCCAATACTCAGATTCTACATTTGGTCTTGAGACTACTTTTTGTTTGAAAGACATCCATGATACAAGGGAATCTCCAAAGTATATACAATAAGCACCTGTACTTCGTCTATCATCTATGGATCTTGCCCAATCTTCATCCAAGAAAGCCACAAGATCAATATAATTAAACTTTGGAATTAGAAGGCCATGTGTGATGGTTCCATTTAAGTATCTTAACACTCATTTCACTGCATTCCAGTGACATCAGAAGGCTTGCTTAAAAATTGACATAAGTTATTTACAATATATGCAATTTCAGGCCTACTTATTGTACAATACTGGAGTGCTCCTACAACACTCCTATACATGGTAGGATGCCATCAAACTTTTGCAAACTACTAATGCACATCTAAAATATGAAATTATTCTATGCTTATTTAGGATTAAAATGAGAGTTTATGACATAATCATGTGCATTTTATTGATTTATCACACAAATATTATTTTTGGAGTTATCTGATATATTTTTATGGATTTTAGGTATTTTACGCTTAAACGGAAAAAACATACGTCACACAGTATAGCACTTGGCACCGTGGCCTGGCCCTCTCGGATCAAATGTACAATTTTTGAAGAACAGCTCGAGCTGCGGCATTGGATACATTGAGCCGCAGTAGTGATCTCTTAGACTACGTTCATGTTGCCAGCATTCAAGCTTGCGCCACGGTGGTGGATTACTTGAGCTGCAGCTCGCATTCAATTTGTGTTAATTCTGGACCTATTTTTCAACATCCTACTTGTAACCAAATTCTATTTATCTTAAGAATTGTGTGTGCCTATAAATACAATGTTAGAATCCTAGACTAGAGAGACAATAATAATAGAGAAGAATAGAATCATAAAGAGAGAGAAAAACATATAATTGAGTTTAGCTTGTAATAAACTTTCAAGAGAAAAATCCAGCAGAATTACAATTTGAAGATCAAGATCAAGAGTAGATGCATAGAAGTTAGAGTGATATTCTTTAAGAGATTGAGTTTGTTGTTCTTTTGTTCTTTCTTCTAGCACTTTAATATTTTCTCCGTTTGTAAATTTGGATTTGATGAACACAATGTGTTGCTAAGTCTTTTATTAATCTAGGAGTCTTTATAAACTTAATTTTCTAACATGTATTGATTTAAATTATCTCCCCCTTCATATTTGTAATTTCAAATTATATTATTTGATATGAATTTAATTACTTAATAATTGTTTGATCATCAATTATTCTATAAAGGTATATAGGTAGCTTTGAGAGAAGTGCTTGTATGTTTGTCTTGATCAAATAACATACATAGTTTCTAGGTAGAGATGTATGATTTTTAAGTATATGGTCCATAATTGATGTGTTTCATGAGAAATGATTTAATCTAATTGGCATGAAAGTGTAATTAGCTTAGTTGCTATATTGTGTGTAGTTTACTTGAAAGATGAATGCATGCACAGTTTAGAATCAGTTGATCATATAATTTGTGTTAAATAATTGGGGAAAATTTTAGGAATTTACATGCTTAGGAGAATAGGGGATTAACGATTACCTAGGTTATATCTCTTATATATATTTTCTTTAATTTAATATAGTTATTTAATTTTAGTAATTATCTTCCATTGTCCAAATAGTGATAGTGAGCTCCGTATTGATATTATGCAATTAATTATACTTTTTTCTGTAGGTTAGACATTCGTACTTTAAATACTTACCACTTGTACACTGTCTTGTGCACCTACGAATTTTGTGTGTCAACTAACTCCAGTTAAGATAGGTGTAGGAGATGATTTACAATCCATCATATCACACCGTTTTAGCAAGTCACTGATATACTTTTGTTGAGACAAATGAAGATGTTCTGGATGTCTTTGTACTTGAAGACCCAAGAAGTAAGAGAGATGCCCCAAATCCTTCAATTTAAAGTGACTATGTAAGTGTTTGACAAAAGCACTAATTTATGCTAAGTCATTAGTTCTGATTATTATGTCATCTACATAGATGAGTAAGATGAATGTGGAAGTTGCTGAGTGTTCATAGAACATGGAGGCATCACTCTTTGAAGTTGTGAAGCCCCAATTAAGAACATGTCTTAATGATTGAAACCAAGCCCTTGGTGCTTGTTTTAGTCCATAGAGTGATTTTTGCAACTTACAAATCATATTATATCCTAGTTCAAACCTAGGGAGTTGATGCATATACACTACTTCATCAAGCTTTCCATTGAGGAAAGCATTACTAATGTCCAATTGTTTGAATTCCCAATCTTTAGCAACAACTAGTGATATAACCAATCAAATGGTAGGATGTTTGATGACAGGACTTAATGTTTTATAGAAATGCTCTTCAACTTGATGATATCCCTAGCAACCAAATGAGGTTTGAGCTTATCCAACAAACCATTAGGAATTGATGATATCCCTAGCAACCAAATGAGGTTTGAGCTTATCCAACAAACCATTAGGAAGCATTTTGACTCGGAACACCCACTTACAACCTATGATTTTCATAGTAGGAGTCATAGGTACAAGTTCCCAAGTATCATTCTTGAGTAAAGCTTGAAATTCTGCTTTCATATTGTCAAGACCCGCCCCAGCTCAAACTAGAGCATGTGACATGTCCTAAAGGAACATAATAACTATAATTCTAAATTGACTTTGGTTTAACTTGAAAATTGTGTAAACAATTTATAAAAAATTGGGCAGTGTTTTCCCTAATTAATGAACTATCTTCCCTGCAATAAATGACTACAATTCTAAAGTATAAATATTTCCACAGTCCAGCAAACTTCATATAACTTTACATGTCCAGAAAGTGGCTCATGGCCATATAATACTACATATTGTTAGATACATACAAGATAATACAAAAGACTTTCTGCCTTGGTCACTGGTCAAAAGCACAAAGCTGGAAAACACTATACAAGGTGGAAAGGAGATAAAAGTAACAATCTAAACTGCACAACAAAAGATGGATCCTAAGCTTCTAAACTGAAGTGATGTGGCCTCAAAATTTGTTACCTGAGGGAGGAAAATAAATATAAAAGGGTGAGCTTGAAAGCTCAGTGAGTGGATAAGTTTTATAAAATAACATAGTACTTATGTAAACTATGTATGAATTATCATGAAATTCATGCTGATAATAAAAACCTGTACATTGTCTTTATGGTAAAATAATGAACTCATAAATGTATTACTTGAGTTTCATGAAATAATCATAATTTGATACTTGTGAAACTATGAATGACATGCTCATGACTTATAATGAAATAATATTCTGATAAATATTTATATGTCCATGATCTTTAGAATATAAAATATTATGATCGGTATGTAAATAAAATGTAGAACCATGAGAATAATATTTTTATTGTCAAGAGAACTTGGGGATCTGATCGCACATGGAGAAGACATTTAGCCTTAGAACTAGCTCTCAACTACACATGTGGGATATTTAATCACTCATGGAGGAGACATTTAGTACTAGTTCTAGCTATCAACTACTCATGTAGGGAACTTGCTTGATACAACCATTAAAATGTCTCAGTTGGCTTTGTTGATACATGAGTCACATGCACATCGACTTAACTGAACTTGTCATCATACTAAACTTGTAACTTGATACTGAATTGTAATATTATACTAAGTTGTTAGACATCACAGTAAGTTGAACTAGACCAAATATGTTGGTAATAATTTCTTACCAAATTATTGCATAGCTGAATGTTGAGTAGAGCCAATTATCATGAATACATGAGGAGAAGTACTCTGACAGCTGTAAAATATTTACTAAACTTGCAAGCAGATATCAAAACTAGTATATGTAATAAGATTGATTTCATCTTAATTTGCTTGCAACTTAACTTACATATATTTGACTGATTCTAATAATGAAGATAAGATATACTCTCATGGTGTACAACTTCTTAAAGTGCTTTGAAATTGATATGTGTTTTTCTAATACTAGTTAACATCATATGCACTTTTCATAAATATGCAACTTGTATAAATTGGATTACTTGAACATGAATGCAGTTCAACACAATATTATCAAAGGTTTAGAAAGATTTTAAGTATCCACTCATATTACTATGTCACTAATGGTTCTCTACATGTATTGTAGGGTCTGCTTACTTAAATCTTCCTAGATAATCATACTTGTGTTAAAACATGAGTAACGACATAGCTTTCTTATTTAGTGCAAACTAAAAGGCACTTTAACATTTCCAAAATAGGGATTGCTTAAAGTTGATTGTTGCATTTAAGTAGTTTTACGATATTCTTAAACCTACCCTTGTATATTTACATATAACTTTTGAGAGACATGTTTAAATTCATTTATATAAAAACATACAAAAAATAGACATTCAAACGTTAAAATTAGCTATTACACACTCAAATATCATATATAAAACCCTTTCAAATCCATAGAAAATCAATTATTTCAAAACAGTTTTTCTCACCATAACTGCAACAGGATGTACCTTTAGTTAAATTACTATAAAATTGTCTAGAAAACTCGGAATAACATACCGAAAAATTCATATGAAACTATACATCTTAAGGTTTAAAACAAGAGATAAAACATCCAATTCCAATCAGTAAAACTATTTCAAATAACAAAATTTTGATTTGTTTTTAAACAGTTTTTCCAACACTTCTTTCACTTGACATATCCTTGGTTAAACAGGCATAACTTTGTCTAGAAATATCGAAATAACAAACCGTAAAATGTTTCAAATACTAGACATGTCAATATTTAAAAAATTTTATAATTTACTCAAATCCAAACTGTATGAACATTTCAAATACCAAAAATACCGAGGGTTCTTGCAGTTTGTGTTTCATAAAATAATCTTCATTTAAAGAAGTATAATTTTGAGTAGAAAACTCCGAATTACGAACCGTAAAATTTGTGATAACCTAAACATATAGATATTTTCAAAAATATAATTTAAAAACCCTAATTCGTTGTGGAAGTTTCTCATTTTTCATTTAAATTTTCTGAAAACAGTTTTATAAGAAGTTTACAACATCACAAATACCTTATTCTTGGATTATTTTTGTAAAATTCATCCATGGCTGATCCATTTGTGTTAACATGTGTTTTTCATATCATAAATAGAATTTAATTAATGGAAGTAAAGAGGAAGGAAGCTTGTACACTTACCAAAATCAATTGAAGGAGTGTTTGGTTGCAAAAATTGAATCTAGAAAAGAAATCTCTTTACCATTTATGAAATTTTTTCCTTAGAAATGTCAAGAGGAGAGAAGAAGGAAAGAAAACATTAGAGAACAATGAGTCTCTCAGCTGGGATGAGTTTTAAGAAAGGATATGCACAAACCAAGCTTAATTCACGTGAGGACAAGTGTCCTCAAGCAGCTCATGCTCAGCCACCCTTTTTTTTATAGACATGTGTCACTAAGAGGAGAAAGGAGGAAGTTGCTGATGAAAAATCTTTTTTAAGGAGAAAAGACTGAAATACCATTGTCTCATATCAAGAAAAGTTTTAAAAGTTCAGGGCATTTTGGTAACTTTGCTCAAAATTTAATTTAAACACATTTTGATTATTAAAACATTTTCACTTCTCAATTTAAGATCATAAATTTCATTTTCTAAATATTGAGGGTAAGATCATAACAATTTTAGAAATATAAGTTTGATTAAAATTTTAGTTAGTGTAAGGAATGAGGTGTTACAATTCTGCCCCACTTTAAAGAATTTCATCCTCAAAATTCACATACCTTGGTTAAATAAATTAGGGTATTGAGTGCAATTTGATCTTTAAGTTCCTAATGTGCAAATTTAAATACTCGCAAGTGTACGAATCACTTGTAGCAAGTGAGAAACAACTCTGAGGTCGGTCTCTCAAGAAATTGCAGTGGTTTTCAAAACGTGTCAATTGTTTCCTAAAAATTAATTGCAAAAATAAATCATAAACACTCTAACAAAATTTGTTGATTGAACGAAAGTTAAAATTGTAAAAGTTTCACGAGAATTAAAATAAACGAGCGAAAAGATAGGCCGAAGTGATATGATGATAAAGCATGGAAAAATAGCTAGCTATCCAATCATAGATAGAATATTTTAAGAAAGTTTTACATTTAAGCACAAAAAGTTGAATTTATCGACTTTTCCTAACAAACTCTAGAAATTTCCAAATCAATGGAGAATTCCTCTTAATTCATTAATTAACCTCTTTGGTCCAGAACGTTAATCAATCAATTAGCATAAGCATGTAGGAAATCAAATTGGCCACCTAATCTAAGATAAATCAATGTATTTCGATTAGGTTCTTGTTGAAGATTTCAAAATGAAGCAAAGATGATAAATCTAATACCTAATTCTAATTTATTCTCTAATGTTCATAAATTAACATGATCAAGATTAACCATGAGCAAAGATATTAATCAACAATGAACAAGACATAAACCACTTTAATTCAAATTAAATCATAAAAATATTCATCCACTCATGGAAACATCACTAAATCTCACACAATCAGATTAGCGACTCATAATAGAATCTAAATTAATGTTTTCTATTACAAATAACATTCCTAAAAATCTAAGAGAGAAAAGAGATTACAAGTAAATGGGAAACCCCTATTTCCACTCTTGCAAAGTCCTCCTTAAAGTTGGATGGTCAGCTCTTCCAATTTGGTTCTTGAATGAGCTTCAATTGAGCATCAATGGTGGTTCCTCTCTTTAGAAAGTTGAAGAAGATGGTGGTGGATGGTGGAAAAATGGCACTGTTCACGCTGTCTTGGAGAGGAGAGTTTTTGTGTTGTATTTATAGGTTAGGTTAGGAGTGTGTGTGAGTGTGTGGCTGGAAGGGGTTTAAGTGAAATTCGAGTACGCAGGTCTTGGCGCGCTACGTATGTCTAGATTGCTCACCAAAATAGGGACCCCCTTGCTGCAGCGCGCAATTTTCCCTACAGCTGCTCGCTATGTTTCTGATTTCCCAGAATGCAACTCTAGATATCCATGCCACGGCACACACTTTCACCTACCACAGTGCGAAATGTTGTAATGCCATGTAAGGGTCCTTACATAATTACTGATTCCTATGTAAGCCTTACGTAGTTCTGCTCTAATTTATCCCCCTATCATAGTAAATAAAATACAATGTAAGGGTTACATTTTGCAGCTCTTTTTGAACACTTAACTCCACTTTTCATCTCACATTGATTGAACCTACAAAACATGAAAATACCCTCCAAAATCATAGTAATATTGAATTAAACCATGAAATAAATACTTAAAAATTAACAAATAATAGGTTCAAAATAGTGTTCATCAAATACCCCCAAACCTACATTTTGCTAGTCTTCAAGCAAAACTAGAATTAAAAAGACAAATAAAGAAACTAATAAAAAAAATTAACAAAACTTGTCATGCTTCAGTTTCTTTCCAATTTATAATCAATAGTTATGCACAGGTTTATCCAACATTCTAACACATCAAAGTTAACCATGTAGGTTAGTTTCGCTTCACATATCTAAACCTCATTACTAAAAACATATCAACATTGATTTCCCCAAATCCATTGTCAAGAATATAAATTTGCTTCAACTCTAATCCTCACAAGAATTACTCTCTAAATCACACCGATCCTATGGGTTCAAAAACTCATCAAGGTATATACGAATAGAATTTATGTTAAGAAATGTGCTAATGGTTCGCATACGATTAAACAAGAAAGGCTCAAAAAGTGTTTAACATGGATCTCATGAAAGGAATCAAATGATAGGATTTATGAAGAAATCATGTTACTAATCTCATGCATCAATTAAATTTCTCAAGCAAAAACTTCAAGTATATGCCCTAGAATGAATGAAAATGCATTGACTTCAAGAAAAATTATTTTCTATTTTTCTTTTTGTAATAACTATTTCAATATTTGAAGAACTTTAGGATCACAATAATAATAATAATAATTATTCTTTTTTTAGGGACCCAAATACATGTGTATTTTGTGAATGACAAATTTTTAGCTCCTTTTATATTGGATATAGGAATTCCCTTGTATCTTTTAAAGTCAAGCATGAATGAAATAGGCAAATACTTTAAAATTTTACTCAAATCATTTAATCTAAGAAATTCAATTAACTACATGATTCTTCATTAGATGTTTAAAATCCTAACATTCAATGCAAAAATCTATAGAGATCTTCTAACAATTTGAAATGATATGAAAGGTGTTTAAAGGAGTAGAAAAATTATTAACTCTCAGAATGAAGCGTTTAAAGGCTCAATAATCATCTCACAAGGTAGTCTCCACTATTCAAATCTTAAACATAAGATTCGGATTCATCTCAGTTTTAACATCAAAAGCATGAAACAAAGATTGTAAATTAAAACCAATCTTTACAAAAAACCTTAAACATTTTAAAAATTAGACAAACAATGCGTAACGACTTGATTATTTATCAAAATTTAACCAAAAGCATGATAATTTTGTTACAAACCAATTTGCACCCCAAATTTAAACTAAACATTGTCCTGAAGGTTTTCAACTACACAGCAGTTCAGAAAATTATTTAGATAGGGCAAATGGAAAACTAAATTAAAACAAAGGAAACATATTACCTAAAACGGTGGGTTGCCTCCCACTAAGCGCCTAGTTTAATGTCTTAGCAAGACGATGTTTGGGTTTAAGGTTCATGCACTTCAATGCACTCCACATCCCATTGTGAATGATTCCCTCCAAGTAAGGCTTTACATAGTGTTCGTTCACTTTTAAAGTTATTTGCATCTTCGAATTTATCAACTCAACCGCTCCATGAGGAAATACTTCAACTATTTGGTATGGTCCACTCCATCGTGATCGAAGCTTCCTGGAAAAAGTTTAAAATGAGAGTTAAATAAAAGTTCTTTCATTCCAGAATAGAGAGACTTACTAACAAGCCCTTTGTCATGGTAATGCTTGGTGCATTCTTTGTAAATCTTGGCATTCTCATAAGCCTCATTTCGAATCTTCTCAAGCTCATCAAGTTGAAGTAAGCATTTGTCTTCCGCTTGTTGATAGTCTATGTACAATTGTTTAATTGCTCAATAATCCTTATGCTTAAGCTCAATTGGCAAATAACATGCATTTCGATATATCAAGCGATATGGGCTCATCCCAATAGGTGTCTTGTACACCGTATGGTAAGCCCATAATGCGTCATTGAGCTTTGAAACCCAATCCTTCCTTGAAGGTCGCACCGTACGTTCCAAAATACCCTTGATTTGTCGATTACTAACTTCAACTTGTCCGGATGTTTGTGGATGATATGGAGTTGCCACTTTATGAGTGATGTTGTACTTACTCAACAATCCATCAAAAAGCTTATTATAGAAGTGGCTTCCTTCATCACTGATTATTGTCCTCGGTGTCCTAAATCTGCTAAAAAATATTTCCTTCAAAAACTTCACAATAGAGTTAGCATCATTAGATTTAGTGGGTATAGCCTCTACCAACTTGGACACATAATCAACAGCAACCAAAATATACTCAAATCTAGAAGAAGGGGGAAAAGGATCCATGAAGTCAATCCCCTATACATCAAATAATTCCACAACTAAATTATATGTCAAAGGCATTTCATTACGTCTACCTATATTGCCAGTCCTCTGACACCAATCACAACACATGCAAAAATCATAAGCATCTTTAAACAGGGTAGGCCAAAAAAAACCAGATTGGAGTACCTTAATGGTAGTTTTCTTACCGCCAAAATGTCCTCCACTGTGAAGCTCATGACAGAAGGTCAAAATGCTTGCATGCTCCTCTTCTGGCATACACCTCCGAATGATTTAGTCTTGGCAAATTTTGAACAGATACGGGTCATCCCAAAAGTATTGCCTGCAAACATGAAAAAATCTTTTCTTTTCCTGAAATGAAATGTTAGGCCTCAACAAACCAATAGCAAGATAATTTACAATATCAGCATACCAAGGGTTTGGACCCACAGAAAATAACTACTCATCAGGAAAAGTCTCAACAATATCAATTTCTTTGTCACTCTCAATAGTGTCAAAGTCAGAAATTAACCTAGACAGATGATCAACTACAACATTTTTAGTTCCTTTCTTATCCCTGATCTCTAAGTTAAATTCTTGTAAAAGTAAAACCCACCGAATTAACCTTGGCTTAGCATTCGGTTTACTCAATAAATACCACAAAGCTGCATGGTCTGAATGCACAATGACTTTAGACCCTATCAAATAAGATCTAAATTTATCCAAAGATAATACAATAGCCAAAAATTCTTTTTCAGTGGTTGAGTAGTTAAGTTGTACGTCATTAAGAGTTTTACTAGCATAGTAAATGACATGCAAATGCTTATCTACTCTTTGGCCTAAAATAACTCCAATAGCAAAATCTGAGGCATCACACATTATCTCAAATGGCAAAGACTAATAAGGATGACTTATTTTAGAAAAATTCTTAATAAAGCGTCTATAGAAACCTGCATGACCTAAGAAACTCCTTATGCCCTTAACAGATGTGGGGGGAGGTAATTTTGTAATCAAATCTACTTTAGCCTTGTCTACCTCAATGCTCTTGCTAAATATGATATGTCCTAAGACTATACCCTATTGGACCATAAAGTGACTCTTTTCGCAGTAAGTGTCAAATTATACTCAATGCAACGTTTTAACACCAAAGTCAATTTGTCCAAGAAATCATCAAAAGAATTACCAAAAATAGAAAAGTCATCCATAAATACCTCAATGAATTTCTCCACCATGTCTGAAAAGATAGACATCATACATCTCTGAAATGTGGCGGGTGCATTGCATAATACAAATGACATCCTCCTGAAGGCAAAAGTAACGAATGGGCATGTGAATGTTGTTTTCTCTTGATCCTCTGGAGCAATTGGTACCTGATAGTAACCTGAAAGACCATCCAAAAAGTAATAGAAATCAGGTCCAACTAGTCTTTCTAACATTTGATCAATGAAGGGAAGGGGGAAGTGATCCTTTTTAATATACAAATTCAACTTTCAAAAATCTATACACATCCTCCAACCTGTAATCATCCTAGTGGGCACTAACTCATTCTTCTCATTCTTAATCACAATTATTCCATATTTTTTAGGCACCACATGAACTGGACTAACCCACTTACTATCTGCAATTGGATAAATTACTCCTACTACTAAGAGTTTTAAAACTTCTTTTTTAACCACTTTGTGCATGATGGGATTTAGTCTCCTTTGTGCTTCTTTGACCGGTTTGATATTGTCTTCTAAATTGATTTTATGCATGCACATTGCTGGACTAATGCCTCTAATGTCCCCTATACTCCATCCTATCGCTTTTGTATACTTCCTAAGCGCCCTCATTAGTATGTCCTCCTGTTTCTGGGTGAGTGTAGAAGATATAATAATAGGATATGTTTCATTCTCTCTCAAAAACACATATTCAAATTCTTAGGCAATTCTTTAAGTTCTAGCTCAGGTGGAGTAATTTCTTCTTCAAGTGGGGCATCTAATGAATCTAAGGGTGTACTAGCGTCTTCTATGGGTGTGTCATTATCTAACAAATCACCGTACTCCTTAAACTCATCATCTAAAATATCATCCACCTCTCCTACTGTAAGTGCTACCTTTAATTTATAATCTATTCTATCCTGCACAAATGTGTCATGAATTACATGATCCAAACATTCAACAAGTGAACATTCATCAATAGTAGATATAGAAGGATAAGGAGACGAATCAAAAACCTTAAAATGTATAGTCTTTCCTAAGACTGTCATTGTTAACTTGCTACTTTGGACATCAATTATAGTTTGGGTAGTGGTCATGAATGGTCGACCCAACAAAATTGTATGCTCCTTACCCAAAGATTAGTTTTCCTACATATCTAAAACCACAAAATCAACAGGTATGATAAGCTTATCTACCTGTACAAGTAAGTCCTCAACCATTCCATTCAGATATTTAATAGATCTATCTGCAAGTTGAAGGGACATGGTTGTTGGTTTAAGCTCTCCCAAACCTAGCTGTAAGAAAATAGAGTAAGGCATCAAATTTATACTAGCACCAAGATCAAGCATTGCCTTAGGTACTTTCCTATCCCCCATAGTAATATCAATGACAAAGCTATTTGGATCTTTTAACTTTAGGGGTAGGTTCTGTTGAAGCACTGCACTAGCAATTTCAGACATTAAAACTCTTTCATTAAGCTTATACCTTCTTTCCTTAGTATTTAATTCCTTGAAAATTTTTGCATAAGAAAGTACATTTCTAATCACATCTAATAGAGGCAAATTAATGTTCACTTTTGAAAGCATTTTAAATAAATCAGAAAATTGTTTATCTTGCTTACTGTCCTTTAAGCAGTGTGGGAATGGTACTGAAGGTCGGTATGGCTCTGATTACTTGTGCAATTGAGAAGTAGTAGATAACTCTCCAATTGCTTCCTAAGCGGATTCATCATTGTTGGCATTGAGCTCATCACCTTCCTTAGATATTTCATTGTCTCTTTCCATGTTTCCTGCACCAAGTCGTAAATCATTAGAAATTTTAGGTAAATTTTTATTGACTACCTTACCACTTCAAAGGACTATGACCGACTTTGCTTGCTGGAGTTGACTCGTGATGTGATAAATTTAGTACTCGCAAGTGTACGAATCACTCGTAGAAAAGTGACAAGCAACTTCCAAGGTCGGTCTCTCAAGAAATTGCAGTGGTTCTAAATAACCTTCTTCCTAATCTAAATAGAGTTCTAATGCAAATAAAACACTAATTAAATAGAGTTCTAGTGAAACTAAAACTCTAAGCAACTAGAGTCCTAAACCTAGTAAAACTGTAAAAAGGTGTTTGATTTGTGACGGGAACAATGATACGATCAATTAAACGAAAACAAAATCGTAATTTAACAATCAATTCAAATGGATTAAAAATCAATGGAGGATGTATGGATGTTTAGCTTGGTTGACCATGCTTGCATCGAAAAGGTATGGTGAAATAACATGAACGTTCTATATAAACAATATTACTGGCTTTCCTTTTAATTACGAGACTGCCTTCGGTCGATGTTGATTAACTAATTAACTGCCTTCGGTCGGGGTAAATCAAATAGCAATCAAATTATGCACAAGGAAATACATGCCAATCAAACTAATGCTATGACTAAGTCACTAATTTGAAGCTTTGATTAAGTGTTCGGAATAAAGTTAAGGTGACGTTCCTATAACTAAATTCTCAGATTTTTCAACCTAACTACGAATCTCAAATTGGCCCATGATAATTCATAATTAAATATCTAAACATGCTCTTGAATCAAAAGGTAATTCATTTATATTAAATCCATAAAATATACACCATACACAATTCTAGCAAACATGGCAACACAAACTAAACATCCATAATGAAACTAGCCGCTCATGTTCATATTAATATTCATAGACAAATAAAATATGATCATACACTTCAACGAAAGAAGAAGAAAATAGAATTCTATAACAACAAGGAAAACCTAGATCTAAATACCGCTTATGGATGGGATAGCATTCTTTTCCAAAAGCTTTAACTTCGATTGTCGACGGCTTCCTTGGATCCTTAGAATAGTTTCTCTCGCTTCGTTTGAGTGTAGCAAAACTCCCAAAACTGATTGAATGTAGTGTTTGGTCGCAAAATTGTAATGTGTAAGAGTTGTATTCGAGTTGTTCGAGTTGTATGTAAGGGGGAGTCTAAGGGGGTATTTATAGATGTAAGGGTTTACACAAATCCTGATTGCAATAGGAATAGGCACGCTGCGGCATGCATTTTTTCCGCCATGGTGCAACACAAATTCTGGAAATAATGTCAAAACCCGAGAGCTCCCCGCCGCGGCATGACTTTTCCTCTCTGCGGTGCATGTTGACTTCCTTTTCTTCATGTTTCCCCCCTTACATATGTGATGGCTCATTATGTAAGGCTTACATATTTGTCTTGTTTAGCCCGTAACTCGTGATCCGAGCGCCGTAAGTGTTCCGTCTTTGTGTGTTTTCATTATTTGACTCATTTGATGCTAAAAACACCTGAAATGCACTAAAACATACCCGTGATTCTGAATGGATAGATTTATGAAAATAATCAAGTAAACAATCATAACAAATCTATATTTTAAACAATTAAGCACAATTAATCATGAAATATTAGTGCTTTTCGAGCACTCGTCAACTAGGCAATTTTTCTTTCTCTTACCTTTGGAGATGCTCCGCTAATTAGCCAACTTGGCATTCAACCCTTTTCATTGAAGCCTCCAAGGAGTCCAACCTTTGGTTATTCTTCATATGGTTGTCTCGACTCACTTGAATAAATGAATTCAAATTATCTTCCAAACTTGGCTTGTTTGGAAAAGTAAGTTGCAAGTTTTGTTGTTGGGAGGATTGTTTTGATACTGATTCTGAGCATAGGCGGGATTGTTATTTCCTTTCCAAGAGAAGTTTGGATGATTTCTCCAACCTGAATTATAGGTATTTGCATAAGGATCATTCCTTGGTCTTGGTTGGTATCCTTCCATAGCATTAGCTTGCTCTTGGCTTGTACCTACATTGGAATCACAAACAAATGAACAAGTGTTAGCACCATGTCCATAAGTAGTACATATTCCGCATACCTCTTGAGATGATGCATTCTTAGAAGTGAGGAGCACAATTTGCTTGGTTAGCTCTGCAATTTGTATGGCCATATCATTACCCGGAGCTATCTCATTAACTCGAACTCGCCTTCCTCTTAAACTCTTTTGTTGGGAGTTAGCACCCAACATCTCATACAAGTCGTATGTCTCTATTGCGGTCTTCTCCCCCATTGCTCCTCCTGCGGCATTATCCACAGTGAATTGACACTGTTGTGTCAATCCGTCATAGAAAAATTAGTTTTGGAGTTGCAATGGAAAATGATAGTGTGGGCCCTGAATGAGAAGCAACTTGACATGATCCCACGCCTCATGAAATGGTTCTCCATCCATTTGTGAGAATATTACAATTTTCGTCCTTAGGTCAGTAGTCTTTTGATGGGAATAGAACTTTCCCATGAATTTGTTGTATATTGCTTCCCTAATGGAGAGTGAACCGGGAGGAATAGTCATAAGCCATGACTTTGCTTTGTCTTTAAGCGTGTATGGGAAATATCTCATCTGCAATTGATCTTCATTAAGCCCTTGTAGCAGAAAAGTCTGCACAGTAGCATAAAAATCACGAATAAATGTTAGTGGATCTTCATTAAGAATCCCATAAAAAGAAAGCAACATAGAATAGTGAATATTCTTAAGCTCATAGTTTCTAGCCGCTTCTCCCAATTGGATGCAAGAAGTTGCAGTGCCAATGATTGGCCTTGCAAACTCCTTCATCACCGTCTCTCTTGGTGGAGGTATAGGATCTCCCATATTTGGTGGTTGTTCTTCTTCCTCCAAAATGTTGGTGTCAAACCGTTTCAAATGTGCTCGCCTCCTGTTAACGTTGTCTATGAACGGTACTAGTGAATTTCCAAGGGATCTCCTACCTTGCATACACAATCAAAAACAACAACCAAATCAAAGCACCAGACAATATATGACTCCAAACAAGTAATAAAAACACAAAAATGAAGAAAAGAAAAAAACTAACTAATTAAGAAAATCAACTAAAAAGAAAACAAGTAAACAATTTTAAAAACGCCAATTTTCCGACAACGGCCCCAAAAACTTGATGTGCAAATTTAAATAGTTGCAAGTGTACGAATCACTTGTAGCATTTATGTGCAAATTTAAATACTCATAAGTGTAGGAATCACTTGTAGCATGTGATAAGCAACTCCGTGGTCGGTCTCTCAAGGAATTATGGTGGTTTTCAAAATGTGTCAATTGTTTCCTAAAAATTAATTGCAAAAATAAACCTAAACACTCTAACAAAATTTTTTGATTGAACGAAAGTTAAAATTGTAAGAGTTTCACGAGAATTAAAATAAACGAGGGAAAAGATAGGCTAAAGTGATATGATGATAAAGCGTAGGAAAATAGCTAGCTACTCAATCATAGATAGAATATTTTATGAGAGTTTTATATTTAAGCACAAAAAGTTGGATTTATCGACTTTTTCTAACAAACCCTAGAAATTCTCAAATCACTAGAGAATTCCTCTTAATTCATTAATTAACCTCTTTGGTTTGGAACATTAATCAATCAATTATCATAAGCACTTAGGAAATCAAATTAGCCACCTAATCTAAGACAAATCAATGTACTTTGATTAGGTTCTTGTTCAAGATTTCTAAATTAAGCAAAGATGATAAATCTAATACCTAATTCTAATTTATTCTCTAATGTTCATAAATTAACATGATCAAGATTAACCATGAAAAAAGATATTAATCAACAATGAACAAAACATAAACCACTTTAATTCAAATTAAATCATAAAAATATTCATCCACTCATGGGAGCATCACTAAATCTCACACAATCAGATTAGCTACTCATAATAAAATTTAAATCAATGTTTTTTATTAAAAATAACATTCTTAAAAATCTAAGAGAGAAAAGAGATTACAAGTAAATGGGATGCCCCTATTTCCACTCTTGCAAAGTCCTTGGAGTTGGATGGTCACCTCTTCCAATTTGGTTCTTGAATGAGCTTCAATGGAGCATCAATGGTGGTTCCTCTCTCTAGAAAGTTGAAGAAGATGGTGGTGGATGGTGGAAAAATGGCACTATTCACGCTGTCTTGAAGAGGAGGGTTTTTGTGTTGTATTTATAGGTTAGGTTAGGAGTGTGTGTGAGTGTGTGGGCGGGAAGTGGTTTAAGTGAAATTTGAGTATGAGGGCTACGACACTCAATTTCTTTTGCCACGGTGCGCTATGTATTTCTAGATTGCTCACCAAAACAGGGACCCCCTTGCTATGGAGCATAATTTTCTATGCCGCAGTTCGCGATATTTTTCTGATTTCCTAGGATGCAACTCGAGAGATCCATGCCGCGGCGCGAAATGTTGTAATACCATGTAAGGGTCCTCACATAGTTGCTGATTCCTACGTAAGCCTTACGTAGTTCTGCTCGAATTTATCCCCCCTTACATAGTAAATGAAATACAATGTAAGGGTTACATTTTGTAGTTCTTTTTGAACACTTAACTCCACTTTTCATCTTATTTTACTTGAACCTACAAAACATGAAAATACCCTCCAAATCATAGTAATACCGAATTAAACCATCAAATAAATACTTAAAAACTAACAAATAATAGGTTCAAAATAGTGTTCATCAGTTCCCATGTTGCCTCTTCTACTGCATTATTTCTCCATAACACCTTCACCAATGGAATAGATTTGTTTCGCAACACTTGTTGTCTACGATCAAGTATTTTCACTGGTTTTTCTTCACATGTCAAATTTTCTTTTACTTGAATTGGTTGAGATTCAATGATATGCGATGGGTCTGAAATATATCCATGAAGCATTGAAATATGAAATACATCATGGATCCTAGAGAGTTTTGGTGGTAGAGCTAAACGGTATGCCATAGGGCCAACTTTCTTTGTAATCTTGTAAGGACCAATGTAAAGCGGGCTTAGCATGCCTCATCTTCCAAATCGAATAACACCTTTCCTTGGTGATAACTTTAAGAATACTTGATCTCCAACTTTATATTCATGCTCCTTAATATTATTATCTACATAACTATTTTGTCAATCTTGTGCTATATATCTTCAATTTTTCCTTGACAACCTGAATTTTATCTCTGAGCATTTCTACATAATCTATGCCCAAAATCTTTCTTTAACCTACCTCATCCAATTATATTGGTGTTCTACATTTCCTACCATATAGTGCTTCATATAGGGCCATTTCAATGCTCAAATGGTAGCTATTGTTGTATGCAAACTCCATTAATGGTAAATGATCATCCCAATTACCCTTAAATTGCAAAACACAAGTTTGTAACATTTGTTCAAGGGTTTGAATTGTTCGTTTTGACTTTCCATCGATTTGAGGATGAAAAGAAGTACTGAAGCATAACTTCGATCCCATAGTATCTTGTAATTTAGACCAGAATTGAGATGTAAATCTTGAATCTCTATCAGACAATAGATATTGGAGCTCCATGTTATCTCACAATTTCATCCACATATAGCTTGCCAAGTATTACCAATGGAAATGTTGGTTTAACATGCAAAAAGTGTATAGATTTGGTTAAGTGATCCACAATTACCCATATCCCATCATGGCCACGTTGGGTATGAGGAAGACTGTAGAGAAAATTCATTATTATGTGTTCCCATTTCCATTCAGGAATAGAAAGTGGCTGAAGAGGTCCATCAAGTTTCTAGTGCTCAGATTTCACTTGCTAATAAATTAAACACCTTGCTACAAATTCTGCAATTTCTCGTTTCATTCCACGCCACCAGTAATATTCCTTTAGAGTTTGTTACATCTTAGTACTACCTGGATGCACAACATAAGCTGAACTATGTGCTTCTTCTAATATTTCTCTCTTAAGGCTTTCATCATTTGGTACACATAACCTATTATTGAAATTCATAGTTCCGTCATCTCGAATTAAAAGATCTGCTTGTGGTTGAGCTTTACGAATTTTATCAATCAAAACAGGTCTCACTTTAAAGCTTGCAAGTAGCACTCCTGAATGATCTGTTGATAGATCCACATTCAATTTTTTTAACTCCACAAGTAGTGAATGATAGACTGCTTGTATGCATGCTAATGAACTTGTTGATTTCCTACTGAGAGCATCTATTACCACATATTATTTTCCTGGGTGGTAGTCAATAACACAATCAAAACCTTTAATTAACTCCAACCATCTTCTTTGTGATCAAAAACATTTTCTTAGGAACTAAGTGACCTATCTTCCCTCTAGTGAGTATAGGATGAGTATTGTGAGATTGTATAGAAGACTGTGTAGGTTGATAGGTTGGATAGGTTCAATAGGGAGATCAACAAAGAGAGGGATAAAAGGATAGGAAAATCTGTCAATGGATTGGAGGCTAAGGAATTTGGTAAGGATGAAGTTGAAAAAGGAATACGGAATGTAGTGTGTTGGGTGAAGGAGAAATATCAGTAGGATACATAAGAAAGGAAATACGTGCAGTGGATGACAAAGAAGGAGTACTAGAATTAAAAGAAGGAATAAGGTCAATAGGTGGGACAAGAACTTGAGTAAAATCATTGAGAGTTATATTAGAAGATGTGGAAGAATCCACAGATTGTGCAAAGGGAAAACTATTTTCATAAAAAATCACATGTCGGCTAGTATAAATTTTGTCACTAGTTACATCAAGACATAAGTAAGCTCGATGTTGTGAAGCATAGCCAAGAAAGACACAGTGCTCTGACTTGGCTGGAGTTTGTGTTTATTAGATGGTCAAAGCCATGGAAAGCAAAGGCATCCAAATACCTTGAGAAATTAATAATCAGGCACTTTGAAAATGGTTGTTTTTTTGTCCTAAACATCTCCTATGCAGACATATCGTAAACATAGAAACCATCCCAAAAAGTAAAATACAATGGTCCTTAAAAGATATATAACAATCCCTAAAGACGTTTAAGGCCTGTTTTAAACTTATATTCTGGGACAGTTATTAATCATTCTAATAGGTTTATGGGGACTGTTATGGATTAATCTTTTGGGACAATTATTGTTTTTTAATCAACATATACTACTGTTATTTATTTAAAATATATATATACCTGTAAAAAAAAAGTTCATTCTCAATATATATATATATATATATTATCTCATAGGTTGACTTTGAGCACTAATTTATGGTGAGTGAATTCAGAATAACAAATCAATGTTAGAGGCAAGTAATATAGCATGGGTTGACATGTTAATAATGAAAAGGCAGTAGTTAAATGATTCATGTGCCCAGAACTCATTGTGTTTACAAAGAGAAGGAGAAATTTGAATTTATTGTCTTAATATTGGAATTAGCAAATTAAGTTAATTTTATAATTGTCGCGTATTAATCGCCCACCATAATTTGCTTACTTGATCAATCCTTATATAGAGGATTGATCAAGTAAGCAAAGCTAAGGTGGGCGTGTCTTAAGCGACAACTACAACACTCATTCAAAGATTAAATTTGTTATCAATAAAACCAATGATAGCCATATGATGACATTATTTGTTGACATTGAGCACTAACTTATGATAAGTGAATTCACAATAACCAATCAATGTTAGAGGCAAGTAATAAAGCATAGGTTGACAAGTTAATAGTGCAAAAGCAATAGTTGAATGATTCATGTGCCCAAAACTCATCTTGTTTACAAAGAGAAGGAGAAATAAGAACTTTCTTAAAGTTGGAATTAGTAAATTAAGTTGATTTTATAATTGTGGCCAATCAATTTCCCACCCTAATGTGCTTACATGATCAATCCTAATAGAAAGGATTGATCAAAGTAAGCGACGCTAAGGTAGGTGAGTCTTTTTCGACAACTACAAAAGTCATTCAAAGATTAAATGTGATATCAATAAAACCAATTATAGCCATATGATGACATTATTATCTCTTAGGTTGACTTTAAGCACTAATTTATGGTGAGAGAATTCACAATAGCCAATCATTCTTAGAGGAAAGTAATAAAGCATGAGTTGACATGTTAATAGTGAAAAGGAAGTAGTTGAATGATTCATGTGCAAGAACTCATCTTGTTTACAAAGAGAAGGAGAAATATGAAATTACATTCTTAACATTGAAACAAGTAAATTAAATGAATTTTATAATTGTCGCCTATCAATGGCCCACCTTAATGTGCTTACTTGATCAATCCTAATATAGAGGATTGATCAACTAAGCGACGCTAAGGCAGGAGATTCTTAAGCCATAACTAAAAAACCCATTAAAAGATTAAGTCTAATATCAATAAAACCAATGATAGCCATATGATGACATTATTGTCTCTTAGACTGACTTTGAGCACCAATTTATGGTGAGTGAATTCCCAATAACCAATCAATGTTAGACGCAAGTAATAAAGCATGGGTTGACGTTTAAATAGTGAAAAGGAAGTCGTTGAATGATTCATGTGCCCATAACTCATCTTGTTTACAAAGAGAAGGAGAAATATGAATTGGCTTTCTTAACGTTGGAATTAGTAAATTAAGTTAATTTTATAATTGTCGCGTATTAATTAGTAAATTAAGTTACGTGATCAATAATAATATAGAGGATTGATCAAGTGACGCTAAGGTGGGAGAGTCTTAAGCGACAACTACAAAACTCATTCAAAGATTAAATATAATATCAATAAAACCAATATTAGCCATATGATGACATTATTATCTCTTAGGTTGACTTTGAGCACTAATTTATGGTGACTGAATTCATAATAGCCAAACAATATTAGAATAAAGTAATAAAGCTTGAGTTGACTTGTTAATAGTGAAGAGGTAGTAGTTGAATGATTCATGTGCCCAGAACTCATATTGTTTACAAAAGGAAGGAGAAGTATGAATATACTTTCTTATTGTTGGAATTTGTAAATTAAGTTAATTTTATAATTGTTGCCTATCAATGGCCTACCTTAATGTGCTTACTTGATCAATTATAATATAGAGGATTGATAGTAAGTGACATTAAAGTGGGTGAGTCTTAAATGACAACTACAAAACTATTAAATATGATATCAATTAAACTAATGATAGCCATATGATGACCTTATTGTCTCTTAGGTTGACTTTGACCACTAATTTCTAGTAAGTGATTCACAATAGCCAATCAATGTTAGAGGCAAGTAATAAAGCATGAGTTGACATGTTAATAGTGAAAAGGCAGTAAGCGGCACTAAGGTGGTCTAGTCTTAAGCGACAACTACAATACTCATTCAAAGATTAAATCTTATATCAATAACACCAATGTATCCATATGATGACATTATCATCTCTTAGCTTGACTTTGAGCACTAATTTATGGTGACTGAATTTACAATAACCAATCAATGTTAGAGGCAAGTAATAAAGCAAGGGTTGACGTGTAAATAGTGAGAAGAAAGTCATTGAATGATTCATGGGCCTAGAACTCATCTTGTTTACAAAAAGAAGGAGAAATATGAATTTAATTTCTTAACGTTGGAATTAGTAAATTAATTTAATTTTATAATTGTCGTGTATCAATCGCCCACCTTAATGTGCTTACTTGATCAATTATAATATAGAGGGTTGATCAAGTAAGTGATACTAAGGTGGGTGAGTCTTAAATGACAACTACAAAACTAATTCAAAAATTAAATATGATATCAATTAAACTAATGATAGCCATATGATGACATTATTATCTCTTAGGTTGACATTGACCACTAATTTCTAGTGAGTGAATTCACAATAGCCAATCAATGTTGGAGGCAAGTAATAAACCATGAGTTGACGTGTTAATAGTGAAAAGGCAGTAGTTGAATCATTCATTTGGCTAGAACTCATCATGTTTACAAAGAGAAGGAGTAGTATGAAGTTACTTTCTTAGTGTTGGAATTAGTAAATATAATTGTCGCTTATCAATCACCTGCCATAATGTGCTTATTTGATCAATCCTAATATAGGATCAAGAGATTGGTTATATTGTTATTCCCTTTCTTTCTTCTATTAGATTTTGTGTATTACTCCATGGATTTTCTGGATTTTATGATCTTGAACATGAGTAACTAATTTGTTTAATCTAGGGTCTTATGAACCCCTACTTTTTGCATATGATGATCTTTTAATTACCCTATTGTGGTTACTTTCAAAAATTATATTATTTAATCTGGTTTATTTACAATTAGTTGTCTAGCTAACAATTGTACATAGAGGCAATTAGGTAGCTTTGAGAGAATTATCAATTTATTTATCTTGATTGAATAGCATGCATAGTCTCTAGGCTGAGAGGTATGATTCATGTGCATGTGGTCAATAATTGACGTTTGTAATAAATAGTATGCAATCTAGTTGGAATGAGAGTGTGATTAAGTTAATTACTTTATTGCGTGTAGCTTACTTGAGAGAGGAATACTTGCATAGTTTATTGTCAATTGATCATATAATTGGTTAGTAATTGCTCTGGGAGATTTTAGTGATTTACATGTTAGAAAGTTGGGGGATTAAGGATTCCTAGGTGAAAGTATTTTATTTGTTTCTTTAATTAGTTTATTTATTTTAATTTAATTTATCATTCAATTTTCATAGTTCAAATAGTGATAGTGCGATCTTATTTTGGTATTCATTTACTCAATAATTCAGTCATCGTGGGTACGATAACCTTTATTCTTAAAAATACTTATCACTTGTACACTAATCCGTGCACTTGCAAATTTAGCATGTCAATATTCATCTATTAATGGCACTGTTTCATGAATGTCATGCATGAGAATGAGCAATACAAAAATTAGAGTTAGTGGATTGAATGGTTGTTTAAGAGTTAAGCATAGGGTGATATGAATGTCTACATCATGCTTGACTAAAAGTGATGTTTAAACTATCTATGTGTTGGGATTTAATTGTACTTTGTAAGATAAATTGGGAGAATAGATGTTTAGGTAGTTAAAGTTTAGCTGAGTCTTTCTTTTATTTTAGTTGAGCAAGATGTTTCTGAGTATCATTGCTGGAAAACCTCATGACACTACAACTCGTCCACTAGGGCCACCTAGGGATTTAAAGGCTTGTTGAAAAACTAAATGTAGCCGTGATTATCTACAAAAAACGATATAGTTTTAGTTTAGGTTTTATTTTTTTCATGCTCAATCTCTGGTTTATTTTCGTCGTTTTTATGGCTAGAGACTAGCTGGAAACTAGTTGAGAGTTGTAATGCACGTTAGAAATACGCGATTATCCATAATTATTTGAGATTAAAATAAGGCTTTAAGACCTAATTACCCTCATTTTATTGAATTATCGCACAATTATTATTTTCGAAGTTACCGAATATGTTTTGATATAGTTTAGGTATTTCAAGC
Organism: Elaeagnus macrophylla; assembly: GCA_029378325.1. Lineage (NCBI taxonomy): Eukaryota > Viridiplantae > Streptophyta > Magnoliopsida > Rosales > Elaeagnaceae > Elaeagnus > Elaeagnus macrophylla. Next base: position 30,573,886 of record CM055643.1, on the reverse strand, counting down.
TTAAATGGAAAATAAGCATGTCATGTGACACGGCATGTATGGTGCAAGGCAAGCAAATTAGCACACAGGCACTCGCGCTTCGATCTAAGCCTATTGGCACCATAGCCTGGCCTTCTCAGATCAAATTGGATATTTCTGTGACCTCTCGTGTTGCATTTGTGTTTCCAAATTTTAGCTTCGGCCGTGGTGGTGAGTGTTTTAAGCCGTGGCCCAAGTAGATTTCGTGCAAATTCTGTACCTAATTTTCAGCATCCCAATTGTAACCAAATCCTATCATGCCTAAGTTTTGTGTGTACTTATAATTCCATTATTAGAGTCCTAAATTAATGTACATAAATAGACATAGAATCATATAGAGAATTGTATAGAAATATATAGTTTTTGAGAGAGGAAAATATACATAATTGAGAATTAGATCAACCTTTATAGAACCACAAGTCTAGCAGAGATTGTAGTGAAAAATTATGAGGAACAATTTGAAGAACAATATCTAGAGGAGAAGCTTAGAAGATTGGGTAATATTCATCAAGAGATTGAGTGTGTTATTTCTATTCTTCTTTCTTCTAAGAATTTCAATGTTTTCTTCAATTGTAAATCTGGATTTAATGAACATTATGTCTAGCTAATTCTTTTATTAATCTAGGGGTCTTATGAACCCAATTTTCTAACATGTGTTGATCTAAATTATCTTCCCTCTTTTAATTGCAATTTTCAATTATATTATTTGATCTGATTTGAATTGTTAATTAATTGCTTAATCATCAATTAATCTATATAGGCATATAGGTAGGTAGCTTTGAGAGAATTATTTATTTGTTGTCTTAATCAAATAGCATACAAAGTTTCTAGGCTGAAAGGTACGATTCGTATGTATGTGATTCATGATTGATGTTCTTCATGAGCAATGATTTAATATGATTAATATGAGAGTGTTATTAGATTAGGTTATTACATTGTATGTAGTTTACTTGAGAGAGAAATGCATGCATAGTTTAGAGTCAATTAATCATATAATTTGTTATTAATTATTTGGGGAGGAATTTTAGGATTTACATGCTTAGGAGATTGGTAGTTAATGACTACCTAGGTTATATCTCTCATATATAATTCTTTACCGTGTTTAGTTTAATTTCGTAATTTTAGCTTTTATCTCTTATCGTCCAAATAGTAGTTGTAGTATTCAAATTGGTATTTTGTTATTAGTTATACTTTTTTCTGTGGGTTCAACACTCTATCTTTAAATATCACTTGCACATATCCAGTATACTTGCCGTTTTGCGTGGTCAATGATCCACCTGCTAACTCGTTGTGAAAAACTTATCTTATTGTCTAAGTTATCTCTCCATAATTATATCTTTGTTAGATAATTTGGACATAATTGTCTATTGGTTATCTTGTTAGATTCCTATTTGATTAGTGAAGCCCATATGCTGACTAAGACCTATCGTAATGTGCCACTTGACATGGGTTAATTTAGACCCAACATTATTATTACTAACATTATTTAGTACGAGAATCATTGGGTAGTTGACTTGCCAAGTTGCCTATGCTCGAATTTTTTTTATATAGTTTTTTCATTCCCAATTACAATTGACTAAACTTGATTCTAGACATGAATTATTTTAGTTTACTTTAAGCATTCATTTGCAACATCAACCAGGACTAAGAAGCTTGATTATATTTGAATCCTTGGGAAAAAGAATTAAGCTTATGTATTCAAATTAAGGGTCACAAAATTGTCGTATCGTGTTATATTTAACATATTTGTGTGTTAGTTTACATAATAAAATGTTTAGATAACTTTTATCATATAAATTATTTATTATAATGTTGATGCCAATTTTTATCAACATCAATAATTGGTTGCACCTTCCCTTCATATGAAACTGAGAATAAAGAACACACTATTAGAGCCTCAAACCATCACAGGGTGTGGTGTCCTTTGGCCCCTCGATACTTAAGAAAGTTCTACTAGGTGATTAGAAAGGGATTCAGGAAAGAGAGTGTCTTTGGGGGGTTTGTCAGATATTGGATCTGTCATGTGAAATGTGTAGGGTAAGTTTATATATAGGGAAAAAATTTATATGTCGATGATCCTTACTCATTGTTAGAGTTATCTCTTCATAATTATCTCTTTGTTAGATAATTTGGAGATGATTATCAGTTGGTTATTTTGTTTAATACATATCTGATTCGTTATACCCATTTGCATACTCAATGCCTACTGGGTTGGTCGATAGTTCATACATGATGACTAGGATCTCTAATATTAGGCCATTACATGGGTTAATTTACACCCAAACCAGACCCCAAGTCTCCTAGACTTGGATACATGGGCTATGAAGTTTGTGCTACGATTTTGTTGCTATTAGGGTTTGTGACCCTCCAAGTTACACTAGTGGTGCTAAGGCTACTTTCATGTTTTTTTCACCTGTCCATTAGAAGGATTTTTTCTTGGCCCAAAAATTTTAGACATGCACAATGGCTTCTTTTGGCTGGAAATTTTTCCAACTTTTCAATCAGACTCCCAATTGGGGAGTTATGCTGAAGAAAGAGTTGTCCTTAAGAGGCAATCTTTTTCCTTTTTTGTGGGAAAGTAGAAGTTAACACTTTAGCTATAGGGAGTCTTGCACCTTCTATACTAAAGAGTGCACCTCTTAAGGGCATTGATGATAGGTGCTAGACTGTTCAAGTGTGTAGAAAACTTTTAAGTAGTAAAACTTCTCACGAGTCCCCAAACTCTTTTTCTTAGTTGCTTTTAACTTTTCTAGAAGTGGCAGGTTCCATGTGTATATTTTTAGCATAGAGACCATGTCCTACTCGTACTTGTAGTATTTTATGCTGGTGGTACCGACCGATCACGATTGTGGAGGGCAAAAGAACTAATGAGCAAGGTTAGATCTACCAATTATGGGTACAAATTGGGACAAAGATGGACTAAGAGGGTCCGTGTGGCATGGTTGGCAGTGGTCCGTCTAACAAGTCCCTATCCGATAGTAGTAACCCAACTTTATAATAAGGTGACCGATAGTGATCACAACTAATCTGACCAAAAGTGAGTTGGTGATATTGCTTGCACCCTTTTGGCAAGCAGTGATCCGTCTGGTTGATCTCCCTTTGGCGAGGTTCCATCTAGCACAAAAGACTGGACGTTTTTTAGGAACTCAATTGGTGAGGGATCATGCATTGATTGCTTCAAATTCTTATTGGACCATTGTCCTGGTCTACTCAGTGAATTTTGTGCTTAACTTGTGCCCAAACTTTGTCCAAAATGTAGACATGTAGTCAAACCTTTTGGAAGGTAATTGATGAAGGATAACTCGTAAAGGTACATCATAGGAGGTGTCGGTTCTTTCGAAGGACATGTACTGTGGCACTGCTTAGAAATGCAATGGATGGGGCTTTTGGCCTGTTAGGCAAAAGTCTATGCTTTGGAATATGAGAGGTGGAAGCCTGTGCTTTACAACCTTCAATCGATCTTAGAGACTAGAGCTGTCTTGGCATTGTTTATGCTTTTAGCTCTGCACTTCCTGAGCAAGTTGCTTACTGGTGTTTGGACCTTGTAGTAGCCATATAGGAGGGTGGAAGCCTTCAAACTTAGACAGTAAGTTCTAGCCTTTTTATCTTTGATCGAGTGTTCTTGAAACACAGTTTATATTTCAATTATTTTGCAAGTACAACTACCAAGCTTTATGTCGAGATGAAGAGTAAGAGTGTTTGTGCTATAGGTTAACTTGGGGAGTCCAACCTAAAGGAGGCTCGCACACAAACTAGGGTGGTTTGTAGCTCAGGGCCCCAGAAGAGTTAGAAAGTCACTACTTTGGAGTGATTATTGCCGACCACCTCCTTGTAGGGCATAGCCTTCTTCAGTATCAATTGATGTTTTGTCAATGTCAATTGTAGATGGTACAGTTTTGCAACCTATTTTCTTGCGTACTCTCGCTATGACTTAACTAGGGTCATCTTTTGTTCTAGATTTTTCAAATTCCATAGAGCTTATGAGGTATGATATGTACTGTTTAGTATCTAGTCCATAGGATTGGACCATGCTATTGGAGTTCAAGTCTTTGTACAGACCTTTTTTGGTGATATATATGTGCCACATTTTGTTGTTGCTATTCTTTTGAATATGTACTTGTGTTGTAGTGTATTACACCCTAATTCTTGTTGGATTGAGCCTCTTCCCATGAGTTTTGAAGAAATGATTGCCCATATCCTTCTAAAAACCAATTGATGATTAGAAGGTAAACATTAAACCATTTAACTTCATCTCTCCAGAGTCACTAGGTGCTCATTTCCCTATTATATGGCCCACAATCTCTCATTCAACGATTGCCTGGGACTCAAAACTTATCATGCACCCATATTTCGACTATCTAGCCATCATGGCCTTCTACTAGTTAACATAGTGCTAGACCACTTACTAGTTGACATGGAGCTAGCCCACCATATGACTCAGAACACCTGATCTTTGTCGCACACTACTGGTTGATACATTGCTAGCCCATCATATGACTCAACTGCCATATCCTTTGCCATGCATTGCTAGTTGATACGGTGCTAGCCCATCTGCTAAACATGTGGCCATGCTCTGATACCACTTGTTGGATCAAGGCACTTCCCTAGGGGTCACCTATCCTTGAATTTCTCCAAGCTAGCACGCTTAACTATGGTGTTATGGTTAAATGGTTGCCCATATCCTTTCTAAAAAACAATTGGTAATTAGAAGATTAACATTAAACTATGTAACTTCATCTTTCCATAGTCACTAGATGAAGAACTATAGGCTGAAAATATTCTCTGTTGTATACTGCCATGGTTCAAAGAAAAAGAGATTGTCATTGAAATTGCGATCGGCAAGCTTTTGAAATTCACCATTTACTTCCCAAAATAACTCACTCTTCAACTGATAAAGGAAAGAGCCTTTCTCTAAAGACTACTAAGAGCGAAAAGGGCAAAGAAAGAGCCCTTGTTGAAAGTGGTGACTCATCTTGTTTGGATGAGGTAGAGTTTGCCTTATTGGCCAAACAATTTAAGAAGTTCTTTAGGAGCAAAAGGAATACTCTAGGAAGATCGAAGAAAGATAATTCAAGCCAAAGAGATTTAAGAGACTGAGTTAAGGACTCTAAAGAAGAAGACGAAAGACCTTAGTTTAGAGGTCAAGTTTGTCATATCAAATGTACGAGTGCAAAAAGCTGGGACATATAGCTGCTCAGTGCTGTTTGAAGAAGCGAGAATTTGGCAAGAAAGCCATGGTAGAAAAGGTTACTATTTCAAATAGTAGCCATAGTTTGAAAGAGGATGAAATCAAATTTATTGCTTTTGTAGCAACTAAAGTCAATCCTCCAACTATGATCTCTCAATCTTCTAGATTCCTTGATGAGGATGAGCATAAGGAGCTCTTGAATACTTATAACAAGTTTCTTTGGGAACACATCAAGACCGAAAAAAGCTCAAAAAAAGGCTTTGGATAGCCTTGATGACAAAGAGAAAGAGCCGTGTGCTCTGAAAATTGAGATTGAGAAGAAAAACTCTACTTACACCTATGACAAAGATTATCTCTCTAAAAAATGTGAGATTATTCAGTAAAGATATAACAACACAATTTTTGAGGTTAAAGCTAATAAATCAAGGATGCAGTTTATCGAGCTGTCTTTGAAGAGTCTTCAAAGATCAAAAGATCAGGAGGTAGTTGATAAGCAAACTTCCAAGGTCAATCTCTCAAGGAATTGTAGTAATTCTCAATAACCTTTACACACTTCTCTAGAATCCTTGAACTATTAAAACACTAAATAGTTAGAATCTTAAGACTATTAAAATACTAATTAGTTAGACTCCTAAAACTATTGAAACACTAATTAGTTAAACTCTTAAAACTATTAAAATGCTAATTAGTTAGAATCCTAAAGCCATTGAAACACTAATTATTTAGAATACTAAAGCTATTGAAATACAGTAAATCAGATTGCAGAGAGCAAGAACAAGAACAAGAATGAAGATGGCAAACAAATGGGTCACACAATTATGTTTCAACTTTAAACTAACTTTAATAGGTTTTTAGTAATCAATGGAGGATTTATAGACATTTAGCTGAGTTGACCTTGCTTGCATCAAAATATTATGGTGAATTAATATGAACAATTTAATAAATCAAGATTACTGACTTTTCTTTTATTTATGAAAATTCATACTGATTGGGTAATTTTCTTTAGCAATTAGCTAACCAATATCCTACGAATCGGGTATATCAATTAAAAATATAATTATGCACAAAGAAAAATATGCAAATCAAACCAATGCCATGACTAGGTTATCAATTTGAAGCTTTGATTAAGTTTTTCAAAATATAGTCAAGGTGATGTTCCTAAAACAAAATTCTCAAATTTTTTAATCTATTTATAAACATCAAATTGTCCCATAAAAATCTACAAATAAATCTCTTAATAAAAAAAAATATTTATTTAATCTTGTAAATAAAACATTCACCAAAATTAATCTAACAAACATGACAACAAAAGCTAAAAATTCATAGTTAAATTCAGCCACTCATGCTTAGATTAATATTCATAGACAAATAAAGTCTTAACATATTTCACAAGGAGAGAAGAAAATAAGAACTATCTAGTTACACCAAAAATCTAGGAGATCTAAATCCAACAAATTGGATTAAATGATGTTTCCTTCACCAAAAGGTTGTAGCTTTATACCTTCTATTATGTCTTGAGTCCATGAAATTGGATTCCCTTCCCTTCCCTTCCCTCATTGGATGTGAAAAAACTCCAAAAATCTAAATTTTTCATGTAAAAGTTGGCTCAAAATTGTTTATTTTCGTGTATGTAAGTTGGAATTCTAATGGGGTATTTAAATGTGTAAGTGTTACATAGAATTAGGACTCTTAAGAATTGTACGTATGCAGTGGCACACATTTTTTCTAGCCATGGAGCAAGGCTGAAAAACACCCAGTAATAAAACTCGAGAGTGATGAACAGCGGATTTTTTCTTCCACCGTAGCACATGTTGAATTATGTATCTCATACAAAAACTCGAGAGCAACACATCGCGGCACACATTTTCCTCCACATGGTATGGCTAGTTTTTCTTGTCCTCTTATGTAACCCTTACAAATTGGTATGTTTTTTATGTAAGGCTTACGTGCCTTATTCCTTTTTACTCCTAAGTTGCTATTTGAGTGTTCCAATTGTTCTGTCTTCATGTATGTACATTATTTATCTCTTTCAAGCAAAAAGTACCTCAAATACACAAAATATACCCGTGAGTTCGAAATGATGGATTATTGCAAATAATAAGATAAAAGAGTTATAATTAAATCTATTTGATACAATTAAGCACGTTAAATGATGAAATATTAGTGCTTTTCAAGCACTCATCACAATCTCCAACTAGCTTCTAGCTAGTCTCTAGAAAGCAAAGCAGTAAAAAAACTACAAAGAAGATAAATAAACTAACCTAAATCATTTTCGTAGATTATTATGATTGCATTTAGCACAAGCAACAAGCCTTTAAACCCCTAAGTGGCCCTAGTGGACGAGTTATAGTCTCGTGAGGGTTTCTAGTGATGAAAGTCATAAACATCCTACTAAACTAAAACTCAAAGCAAATTACAAACAAACAAAGCTATTAACTTAAATAATTTTTTTATCATGCTTTAGTTTCTTTACAGTTCATAATCAAGTTTCATACATAATCATGTTTAACTTCTCAAAATAAATAAAAGTCTATCATGCAAATCAAATTCATAGTGTTTATCAATATCCCAATGCTCCAATATATTCATATCAAATTTCCTAAAATCAATTTCAAGAATCCAAATTTTCTTAAACTCTAAGCCTTATAAGATCTACTCTTAATATCACACCAACTCTAAGGGTTTAAGCACTCAACAAGGTATATGCGAACATAAGTTATGTAAAGAAGAAAGCAAACAGGTTTGCATATGCATAATAAGAATAAAAGCTCAAGTGCAACAAAATTGATCTCATGGAAGGACTCATAAGCTAGGATTATAAAGGAATCATGTTGCTTATATCATACTCCAATCAAACTCATTAAACAAACAATATCGAGTATGCACTTACGAATGAATGAAGATGCTTTTGACTTCAAGGGGTAATTTCTTCTAAATTGTAATATCCACTTTACAACGTTTAAGATTTTGGGCTTTTTTTTTAACCTCCAACCATTTATGAAGTATTTTTTTTCTCTTTGTCTAAGGGAACCCCATATATAACATTATGCATTAGAAGTCAATAATGAAAATAATTAAACACTCACTTTTAATTGCTACTCAAGTCATTCAATTAGAGTTATGAAAATAAACAATATAAACTTTATTTGATTGTTAAAAATCCTAACATCCAATGTAAAAATCTATAGAGATCATCTAACAATTTAGAATCGAAAAGAAGATATTTATAATAGAAGAAGAAAACTAATCTCTCATAAAGAAATGTTATAGACTCTAATTCCTCACAATGAAGTCTCTACTATTTGATTCTTAGACATTAAATTTAAGTTCATAACAATTTGAATATCAAAAGCATGATTTATGGATTATGACTATGAATCAATCCTTACAACAAACTTTTAGAATGTTAAAGAAAATCAAACATAGCATGCATTATATATTCAATTATTCACCCCAAATTAACCAAAAGCATGATAGTTTTGTATCAAATTTTTTTTAATTAACCCCTATCACACACCCAAACTTAAACTAAACATTGTCCTCAATATTTTCAATCAAATATATATTCAGAAAAGAATTTAAAATAACTAAATAGAAAATTAACTAAATTAAAATAAAAAAAAATATTACCTAAAATAGTGGATTGTCTCCCCCAAGCATTTTCTTTAACTTCTAAGTAAGATGTTACTAATCTGTTTATATCAGTGTCATAAAAAATATTGAAGTGTGAGATTTCAAATTTTTGAGCTAGTATTTCATTAAGCACATACCTTGGTAATAATCTCCTTTGAAGTATAGCATACACTTTCTCCTTTAAGTGGTATAGAAAAGGATTCGGGGATGCATAAGTCTTATGTGCCTTATGTTGTATAAGAGGTGAAGATGATTCCTCCTTGTTTTCCTTGTAAGGTTTTAGAATTTGGTTCTCCTTAACTTGACCTTCTTTAAGATTTGTTGGCATCTCATCTATATTTTATACAACAAGTAATAAATCATTAGTATTTTCAGGAAAAACATTGTTAAGAATTTTACCACTTTGAAGGATTACGTTATTCTTCACTTGCTCAGTTTGACTAGGAACCTCTTCTTATTTTTGATTTTTTTTTACTAGTTTCCCAACTAGCATTTCTATCTTTTCCATAGAAGCCTCTAAAGAATCCAACATTCGATTGGTTCTCTCTTGGTTTTTCATACTAACTTGAATAATAGCATTCAAGTTTTTTTCCAAGGTTGGCTTCCTAGGTTGTTTGTGTGGGTCATACAGATTGAAATTTAGCCGTTGCATTTGGTATTGGGCATAAGGTGAGTTAGCGTTTTCTTCCCATGAAAAATTATGGTGATTTCCTGTGAGACCCTAATCTTAATTATTATTTTTCAGAAAGTAATTTAAATTTATGTATTAAATTTAGTGTTTTAAATTGTATTTTCTTTAATTAACTTAAATAAATACTTTGGTACTACAAATTTAAATTATAGAAAATTTAAAATGATTTAAAAATAATTTATTTAATTTTTATACTAATTTTTATAAATTTTGAAAAAAATAAATTGAGAATTACCAAATTGCCACTACCCTTTTAAACTTTTCAAAGCCAAAGCCAAGGGCAGTTTGGTCATTTTATAAATTAACCATTTTAAACCCAATTTTCGTTCTTCTCTAGCACGCAAAGCTTTAGGGTTGTTTTCACAGCCACCGCGAGAGGGGGAGAGAGAGAGAGAGAGAGGAGGGAGATGAGAGCCGTTGTCGTTGTCGTTGCCGTTGTTCTCCCCAGTCGTCGTCCTTCCTTCACGTGAGCGTCTTGATGGTCATCAGCTCCCGTTTCCTCCAACACGATTTCATCAACGCCACGCTACGTTGCCTTCGTCCTCCTTGTCGTTCACCAACCTCCTTCAGTTTAGTGGTTAGACTCCTTTCAGTTCACTTCTGGTCTGAGGGTTCGAACGTTGGTACCAGGAACCCGAGATGAGCAGATTGTGTTAGGCCTCTTGCTCGTTAGAGTAGTGAAACTGAGGTAAGCAAATAGATCAATAATTTTGGTGGCTGGAAGATAAATAAACACTAAACTTACGCTATACTTATCTTTGCGATCTATTTGTTTGTGTGAAATTAGTTAGAGGTTTCTGTTCTTGTTATGGTTATCCTTATCTAGATATAAGCTAGATTGATGTTGTTAGTTACTATTAAGCATTGAATTGAAACATGTGTGCTGACAATGATTAAAGATGGAGATTTTTGTATTAAACTAATCTATTGATTAATCAATATCTTTGAGTTTAGTTGGGCTCAGTGAGTGTCATGTTAAGGATATATTGTTATTAAAGCTCTATATAACTGCATAAATCTTTTAGGGAGGAAATGAAGTTTTTAATCACGAAAATGCTTGTTAGCAATTTACATGTGATTATGAGCACTTTGTCTTGGATTGCGTATGCCGTTATAATTTACAAATCATAAGTTCGTATGTGAATATTTAATTTACAGGAATGTTAAGTTAGATAATATCAACTTGTTGATCTATTAGAGTTACATATATGCCAAATTTTCGTTAGAAATGTGGAGTAGAGCTTGAGGTGGAGCTATTTTGGGTTAGCACACTCATTACGTTGCAAAGTGTGTATTATTATATTTGTAAGAGCTGTCATCATGGCTTTGACAAGAGTGCTTTATGTGATCACCTAGCTGGATATCTTAAAATGTATATACCTCTGAAAAGTAGTGTCCAGATGGAAAGCTTGGATGCATAAGAAAGAGAATTTTTTCAAGGTTGAGGTTGAGGTTGGTTTGTGAGCGGACTTTTGAGGTAGGGGTTATTACTCCACTTTCTCTTCATGCATTATTTTTATGAAAATATCATGCATCATTATGGATAATTGTATGACTAAAATTGATGCCATGTTATAAATATTTTTATAAAAGTGTTGGTAATGATGTTATAATTAACATACTCGTTTGGAAACATTTTTATATGTATATATGAGATTATGAAATACAGGTATTAAAAATATTTTATATGGCATCTAAGTTTTATGCATGCATCATGAAATTATTTTATGGGGAGTATTACCTGTATAATGTCTTGCGAAGATATGGTACCCCGGGGCTACTGGATGCAGCAGACTACTTTTCGATGGAATACAGGTACGCATTACATTTCACATGTATCTTAGAGTTATCCATACATGGGTCTTGGTATTAGACCACACATGGGCCTCAGAGTTGGACCCCCGATTGTGTTTCGGAGTTGTCCGTCTTGGGTCTTGGTATTTGTTTTTATCTATGGGTCTCGGAGTTGGACCGCCCATATGATGAGGACCCTTAAGGCGAGGACCCATGTACGTTGGAGTTGACCAATACATGTGCCATATGTATTTCGGAGTATGACCATACATGGGGTTGGAGATGGACCCACGTGCATCTCGGAGGTTGACCGCGCACGTGCCCATGTATTTTAGAGTTGACCAATACATATGGATTTGGCATAGCATACATGAGTATTTTATATTAGACATTGCATATTTTATTTTGATTGTATGAGCATTGATGCACAAAAACTTGATAGTCAAATTTTGTATTTTATAAAAGCTCGCAAGTGCACGAGTCACTCGTAGTAAGCGACAAGTATACTCCCAAGATCGTCTCTCAAAGGAATTGCGGTGGTTTTTAAAAGAATTAAATGAAATCTAAATCTTAGCTATGAAATAAATCCTAAACACTCTATCAAAGTTGGTTTTGTAAACGGTTTTTAAAATTCTAAATTCTTAAAACTAATAAAGTGAATGCGTGAAAATATTACCGAAACGATGAGATGAACAAGTGTGGGAAATTAGCTAGTTAACTAATCATGGATAGATTGATTTATGTGGTTTTCACAATTAAGCATGAAAAAGTGGAATTTAATGATTGTTTTCACTAACCCTAGAAAATCCCAAATCAATGGTGATTCTCCCTTAATTAACTAATCAACTTCTTTGATTCGGACCGTTAATTAGTTAATCAGCCTTAAACTTAGGAAAATAGTTTAATCACCTAATTCAAGACAAATCAATGCACTTAAATTAGGCTCATGCTCACAAATGCCCAATTGAATTCAAATGGCGTTTCTAAAACTCAATCCTAAAATATTCCATACATTCATAAATTATATTGGCCAAAACTAATTAATGAACATAAGTGTCAAGAACAATGAACATGAAGTAAATCACTTTAATATAAAATAATCCACATAAACAATCATCCACTCATGGTTACATTGCTAAAATCCCATACATAAAGAGTTTAGCTACTCATAATGAAATCCAAATCAATATTTTTCATTACAAATAACATTCTATGAGTTCTTAAAGAGAAAAGAGATTACAAACAATAAATTACCCCACTTCCACTCTTAAAACAAGCTATTGATGTTGGATGGTCACCTTCTTCAAGATTGTTGATGGAGCTTCAATGGAGGAGCATTAATGGAGTAATCCCTCTCTCAAGAATGTGGAGAAGAAAAAGAATCGACACTGTTCACGCTAATGTTCACGAGTTGGTGGAGGCTGAATGATCATGGAGGTTGAAGATGATCATGTGTTTAATTAGGTCTCTTTCGTATGTAAGGGTATTCCAATAAGCATGTGCGTGTGTGGCTGGGAGGAATTGCAATCTGCGCGAGCGCGCCGCGGCACGCCCTTTCCCATGCCGCAGCGCATCATGTGATTCTGAACTACGAATAAAAACAGAAACCTCCCCGCCGCGGCATAACTTTTCCTCGCCGCGGTACGCAATGTTTTTATGAATTCCCAGCATGCAACCCGAGAGCCTCTCGCCGCGGCACACAATTCCTTCGCCGCGGCGCGCCTTGCATGTAACAGTGTACATGGTATGTAAATGACTTTACATGCGTTGTACATACTCTGCTGATTATGTAAATACCTTTACATACTTTGCTGATTCTCGATGTAAGGCTTACATTTTTAAACACTTTTGCTCTCTTTTTCCACATTTCTTCCCAAACCTACTTTGACCTACAAAACAATAGAATACCCTCCAAAACAAGATTATATCGAAATTAAATGCAAAATAAATACTTAAAAACATAACAAATAGTAGGTCAAAATAGTGTTCATCAAATACCCCAAACCTACATTTTGCTAGTCCTCAAGCAAAACTAAAATTAAAAAGCCAAATAACAAAACTAAAATTGAAGTTAACAAAACTTGTCATGCTTTAGTTTCTTTCCAATTTATAACAAAACATTTATGCACCAATTTATCCAACATTTTAACACATCAAGGTTCACCATTTAGATCAATTTCTCTTCACAAGTCTAAATCCCAATACTAAAAGTGTATCAACATTGATTCCCCCAAACCTAGTGTCAAGAATGTGATTTCGTTTCAACTCTAATCCTCACGAGAATTACTCTCTAAATCACACCGATCCTATGGGTTCAAGCACTCATCAAAATATATGCGAATAGAAATTATGTAAAGAAACGAGCTAATAGGTTCGCATATGATCAAACAAGAAAGGCTCAAAAGTGCATAACATTGATCTCATGAAAGGAATCAAATGATAGGATTTATGAAGAAATCACATTACTAATCTCATGTAGCAATTAAAATCCTTAAGCAAAAATTTCAAGTGTGCTCTAGAATGAAAATGCTTTTACTTTAAGGGAACTTATTTCCTATTGCTCTCTTTTGATTTTTTTATATATTGTATTAACCATTCATACTTGAAGAACTTAGGGTCATAATAAACTTATTATCTCTTTTTCCTTTTTTTTTAGACCCACATACATATGTAATTTGTGAATGGCTACTTCTTAGCTCTTCTTGTGTTGGGTATAGGAATTCCCTCATATTTTTTAAAGTCAAGCACGAATGAAATAGGCAAACACTTCAAACTTTACTTAAGTCATTTAATCTAAGCAATTCAATTAAACACATGATCCTTCATTATATGTTTAAAATCCTAACATTCAATGCAAAAACCTATAGAGATCATCTAACAATTTGAAATGATATGAAAGGTGTTTAAAAGAGTAGAAGAATATTTATCTCTCCGAATAAAACGTTAAGGGCTCAACAATATTCTCACAAGGTATCTCCACTATTCAATTCCTAAACACAAGATTCGGGTTCATCTCAGTTTCAACATCAAAAGCATGAAACAAAGATTGCAAATTAAAACCGATCCTTACAACAAACCTTAAACATTTCAAAAATCAGATAAACAATGCATAAAGACTCGATTATTCATCAAAAATTGACTAAAAGCATGAAAATGTTGTTACCAATCAAAAATACAAAATGCACCCCCAAACCTAAACTAAACATTGTCCTCAAGGTTTTCAACTACACACATGTTCAGAAAAGAATTTAGAAAGGGCAAACAGAAAATTAAATTAAACTTAAGTAAATTAAAAGAAACAATAGATAATACCTAAAACGGTGGGTTGCCTCCCACCAAGCGCCTAGTTTAACGTCTTAGCAAGACGATGCTCATTTTTATCATGGAGGCCTCAATGCATGCTTGAAGTGCTTGCTTCCTATTTTCTCTTTGCCAATCTCAAAACAAGGCTTCATGTTACCTGAAAAAGACTTAAAACAAGTATTACATGCATAACCATCTTTTCCAGGATAGAAAAACTCACAATCCAGGTTTTTAATTTGTGAACACTTGACATGGTCTTTGTAGGCATTATCCTGAATTGAGTTTGTAAGTATTTCCTTCACCCTCCTTTCTGTAGATGAAACAATAGTTTTATTGCATGTACCCTGCTGTAAATGATTGTCAAAAATAGGTAAATCATTAGAATCTAGAACAACACAATTATTAGCAGAAGAAATAGGAGCAGTAAGTAAAGGGTTAAACACTTTGAAGTGTATAGTCTCTCCTAAGACTCTCATTGTCAATTTCCCTCTTTGGACATCAATGATTGTATTGGTGGTAGCCATGAATGGTCTACCAAGAATAATAGTGTGTTCATTGTCCTAGGTTTAGTGTCTTCCATTTCCATAACTACAAAGTCGACCGGTACAATTATGCTCTTCACTTGTACCAACAAACCATCAACTACTCCCTTGGGATATCTAATAGATTTATCAGCAAGGTGAAGTGACATATTTGTGGGCTTAAGATCCCTCAAACCTAGTTGCAAGTACACAGAATATGGCATGACATTAATACTTGCCCCTAAGTCTAACATAGCATTCGACACCATCTTATCTCCCAAAGTGATTTTGATATTAAAACTACCTGGATCCTTTAGTTTGGGGGGTAGTTTCTTTTGCAACACTACACTAGCTAGTTCTGAAACTATTACTTTCTCCTCATTCTTATACTTCCTTTTGTTGGAGAGTAGGGTTTTGAGAAATTTTGGATAAGATGGAATGTCCCTAATGATATTCAACAAAGGTAAGTTAATATTAACTTTAGAAAGTGAAGTAAAAGTTTCATGAAATAGCTTATCCTGATCAGTCGCCTTTACGGGATGTGGGAGTGGAATCGGAGGTCTGTATGGATTAGGTGACTTATGAAGGAATGGACGTTCGGTTAACTCTTCAAGGTTCTCCGTACACTTTACAGAAGGTCTTAGGACTTCAATGTCCTCAGCTTGACTTTCCTTGGGCGTTGCATGTTTCCTTCTTGTATCTCCTGCATCTATAAACAAATCATCAGAATGTTCAGTAAAATTATCGTTTAGGACCTCACCACTTTCAATGACTGTGATAGCATTCAATTGTTCAGGCATCTTCCCTTTATCTTGCTTGTGTACGTACTCAGTCAATTGTCCCACCTGAATCTCTATCCTTTTCATGGAAGCCTCTAAAGAACCTATCCTTTGATCATTCTTTTGATTTATATCTTGACTTACTTGAATGAAGGAGTTCAAATTGTCCTCCAAACTTGGCTTGTTTGGTGGAGTGAGTTGTGGATTGTTGTTGTTGTTTGGATGGTGTGGGAAATGATTCTAAGCATAGCCTTGATTGTTATTTCCCTTCCAAGAGAAGTTGGGATGATTTCTCCAACCGGGATTATATGTGTTCGAGTAAGGATCATTCCTTGGCCTCGGTTGGTATCCCTCCATAGCATTAGCTTGCTCGTAACTCGTACCTACATTTTGATCACAAACAAAAGGACAAATATTAGCACCGTGTCCGTAAGTACTACAAATACCGCATACCTCTTGAGTCGGTGAGTTCTTGGAGGTTAGAAGCGCGATTTGTTTTGTAAGTTCCGCAATTTGCATTGCCATGTCATTTCCTGGAGCTACCTCATTAACTCCCATCCTCCGTCCTCTAGAGCTCTTTTGTTGGGAATTAGCACCCAACATCTCATATAGGTCATATGTCTCATCAGCGGTCTTTTCTCCCATTGCTCCTCCCGCGGCATTATCCACAGTAAATTGACACTGTTGTGTCAACCCGTCATAGAAGAATTGATTTTGGAGTTGCAAAGGAAAGTGATGGTGTGGGCACTGTATCAGAAGCAATTTGAAGCGATCCCATGCCTCATGAAATGGTTCTCCGTCCATTTGAGAGAACATTGCAATTTTGGTCCTTAGATCCGCAGTCTTTTGATGGGAATAGAATTTTCCCATGAACTTGTTGAACACTGCGTCCCAAGTTGAAAGAGATCCAGGCGGAAGAGTCATAAGCCATGACTTAGCTTTGTCTTTGAGCGTGTACGGGAAACATCTCATCCTCAGCTGATCCTCATTTAACCCCTGTAGCGGAAAAGTCTGTACAGTGGCATAGAAATCACGAATAAAAGTTAGAGGATCTTCGTTAGGAATCCCATAAAAAGACGGTAACATATTAAAATGTATGTTTTTAATCTCATAATTTCGAGCCGCTTCTCCTAATTGGATGCAAGAAGTTGCAGTGCCAATGATTGGCCTTGCATACTCCTTCATCGTCATCTCTCTGTGTGGAGGTAGATGTTCTCCCATTGTTGGTGATTGCTCGTCCTCCAAAATGTTAGCGCCGGATGGTCTCAAATGTGCTCGTCTCCTGTTGACGTTATCTATGAACGGCACGAGTGGATTTCCAAGAGATCTCCTACCGTGCATGCACAATCAAAAACAACAACAAATCAGAGCACCAGACACTATACGACTCTAACGAGTAACAAAAACACAAAAACAAGAAAAAATAAAGATTAAATAGTAAACTAAAAAGAAAACAAATAACAATTTCAAAAACGCCAAATCCCCGGCAATGGCGCCAAAAACTTGATAGTCAAATTTTGTATTTTATAAAAGCTCGCAAGTGCACGAGTCACTCGTAGTAAGCGACAAGTATACTCCCAAGATCGTCTCTCAAAGGAATTGCGGTGGTTTTTAAAAGAATTAAATGAAATCTAAATCTTAGCTATGAAATAAATCCTAAACACTCTATCAAAGTTGGTTTTGTAAACGGTTTTTAAAATTCTAAATTCTTAAAACTAATAAAGTGAATGCGTGAAAATATTACCGAAACGATGAGATGAACAAGTGTGGGAAATTAGCTAGTTAACTAATCTTGGATAGATTGATTTATGTGGTTTTCACAATTAAGCATGAAAAAGTGGAATTTAATGATTGTTTTCACTAACCCTAGAAAATCCCAAATCAATGGTGATTCTCCCTTAATTAACTAATCAACTTCTTTGATCCGGACCGTTAATTAGTTAATCAGCCTTAAACTTAGGAAAATAGTTTAATCACCTAATTCAAGACAAATAAATGCACTTAAATTAGGCTCATGCTCACAAATGCCCAATTGAATTCAGATGGCGTTTCTAAAACTCAATCCTAAAATATTCCATACATTCATAAATTAAATTCGCCAAAAATAATTAATGAACATAAGTGTCAAGAACAATGAACATGAAGTAAATCACTTTAATATAAAATAATCCACATAAACAATCATCCACTCATGGTTACATTGCTAAAATCCCACACATAAAGAGTTTAGCTACTCATAATGAAATCCAAATCAATATTTTTCATTACAAATAACATTCTATGAGTTCTTAAAGAGAAAAGAGATTACAAACAATAAATTACCCCACTTCCACTCTTAAAACAAGCTCTTGATGTTGGATGGTCACCTTCTTCAAGATTGTTGATGGAGCTCCAATGGAGGAGCATTAATGGAGTAATCCCTCTCTCAAGAATGTGGAGAAGAAAAAGAATCGGCACTATTCACAGTACTGTTCACGAGTTGGTGGAGGCTGAATGATCATGGAGGCTGAAGATGATCATGTGTTTAATTAGGTCTCTTTCGTATGTAAGGGTTTTCCAATAAGCATGTGCGTGTGTGGCTGGGAAGAATTGCAATCTGTGCGCGCGCGCCGCAGCGCACCCTTTCCCATGCCGCGGCGCAGCATGTGATTCTGAACTACGAATAAAAACAGAAACCTCCGTGCCGCGGCATAACTTTTCCTCACCGCGGCGCGCAATGTTTTTATGAATTTCCAGTATGCAACCCGAGAGCCTCTCGCCGCGGCATACAATTCCTTCGCCGCGGCGCGCCTTGCATGTAACAGTGTACATGGTATGTAAATGACTTTACATGCGTTGTACATACTCTGCTGATTATGTAAATACCTTTACATACTTTGCTGATTCTCGATGTAAGGCTTACATTTTTAAACACTTTTGCTTTCTTTTTCCACATTTCTTCCCAAACCTACTTTGACCTACAAAACAATAGAATACCCTCCAAAACAAGATTATATCGAAATTAAATGCAAAATAAATACTTAAAAACATAACAAATAGTAGGTCAAAATAGTGTTCATCAAGCATGCATGGGGTACTTGGAATGTACACTCTACCCGGTTTCGAAAGTAAGGAAGTACATGTATGCCCGAGTTTAAAAATAAAATCTCCCCATTACTGATATACTGATGATTTATTACTGGACTTGCATGAAGTATTTTTAAATGTAGCATGCATCATTGATTTCATTGAAAATTGTGCATGGAGTATACTCCTACTGAGCTAGTTGTAGCTTACCCCATTTCCCCTTTCTCTTTTCAGATTAGATAATGATTTTTCGTAATTGTTGTGACTTGAACGGGAGGTGCGTACTTCCAAGGAGTTCAATGAGAAGGTTTTTCCTTTACGCTCATTACTTTAATTAGTTATTCTGAATATTGAGTAGGCAGGCTGAGATCAATTTGATTTGATATAAAAATCAAATAATTGTAACTATTTGGATTATAAATTATTTTGACGGTTTTATTGTGTTTTTATAAACATTAATTTATTTCAAGGGTACCCAAGTTATATTTAATTGATTTGTTTCATTTTAAATTGATATTTTATATTAATGATTCTAAAACTAATAATTTTCTTTCAAATTTTATTTATTTTCTTAAAATTCACGTGCTCAAAATTTGGGGCGTGACATTTCCCCACCCAAGATTATAGGTATTAAAATAGGGATCATTCCAAGAAGGGTGGCATCCCTCATTAAGATCAAAGTCTAGAATAGTGGATGTATAATATTCACTTGCAAAAGTGCAAACCTTAGCATAATTCCCATATAAACCACAGATGCCACATACCTCTATGCCTGTCATGTCTTATGGCTCTTTAAAAAGGGTTTGGTATTAGCTCTTGGATTTTAGTATTCAGCCTAATTGCGTGCTCTTTGGAATTTGTTAATGTTGTCTATGAATGCTACATTTCATATACTAACAAAAATAATAAAGAAATCAAAGTACTAAAAAATATAGCACACATAAAGAAAAAAAAATAGCAAAAGAAATAACAACAAAACTTAGAACAAAAATTAAAGATAAAAATTAAAACTAAACCTAATCTAGAATCTCTAAGAAGTTAAAAAAATTATTTAAAATGTCAATTCCCCTACAGCAGTGCCAAAAACTTGATGTGTAAATTATAGTACTCGCAGGTGTACGAATCAATTGTAGAAGTGATAAGCAAACCTTCAAGGTCAATCTTTCAAGAAAATGCAGTGGTTCTAAATAACTTTTTCACACTTCTCTAGAATTCTAGAACTACTAAAATACTATATAGTTAGAATTCTAAGAGTATTTAAATACTAATATGTTAGACTCCTAACATTTTTGAAAAAATAATTAGTTAGACTCCTAAAACTATTAAAACACTAATTAATTAGAATCTTAAAGCTATTGAAACACAGTAAATAAGTCATAGAGAGCATGAACAAGAACGAAGATGGCAAATAAGTGAGTCATAAAATTATGTTTCAAGTTTAGACTAACTTTAATAGGTTTTTAATAATTATTGGAGGATTTATAGAGATTTAGTTTAGTTGACCATGCTTGCATCGAAATATTATGGTGAATTAAGGTGAATTAAGATTATCTCTTTTAGTTGGCCATGATTAGGTCATACATTTGAAGCTTTGATTAAGTTTTTCAAAATATAGACATTCTTAAAACTAAATTATCAGATTTTGCAATCTATTTATGAATATCAAATTGGCCCATGAAAATTCACAAATAAATATTTAAACACACTCTTAATCAAAAAGAAATCTTTATTTAATCTTGCAAATAAAAATTCACCAAAATAGATCTAATCAAACATGGAAACAAAAGCTAAATATCAACATTTAAATTTAGCCACTTATGCTTAGATTAATATTTATAGGCAAATAAAATCTTAACATATATCACAAGGAGAGAAGAAAATAAGAATTGTCTAATTACCCTAAGAACCTAGCAGGTCTAAATACCTGCAAATTGGATTGAATAATGTTTCCTTTACCAAAAGCTTATAGCTCTACCTTATATTATGTCTTGAGTACTTGAGATTGGCTTCCCTTCCCTCCTTGGATGTGGAGAAGCTCTAAAAATCCTAAAAGTTTCATTTAAAAGTTGGCTCAAAATTGTGTGTTTTTGTGTAAGTTGGAAACCTAATGTGGTTTTTATAAGTGTAAGGTTAGATGGAATTAGGACTCTCCAGAATTGTGCGCACACTACAACACACATTTTTCCCCTATGTGGTGCAAGGCTAAAAACACACCCAGTAATAAAACTCGAGAGTGGTGCATACAGTACACCTTCTCTTTCGCAGCAGCACACATTGAATTATGTATCCCATACAAAAATTCGAGAGCAACACGCTACGGTACACATTTTTCTCGACTACAGCATGCGTATGTTTTTGCGTCTACTTAAGTAGCCCTTACAAACTAGTTTGTTTATGATATAAGGCTTACATGCCTTGTTAGTTTTTTCTCTAAGGTTGCTATTTGAGTGTTCCAAGTGTCTCGTCTTTGCATGTGTACATTATTTATCTCTTTTAAAGCTAAAAATACTTGAAATATACAACACATACTCGTGATTTATACCTAAAAGATTATGCAAATAATAAGATAAAAGACTTAAAATTAAATCTATTTGATACAATTGAGTGCATTAAATCATTGAATATTAGTACTTTTCAAGCACTCATTAGTAGTTAGTCTGGTCTATTATAAGAATAAGTTTTGAAAATTTCATTTCTAAAAAAAAAGGTTGAGATTTTGAAAGGTGAAAATATATATTTTTTTATGCCTTATTTGAAAAGAATGAGGAGTTGTCTGCTCTACAAGCTAAAGTTAAAAATCTAGGCAATTTTACCTGATTTCTTGAGACATCCGTTAAGGAAAAGGATGAACTCCTTACTATTTTGAGTGCTAACAAATCTGATCTTGAAAAGGATTTGGAACACTCCAAGACCACTATTAAGAAACTTCTAATGGGTACTCAAAAGTTGAATGAGAGTTTGGTTGGAATGAAGGCGCCTAGTCATAGACTCGGGCTTGGTTTTACTAATGATAGAGGTGTTACTCTCTCTTTCTAGCGCACTTTGCTTCTCACTTCATCAAATCAGTTTCTACTACTACTACTACTGCTTCTCTCTTCATCATATCTATAACTAAAGATCCTCAATAAAAGACTATTACTGCTAAAGGTAAAGGTAAAGGTAAAGTTAAAGTTGTTACGAAAGGTAAGTCACACGTGTCTTTCAAACAAGTCTCTTCTAATAAGGTGAACACCTTACCTCCTGTTTCTTCTTGTTATTGTGCTGGTAATGGTATGTTTCCACTACCTACTATCTTCATCCCTTCTTGTCACCATTGTGGTGAGCATGTGGCATACTATACCTCACTATGAGATATTAAGCACTCATTCCCGGGTGAGAATGATTGTAGGAACTTCTACCTTCCTATCTCCTTTTCATGTTACTCCACAGAGATAGAGACCTAGTTTCTCGCTCTTCTACTTGTCCTTTCCATATTTGTGGTACTATTGGCCACTTTTCCAACCATTGTTCGAGATTTGTACTGAGTAGCACTAGGAAATCTCCCCCTCGCTCTTCTAATTTTGACTACTTAGGATGTAATATTGTGGTTCATCTGAGCATTTTCAATCAGGGTGCATTATGTACTGATGACATAATGAAGAAAGGGCTAAACTTTCTAAAAGCCTAACTAGTTGCATGTGTGATGACCGATCAAGGAGATTTTTGAGAATTTCTAAAATAAAGAATACTTGAATGGTTCATACCCCACATCACTTCCTTTTCTATTTTTGGGTGTGTGTCAACATGTTTTGAGTTGTTTCTTCTTTTCTTTCTCTTCCTTGTGGTATTTTCTATACATGTTTTCTTCTGTGTATTTTCTTTAAAATCATACTTTTTATACTTTTATATTGTTTATTAACCTTTGTATTGTTAAAATAAATGTTTAAAATAAAAATTCAATTTTTATGAAATTTTTAAAGGAATTTTCTCTCCTTTCCTCACCCTCAGGGTAGCTCGCCGAGCACCCTTCTAGGGGTCTCACTAAGGTTTCAACGTGGTTCTCATTGAGGTAGTGTTTTATACACTCGTCGGTACCTCACCGACCACCTAAGAAAGGGGTTCGCGAGCCATGGAAAATGCCTATATAAACCCCCACCCTTTATTTGTTTCAAACCATAGAAATTTCTAAACAATTTCTTCCTTCAAATACTACTACCCCTTAATTCCTTACCTATTTTGAACCCCTAAACACTTTTTACCCTACTTTTCCACCAAAATGGCCAAGAAAAGTAAGAGAACTCATAACAATGAAGATGAAGAAGCCTCCTCCTCTTAGCCTAAGAAGAGCATTTCGCTCATTTGAGGAGTTTCCTGCTATCCAGGAAAGGTTTGCTTTCTTTTCGTGGCTTGCTCTTTATTCACTCACTTACTCATACAAACCTAGTTTTGTTGAGGAGTTTTATTTTGCAATTCATCGCTATCACATCCGTCGTTTTTCTATCACCTTTCTTATGATGGGACGTGAAGTTGCTTTCTCACAAGATAATGTCTTAGACCTATTATCTCTCCCAAACACGAAAAACCCTTCATTTTTTAGTCCTTCCTTTTGAATATGAAAATCTTACTTGTCTTGATTTTCCTAATGATATTCAGCATCTTAAAGATCAAGATGCTTTTGTCATGGCTTATAGACTTACGAATCCTGGCACTCTATATGGTGGCAGTGGTGCTTTGCATCGCACTTGCCACTCCCTTGGTTGCATGCTCCTAAACATAGTTAATAATTATGTTCATCCTATTACTATTTTTCTTTGGTGTCCTTTTCGAGAGGTCATTTTCTTTGTGCCAATCTTGATGATAAGTCTATAGATCTCTCTGGTATGATCTATAGAACCATCAGTTTTCGTTCTTTCACCCTTGATTCTTCTTCTCTTCACTACCCTTCCTTGATCACCTACTAGGGACAAGTTTTCTTTGGTGTTCATAATCATTCTCATGTTTGTGCAAGTCACTTTTTGACTTTGTGCCCTTCTTCTGGGTACTCTGAATCCTTTTATTCTTCTTCTTCTCAAAGTCCTTCCTAGTCTACTTCTAGTTCTTCTATTCCTCCTCCTTCTCAAGCGACCGAGTCTCCCTTGCTTATTGAAAAAGTGGTCTCCATCAGTCAGGGACTTGATAGGGTCCTAAACGAAATGGCTAAAGAGTATAAGAGCACAAGTTATACATACAAATGCTATTGAGTATCATTGATCGGATGGGAAGGTTTGAACGATAGCAACAACCTAGACATGGTTCTCCTTTGTCTTTGGGATTTTAACATTTAGTCCATCCTTCAAGCAGAGTGGATCCTACTTAGATTCACTCGGATGGTGTGAGCACTAGTGCACTGCTTTGAGATTTAGAGATCTAGATGCCTAAACCTTTAGAGTCCTTTGCTTAGCTGTTTGTCCAGTTTCTACCTATGGTGCTGAGTTCCCTAACCTTCTTCCATCTTCTTCTTAGCCTCCTAACCCTAGGGAATTCGGTATTGGTTTTCGGCATGACCTTGATCACGATGAGGGTAAAGGATAATCATAAGTTTTTATAATTTTTATTGTAATTTTTCTTTCTTTTTCAAAAATTTGTATTCAAAACTATTTCTATTAATAAAAGTTGTTTCTTTGTTTTGTGCTTACTTCTATTTATTTACTTATGCTTTATTTTCTCTCTGCATGAGTGAATAGGATTACTGCATCTTGTATGCATTCTCTCCCTCATATAGGAGTGTTCCTTTAACTTTCTGTGTCAAAAAGGGGGAGAGGTTTGTATGTTGCTATTGCACAAAAACTTGATAATCAAATTTTGTATTTATAAAAAGTTCGCAAGAATACGAATCACTTGTAATAAGTGATAAGTATACTCCCAAGATCATCTCTCAAGGAATTGCGGTGGTTTTAAAATGTTACTTATTTTCTTATTTAGTCGAACAAACAATCCTAAACATTCTAACAATTTTCGGTTAGAGAAAAGAATGTAAATTCCTAAATTAATTCAATAATTAAATTAATTACAAATAAGAGATTTTAACCAAGGTGAGGATGATGGATGTATATGGGAATCTTAGTTCACTATCCCTTCATGGAAAGAATAAATTAAGTAATTCAATTAAAAGTCAAATTTAATGATTTTTTTGCTAAACCTAAAAAATTCCAAATCAATCGCAATTTTCCCTACAATTAATTAATTAACTTCTTTGATCCAGACCGTTAACTAATTAATTGGAATTACCTCAAGGAAATATTATAGCCACCTAATCTAACACAAATCAATGCAACAAAATTAGGCACTTGTTCATAATGCACAACCAAGCAAAAATGGCATTTCTAATGCCTAGGTCTAACATATTTTCTCCAACTAGAATTCAAGATTTGGCCCATCATTAATTCATAATCAAAAATATTAAGAACAAGAATAAGAAATAAATCCAAAACTCATATATTATTAAATTACAAAATTATTCTTCCAATCGTTGGAAGCAATACCAATATCCCATTTACATAAATTAGCCAAACATAACTAAATTGGTGTCAATCAAATATCCCATTTACATAAATTAGTCAAACATAACAAAATTGGTGACAATCAATTTAGTCATGAGAGACAAACTCAAAATCTAAAGAAGGAATAAATATTACAATAAAAATATCCCAATTGATCTCCTAGCTCCAAATCCTTGAAGTTGGTTGGTCCTCTTTCTCAAATCCTTGGAGTAGCTTCACAAATGGAGGGTCTTCTCTTGATTTTGGGTGGAAACCCCAGCTGCTATAGCAACTGAGGAGTGGAGGAATTTGGCTTCAAAAACTTGTGTTTGGGAGAGGCATAGTGTGGTATTTATAGGGGAGTGAAAAAGCACACGCGAATTAGGGTTTTTGGGCAATTTTTGGTACACAGACCGTGGCACACAATTTCTTCTATAGTAGCAGGAGGTGGTTTTCTAGTCTGGTATACAAACCCGAGAGATAGGTGCTGTAGCGCACGTTATTTTTGGCTCCCATAGTAAAATCTCGAGAGTCAACCGCCGCAGCTCACTTATTTTCTTGCAGCGACACAACATGTTGTACATGCCTTGTAAATGTGCCTTACATAATTGTTGATTCCCAATGTAAGGCTTACATGCCTTAGCTCTTGTTTGTTCCCCCTACATAGTGAGTGGCATTCAATGTAAGGCTTGCATCCTTTAGCTCTTTTTACTCCATTTTCACTCTCTTTACCCATTTAAGTCCAATATTCTTCTAAAAGCTCAAAAGCCTATAAAATACATAAATACCTTCCAAAACACAATTATAATAAAATAAAACATAAAATGAGTGCTTAAAAACATAAAAAAAATATAGGTCATAGTGTTTATCAGTTGCACAACATGTTTACTTTTGTTTTCTACACTACTTTGGGTTGTGAGTGTAGGTTTGCATCACATCTTGTTGTCTGACTTACATACATTTATGGGGACTATTGTATGAAGTCAGGGGAGTTTGTTTGTCTACATGTGTTTAGCCTATTGGTGTGTACTTGTGTAGGGCTAAAACTATAGTATTTAGTTAGACAACACATAGGTCTACATGATACGTTCATGAGTATGTGTTTGTTTTGTGTGTGCAAGATACAGATATAGTTATGGACCATGTAGCTCAATTGGAGCTGGTGTTAGAATTAAGCGGATGTGTTGATTAATGAAGATGGACGAAGCACTACAATACGGATGCACTTGGAGTGTAAGTGCGTTTGAGGTGTATTGTTTGTCTTGGAGTTGATTCACAGGATTGAACTTTTTCAGGTCATCTTGAATGAATATATTATGTTTGATGCTTGCATTGTATAGGTTGTGTAGTGTTTTTTCACGAAAAGCCAAAGGGGGAGACTTAAGTCTCGTAAGCCATTTGTGTCTTTCTTAGCATTTCTGTGTGAAAAATATGGAGTCTGTTTTATTTTACTTAGTATTTTTGTCTATTTTTTGTATAGTACTATATTGGAGATCAGTACTGCACACCTCACGTAGAATTAAACACTTTGTATAATTGTGTGTTACACACACCACAGGGTGGTTGGGCGCATGTAGTTTGTATGTTAAAGTGTGGTTTTACATGCATCTATTTTTCACTATTGGTAGGTATTTGGGCATTTTCAAATGGCTAAGTTTTTCTTTGAAAAAGTTATTTTTTAGTGGCTTGCAGGGAACCTAGCTGGTGGCTCTCCAATGTGGTCGACTGGGGGTTAGCAAGTGTGCACAGGGTAGATTATGGTTTGTTGGTCCTTGCTAATGTCGGGCTCATTAAGGTGGTCAACAAGGCCTAGCCGAGGAGGCTGTGAAAGGTCAGTGAGGGGATCGGGAAGGGTAATGGCAGCTGAAAAATCATGAATAAATGCCCACTCTTTTTCTACTTGAAACCATAACTATGAGCCGAATTTTTGGGTGATTAAAATTTTAATTTTTGTGAAAAAATATTTTTGAACTCTTGCAAATATTTTACAAATTCAAGATTACTAATACATCAAGTGTTTTTTTGTATTGGTGATTCGGGGTCGAGTTAAATATCAGTTTCATATTAGAGAAAATATTTTGATACTAGGTGAATTTTTTCTTAAAATCATTCTTGGGCATATGAGTTATTTTGTTTAGGATTCACATTTTGTGATAACAGGTATTTGTCCAACACTACATGGTGGACTGTCTTTAGAGGTGAGCCGAAAGCATTACAAATCAAAGTAGTAGTTGAGACGACTGGTGAAAGCAGCATAGGCAGTTAGGATAAGTGATCCCAACTATAGAGGTATAGACCTTATCAAGTTCTACTGTTCATTTTTCTTAGTAAATTTGGTTGTTGAGTGGCTGCCTTAAGCAACTCGTGGATGTTACCTGACATTACACAAGTGTACGAGACGTGTGCAAGTTATAAGCATTTAAAGATAGAGGGTCGAACCCACGAGGATTGAATTATTAAGCAATTGAGTACTAAACTATGGTTACTTTAATCTATTTAGGCTAAAGAAATTAGATAGGTAAAGATAAGAAAAATATAATATTTACACTTGTTGATTCAACACACCCACACTAACTAATTTGGTGCAAAAGAGTCATAGGAATCTACTTTCCCTAAATTTCCGACACAAGAATCAATCTACCATCCCAATCAATGAATGATATGATACTTTATCAAATGCCCTACACTAGCATGTATTCCTATTTCAAGTAAACTACATAACATATAATAATTGACCTAATCACACTCTCTTGCAACTAGGTTGCATATTACTCATTAAGATTGCATATGGATCACACACAATAATCATACCTCTTAACCTAAAAACTGTGCATGTCAATTAACCATAACTAATAATTAAGTGGTCTCTCGATAATTATCACCTAATTATCCCACTAAATTGAAAGTAGTAAGAACAGATTATTGAAATATCCAATATGGAATGGAAAAATAAACTAATTCATTGCATAAAGAAATTGAGTTCATGAGGATCCTAAAAAAAGGTTTGCTATTCATAATCATATTAAATTAAATCAAACAATGAGAAATTACAAGAGAGAAAATAAAATACAAAGGTAGAAGAGGGATACAACTAATCTCTTGGCTTGCTTCAACTTATTGAATTGCCTCTCTAAACCTTCTGCCTTTTTCTCTAATGATTTAGATTAGTTGTAAAAAGGTGTTAAATGAATTTTTTAGATGCCTAAGAGTCATATTCATAGGCTAACAATGACCTAATCTAGCCTATTAAACAACTGATTTGATCCAACGATCAAAACTGATATAAAGGAGTGAAACAAATCTAATGTGGAAATTTTCGCCCAGAAAATAACTCACACCACAGCATGAATAAATGCATGCCATGGCACAGACTTTTGTCTGCCGCGACGTGGAAGGCTTAGTTTTCCCAGTAAATGACGTGCAATGTGGCAAGATAATTTCCCTGCTGTGGCTTGAATGTCTCTTTTTCTAGTGTGTGTCCAATTGTATATGTGCTGTGGCATGAAAAAGTGCCCACCACAGCATAACATGGTTTTTTCTCGTTTTGGCTCATTTACACTTTATTTGTTATCTCTTCACTTACATTAGCATAATTAGACACAAATTAAACCATTTTTAACCACATTAAGTCTAGAACAATACAAATAGATAGCTTAGAAGTGGCTAAATAACTTCACTTTTGTAGGGTTATCATTACCACTTAGGATTGGAGCCTAAGTGGGTTTACCACATTGTATTGCCTTGTTTGTATGTTCTATTGCATGAGTTAGTACAATAGTCATATATTTAGCATATGTGCCAACATATAAAGATTATACTGTGATTGAAAACCTTTTATTGCTTTATTGCTTTATTCGTTTTATGTTACCAGCCTTATAGTGTTTCTATTATTACTTGTTTACTTATTATCTATTTTATTTTTGCTGACTGTACCAGAGGGGAGAGTCATAAGGTGTCCGTATCACCTTGACTTGGTAGTTTGTTGAGATCAAATTCTCTCAATTTTTTAGTAGACTTTTTGGTAAGGCTTTTTCCTAGTCTCATTTATCTTGAGATCACAAGTGCTTTTTGAGTTCATCCATCACGAGAGACTTTGGTCTATTGTGCTCGTACGCCAAGGTGCATCATTATCAGGAGTCAGGTCAAGTTCCCAAGATGTGATGATTGTACTAGAGTTAGAGTATGGCATGATTGGTTTGTAATGCATGGATGCATGGCTAGGAATGGTCCGACTGGCCATGGGCCTATTTGGACATGGCCTATTCATCCTTAATTCGTCCGTCCTTGATCAGACAGCAATATGCCTAGTCTGAACGACCTTTGTTGGTCCAACTGATGTGTTAAATTGTGTACTCGCAAGTGTACGAATCACTCGTAGTAAAGTGATAAGCAACTTCCAAGGTCGGTCTCTCAAGGAATTGCAGTGGTTCTAAATAACTAACTTTTTAATCTAAATAGAGTTCTAATGAAAATAAAACACTAATTAAATAGAG
This sequence comes from Elaeagnus macrophylla, assembly GCA_029378325.1. NCBI lineage: Eukaryota > Viridiplantae > Streptophyta > Magnoliopsida > Rosales > Elaeagnaceae > Elaeagnus > Elaeagnus macrophylla. Next base: position 30,543,903 of record CM055643.1, on the reverse strand, counting down.
TTCTAGTAAAACTAAAACTCTAAGTAACTAGAATCCTAAAGCTAGTAAAACTGTAAAAAGGTGTTTGATTTGTAACGGGAACAAAGTACGAGCAATTAAACGAAAACAAAATTGCAACTTAACAATCAATTCAGATATATTTGAAGATCAATGGAGGATGTATGGACGTTTAGCTTAGTTGACCATGCTTGCATCGAAAAGGTATGGTGAAATAACATGAACGTTCTATATAAACAAAATTACCGGCTTTCCTTTTAATTACGAGACTGCCTGCGGTCGGGGTAAATCTCTTTGTTGATTAACTAATTAACTGCCTTCGGTCGGGGTAAATCCAATAGTAATCAAATTACGCGCAAGGAAAAACATGCCAATCAAATTAATGCTATGACTAAGTCACTAAATTGAAGCTTTGATTAAGTATTTCGGAATAAAGTTAAGGTGACGTTCCTATAACTAAATTCTAAGATCTTTCAACCTAACTACGAATCTCAAATGGGCCTATGATAATTCATAATTAAATATCTAAACATGCTCTTAATCAAAAAATAATTTGTTTATATTAAATCAATAAAACATACACCATACACAGTTCTAGCAAACATGGCAACACAAACTAAACATCCATAATAAAACTAGCCAGACATGTTCATATTAATATTCATAGACAAATAAAATATGAACATACACTCCAACGAAAGAAGAAGAAAAATAGAATTCTACAACACCAAAGAAAACCTAGATCTAAATACCGCTTATGGATGGGATAGCGTTCTTCTCCAAAAGCTTTATCTTCGATTGTCGACGGCTTCTTTGGATCCTTAGAATGATTTCTCTTACTTCGTTTTTGTGTAGCGAAACTCCCAAAGTTGATTGAATGTAGTGTTTGGTCGCAAAAATTGTAATGTGTAAAGTTATGTATAAGTTCGAGTTCTTCTGTAAGGGGGCTCTAAGGGGTTATTTATAGATGTAAGGATTTACACAAATCCTGATTGCCATAGGAATAGGCGCGCCGCGACATGCATTTTCTCCGCTGCGGTGCAACACAAATTCTGAAAATAATGTAAAAACCCGAGAGCTCCCCGCCGCGGCATGCATTTTCCTCACCGCGGCGCGCGTTGTATTCAGCTTCTTCACATGTACCCCCTTACATATGTGCTGGCTCGACATGTACGGCTTACATATTTGACTCGTTTTGCCCGTAACTCGCGATCCGAGCGCCGTAAGTGTTCCGTCTTTGCGTGCTTGCATTATCTGACTCATTTGACGCTAAAAACACCTGAAATGCACTAAAACATACCCGTGATTCCGAATGGATAGATTTATGAAAATAATCAAATAAACAATCATAACAAATCTATATTTTAAACAATTAAGCACAATTAATCACGAAATATTAGTGCTTTTCGAGCACTCATCACAACCCCCAACCAGCTTCTTGCTAGTCTCTAGCAAGTGAAGCGATCTAAAAACTAAAATAAAAATAAATAAAATAAACTAACCTAACCTAAATCACTTCCGTAGATTGTCACGGTTGCATTTAGCATATGCAACAAGCCTTTAAACCCCTAGGTGGCCCTAGTGGACGAGTTATAGTCTCGTGAGGGTTTCCAGTGATGACACCCACAAACATCGTGCGACTCTCAAAACTAATAAAGACTCTAAACATACTTGAATCAATCCATGCATATGTCTCAAAAATTGTTAATAACAAATGGCATACAAAATAGTTAAAAATCACTTAAGCTCAAAAACAGTCCAAACATCAAACCCATCTTAGTAATCGAATTTTTGAACAACCAATCAAACCACAAGCCCGTTAGTTACATTATCTGATCATGTCATGCATGCTATTCATAGATTACATTTTAATATCTCAAAATCGTGCAAGTAAAATATGAGTGAAATTGCACTTACAAACTCCATAGGCTCACTTTTCAAATCCATCTCCACTAATATAGAAATCAAACTACCTAGAATCAATAGGACTTCATTAAGCTTGTAAAGTTGTGGCTAGATGTGATTATGAAAGTACGAAAATGATATTTTCACTAGGATAAGAGTACTTTTTATTTCACAAACTTATTTTCAACTTTCTCCACTAAGTGTTCTTTTTTTATCCTCCTATAAATTCCATATGTCCCTTGGATCTTTTTTTGCTTGATTTTCTTTCTTTACTTTTCTTGCTTATTATTTCAATCATCATCATCTTTTTTTTTTTTTTTTTTTGATGAAGCAAGATAAATACAACATAATTGCTCATGAAAATCAAATATTACATTGAATACTCTTATCACTAAGGGTAGTACAACGTATGTCAATGTTGAGTTCAAGGGTGTACTATGGATAAAATAATACGGGGAGGCATGAAAAGTCCAAACGGTCCAAAGATGGCCTAAATCACTTTCTAAGTAGCATTTGATTCTATCATTTCGCTTCAATGGGTTTTCAAATGAGTTCTAGAGCTTGTCGAGACTTAAAACATATCGTGAACATGCATACATTACACAAACCAAAATAGTCATACTAACCATGCAAACTACCACATATACCACAAAATCCTCAAATTAGATGAATCTAACATTTATGTGCTTCGTTGCTTAGGTAAAAATCTAATTTTTCTCATATGTCACCGTCATTACAATCATGTTAATATCATAGACTTCCGGATTGACTCAAGTAGACACGACACTAACCTAAAACAATTCAAGTGACAAAAGTTAAAAATTTAAATTTGGTCAATTTCATGCTCATGGAATATTTTTCCCACCCCCAACCTAATTTCTACATTGTCCTCAATGTTAAAAAGAGAGACAAAAGAAATTAAGAAAAAGTGAGAGAAGTTACCCCCCTTTCGTATGAGATTGTGTATACTACACGTACGCTCCGGTTCATTGTTCCTCGCTATTCTCATGATGAAGTAATTAGTGTGCAAGAAACATGTATGAAACCTCAAAGATTTACATCCCAATTCAGATCCAAATTTAAATTAAAACTAAGTCAAATGAAAAACAGAAAACATTAAACAAAGTTAAACAATTCAAACTAAAATAAAATAAAGGAAAAACTGAAAAAGAAAATTAAACTAAATAAAAAGAAAATAAAGAAAAGAAAATAAGTTGATACTACCGATTATGGTGGGTTGCCTCCCACCAAGCGCTTTCTTTAACGTCTTAGCAAGACGTTGCTAATTCGTTTCTATCCACCATCATCAAAGATCTTGAAGTGTGTGATATCAATTTTCCGAGCTAATATGTCATTAAGCTTGTCCTTCCATCTCGGTAGTTGTTTCCTATGAAGCACAGCACACACTTTTTCATGGAAGTAGTATGAAAAATAATTTGGGGATGTGCAAGTCTTAGGTGCCTTGTGCGGCATGGGAGGTGAAGATAATTCCTCCTTGTTCTCCATAAAAATTTGTAGAATTTGATATTCCTCAGTTTGACATTCTTTGAGAATTGCTTGCTCCCCATCTGTATTTTCTACACAAAGTGGTAAATCATCAAAAGTTTCAGGAAAATAAATATTTTCAAAATTTTTACCACTTTGAAGGATTGTGTCATCCTTCACTTGCTCAATCTGAGTGGGCAACTCTTCTTGTTTTTGAATTTGTTCCGCTAATTGCCCAACTTGCATTTCTATTCTGTTTATTGATGCCTCCATAGACTCCATCCTTTCATTAGTAGATTGTATGAAAGCATTCAAGGTTTCCTCTAAGGTTGGCTTCCTAGGTTGATTAGAAACTCTACTTCCTTGAATGAAAGAATTCAAGCTCTCTTCCAAGGTTGGCTTTCTAGGTTGATTATAAACTCTACTTCCTTGTATGAAAGAATTCAAGCTCTCTTCCAAGGTTGGCTTCCTAGGTTGATTATAAACTCTACTTCCTTGTATGAAAGAATTCAAGCTCTCTTCCAAGGTGGCCCTAGATGGATATTGATGAAAACTTGAGCTTTGCATTTGATATTGTGCATAAGGTGGGTCATATGGTTGAAGATTTGAGCTTTGCATGTTGTATTGGACATAAGATGGGGTAGAGTTTGCTTGCCATGAAGAATTATGGTGATTTCCCCACTCAGGATTATAGGTACTAAAATAAGGATCATTCCAAGGTGGGTGACATCCCTCATTAAGATCAAAGTTTGAATTAGTGGATGCATAGTAATCACCTGCAAAAGTGCAAACATTAGCATAATGCCCATATAAACCACAAATGCTACATACCTCCATGTCTGTCATATCATGCAGCTCTTCAAAGGGCCTTGTATTGGCTCATGAATTTCAGTATCCAGCCTAATTAGGTGCATTTTAAAATTTGTTGATGTTGTCTATGAACGGTACCTTTCAAAAACTAACAAAAACAACAGAGAAATCAAAGCACCACAGATTAAGCAAATAAAAGCACTATTTTTTGATTTTTTTGTATTTTTAGAATAAAAAATAAATAAATAAATAAAAGATAACAAATAAAATAAATAAACAAAAAAAATTAAGAAACTCTAAAAAGTTAAAAAGAAAATTATTCAAAATGCCAATTCCTCGGCAACGGCGCCAAAAACTTGATGTGTTAAATTGTGTACTCGCAAGTGTACGAATCACTCGTAGTAAAGTGATAAGCAACTTCCAAGGTCGGTCTCTCAAGGAATTGCAGTGGTTCTAAATAACTAACTTTTTAATCTAAATGGAGTTCTAATGAAAATAAAACACTAATTAAATAGAGTTCTAATAAAACTAAAACTCTAAGTAACTAGAATCCTAAAGCTAGTAAAACTGTAAAAAGGTGTTTGATTTGTAACGGGAACAAAGTACGAGCAATTAAACGAAAACAAAATTGCAACTTAACAATCAATTCAGATATATTTGAAGATCAATGGAGGATGTATAGACGTTTAGCTTGGTTGACCATGCTTGCATCGAAAAGATATGGTGAAATAACATGAACGTTCTATATAAACAAAATTACCGGCTTTCCTTTTAATTACGAGACTGCCTGCGGTCGGGGTAAATCTCTTTGTTGATTAACTAATTAACTGCCTTCGGTCGGGGTAAATCAAATAGTAATCAAATTACGCGCAAGGAAAAACATGCTAATCAAATTAATGCTATAACTAAGTCACTAAATTGAAGTTTTGATTAAGTATTTCGGAATAAAGTTAAGGTGACGTTCCTATAACTAAATTTTAAGATCTTTCAACCTAACTACGAATCTCAAATGGGCCCATGATAATTCATAATTAAATATCTAAACATGCTCTTAATCAAAAAATAATTTGTTTATATTAAATCAATAAAACATACACCATACACAGTTCTAGCAAACATGGCAACACAAACTAAACATCCATAATAAAACTAACCAGACATGTTCATATTAATATTCATAGACAAATAAAATATGAACATACACTCCAACGAAAGAAGAAGAAAAATAGAATTCTACAACACCAAAGAAAACCTAGATCTAAATACCGCTTATGGATGGGATAGCGTTCTTTTCCAAAAGCTTTATCTTCGATTGTCGACGGCTTCTTTGGATCCTTAGAATGATTTCTCTTACTTCGTTTTTGTGTAGCGAAACTCCCAAAGTTGATTGAATGTAGTGTTTGGTCGCAAAAATTGTAATGTGTAAAGTTATGTACAAGTTCGAGTTCTTCTGTAAGGGGGGCTCTAAGGGGGTATTTATAGATGTAAGGGTTTACACAAATCCTAATTGCCATAGGAATAGGCGCGCCGCGACATGCATTTTCCCCGCCGCGGCGCAACACAAATTCTGAAAATAATGTAAAACCCCGAGAGCTCCCCGCCGCGGCATGCATTTTCCTCGCTGCGGCGCGCGTTGTCTTCAGTTTCTTCACATGTACCCCCTTACATATGTGCTGGCTCGACATGTATGGCTTACATATTTGACTCGTTTTGCCCGTAACTCGCGATCCGAGTGCCGTAAGTGTTCCGTCTTTGCGTGCTTGCATTATTTGACTCATTTGACGCTAAAAACACCTAAAATGCACTAAAATATACCCGTGATTCCAAATGGATAGATTTATGAAAATAATCAAATAAACAATCATAACAAATCTATATTTTAAACAATTAAGCACAATTAATCACAAAATATTAGTGCTTTTCGAGCACTCATCACCAACCTTGGTCTACCTAACCGATTATGCTTCTAAACTTAGTCCATTCGACTAATTGTGCTTATGTGCATTCGATCATGACCTGTCTTGTCGTGTATTTTTCTATTCACCTTCTTCTCATTCATTTTCCATATTGACTAGGTAGGAGTGTTTGACTGCATTCCTATTGGGTTTTCGTTTAGACTTTGACTAGTTTATGAGACTTGTTTTTATTTTTTCTACATGTGGGGTGGTTCATTTGAACAAGGAAGCCCCCTACTCTACGAGCTCCCTGCCTAGTGAGCTTGATTTTATCAAGTCGACAAGCATTGTTACGAGACTTAGAAATTTTTTTGATGTTTAGTGGATTAATCCATCATGTCAGGATTGTTTCTACACTTTATTATCCTGGCTATTTTCTTTCACAACCAAGTTGAAGACATATGGTCTTCGATTCGTAAACTCAAGCTTGTGCTGGGGTAGGGTGTAGAAGTTATAGTAACTCCTTGACTTGGGATGTCATTGCTACTTGTTCATCGGTCAATTAGGATTCATTTCCAGGATCTACCATCCTAGAACATAGATCTTATAGTGTGAATTGCAATACGTGTACTTAGCATGTATCTTGTCTATAATCGTTCACGCCAACTTCTCTAGATGGAAATGGACCCTTTCCTAAGGACATAAAGCCCACCTGTGAAATGCTTTGACCTCCAGTCTAATAGAGGTGTGACTCATAGGATACTAGTGTGCATATTTCCTAGAGCCTAGATATCTCAATCCTTTTGTTGTTTTTTGTTAGGATTTCCACAATTCTTGTCGAATTCCACATTTGGCCATACGCCCTAAGTGCCTGCAAAAAATAAAAACTTGTATGGGACAATTGTCCATTCTTTCATCATGATGGGATGTTGTTTATGTCCCATGAATGGCATCTTGTGCTACTTCCTACCCTTTCAAGGGCTTTGCAATGGCCATGATATGTAGGGGTAGTGGCCCCGAACGCATGTAGGAATGACCTTTCTTTAAATTTTATCATGGGGCCTTCTTGACCTATGCTTACCTCTTGGGTACATGCCTACTAGGCATCATGTAGATTTATGTGATATGGGAGGATTTGGAACATAGTTTTAGGCCTATAATATGTGAGTGGACACAAAAATGTTGCCCTATTGTTGGACAGAATGTGTTTAGGAAGGATACGTTGCTTCACTAAGTCTGTGTGATGACTTGGTTGATCTCTCCAAGTGTCCTCAAAGGGGTCTTGGATAGATTTGTGCAAAACTCTCTTAGGTACTCTTGAAGACCTCTTATGGAAGTTTTTTGTGTGGATGTGTGAACCCTTTAGCAAGTGTGTTCTAGTTGGATACATTCTAACGTGTCACGAGACCACTTCGTTGGTTTTGAACAATGTAGTGGCCTTGGTGCTGGAATTTTTTTCTTCAATGAGAATGTTGTTGTACTTCTTGGACATTGTGTGATAGGGAAGCTTATGTTGGACAGATTCATGCGACCCTTTTTTGGCTCGATGGATAACTCAGTATACTTGTTGGGAAAATTGGAGGTGTACCCCTTAGAGGCCCATGGCAGACAATGATTGCTTAGATTATAAGGTCGGACATCAAACTTGCTAATTTATGTACAGACATCGAAATTCATCAAAAATACCATGGCTAGACTCATCTCTTCGAGAGGACTCCAGAACCTGTCTCAGATCTTCAAGAACCAGTACAAAAGTTTGTGAATTGGACCTGAACCAATTCAAGGTCTATCTAGCAAATTGGACTAGTTTTTTCCCTTTCCTATATAGACCTAGCTAACAATGAGTACCACTCACAAAGTTGGCACATGGTGGAGCGTGTGAATCACTCCTATGTCTGTGCGATGCAATATTTTAAGGGTAACTAATCAACACATTTTTTTATGCTGGTCTCAAAATTTTAGTAGAATGCACATATATTTAGATCAATTTAGTAGTTACTCCTCTGGATATAAAATATGGAGGTGGTCCCTTTTTGGGTTACTCCACCATGAAGGACCGACTGGGCTTTTCTGTTTGGCACCCAAGGAACCTCCACATTTTTTAGGTATAAAAAATGGAGCCACCGTTTAGTGGCGACAATTATAGGTGCTACAACCCCTTTTAAGTAGTTGTGATGTTCCATAGGCTATCTTCTTGGAACGTAATATATTTTTTGTTTTCCAAATATGATATTGGACTTGGCTGAGTGAGAGCTTCTTTTTCATAAAAATTTTCTGTATTCCAGTTTTTCAGTTTCTTACCTTGTATTTTTTTGGGACAAAAGTCCAATCTCTTGGAGACTGCATAGTTTGGATGGACAAAAGTCCGGCCATTAGGAGGCCGTGCAGAACGTCATGTTCTTATTGGAGAAGTTTTATGAACTTTGGAAGCTTTTTTTAAGACTTTAATAGTCTGGAAGCTGGGATACACCACAAAATTTTCATTTATTAGATTCAACTAGTAGAGCACAATCGTTCCCACAGACGGCGCTAGATGTTGATGTCAATTTTTGTCAACCTCAATAATTGGTTGAACCTCCCTTTCCTATGGGCTTGAGAACAGAGAACTCACCGTTACACCAAGCCTCAAAATACCACAGGGTATAGTGACCTTTGGCCCTCTGATGCTTAAATAAATCAGGGTAGGTGTTGATAAAGGAGGAGACTAATATTTTTCCTTGTAATTTGAGAGAAAAGCAAAAAAGATCATGTCTTTGTGGTGTTTTTCAAATATTAGATCTATCGTGTGAAGGGTGTAGGGTGAGTACATATATAAGGAGATAATCTATTTGTCGATGGACCTTACCCATTGTGATAGACATATCATACTGTCAAAGTTATTTCTTCGTAATTATATATCTCTTTGTTAGGACCTCTTGTATTGGGCCATGTGTCATAAGTTCATTTACCCCCAACAAATAATAAAGAATAATGTACAATATTTTTAAATTTATAAATAAAATTACTAATAAATCTAACCCAATTGTTTAAACAATTTTTCCAATCCTGAGACCAAAAATTGAAGGTATGCTCTAAAACTAGTGATAAATTTCAACATGGCCGGTTATATAATTGAGCGTGAATCTAAAAATTGATCATGGAGGTCCCAAAATATAACTGAATTTATGGATAAATATTATTTCCACACAACTTGTTCTAAATTTTATATATAAATAAAAGAAATAAAAAATTTATTTAGTAGTTGATAAAAAATAAGTCTACTTGGGTTTATACACAAATCAATAGCAAGTACGTGGCACCCCAAGTTAAATGGTATGGATGCAAATGTTGTATCATTATGCACAAAGGTGAAGGATTCAAAAACAACTCAGGAACGATGGAAATGGTGTGTTATACAACAATTAGTAGACTTGGTAGTTCTAATGCTAGTTTGCAAGATAAATTGGTGTGGACAAGTTAAATCATGCACTTTCACGGTTAATTCTAAATATAAAAGATTAGTTATGGAATCTCAAGATAGAGGGGATGATTTAATGTGGAAATTCTTATGGAAGGCTAAAAAACATGAGAGAGAGACATAAAGTTTTTATGTGGAAGGTTATGTTCTTTGTGCAAGAATGATTCAATTAGCCATTTAATATGTATTTGTGCACTTATCTGCATGCTTTATGGAATGCTTGGAGAGGAGGTAATATTATTATCAAGTTTTTCAAGTGATAATTTCATATTGTAAGGTTTATAAATGTTGGCAATTTTCGCTGGCAAAATGTATGATTGTAATCTAGTATGTAGGTTTGTTTTCAAATCAATTGATCAAAGCTGAAGAAACAACCGAGCTCTCAATACGTACGTGTCAGGTAGAAATATTTGTTTCATGCATACATCATCACACGATAATGCACGTACACTTAGAAGAGAAGAATTTTTATGCTCATGTTAGATAGATCAAGGTTAGACCGATCAAGAATCAATCGACTTCAATCTTACTGTTCTGGGGTTTGAAAAATGCATGATTAGATCAATCGAGGGTCTAGTCGATCAATCGAGGGTCTCTCATCTTTGCTAGATCGATCGAGCCAACTTTTTAGTTATACAACAACTCGTTTTTAATTCGGCCAACATGTTTTTAACAATTTGATCATATTTAATTGTGAAAGTTGAATACTTTTGTAAGCGTCCTTTACTATTAATTATCATTTAAATCAAATTGGACTCTATTTAAACAGCTTTTGTTAGAGAAAAATACACCACAATGAATATAATATTTTCTACATCTATTTGAGTTTATAAAGAAAAATATTTTCTCTTTATCTATTAATCTTATGCATCTTCTTCAATTAATTGTTCAAACATATTGTGTGGTTATGTTTAAATAATTTGTATGCCTAAACGTTTTTCATGATATTGAGTTTTACAAGATTGTTTTAGAGTTTACTAGTTGAATTGATTTTTACATTATATGTTGTTGAATCTGCCAGGTAAGGTTTTTCATTATCGAATCTTCTCTAGGACACACTTTTGATTTTTCATTGTTAAATTTGCTCTAGGACACACTTTGTACTTGTGTTATTTATGCTAACGTTTCTAGTACTAAAGATGACGTATTCGATAATTAGTGTGATTCAAATTTACTAAAGTTGATGGGATCGATTGATCTTGTGGGACTCTAGTAAATCGAAACGTTGGTTCGGATCCAAACATCTAACTTGTGGAGATTGTGAAAGAAGGGACAGCTCGTAAGTAAATTACATAGAAGTTTTATCTATAAAGGGTAGTCTAAGACCTAGCCTTATAATTGAACATTTGATTTTCATACTCGATAGTTAGGTAGTCTGGTGAATCAATGGTTTTCCTCTAGGTTGTTTCCACCTAAAAATCTCGTATGATATTCTTTACTTCCACCTTTTACTTTTATACGTGATTGCATGTCTGACCGTTGTATTTAAGATACATATTTAACTTTGGTTAAAATTGAAAATAACCTATTGACTCCCTCTATGTTAATTAGATCTGTAACTAAAAACATTCACATATCATATATTAATTTCATATTAGATATTCCTCTTGATAGCTTAATCAAATTTAGGAATGCCTTGCCGAAGAATTAGTTTTCACTCTGGAAGAAAAATGGGAAACAAAGAACCTAATTTTGATGTTTAGCATGAGATGGTTAAGGTGCTTTCATAATGATATGATCAACAATAATGACAATGCAGTAGAATCAGAGGAATTATCTAATACTGCTATATTACATTTGATAAGGAACAGGCACCTACCATTCTGACTAAAACCTTAAGGTGAAAGAAGAGGCGCTATCTGCTCTTATAACCTAGTCCAGTAGACAGTCTGAACCCTTATCCACGCAAGCAACTAGACCCAAAGGAACTAAATGAGCCACTAGATGTTACCCACCAGTGTAATCTGGAATCCACTAGACCCTTGGCTGTTACTCACCAAGGTCGCATCATTCCCTCCTTCGCAAAGGAGGTTCGTCCTCTAACCTGTGCCACGCAGAATTTGAACCTGAGACCAAGCTTTGATACCAAATGATAAGGAACAGGCACCTACCATTCTGACTAAAACCTTTAGGTGAAAGAAGGGGTGCTACCTGCCCTTATAACCTAGTCCAGTAGACAGTCCAAACCTTAATCCACGCCAGCAACTAGAACTAGAGGATCTAAATAAGCCACTAGATGTTACCCACCACTGTAATCTGGAATCCACCAGACCCTTGGCTCTTACTCACCAAGGTTGCATCATTCAATGATGCGAACCTAGCAACACAATTCCTACGACCCACAAGCGACAAAGGCTTGAGAACCACAAGAGATACGGTCTAAGATCCAACAACAAATTAGCATGAAATTTCCAAGCACAAAACCAGATTTTTGGTTGCAGAAACTCACCTCAACACATGGATATTACACCCCATGCACTAAGAATAGAAGAAACGCCACAAAGGGATGCAAATCCTTTGATAAGTTTGGGTTGCAATAAGCAAGGAGCTCTTGGGCTCTCAAATTTGATTTGTGGAATCAAAATTATCATTTATGACAAAAGTTACATTTAGCTACCCATATTTGTCCTTATATAGCATACAAAGAAAAACCTAAAGTGGGAAAGGATCCCAACCATTGGATTTGATCAAATGGTCCAAAATTACATAAAATTACACTATGCCGCAGCGAATAAGACATTTGTTTCTCGACGAGGAGGCTCGGGATACTTTTAATAAGTATATGGGCCGTGGAAGATGAATATCCATACCGCAACAGGGAACTTGCAAACCCAGTTCGAGAGCTTTGTGCCTTGGCAGCCAAACTTCATGCAGTGGTGCGCACGTCCTTCCAACCCTAGGCGCACATTTGCCCAGCACTCCCAGTCAAAAATAGGAACCCTTGGTCTGCGGTGCCCCAAATGCATGCCACTACGCACATCCCTCCAAAACAGAGTGTTTCTCGCTGCGGCGACTTTAAATCCATGCCGCGACGCAGAGCTTCTTTTCCAAATTCTGCCTTCAACAGATTGCTTGGCCTTTCACAAGCTTTATGATCACTCCTCTCCATCCCTTGGCCTTGTATCAACTCTTGGACAAGTTCGTTCAAAACTTCCTTGAGTTGTTTGGCCTTCGACCTCATGATTGGTCCGTTCAGGATGCGTAATGGTGGTAGCGCCATGTGATTCGTATCAACATTGGCTAAAACCTCCAGTAAGGTTTGTTACTTTCAATGTGGATGCTGGCTTTTCTAACAATATGGTAGCCCTTGGAGTAATTGTACTGTGTGATCATTATTAGGATGATATCAACACAATTCTAGTTAACTCAAGTTGTTATGTGATTTAATTAATGAATTCCAAGGTGTTGTAAGGTGTTAGTTGAACAGGTGGAGGGAACTTTAAATATTAGGGATATTCCTCATCATATTTGTAATATGATAAAATTAAGTACCATATCTGATGCGAACCGAACGACACGACTCCTATGACCCACAAACAATGGAGATTTGAGAACCACAAGAAAACGGCCTTCAGACCCGACACTATATTAGCATCCAAATTTCTACTAGAAACTTAGATTTTTGGTTGCAAGACTCACCTTAATGCATAGATATTACCCACCATGAATCAAGACAAGGGAAACGCCACAAAGGGTTGCAAATTCCTTTGATAAGTTTGGTTGATAGAGCACTTGGAGATTTGAGCTCTCAAAGTTGAATTTCTTGAATTCAAATAATATTTGTGAACAAGGTTATGTTTTCTCAGCTGCTACAATTTACTTATACAACAAATTAAACCCTAAAAATGGAAAAGAAATCCTAGCCATTGAATTGTGATCAATGGCCCAAAATTTACAACAATTTAAATTTGTGCCGTGGCGGGAAATTAAATATGCCACGGCGCGAAGTCCTCGGGTTTCCTTCCAAATAGTTGGGCCACGACAGCCAAAAAATCATGTCGTGGCGTGCATGTTAAGGATCTGGTGTCAGCACACAGGTCTGGCACAGTCTGGTGAGGGATGTCCTGTGTCATCATGCGGGTTTGGCCTCTCAGCAGGTGCACGTCTGCTCATGCCTCGGCTCCTGAAATGTATGCCGCAGCGCACATATGTTTTTGGTTCCAAAATAGAAAGTCCTACACTGTGACACCTTATTTCCACGTCGAGGCACGCATCGTTGATGGAAATTCCCCTCAAAACAGAACATCACTCGCCACGGGAACTATAAATCCATGCCGCGGCAAAGGTCTCTTTTTCCAAAATCTGCCTCCAATACATTGGTTGATCTCCCACAAGCCTCAAGCTTCAATTTCATCATCCCTTGGTCTTGAATTAACTCTTGGATCAGCCCGTTCATGGCTTCCTTGAGTTGCTTGGCTTTCGATCTTGTATTCGGCCCTAGTGGGATCCGTAGTGGATGTTGTGGCAGATTATTCGTGTCATTCTCCCCTTCTTGAAAAGGATTTGACCTCGAATTGTCACCTACAAAATCAAAAGGAGAAAGATCAGAAACGTTAAATGATGCGCTAACATTATACTCACCGGGAAGGTCAAGTTTGTAGGCGTTGTTGTTGATGCGCTCGATCACTTGAAATGGGCCATCTCCTCTCGGTTGAAGTTTTGACCTCTGCTTATTAGGAAAATGTTCTTTCCTCATATGAACCCAAATCCAATCTCCAGATTCAAATATAACCTTTTGTCTCCCCTTGTTAGCCTTGAAAGCATACTCCCTATTCTTCTTTTCAATGCGCTCACTTATGCTTTCATGCAACTTTTTCACCATCTCTGCCTTTTTTGCACCTTCAAAATTAGTTCCTTCTGAAACAGGTAAAGGTAACAAATCCATAGGAGTTAGTGGATTAAAACCATATACAACCTCAAATGGAGAGTGATCCGTGGTTGAATGCACATTCCTATTGTAGGCAAACTCAACAAAGGTTAGACAATCATCCTAATTTTTCAAATTTTTTTGTATGACCATATGTAATAAAGTAGACAAAGTCCAGTTGACTACTTCTGTTTGGCCATCTATTTGGGAATGACAAGTTGTAGAAATTAAAAGTTTTGTCCCCAACTTGGCCCACAAAGTTTTCCAAAAGTAACTAAGGAACTTAACATCCTTATTCGAAACAATACTTTTGGGAACTCTATGGAGCCGCACAATTTCTTTAAAATAAAGGTTGGCTACATTAGTTGCATCATCAGTTTTGTGACATGCAATAAAGTGTGCCATTTTTGAGAACCTATCAACGACAAAAATGGAGTCTCTTCCTCCTCTAGACCTAGGCAATCCTAAAATAAAGTCCATAGAAATATCCACCCAAGGTGAGCTAGGCACCAGTAAGGGTGTATACAGTCCTTGAGGTAGGACTTTGGACTTCGCTTGCCTACACGTGATGCATCTAGAGCAAATTCTTTCTACATCACGCCTCATTGTAGGCCAAAAGAAATGTTCATGTAGAACATCTATGGTCTTGGTTACACCAAAGTGTCCCATTAAGCCTCCCCCATGGGCCTTTTTCACTAACAACTCTCTCATAGAGCAGTTGGGAATGAACAAATAGTTTTCTCTAAACAAATACCCATCTAACAAATAGAATTTTCTAAAGGCAGACGTTTGACAAGCATGATACACAGTAGAAAAATCATCATCGGCAGCATACATTCCCTTAATATACTCAAATACTAACAACCTAGCATTTAAAGAAGAGATTAAGGTATACCTCCTTGATAGTGCATCTGTGACAATATTTTCCTTACCTCCCTTATATTGAATAATATAAGGACAGGTTTCGATGAATTCCATCCACCTCGCATGTCGTCTATTTAGTTTCCCTTGGCTCTTTAAATGCTTCAAGGATTCGTGATCCGTGTGGATGACGAACTCTTTTGGCCAAAGGTAATGTTGTCAAGTCTCTAGAGTTCTAACCAATGTGTAGAGCTCTTTGTCATACGTTGGGTAGTTCAAGATTGCTCCATCGAGCTTCTCACTGAAAAAGGTGATTGGTCACTTTTCCTGTATCAAAATAGCTCCTATGCCTATACCTGAAGCATCACACTCAACTTCAAAAGTTTTAGTAAAATCAGGCAAAGATAAAACAGGCGCAGTACACAATTTATCCTTTAACAGATTAAAAGCTTTCTTTTACTCTTCTCCCGATTTAAACCCCGCGGTTTTCTTGATTACCTCGGTTAGAGGTGCGGCTATGGTGCTAAAGTCTCTAACAAACCTATGATAGAAACCAGCTAAGCCATGAAAACTACGAACCTCCGTAACAGATTTAGGCGAGGGCCAATCCCTAATTGCCTTTACCTTCTCAAGGTCAACCTCTATTCCCTTAGAGCTAATGACAAATCCAAGACACTAACTTTTCCATGCAAAATAACACTTTTTCAGATTGGCATAAAGTTTTTCTTTTCTTAGCAATTCTAGCACAAGTCTTAAATGTATTACATGTTCTTCTAAGTTTTTACTATAAATGAGAATATCATCAAAGTAAACAACTACAAATTTTTCAATATAAGCACGCAGTACATGGTTCATAAGTCTCATGAAGGTACTAGGAGCG
Source organism: Elaeagnus macrophylla (assembly GCA_029378325.1). Lineage (NCBI taxonomy): Eukaryota > Viridiplantae > Streptophyta > Magnoliopsida > Rosales > Elaeagnaceae > Elaeagnus > Elaeagnus macrophylla. The sequence goes on along the minus strand of CM055643.1, from coordinate 30,527,746 downwards.
TTAGTTAGCCCAAATGGCATGACTAACCATTCATACAGTCCATGCTTAGTTTTGAAAGCAGTTTTTCATTCATCACCCTCTTTCATTCTAATTTGATGGTAACCACTTTTCAAATCAATTTTAGAAAATATGTAAGCACTATGTAATTCATCAAGCTTGTCATCTAACCTAGGAATAGGATGCTGATACTTTATCGTAATATTGTTGATTGTCGGACAATCAACGCATATGCAGCTAGTTCCATCCTTCTTAGGTACGAGCAACACTGGTACCATACATGGACTCAAGCTCTTCCTTACTTGTCCTTTGGACAAGAATTCTTCAACTTGTCGTTGAATCTCCATGGTGTCCTCTGGGTTAGTTCTGTAAGTGGGTCGGTTTGGAAGCGACGCACCCGACACAAAGTCAATTTGATGCTCGATTCCACAAATTGGTGGTACTCCATTAAGAATCTCATCGGGAAAAACATCATAAAATTCCTGCAACAAAGAAACAGTAGTACTTGGCAAAGATTTGTCAAGTTCATTAGTAGAAAAATTGACCTTCTTGTACAAGAGTACCAGTATGGGTCGTTTTGCCAAAATGGCTCTTTTCAAATCATGTTCCCTTGCATAAAAATTTGTTTTATTTCTTTCTCTTTCCTCCTCCTTTTCCTCTCCTTCCTTCTTCCCCTTCTCCTTACTCATCTGCATTTGGTCCTCAAAAACTTGTTTTAGAGTCAAGGGTACGAGAGTAATTTCCTTTCCTTCCTTCTCAAATGAATATTTATTCCTGAATCCATCATGAGTGACTCTTCTATCATATTTCCATGGTCTCCCTAGCAATATATGTCCAGCTTGCATAGGCACAACATCACACATAACTTCATCCTTATATTTTCCAATAGAGAAGGACACTAGCACTTGTTTATTGACCCTCACTTCCCCACTATCCTTCAACCATTGTAACTTGTAGGGCTTCTGGTGTTTGAATGTTAGCAACCCTAGTTTATCCACTAAGGTAGTGCTAGCCACATTGGTGCAACTCCCACCATCAATGATCACATTACAAACCTTGGAGTTTACATGACACCTTGTATGAAAGTTGTTCTCCCGTTGTTGCTCTACATCATCATCCTTGTGTTGAATACTCAAGGATCTCATTATTACTAAGGGCTCTCCTTCTACCTGCCCAACCTCCTCATCACTAGCTTCCTCTAATGGTGGCATCTCTTCCACCTCACTGTCATCATCAATTTCGATTTCACCATTAGCTTAGATGATCATTGCCTTCTTATTTGGACATTGAGAAGCAATGTGACCTATTCCAAAACATCAAAAGCACTTGACATCTCGGTATCGGGTTGGGTTCTCAACCTTACCCTTATCTTTACTAGCCTCCACTTCCTTGCCCTTGTTCGGTTCAAACCTTGGCTTGGAGCTAGTTTCCCCTTCCTTCCTCCAGGTGGTCTTCCATGGTGGGGTAGGGTTCGATTTTGGTGTCAGAAAAGTGGCCTTTGGTGGTATCACAATACTACTCCTTTTCTTTAACTGTCTCTCCACCTTAATTGCCATTTGCACCATGTCCTCCATCTCCACATAGTGATGCAATTCTACAATGTTGGCAATGTTATAGTTCAACCCACTTATAAACCTAGCCATGGTGGCCTCCCTATCTTCTTCCACATTTGCCCTCACCATTGTCATCTCCATTTCCTTAAAATATTCATCAACCGATCGATGACCTTGACTAAGCCTTTGTAGCTTTTGATGGAGTTCTCGGTAATAATGACTTGGGACAAACTACTTTCTCATGATAGCCTTCATCTCTTCCCAACTATCAATTGGCCTCTCTCCACTTCTCCTCCTAAGGATCACTAATTGATCCCACCAATTCAACGCGTAATCGCTAAACTTGATTACCGCCAATTTCACCTTTTTCTCCTCGAAATAATTGTGACAATCAAAGACATGCTCAACATTTTTCTCCCATTCCAAGTATAATTCTGGATCATTCTTTTCTTGGAATGTCGACATCTCTATCTTGATGTTACCTAAATTCCGATGAACCCCATCAAAGGGTCGAGGTGGTGGTCTCCACATACCTCCCCGTCCGTTCCTACCTCCTCTATGCCCATTCCTCCCTCCATAGTGCATCCTCCTTTCTTTATCCTCATACTCCTCATCCCAATTCTCCTCTTCTATCTCCTCCTCTACAAAGGGCCTCCTATTGGGCCTCCTAACTTTCAAAGCCTCTTGGGGTGCTCTTTGTTGTAAAGTGGCAATCGTAGCTTATTGCCGTTCTCCCTGCTCACTTATGTTTACCATGACAGCATTCATTCGTTCCATGGATTGTTGCAATGTACGCAACAAAAATGCGGTATCCGAACGCTCCTTTGAACTGTTCCTATCAGACATTATCACCACAACTATTGCAAATAGAGAATTAGTTAATCAAGTAAAATTTAAGAATTCACTCATTTACCTCACGTGTTTAATTGCTCGGTTTGATTGCTCAAGCACTCCTCGTCCTTTAGCGAACCAAATCTCCGGAATCTTCCAACCACAAATAGAATTTCCACTAACTCAAAGTAGTTTGCAATATTCAAAGTAAGGAAAAACAAGAAACTAACTCAAAGTGTTTAGAGGACTCTGACTCAATGAAAGGAAAAAAATTTCGTTCAAGCAATTTTCAAACTCGTGATAATTTTATCGAGTTTTAGAGACGAGAACTTGTAAAATTTTCTTTGGGATTCAAATTCTTACTCTGTTTTCTTTCTTTTTTTTTTTTTTTCAACTTTCGAAAATTTCAACACGAACAAAACACGAGAGGACAGTAAAATGACCAAATTGCCCTTCACTTTACAAGCAAAGTTTTAGAAAAATATTTTCTACTCGAAAAACCTTCCAACACAGCCCAAATCAGTTCAAACAATCAGGAAACACAACAACAATGTAGAATATTTCAGGAATTACATTAAATAATCAGAATTTTGCAAGAACAAGAAGAAAAATTCTGAAAAATATGAAGAACACACAGATTTTGAAGAAAACACACAGATTTTTGAAGAAGTACCCAAATTTTCTGGAAAACAAAAACAACAATAACAAGGATAGGAATCTAAAGTCACAACCTAGAGCTCTGATACCAAATGATGCGAACCGAACGACATGACTCCTATGACCCACAAACAATAGAGATTTGAGAACCACAAGAAATACGTCCTTAAGACCCAACACTATATTAGCATGCAAATTTCTATGAGAAACTTAGATTTTTGGTTACAAGACTCACCTTAACGCATGGATATTATCCACCATGAATCAAGACAAGGGAAACGCCACAAAGGGTTGCAAATTCCTTTGATAAGTTTGGTTGATAGAGCACTTGGAGCTTTGAGCTCTCAAAGTTGAATTTCTTGAATTCAAATAATATTTGTGAACAAAGTTATGTTTTCTCAGTTGCTACAATTTACTTATACAACAAATTAAACCCTAGAAATGGAAAAGAAATCCTAGCCATTGAATTGTGTTCAATGGCCCAAAATTTACAACAATTTAAATTTGTGCCGCGGCGGAAAATTAAATATGCCGTGGCGCGAAGTCCTCTAGTTGCCTTCCAGATAGCCGGGCCATGGCGGCCAAAAAATTCATGCCGTGGTGCACATGTTAAGGATCTGGTGTTAGCGTGCAGGTCTGGCACAGTCTACCGAGGGGTGTCCTGTATCAGCACGCAGGTCTAGCCTATCAGTGCGTGCACGTCTGCTCATGCCGCGGTGCCTGAAATGTATGTCACGGCGAGCATATGTTTTTGGTTCCAAAACAGAAAGTCTTGCGCTACGGCGCCTTATTTCCATGCCAAGGCGCACATCGTTGATGGAAATTCCCCTCAAAACAGAACATTACTCGCTGCAGCAGCTATAAATCCATGCCGCGGCGCAGATCTCTTTTTCCAAAATCTGCCTCCAATACATTGGTTGATCTCCCAAAAGTCTCAAGCTTCAATTTCATCATCCCTTGGTCTTGAATTAACTCTTGGATTAGCCCGTTCATAGCTTCCTTGAGTTGCTTGGCTTTCGATCTTGTAATCGGCCCGAGTGGGATCCGTAGTGGATGTTCAGGTAGATTATTCGTATCAATATCTATATATACTATTACTTTTTACTAATTAAAAATATGTACAAAAGTAAGTAAATTATTTTACTTATTTTATTTTTTTGGTTAATTTTTAAAACATATTTAAAATGAATACAAAATAAATTTTTTTATGCTGCCAAATTAATTATAAAAGTAAAATAATATTTAGAGTTATTATTGAATGTGGTAATTATCATATGATTAGAGTTCTTATTAGATGTGATTCTTATTCTATTATCATATATAATTATTATGTAATATGATGATATATCTTAAAAGGACAATTAATATCATTACCTTAAAATACAACGATAATTTTATCTAAAACAATATCAAATATAATTTAGATATTTATATGTAGTATAGATTGATATATAATATTAAAGCATTATTAGCAACAAGAAGGGAAAAAAACAAGTACCATAAATTCTCATTTTCTGCAACATTAATATAAATTTATACTTTATCAACGAAAAAAATAGAGAATAGAGAGAGAGTAAAGGACGTCAACCAACGACTAGGAATCTAACTTTTAACAAAATAATTCATAATTAAAATGACCCAGAGATATCGACAATGGACTACAACGTATTCTTGTAGAGATTTCACACGGCATTAGCCCTATATAATAAAGTCAAAGTATTCTTTATTTGATTAAAAAAAATACTTTAATTTTATTAAGGTTACTATGGAGCATGTACCCATGTGTAAATGGCTATATTTTAATTTATTTAAGATAAGCATTTATGTGTCAATTGCCTTGTGTGCAATGACATTTATTCCTAATAGGTGCGTTAAAGACATGTGTTTGTATTCTATCTGTTGTAAATATAAGTGTGAATGTGTTTTTATCAAGAAAAAAAGGAGCATTTATGTATTTTTGAAATAAAAATTTAAGAATATGTGTAAAACATAACATACTACTTTATAATAATAATCGATTCATGAAGTAGATAACATTGAAAATATGCAAAGTTAATTGTACAAGACATTATTATGTATGTCAAGTTATTTAGCATAAATGCTTATAAAAAAATTTCAATGCATCGGCAGGCATAAAGTATTTGATTTATGTAAAATAACTCTGTAAATATTTTTTTTATAATTTCCAATTACATTATGAAATGATCATATATGATAGGAGTGTATTGTTCTATTGTATTTCACAGCTTCATATTTTTCTCATATATAGTTCATATATATATCACATATTTTATATTTACAAGCATTTTGGTTATTAGTCTGGTTAACAAATTTAAGTGAAAATTTAAGTGTTTGAACTATATAAAAATTCACTTTGCACATAAATGAGTAAAATATATGCCTGAAAATTGTTGTTTGTATGTGGCCAAATACTTTAGTTTGTAACATTTAATAAATTTTGACCTAGTATCATTTTCATCTCTTCATCAAGAGAAAATTTCAAAGAATTCACATTGTATCAAATGAGGTGTGCATTCCAAATTAATCCAGAAGAATTTCAACTATCTGGTTCTAGCAAATTTTAGAATGTGATTATTTTGTTTCCTAGAATAGTAATTTTGTTTCCTAAACTAGTTATCTACATTTGTATATAATCTTTGCATTGTTGTACATTGAAGATAATCACATAATGAATATTTAATTCACTCATTCTAAGATGGTATTAGAGCAGTCATCATAATTAACTCTTAATCTAAATCCTAGCATGCTTCTGCAGTCGCATCCACCCAACACACACATCCTTTAGCCTTTTTGTTTTTTGTTTTCCTTATACAATCAATCCGACAAGCCACAAATCAGTAGGCAAACATATTTATCATTCATTGAGAAGTCATCATGATAGCAAACTCCAACAAATCAGATTCAACCAAACTCTTAGGTTTTGGTAAAACCACCACACAGATTGCCACCATCCAAGGAGATAATTCCAATTTTTCATATGGAATCAAATTGGATGAATAAAACTATTCTTTATGGCATCAAATAATGGAGAAGAAGATTGTTGGATGAGAAAAACATGATCACTTGACTAGTGACATGACCCAACCAGTAGCCACAGACCCAATATACAACAAATGACGTGCAGTAGATTGCCAAGTCAAGAGTTGGCTATTTGATGCCATGCCACCCAATCAGATGAAACGGTTCATCTGTTACGACACAGCCAAACAAGTTTGGGATGCAATCAAGAAAACATATTCTGATGGTGTAGATGAGGTCAAGATATATGACTTACACAGAAGGTCATTCATGTTGAAGTAGAATGGAGTACCTATTGCCAATTGGTATAGTGAGCACATGTAGATGAGGTCAAGATATCTAGTTTTACTGGGTTGCACACTAATAAATCATAAAGTCAAACACATGTTACTAGTTCGAATGGAACCACGTCCCCAATTCTAGGAGAAGGGTCCTCATCAATCACATCATCATTAAATCGAGATCATGTATTGATTGTGCCTTCATTCGACTATAACTTGTTATTTGTCCTTCAAATCATTGACTCCCTTAATTTTATTGTGTGTTTTTTTGCCACTGTATTGTCTTTTTTAAGATCTTCACACTAGGGCTGTGATTGGATGCAATACTAGGAGGAAAAAGTTGTATTATCTTGACTTGACAGGAGATTGCAGTAAACAATTGAGTCAGGCACATCATGTGAGAGGGGATGAGTCTATCGGGATGAAGAAGATTTGGTTATTGCATAGGCAATTAGGGCATACATCTTTTGGTTATCTGAAACTTTAATTTCCAGAATTGTTCTCCTAGTTCACTAAATCAGACTTTCATTGTGAAACATGCATTTTGGCAAAAAAACCATCATATTGTTATCCATTAATATTAAATAAACGTTATATGCCTTTTAACTAGTTATTTTGTTTCCTAAACTAGTTATCTATATTTTGTATATAAGCTTTGTATTGTTATATATTAAAGATAATCACATAACGAATATTTTATTCACCCATTCTTAGATATTGTACAACATTGCATGTTATTTCTCCCGTATCAAAAATGATATCATGATCATTTAATTATCAGGTACCTAAGATTGTTTAAGAATAATTAACTATATCATTTATTAATTTTTAGGTTAATAAAATGATGCACGCTTGCTGTTATATGTTCTTATTTTTCTATTAGGGCATTAATAAATGTTTTAGTTGGGGAACTTTTAGCTAATCATAGCTTGTTTCATATTTGTGATCATAAAAAAAAAAAAAAAAAGGCTCTTTAGTATGGGATTATAATCATATTCAATATTAATTTAGACAAATATAACACACCTCTTGTGTATCCTTTTATCCTAAAATTGATCATGAGGGGATTTTATAATAAAACTTTTACTTGAGACTTGTAATGTAATTACAATTCACACAGTGGTCTCAAATGATATTCATTATCATTATCACAAGTATATTTAAAAACTTTAAATTCGGCTCAACTTGATAGTATATAAGCTCAATTTATGATTTTGGTTATTCACAATCTTCTATCACAATGTTTATGTAATTGTGACAACTCATAACTGGTGTGGATTGCTTCATTGTCTTTGTAAGGTCCATGAGTGTTGATAATTTTCATGGAAAAAGATTTTATTGTATTATTGTTTTTAGGCTTGTTATCAAATCTCTCAAGCATAACTGAAGAAAAGCCCAAGCTCCATATAGTTTTACTTCATGTATAAATTTTATAATAATCACGCGTAGTATTACACTTGTCCATTTACTAGCATATATTTACAACACTTGTAATTATTTTTTTATGCAAGAAGTTTGCGTTGCTCAAATAGGTTCTCAATTGATTGAGGTGTTAGTTTCGATCGACTGTTGTTTAGACCTGTAAGGTCAATTTTTTGAAAGGTCGATCAATCGAGTCTTACTCGACTTCGATCGAGTCCACTTAAGTAAAAATTGAGTACACAAGTTATTGTTGATTGATAGATCAAATCCCAAGTTGGTCGAGCTTGAAATTTTTGGTTTTAAAGTATTTCATTAAATTCGAGCCAACTTGAAAAAGTATCACTTATAATTCTCTCTAATGTGCTTCAATATTTTTAGGATATATCTCTAAACTGACTTATTATTTTATTAAAGCTTTTAATAATGCTTTAGTAATTAAGACAAAAAAAAATTAACCCTACACTATTGCTATTGCCACTATCACCCACATATTAATTGGTTATGTGTGTTTTAAATATTAGCATTAATTGCTTAAGTGTGTTTCAAATAATACCATTATTATATATCAATTAAAGGTGTAAAGTTAACTCAAATGAAATTAAAAATTGGGCTAATTTGGGTTGTATGGGATAATTTAAAAAAAAAATTTGTTTTTGACTGTGGCATATAATTTATTTTTTCTTTAAAAATAAATTTATTTATATAAACTTTAAGGTGTACAATTTATATCACTGTTATTACTTGAACTCTAGAGGTATAAATTCTTAAAGTTACCTAGAGTGAGAAAAGACACGTACGAATTTGAATCCTCTATTTATATCAAACATATAAAAAAAAACTTATAATTACATATGATTAAAATAATATATTAGGATTTTAAATTTTTCAATAAATAATGGAAAAAATTAAATATATATATATATAATTACTTTAAGGTGCATTTAATAAAAATTTTAATTTTTGATTTCTGATTTTTTAAGTGATTTTTTAAGTGATTTTTTAACCAGATATAATTGATACTAATCTTTTATTTTAATTTTCACGTTTTTAACGTAAATGCTTTCATGACAGGTGATATCTCTTGTCATAGAGTCACTTGGTGCTCTATGCTGGTAATGATATATTGGTGTAGAAATTAAAGTTTACATCCATGAATTCTAATGGTTTGTTAGATTCGGAGTCATTTATGCCTTGGTTGGTGATGCTGTGCTGCTTAATCTCATTATCTCAGTGAAGCATTTCTATAAAAGGTTTGTGCTTCTTATGTTACTTAAACTAGTTTTAGACTTAGTTAAATGTGGTATATTGTTTCTAAGCTTTTCTTATTGTAAATCTTCTTTTCCATTCTTATGGTGATGAGATGAGTGGAAGTGTACGTATCCATGGCAAATGAACTACGTTTAAGGTAAAAAAAATTTCCTTATCTATTTTGTTGGACTTCAATATTCATTCTTGCCCAGGAACGAAGCTAGCTTAAAAGTTGAAGGAGGGCCAATAAAAATTATTAATAATAATAACAATAATAATAAGAAGTTTGTCAAACTTATTAAAATATTAAAATAATTAATGAAAAATATTTAAAACAATACACGACACTCCTTTAGATCTCGAAAATCATCAATAATTGATTCAATTGAAATTTTTTCTACAATCTCCTTCTTAATATACATCATCAACGAATCATTAAGAAACTTATCTTCAATTTTGTTGCGAAGTCGATATGTTCTTGATTATACGCATAGCTGAAAATGATCATTCAATAGTTGCAGTAGAAATTGGAAGGATAAGAACTAAAACAATTACCCTATAAATGAGAGGGTATATTGTTGATTTTCTCTCTCTGACTAACCATTCACATAATTCAAAAATATTTGATAGTTTTTTTAAGTTTGCATGTTGAACTAAATCATGCTCATAAAGTTGGAGCTCTATTCTCAAATGTGCTTTCTCAAACTCTGAAAAGTCAGTTGGATAAAAATTTTCTACCAATTGGCAAATGTCATTAACTCTAAAAGCATAACGCCCTTCATAGGGATCCAAAGCCAAACTAAGAATAAACAATTCCATTGATTTCTCACTAAATCGACTATTTAATTCTTGTAGTTGAGAATCAATTATAGCATAGAAAATATTTACTCGATAAAATTGATCAACTGTAAAATTACTTTCTTGATGACATGCTCTACCTCTCCTAGCAACATAAAAAGCACTCATATTTGGCATTTCAATATCACGTGCCTCACAAAATGAGTTCATCTTGTCAAGTAACTTATCCCATCCATTATCTCTCAAATTTTCAACGAGAAATTTCGTACTTGAAATAAGTTTCATGGCATTTAGAATATCCTGAGATTGATGTTGCAAAGCTTGACATAGCTTATCGGTTATTTCCATAACTTCTTTCATAAGATGCATTATAAAAATAAAATCATATGACACTAATATTTCATAAGTTGCACTTGCTTCTGCTCTTTGCGAAGATGTTGTCTCTTCATTAATAATGTTCAAAAGAACTGTACATGTTGCACTAAACATTTTTATTAGGCTAGAAATCAACTTTAAGTGAGAGCTCCAACGCGTTTCGCCCAGTTTTTGTAAAGTTCCAATTTGGTTAAGTTCTATTCTGCTCTCAAGTTCATCAATGGCTAGTAAGTATTCAATTTCTTCAGCATGGGCACGTCTAAGTTCATCATGACGCTTACATGAAGCACCCACAATATTTATAGCTAATGCAGACTTAATTAAAAAATGATGAACAGGAAGGACTTCTTTAGAAGCTGCTACTAAAGTCAATTATAATTGATGAGCTAAACAATGAATATAGTATGCATAAGGAGAATCCTTTTTTATCAAAGCTTGTAAGCCATGACATTCACCTCTCATGTTACTTGTCCCATCATATCCTTGTCCTCAAATTTTTTTAATATCTAAGCCATGATTAGACAATATTATATATATTGATTTTTGTAAAGTAGAAGCTGAAGTGTCAAAAACATGTGTTATTCCAAAAAAACGTTCTCGTATAAAACCTTCTTTATCAACAAATCTCAAAACCATAGACATTTGTTCTTTCTTTTACTCATCACGAGCTTCATCAATTATTATACAAAATTTTCCATCACCTATCTCATCACGAATTATCTTTCTCATTTTGTTAGAAAAAAACATTTAGAAATTTTTTTTGAATATATGGCGATGTGTAAGAGGCATGTTTTGGAGCTTTATCTAAGACTACTCCTACAATATGCTCATCATATGTAGCTACATGTTTCAAAAGTTTAATAAAATTTCCACGTTTTCTTGAATGTTTGCTTTCATCGTCACCTCTGAAAGTAGAACCTTGAAATGCTAGCCATTGGACTTGTTTAATTGAGGTCTTAACTCGCAATCGATTATCTAAAAGTTGTTGAGAAGTATATTTAACAATTGCATTTGGCATGTGTCTAGATTGATTTAACAAATCTTGCACTTTACTCTCAGCATATTTGTGGTGGGAATTAGGATCTTTACTAATATGATTAAAAAAAGCACAGTTTTTCCCATTTCTAACCTTCTTCTAATTTTTAAATCCATTAATTGTGAATGCTTTATGTCCAGAATGACGAGATGGTGTATTGAAGAGATAATATGGTAAACAAAATGCAGCATTTTTTTTAGGAGAATATTCTAACCATTAAGGAAATAAATGAAACCATGAACTTTGAAAGCTACGACAATAATCTCCAAAGTCAGAGTACTCATATTTTGAAAGTTTAGGTTGATATGGATCAAATTTTATATAAGCTCATCTAACTTTGTCATATTCATCAACATGATATTCCCATATTTGCTTACATTTTTCTGGATCACGTTCCAAAATATCGTAATCATCACTGATTTTAATTAGTGGTAATTTTGTAGGATGATCTTTCAAAGGTGAAATATTAGTATCATGTTTGGGTAATTGTTCATTAACTTCTATACTTCTTTTATCAAATCTTTTTAAAAAATCATCAATATTTTTCATCTGTAAAATATGTAAAATAAAGTTTTTTGAGTATACATATCTAACCAAGATAGAAACTTTTTTTTTTTTTCTAATATTTCAATTTTATTCATAAATCTATAAGTTTAGTATAGACTATATAGTTTGACAATAAACAAAAAGAAAGAAAATACCACCTTTTCAATTATTGTATCTTTTTTCCAATAAATGATTCTTGCAATATGTCGAAGTAATTAGTTTCACTACAAAAAATATTAATTTCATAAAAAAATATACCAATAAAATATTAATAAACGAAATATATATCAAATATAAAATAAATCTAATTTTTTTTTAATGTTATAGTCAATGAAGATATTGTTGCAATGATTATGTCGTTCAATTTTTATATTATATAGCAATAACTAATTATTTTTTATAAAAATTAAATATTTAAATATTTATGAGTGATTAGGTGATTCATGAATTTGAAGGCTTGAGAATAAAAGAGACACCAAATTGAAGAAATTGAAAGTTGTGGCTGCGGCACAGCAAAAAGTGGGAGTGAATAATTGAATATAAGCAAGAGTGAAAGTGAAACCCTTGATTTAATAAGCAGGGTCTACTAGTTTTTTTTTCTTCTTTCTTACATGACTTTTTTTGTAGGCCTTTGAGGGCTCAATCACTGTATCTTGCTAAAATAATGACATAAATAATGGTCCAAAAAGCTGCTGGCACTATGTGAAAGAAAGTCTTGTGCTTTAGTTGTACTTGTGATGAAATTGACAATTCTCAAATTGAAACTGCAATTTGACATATCCATTGTATTGACAAGCTTCAAAGCTACCTTGCAAAATTAATCGATGGACAGTCTTTATACTTTTAATGAAATAAACAATTCAAACTTGAAATTGCATTTGACATATTTATGGTTATACTGTATCGAGCAAGATACATGATCATGTATTCTAGTACTACAAGATTCTATTTTGGTGTCGATGCATACGTGTCTTAGTTTTGGTGCAACTTATTTTTGTCCAGCCTCCACTGAGATGTTGATGGATACACGGTTGAGATGACTCCATTTCCTCCCCTCTTTTATCATCAAATTCTCTTTCTTAGAGTGGAGGTTTTATAGGGGCTTAAAGCCTTTTAAGCATCTGGATGCTAAAATTACATTTTTTTTCCTGCATGTTAGCATGGCCATAAATATTCTTTTAGTATAACTACATTTTTTTTTGGTGCTGAAGAACTTTCTTGATACTGCTGAAGCCGAAGTAAGATTGCTTATCTCGTTGTATTCCAAAGTGGTATATCTACTTCACCCTTAAATTATTTTTGTGCAGCTTATTGCTGGTGTTAATCTCAACATACGTCATTGTCTTCTAGAGAAGAAATTTGACCATGTAAAAGCACAAGTATACAAGACGAGTACAAGTGATAAGTATGTAAAAATAGAGTGTCGAACACACAGACAAAAGTATAATTAATAGTAAAATACCAATTCGAATACTACTACACTATTTGGACAATGAAAGATAAAAAGCTAAAATTAAGGAACTAAACTAAACGTAGCGAAGAAATATATATGAGAGACATAACCTACATACTTATTAATCCTCCAATTTTCTAAGCATGTGAATCCCTAAATTCCTCCCCAAATAATTAACAACAAATTATATGATTAATTGACTTTAAACTATGCATGCATTCCTCTCTCAAGTAAACTACATACAATATAATAACCTAACCTAATCATACTCTCAGGCTAATTATTAAATCATTACTCATGAAGAATATCAATCATGAATCATATACATATGAATCGTATCTCTCGGCTTATAAATTATGTATCTCATTTGATCAAGACAAACATATAAATACTTCTCTCAAAGCTACCTATATGCCTCTATAAATTAATTGATGATCAAGCAATCAACAATTCAAATCAGATCAAATAATATAATTAAAAATTGTAATTAAATGGGGGGAGATAATTTAAATCAACACATGTTAAAAAATTAGGTTCATAAGACCCCTAGATTAATAGAGAATTAGCTAGACATGATGTTCATTAAATCTAAATTTACAATTTAATAAAACATTGAAATTCCTTGAAGAAAGAAGAATAGAAATAACACAGTCACTCTCTTGATAAATATTACCTAATCTTCTATGCTTCCACTCTTGATATTGTTCTTCAAATTGTTCACTATAATATCTGTTGGACTTATGGTCTATGAAGGTTGATCTAATTCTCAAAATCTATAATAATGTATTTATAAGTACACAAACAACCTAGGTATAGTAGAATTTGGTCACAATTGGGTTGCTAGAAATTAGGTCCAAAATTTGTACGAACTCTACAAGGGCCACGGCTCAGACAATCCATCGCTGCAACATAAGCTAAAATTTGGAAACAAAAATGCAACCCGAGAGGTCATCGCTATGGTTCAAAGTACTTCACACTAGGTCGCGAGTTAATCTTCAAAATTGCACAAATTGATCCAAGAGGGTCAGGTTACGGCGCCAATATAATTGGGCTAGGGCGAGAGTTCCTGTGCGCCAATTTGTTTGTCTTGCACCACATGTGCCATGTCGCATGACGTGCGTATTTTTTATTAAAGCTCAAAATGAAATACATCAAAACATACTCAATAACTCCGAAAACAATAATTGTGCAATAATTTTATAAAATGAGCATAATTAGGTCATAAATCCTTATTTTAATATCAAATAATCATAGAATAATTGCGTATTTTAGACTCACATCAAAATGCAGATTCTTTGTCACAATAGTTGGTTGAGGATCCAGTGCAGTGTTCTTTTGAGTAAAGTTTGAAATGTTCTACCTACATATGTGGACACTTTAAAGCTTACTGTAAAGAAACAAGAGCTCACAAAATCTATTTCAAGGTATATCAATATCCACACCTACTCTACATTAAAAAATTCGTTTAATTCATCATCCTTTATGAAATATGCTAAAACTAGACACAAATGGGGTAATTTCCAAATAAACAAATGTTTAAAGTTACATTGCTCTTGATTTTATAGCCTACTCATTTTGGTTTAAATGTTTGATTATATTGAAAGTCTTTTTAGTATGTTCAAATGGACAAGGGATGAGAACAAAAAGTTGGTTGATGCTGAAAAGAAGAAAGTAGAAAAAGAAGCCATGAAAGTTCATACTTCTACCAATTTGTTTGATAGAAAAGATGGAGCTCGATAAATGAGATTTTAGATCTACATAACACTGAGACGATAACACAGCTAATATCACAATCATTTTATTAACAGTCAATGGCCGTATTATATTTTTGGCTACGAATCTTATCTCTCAGCTTAGAAACTATGTATGCTATTTGATCAAACAAACATATAAATACTTTTCTCAAAGCTATCTATATGCCTCTATAGATTAGTTGATGATCAAGCAATTAACTAACAACTCAATTAAGATGAAATAGTATAATTGAAAATTGAAATTAAAAGAGGGGAGATAATTTAGAGCAATACATGTTGGAAAATTAGATTCATAAGACTACGAGATCAATAAAAGAATTAGCTAAACATAATGTTCATTAAATCCAAATTTACAATTGAAGAAAACATTGAAATTCCTATAAGAAAGAAGAATAGAAATAACACACTCAATCTCTCAATGAACATTACCCAATCTCTTGATCTTGCTCTTTAAATTGTTCTTGAGAAATTTTCACTACAATCTCTGTTGGACTTGTGGTTCCATGGAGGTTGATCTAATTCTCAATTATGTATATTTTTCTCTCTCAAAAACTATACATTTCTCTGTATATTTATGTACAATTCTTTATATGATTCTATGTATATTTTTGTACATTTACTTAGGACTCTAATAATGTATTTATAAGCACCCAAAAAACATAGGTATAATAGGATTTGGTCACAATTAGGATGCTTGAAATTAGGTCCAAAATTTGCACGAACTCTGCCCAAGTCAGGGCTTAAAACACCCACCGCTGCAACTCAACATATCCACCACTGCGATCGTCGTTGATCTAAAAAATGTCCAGTTTGATCCGAGAGGGTTAGGCCATGGCACCAATAGGCTTGGGCCGGGGTGCGAGTGTGTGTGCCAATTTTACTATCTTGCACTAAACGTACCATGTCGCGTGACTTGCGTATTTCCTGTTTAAGTTCAAAATACCCAAAATACATCAAAACATATCCGATAACTCTGAAAACAATAGTTGTACGATAATTCAATAAAATGAGCACAATTGGGTCGTAAATCCTTATTTTAATCTCAAATAATCATGAAATAATTGGTTATTTTATACTCGCATCAATCATTTTATTATATATATATATATATATATATATATATTCACCTTGCTCACTTCATACAACAAACATAAACACCATAAAGACAATCTTTTTTTGAAATCTCTCTCTAATCACAAGGAGAGTCACTAGTCTTATCCTTTATTGCCACATATTGGACTTACTTAAGTATCAAAGAGCCAAGCACCACACCTTGTCTTGGTCTGAGGTTGGATGTGTTCTCTATTATTAGGTCCATAAGAAGGGGAGGTGTAACCAATCATCAATATTGACAAAAATCGGCATCAACATCTGGTGTCATTTGTGGGAACGATTGTGCTCTACTAGCTAGTTCAAAAAACTATATAGATATTTGTGGTGTTTCCTAGCTTCCAAACTAAAAAGCCTTCAAGACAAAATTTCTGAAGTCCTAAAAGTTACTCCAAAAAGAAGTTGGCACTCCACACAATCTACAAGGGACCAACATTCTATCCATCCAAACTATGTGGTCACCAAAGATACAAAACTTTTTTCCATTCGAACTATGCAGTCTCTATACCATGTTAGCGAGTCCATAATGGGACTGACTGGCTTTCAAAAGAAGAGTCCGGACAGACGCCTACTTTAACATGATGGAGGCATACAAGGCTTTTTATAAAAAATGTCATCTGTCCACCTAATATGCAGAGTTTCTAAGAGACCAACATTCCATCCTTCCAACAAAAAGACGACGGATCCAACTTCGAGTTCCAAACTCCACCTCATGTTTTGAACTCCAATCTCATCAATAATCATGAGGTCAGATATTGGCCCAACAGTCATCGCACCATCTCATGCTCCCATAGCCTAACTAAGTGCAACAAACCTACACTAGCTTGCCCACGAATGGGCTTGATTGGCTGATCCAAGAAGAGCCTAGACTAAAGTCCATTCCAACATAATGGAGAACACACTCCAGGACATCCTTGAAAGCTTACAAAGGCCAAAATGAACTAGCTTTCGTCCAAAAAATTGTCACTGTGGCATCTTCCCATGCCCAAAGCATGTAGGATCAAATCTGTATTTTGGTAGCTATGGATTGATGATGTGACTTGTCCTAACAAAAGACGCTCTTGTTGGCCACCTAGATAGAGTTCGCCCACATTGTCTAGAGCTATCTGGGTTTCTTCCCTCCCATTTCCCACCTTGGACCAATTAGGAGTTACCCAAAAAATTTTATCTAACATGTTCTAAGTGAGCACCTTAAGTGATGCGAACCCCGCAACACGATTCCTACGACCCACTAGCAACGAAGACTAGAGAACCACAGGAAATTCGGCTCAAGACCCAACAACAAATTAGCATGTGATTTCTAAGCAAAACAACAAATTTTTGGTAGCAAGGACTCACCTACACACATGGATATTACGCACCACACTCGAAGAAGAGTAGAAACGCCACAAAGGGATGCAAGTCCTTTGATAAGTTTTGGGTTGCAATCAAGCAAAGAGCTCTTGACTCTCAAATTTGTTTGAAGAAACAAATATTCTCATAAATGAACAAAAGTTGCCTTTTGGGCTGCTACAACTTGTGATACGAATCATCCGTCACGACATCCTCTACGGATCCCACACGGGCCGATCACGAGATCAAAAGCCAAGCAACTCGAAGAGGCTTTGAATAGGCTGGTCCAAGAGTCAATTCAAGGCCAAGGGATGATGAATATCAAGTTTGAGGCATGTGAGAAGTCAACCAATGTGTGGAAGGCAGTTTTTGGGCAAAAGGACTTGCGCCGCGGCATGGATTTATAGCTGCCGCGGCGAGAGTGTTTCTGTTTTGGAGAGGCAAATGTCGAACTAGGCGCGCGACGGCACAGATATTGGGCGCCGCAGTGAGGGAGTTTCTGTTTTGGAGCTGAAACATGTGCGCGCCGCGGCAAGAGTGGATGTGCGTGCGCTGACAGGCTAGACCTGCGCGCTAACATAGGACACCCTTTGGTAGACGACGCCAGACCTGCGCACTGACACCAGCCCCATAACATGTGCGCCGCGGCATGGATATTTGGCCGCCGCGGCGAGGATTCAAATATTTGTAAATTTTGGACCATTGATTACAAATCAATGGCTAGGATTCTCTGCCCATTTTTAGGGTTTTATTTCTTGTATAAATCATTCCTAGCAGCTGTAAGAACTTAACTTTGTTCAAGCATTTGAGAGAAATACCAATTTTAACTTTGAGAGCTCAAAGCTCCAAGTTCCTTATCAACCGAAACTTATCGAAGGAGTTTGCAATCCCTTTGTGACGTTTCACCTCGTCTTAATTTGTGGTGCGTAATATCCATACGTTAAGGTGAGTTTCTTGCAACCAAAAGTCTAGATTCTCTCGTAGAATTTGCATGCTAATATAGGTGTCGGGTCTTGGTCCATATTTCTTGTGGTTACCAAGCCTCGTAGCTTGGGGGTCATAGGAGTCGTGTTGCTCGGTTCGCATCATTTGGTATCAGAGCTCTAGGTTGTGATTCTAGATTCCTATCCTTTTTTATTGTTGTTTCGTCTAAAAAAAAAATTTCTGTTCACTTTTTCAAAATCTGTGCGTTCTTCATTTTCCATAATTTTTCTTCTTGTTCTTGCCAAAATTCTGATTGAATTTGAGTTCCTGGAATTAATTCTGATTTGTGTTGTTATTTCCTGTTTGTTTCCTCTGATTTTCTGAGATTTTCCTGCTTGTTTTGAGAATTTTAGATTGTGTGTTGTTGTTCCTGCATTTGTGGGCTGTATTGGAGAGTTGTTCGTATTGAAAAATTGTTCTAAAATTTTTCTCGTTAAGTGAAGGGCAATTTGGTCATTTCACTATACTCTCGTGAATTGGTAGTGTTGAAAATTTCCGAAAAGTAAAAAAAAAAAATAAAAAAATAAAATGCTTATGTATTCGGAAATCATTTTAAAAAAAAAAAACAAGAAGAGAGAAGAGTGAAACTTTGGATTCGAAGGAATTTTTACAAATTCTCGTTCCTATACTCGTTAATTGTCTCGAGTTTGAAAAATTGCTAGAAAGAAATTATTCCTTTCATTGAGTTAGAGTTTTTCCAAACACTTTGAGTTAGTTTCTTGTTTTCCTTAATTTGGATATTGCAAATTACTTGAGTGAGTGTGAAATACTATTTGTGGTTGGAAGTTTCTTGAGGTTTGGTTCGTTAAGGGACGAGGAGTTCTTAAGCAATCAATCCGAGTGATTCAACACGTGAGGTAACGGAGTGAATTTTCAGTTCTTAAATTTGAATTAACTAATTCTCTGCTTGCGAAAGTTGTGGTTATAATGTCTGACAGGAACAGTTCAGAGAAACGTCCGAATACCGCCTTTTTGTTGCGAGCATTGCAACAATCCATGGAACGGATGAATGCCGTCATGGTAAATATAAGTGATCGGGTAGAAAGGCAAGAAGCTACAATCGCCACCCTACAACAAAGAGCACCCCAAGAGGCTCCGGAAGTTAGGAGACCTATTAGGAGACCCTTAGTGGAGGAGGAAGTAGAGGAATAGAATTGGGAAGAGGAGTATGAAGATGAAGATAGGAGGATACCCTATGGAGGTAGGAATGGGCATAGAGGAGGTACAAATGGACGGGGAGGTATGTGGAGACCCCCACCTCGGCCCTTCGATGGGGTTGATCGAAATTTGGGCAACATCAAGATTAAGATGCCGACATTCCAAGGAAAGAATGATTCGGAATTGTACTTGGAATGGGAGAAAAATGTTGAACATGTCTTTGAGTGTCACGACTATTCCGAAGAAAAGAAAGTGAAGTTAGTGGTGATCGAGTTTAGCGATTACGCGTTGAATTGGTGGGATCAACGGTCCTTAGGAGGAGAAGTGGTGAGAGAGTTATTGATAGTTGGAGGGAGATGAAGGCTATCATGCGAAAACGGTTCGTCCTGAGTCATTATTACCAGGAACTCTATCAAAAGCTACAAAGGCTTAACCAAGGATCCCGATCAGTGGATGAATACTTCAAAGAAATGGAGATGACAATGGTGAGGGCAAATGTGGAAGAAGATGGAGAAGCAACCATGGCTCGGTTTATAAGTGGGTTGAACTACAACATTGCCAACATCGTGGAATTGCATCACTATGTGGAGTTGGAGGATATGGTGCAAATGGCAATTAAGGTGGAAAGGCAATTAAAGAAGAGGAGTAGTCCTATGTTACCACCAAAACCTACTTTCCCAGTAACGAAACTGAACCTTACTCCACCATGGAAGGCCAACTGGAAGAAGGAAGGGGAGACTAGCTCCAAGCCAAGATTTGAGTCTTACAAAGGCAAGGAGGTGGAAGTTGGTAAAGGCAAGGCTAATGTTGAGGTCCCAATAAAGAATCGTGAGATTGTATGTTTTCGGTGTCTTGGACAAGGACACATTGCTCATCAATGTCCTAATAAGAAAACAATGATTGCCTTAGCTAATGGTGATATTGAATCCGAGGAAGATAGTGAGGAGGAGGAGATGCCCCCACTAGAGGAAGCTAGTGAGGAAGAAGTTGGGCCGGTTGAAGGAGAGGCCTTAGTCATAATGAGATCCTTGAGCATCCAACACAAGGATGATGATGTGGAGTTACAAAGGGAGAACATCTTTCACACAAGGTGCCATGTAAACTCCAAGGTGTGTAATGTGATCATTGATGGTGGGAGTTGCACCAATGTGGCTAGCACTACCTTAGTAGAGAAACTAGGGTTACCCACGCTCAAACACCCGAGGCCCTACCGATTACAATGGTTGAATGATAGTGGGGAAGTGAAGGTTAGTAAACAAGTGCTAGTGTCCTTCTCGATTGGAAAATATAAGAACGAAGTTATGTGTGATGTGGTGCCTATGCAAGCCGGACATATATGGCTAGGTAGACCTTGGCAATATGACAGGAAGGTCATTCATGATGGGTTCAAGAATAAGTATTTGTTTGAGAAGGAGGGAAAGAAGATCACCCTCGTACCCATAGCTCCAAAGCAAGTCTATGAGGACCAAGTAAGGATGAATAAGGAGAAGGGAAAAAAGGAAGGGGAGGAGAAGGAGGAAGCAATGGAAAGGAGAAAAACAAATTTCTATGAAAGGGAACGTGATTTGAAAAGAGCCATTTTGGCAAAACGAACCGTACTTGTACTTTTGTACAAGGAGGTCAACTTTTCCTCTAACAAGCTTGACAAACCTTTGCCAAGTGAAACTGTTTCTTTGTTGCAGGAATTTGATGATGTGTTCCCAGAGGAGATCCTGGATGGAGTGCCACCAATTCGGGGAATCGAGCATCAAATTGACCTTATCCCGGGTGCATCGCTTCCGAACCGACCCGCTTATAGAACCAACCTAGAAGACACTAGGGAGATTCAACGACAAGTTGAAGAATTCTTGTCCAAGGGGCAAGTGAGAGAAAGTTTAAGTCCGTGTGCGGTACCAGTGTTGCTAGTGCCTAAGAAGGATGGATCAAGCCGAATGTGCGTTGATTGTCGGGCAATCAACAATATTACGGTAAAATATCGACATCCTATTCCTAGACTAGATGACATGCTTGATGAATTACATGGTGCATGCATATTTTCTAAAATTGATTTGAAAAGTGGTTATCATCAAATTAGGATGAAAGAGGGTGATGAGTGGAAAACTGCTTTCAAAACTAAATACGGGCTGTATGAATGGTTGGTCATGCCATTTGGGCTAGCTAACGCCCCTAGCACCTTTATGAGACTTATGAACCATGTATTGCGTGCTTCTATTGGAAAATTTGTAGTTGTTTACTTTGATGATATTCTCATTTATAGTAAAAACTTAAAAGAGCATGTGATACATTTAAGATGTGTGCTTGAATTGCTAAGAAAGGAAAAACTTTATGCCAATTTGAACAAGTGTCATTTTTGCATGGAAAAGTTAGTCTTTTTAGGATTTGTTGTTAGCTCTGAGGGAATAGAGGTTGACCTTGAGAAGGACAAGGCGATTAGGGATTGGCCCTCGCCTAAAACTGTTACGGAAGTACGTTGTTTTCATGGCTTAGCTAATTTCTATCGTAGATTCGTTAGAGATTTTAGCACTTTAGTCGCACCTCTCACTGAGGTAATTAAGAAAACAGTGGGTTTTAAATGGGAAAAAGAACAAGAAAATGCTTTTAATCTGTTAAAGGATAAGTTGTGTACTGCGCCTGTTTTATCTTTACTTGACTTTACTAAAACTTTTGAAGTTGAGTGTGATGCATCAGGTATAGGCATAGGGGCTGTTTTGATGCAGGAAAAACGACCAATAGCCTTTTTCAGTGAGAAGCTTGGTGGAGCGTCCCTTAATTACCCGACGTACGACAAGGAGCTCTACGCATTGGTTAGAACTCTGGAGACTTGGCAACATTACCTGTGGCCGAAAGAGTTTGTTATCCACACGAATCACGAATCCTTGAAGCATTTGAAGAGCCAAGGAAAGTTGAACCGATGACATGCGAGGTGGATTATTCCATCGAAACCTTCCCTTATATTATTCAATATAAGCGAGGTAAGGAAAATATTGTCGCGGATGCATTATCTAGAAGGTATACCTTACTCTCTACTCTAAATGCTAGATTGTTAGGGTTTGAGTATATTAAAGAGATATATGCTGCTGATGATGATTTTTCTGCTGTGTACAATGCATGTAAAATATCTGCTTTTGAAAAATTTTACATGTTAGATAGGTATCTATTTAGAGAAAATCTTTTGTACATACCTAATTGCTCTATGAGAGAGTTATTAGTGAAAGAGGCCCATGGGGGAGGCCTAATGGGACACTTTGGTGTAACCAAGACCATGGAGGTTTTACGTGAACATTTTTTTTTACCTAAATTGAGGCGTGATGTAGAGAGAATTTGCTCTAGGTGCATCACTTGTAGGCAAGCAAAGTCCAAAGTCCTACCTCAAGGACTGTACACACCCTTACCGGTGCCAAGCTCGCCGTGAGTGGATATATCCATGGACTTTATTTTAGGATTGCCTAGGTCTAGAGGAGGGAGAGATTCAATTTTTGTAGTTGTTGACAGGTTTTCCAAAATGGCACACTTTATTGCGTGTCACAAAACCGATGATGCAACTAACGTAGCCAATCTGTTTTTCAAAGAAATTGTGCGGCTCCATGGAGTTCCTAAAAGTATAGTGTCGGATAGGGACGTTAAGTTCCTTAGCTACTTTTGGAAAACCTTGTGGGCTAAGTTGGGGACAAAACTTTTATTTTCTACCACTTGCCATCCCCAAACAGATGGCCAAACGGAAGTAGTCAATCGCACGTTGTCTACTTTATTACGTGCCGTCTTAAAAAGCAATTTGAAAAACTGGGAAGATTGCCTACCTTTTGTTGAGTTTGCATACAATAGGAGTGTACACTCAACCACGAATCACTCTCCATTTGAGGTTGTATATGGTTTTAATCCACTAACCCCTATGGACTTGTTACCTTTACCTATTTTAGAAAGGATTAATTTTGAAGGAGAAAAGAAGGCTGAGGTGGTTAAGAAGTTGCATGAAAGCGTATGTGAGCGCATTGGGAAGAAAAATAGGGAATATGCTTTCAAAGCCAACAAGGGGAGGCGGTAGGTTATTTTTGAACCCGGAGATTGGGTTTGGGTGCATATGAGGAAAGAGGTCAAAACTTCAACCAAGAGGAGATGGGCCGTTCCAAGTGATCGAGCGCATCAATGACAACGCCTACAAACTTGACCTTCCCGGTGAATATAATGTTAGTGCATCGTTTAATGTTTTTGATCTGTCTCTTTTTGATTATGCAGGTGACGATTCGAGGTCGAATCCTTTTCAAGAAGGAGGGAATGATACAAATCATCCGTCACGACATCCTCTATGGATCCCACATGGGCCGATCACGAGATCAAAAGCCAAGCAACTTGAAGAGGCTTTGAATGGGTTGGTCCAAGAGTCAATTCAAGGCCAAGGGATGATGAATATGAAGCTTGAGGCATGTGAGAAGTCAACCAATGTGTTGAAGGCAGTTTTTGGGCAAAAGGACTTGCGTCGCGGCATGGAATTATGGCCGCCGCGGCAAGAGTGTTTCTATTTTGGAGAGGCAAATGTCGAACTAGGCGCGCCGCGACACAGATATTGGACGTCGCAGCGAGGGAGTTTCTGTTTTGGAGCCGAAACATGTGCACGTTGCGGCACGAGTGGACGTTCGAGCCCTGACAGGCTAGACCTGCGCGCTGACATTGGACACCCTTCGGCAGACGACGCCAGACCCGCGCGCTGACACCAGCCCCATAACATGCGCGCCACGGCATGGATATTTGGCCGCCGCGGCGAGGATTCAAATATTTGTAAATTTTGGACCATTGATTACAAATCAATGGCTAGGATTCTCTGCTTGGTTTTAGGGTTTTATTTCTTGTATAAATCATTCCTAGCAGCTGTAAGAACTTAACTTTGTTCAAACATTTGAGAGAAATACAAATTTTAACTTTGAAAGCTCAAAGCTCCAAGTGCCTTATCAACCGAAACTTATCGAAGAAGCTTGCAATCCCTTTGTGGCATTTCACCTCGTCTTAATTTGTGGTGCGTAATATCCATACGTTAAGGTGAGTTTCTTGCAACCAAAAGTCTAGGTTCTCTCGTAGAATTTGCATGCTAATATAGGTGTCGGGTCTTGGTCCGTATTTCTTGTGGTTACCAAGCCTCGTAGCTTGGGGGTCATAGGAGTCGTGTTGCTCGGTTTGCATCAACTTGTCTTATATAGAGTACAAACAAAACCTAAAGAAAAGAAATCATTGCAGCCATTGGATTTGATCCAATGGTCCAAATTACATTATTTACACTTGTGCCGTGGCAGGCAAAATAATCATTCCGCGGCGAGGAGGCTCGGAGTAAAACACTAAAAATAGGCGGGCCACGGCGGATTAAATTCCATGCTGCGGTGAGTAACTTTGTCATCCAACCCGAGATGCTTGTGCCACGGCGCACAAAATCCATGCCACGGCGCGCACACTTGCCCATCTCTGCGCGCACATCTGCCCACATCCGCGCGCGTGCTGGTCCAATTGCCATGCCAAAACAGAACCCTCTGGGCCACGACGCCACAAATACTTGCCGCGGTGCGCATGCCTCGTGAAAATTCTTCCCAAAACAGAGGACCACTTGCCGCGGCGGCCATTAATCCATGCCGCGACGCAGATCTTCTTCTTCTAATTCTGCCTCTATCACATTACTTGGCCTCTCACAAGCTATGTGCTCATTCCTCATCATCCCTTGGCCTTGTATCAACTCTTGGACAAGTCCATTCAAGGCTTCCTTGAGTTGTCTCGCCTTTGACCTCGTGATTGGCCCATTCGGGATACGAAGTGGTGGTAGCGCCAACTGATTCATATCATTCCCCCCCTCTTCAAAAGGATTCGACCTCGAATCTTCACCTGCATAATCAAAAGGAGAAAGATTAGAAAAATTAAAAGATGTGCTAATATTGTACTCACCTGGAAGGTCGAGCTTGTAGGCATTATCATTGATACGTTCGAGTACTTGGAATGGTCCATCTCCCCTAGGTTGTAGTTTTGACCTTCGTTTTTCAGGAAAACGTTCCTTCCTCATATGTATCCAAACCCAATCGCCGGGTTCGAAAATGATCCTACGTCGCCCCTTGTTAGCCTTGAACGCAAATTCTTCATTCTTTTTCTCAATGCGCTCGTGAATGCTCTCATGTAATTTCTTTACCATTTCAGCTTTCTTGGCACCTGTTAAATTTGTTCTAACTGAAATAGGTAAAGGCAATAAATCCATAGGAGTCAGTGGGTTAAAACCATAAACAATTTCAAAAGGTGTATGGTTAGTAGTAGAATGCACACTCCTATTATAAGCAAATTCAATGAAAGGCAAACAATCCTCCCAATTTTTCAAGTTTTTCTGAATGACCGTTCATAACAGAGTAGATAAAGTTCGGTTAACTACCTCTGTTTGGCCATCAGTTTGGGGATGACAAGTAGTAGAAAACAAAAGCTTCGTCCCCAGCTTAGCCCATAGAGTTTTCCAAAAATAACTTAGGAATTTGACATCCCTATCAGAAATTATACTTTTTGGAACTCCATGCAGCCGTACAATCTTTTTAAAAAAAAGATTGGCAATGTTAGTTGCATCATTGGTTTTGTGACACGCAATAAAATGTGCCATTTTTGAAAACCTGTCGACAACTACAAAATGGAATCTCTTTCGCCTCTAGACCTAGGAAAACCCAAAATAAAGTCCACAGAAATATCCACCTAAGGCGAACTAGGCACCGGTAAGGGTGTATACAGTCCTTGAGGTAGGACTTTGGACTTTGCTTGCCTACATGTGATGCACTTAAAGCAAATCCTTTCTACATCACGCCTCATCTTAGGCCAAAAGAAATGTTCCCGTAAAACATCCATGGTCTTGGCCACACCGAAGTGTCCCATTAGACCTCCACCATGGGCCTATCTCACTAGTAACTCTCTCATAGAGCAGTTGGGTATACATAAATGGTTCTCTCTAAATAAATACCCATCTAACAGATAAAATTTCTCAAAAACAGACTTTTGACATACATGATATACAGTAGAAAAATCATCATCAGCAGCATACATTTCTTTAATATACTTAAACCCCAATAATTTAGCATTTAAAGTAGAGAGTAAGGTATACCTCCTTAATAATGCATCTGCTACAACATTTTCCTTACCTCGCTTATATTGAATAATATAAGGAAAGGTTTTGATGAACTCCATCCATCTTTCATGTCGTCGATTCAATTTTCCTTGGCTCTTTAGATGCTTCAAGGATTCATGATCCGTGTGGATGACGAATTCTTTCGGCCATAGATAGTGCTGCCAAGTCTCCAGGGTTCTAACCAAAGTGTAGAGCTCCTTGTCATACGTTGGATAGCTCAGGGAGGCTCCACCGAGCTTCTCACTGACATAGGCAATTGGTCACTTTTCCTGCATTAAAACAGCTCCTATGCCTATACCTAAAGCATCACACTCAACTTCAAAGGTTTTAGAAAAGTCAGGCAAAGATAGAACAGGCACAGTACATAATTTATCTTTCAACAAATTAAAAGCCTTTTATTGCTCTACTTCCCATCTAAAACCTACAGTTTTCTTAATCACCTCGGTTAGAGGTGCGGCTATAGTGCTAAAGTCCCTAACAAATCTCCGATAGAAACTAGCTAAGCCATAGAAACTTCGAACCTCTGTAACAGATTTAGGTGAGGGCCAATCCCTAATCGCCTTCACTTTTTCCTCATCTACCTCTATTCCCCTACACTTACAACAAAACCAAGAAAAACTAGCTTGTTCATGCAAAAATAGCACTTCTTTAAATTAGCATACAGTTTTTCTTTTCTCAAAATTTCAAGCACAGCACGTAAATGTTCAACATGCTCTTCTATATTTTTGCTGTAAATGAGAATATCATCGAAATAGACAACCACAAATTTTCCAATTAAAGATCGTAAAACATGGTTCATTAATCTCATAAAGGTACTAGGTGCATTAGATAACCCGAAAGGCATCACTAACCATGCATACAACCCATGTTTTGTTTTAAAAGCGATTTTCCATTCATCCCCTTCTTTCATCCTTATTTGATGATACCCACTTTTAAGATCAATTTTTGAAAATATGCTAGAGCCATGCAATTCATCTAACATGTCATCTAACCTAGGAATTGGGTGATGATACTTTACCGTTATGTTGTTGACGGCTCGGCAATCAACACACATACGACTTGACCCATCCTTCTTAGGCACAAGTAGCACAGGCACTGTACAAGGGCTTTAGCTTTCTTTGACTTGCCCCTTAGTCAAAAAATTTTCGACCTGCTTTTGGATTTCCTTGGTATCATCCGGGTTGGTACGATAAGTCGGTCTGTTTGGAAGAGACGCTCCAGGAATGAAGTCAATCTGATGCTCAATCCTTCGCAATGTTGGTACACCGTCCAGAATCTCTTCAGGAAACACATCTTCATATTCCTGCAACAAAGAAACAAAAATACTTGGCAACGCATTGTCAAGTTCGTTAGTAGAAAAATAAGTCTCCTTATACATAAGTAAAAGCACAGACCTCTTCGCCAAGATGGCGTGTTCTACGTCACTCGCCTTTGCGTAAACATTTTCAACTTTTTTTTTTGTTTCTTTTTCTCTCTCTCCACTCTTCCCTCTCACCTCACTCTTTTCTCCCAATTTATCTTTTTTTTCTTTAACCATTCTCCTTTGGTCCTCAAAAACTTGCTTAGGAGATAAGGGTGCAAGTGTAATCTTTTTACCTTTCCACTCAAATGAATACTTGTTATGGTATCCATCATGTGTAGCCCTCCTATCATATTGCCATGGTCTTCCAAGCAATATATGTCCAGCTTGCATAGGGACTACATCACACATCACTTCGTCCTTGTACTTCCCAATAGCAAAGGATACTAGTACTTGCTTGCTAACCTTTACTTCCCTGCTATCATTCAACCATTGTAGCTTGTAGGGTTTCAGGTGTTTGATCATTGGCAACCCTAGCTTTTCAACTAAGGTAGTACTAGCCACATTGGTGCAACTCCCACCATCAATGATGACATTGCACACTTTAGAGTCCACATGACACCTTGTGTGAAATATGTTCTCTCGTTGTTGCTCCGCATCCTCTTCCTTGTACTGGATACTTAAGGACCTCATTATCACTAGAGCCTCTCCTTCAACGGGCCCTATTTCCTCATCACTAGCTTCCTCTAGCAATGGCATCTCTTTATCATCACTATCCTCATCCGTCTCAATGTCGCCAGTAACTTGAGCGATCATTGTCTTCTTATTCGGACATTGGGATGCAATGTGTCCGGTTCCAAGACATTTAAAACACTTGATATCTCGGTATCGGATCGGGTTTTCAACCTTACCCTTATCCTTACTAGTCTCCATTTCCTTGCCTCTATTCGGTTCAAACCTCGGCTTGGAGCTAGTTGCTTCATCTTTCTTCCAACTTTTCTGTGGTGTGGTAGGGGTGGGTTTTGATGTCGTTGGGTTAACCTTAGGTGGGAAAGTTCGGCTACTCTTCTTCTGTAATTGCCTCTCCACCTTGATTGCCATATGTACCATGTCCTCCAACTCTACATAGTGATGTAGCTCTACAACATTGGCAATGTCTTGGTTCAAACCATTAACAAACCTAGCCATTGTGGCTTCCCTATCCTCCTCTATACTAGCTCTAATCATGGTCATCTCCATATCTTTGTAATAATCATCTATCGACCTAAATCCTTGAGTGAGCCTTTGCAACTTTTGATATAGCTCTCGGTAGTAATGGCTCGGAATAAACCACTTCCTCATGATAGCCTTCATATCTTCCCAGCTATCAATTGGTCTTTCACCATTTCTCCTCCTAGCTACAACTAGTTGATCCCACCAATTTAAAGCATGGTCGGTGAATTCTATTATGGCCAACTTAACATTTTTCTCATCCGAGTAGTTGTGGCACGCAAAAATATGCTGAACCTTCTTCTCCCATTCCAAATAAAGTTTCGGGTCATTCTTTCCTTGGAATGCCGGCATTTTCATTTTAATACTTTCCAAGTTTCTATCAACCCTGTCACAGGGTCGTTGTGGGGGTCTCCTAACTCCTCCCCGACCATGGCCACCTCTAGGCCCATGTCGTCCTCCAAAGGGCATCCTCCCTTCACCCTCATAATTATCCTCACCAAAACTATCCTCCTCCAACTCCTCCTCAATATGGGCTCTCCTATTAGGTCTTCCTACATTACGAGCATTTTGCGGTGCTTCTTGCCGCAAGTTGGCGATAGTGGCATCTTGCCTCTCAATTCGTTCATTCATGTTGACCATGACGGCATTCATCCATTCCATGGATTGTTGAAGCGCCCTCATCATAAAAACTGTATCGGCCCTTTCCTCTGAACTATTCATGTCAGACATTCTCAACAACAACTAACACAAACAAACAATTAGCAATTAACAAATTGGAACTTTCACTCGTTACCTCACGTGTTTAACACTCGAATTTGATTGTCGAAGAGCTCGAAGCCCTATGACAAACCAAACCGTCCAAGACTTCCACACAATTGTAGAGTTCTCATCCGCAACAATCCGTAGTTTGCAATATCCAATGTTAAGCACAAAGGAAACTAACTTGAAGTGTTTTGAAATTCTAACTGTATGAGTTTGGAAACAAGTTCAATTTAGAAAATTCAAACTCGTAAAATGCAAACAAACAAAGAAACGATCCGTCAAAGCGTGAACGACGCTAAAAGGAAAGAAATTTCGTAAATTCTCAGGAAATCAAGAATTCACTCTCTTTTCTCTGTTTTTTTTATAAGTTCTGAAATATCATTTCTCTTTTCTAACTTTTTTTTTTTTAATAAAAATATCTAGCGGGATATTTCGTGAGATACTTTCACGAGATATTTTCGTGAGATATTTTCATGAGATATTTTCGTGAGATATTTTCATGAGATATTTTCGGAAGATTGTTTTTTTTAAATAAAGAGAATATAGTTTTGTTCTCACTTTTCAATATGAACAAAACATGTGAGATTACCAAAATACCCTTTCTTTACGAAAATGATTTTTAAGGAAATTTTCAACATGAAAACCTCTACAAATTCAATCAAGTTAAGAAGGAAACAACAACATCAATCAGATTAATCCAAAAAATACAATAAACACGTAGAAATAACGAAGAACACAGAATTTTTTTGAAGGAATTTTCTTAGTTGCTATGAAATCAAAAATGACAAAAATTAAGATAGGAATCTAGAGTCTCAACCTAGAGCTCTGATACCAAATGATGCAAACCCCGCAACACGATTCCTATGACCCACTAGCAATGAAGACTAAAGAACCACAAGAAATTCGGCTCAAGACCCAACAACAAATTAGCATGTTATTTCTAAGCAAAACAACAGATTTTTAGTAGCAAGGAACTCACCTACACACATGGATATTACGCACCATGCACGAAGAAGAGTAGAAACGCCACAAAGGGATGCAAGTCCTTTGATAAGTTTTGGGTTGCAATCAAGCAAAGAGCTCTTAACTCTCAAAGTTGTTTGAAGAAACAAATATTCTCATAAATGAACAAAAGTTGCCTTTTGGGCTGCTACAACTTGTCTTATATAGAGTACAAACAAAACCTAAAGAAAAGAAAGAATTGCAGCCATTGGATTTGATCCAATGGTCCAAATTAGATCATTTACACTTGTGCCGCGGCGAGGAGGCTCAGAGTACAACATTAAAAATAGGCGGGCCGCAGCAGAGTAAATTTCATGCCGCGGCGAGCAACTTTGTCATCCAACCCGAGAGGCTTGTGCCGCGGCGCACAAAATCCATGCCACGGTGCGCACACTTGCCCATATCTGAGCGCACATCTGCCCATATCCGCGTGCGTGCTGGTCCAATTGCCATGCCAAAACAGAACCCTCTGGGCCGCGACGCCACAAATACTTGCCGCGGTGCGCATGCCTCGTGAAAATTCTTCCCAAAACAGATGACCACTTGCCGCGGCGGCCATTAATCCATGCCGCGGCGCAGATCTTCTTCTTCTAATTCTGCCTCTATCACATTGCTTGGCCTCTCACAAGCTATGTGCTCATTCCTCATCATCCCTTGGCCTTGTATCAACTCTTGGACAAGTCCATTCAAGGCTTCCTTGAGTTGTCTCGCCTTTGACCTCGTGATTGGCCCGTTCGGGATGCGAAGTGGTGGTAGCACCAGCTGATTCGTATCATTAAGGCCCGCAAACAAGGCCATTCTATGTAAGCATGTCATGATGACCACATACCCTCAACGGCCAATGGTCGCCCAAAAATAATCTTCGTGAGGATGTACCAATACTTCTTCTTCTAACTATCAACCAACTTGCTGTACAATTGAAAGGAGTGTAACTGAGGTCAAACATAGGTAGACTCTTGAACATAGCTATCTCGATCTAGTTCTTATTCACAATAGAAGTCATGGTTGTTCCTCACTTCAATCAAGATAGTCTAGGACATGCCGAACATGATAGTTTGCCACTTTTTAGGCCTCATCATTCTCTCTAGCATGAAGTCACCATCCAAATTACAAAATCATGAGCATCAACTTCAAGGTCACGTAGTACAAGTCACATCCTCATAGACGTGCAGTTTAGGACATTACCTACAAGCAGCACAAAAAAAGGGATAATGTGTAGCCTAGAAGGTCACACCATTCCACATAATAGTTTATGAAAACCAAGCCTTGATCACACAAAATGTGGCCGTCCAACCTTAAATTCCAAGCTGACGCTATCCGCCATGAACCCTGATGTGATAAATTTAGTACTCGCAAGTGTACGAATCACTCGTAAATAAGTGATAAGCAACTTCCAAGGTCGGTCTCTCAAGGAATTGCAGTGGTTCTAAATAACTATCTTCTTAATCTAAATAGAGTTCTAACAAAAATAAAACACTAATTAAATAGAGTTCTAGTGAAACTAAAACTCTAAGCAACTAGAATCCTAAAGCTAGTAAAACTGTAAAAAGGTGTTTGTTTGTGACGAGAACAATTATACGAACAATTAAACGAAAACAATATTGCAGATTCACAATCAATTCAAATAGATTTGAAGATCAATGGAGGATGTATGGACGTTTAGCTTGGTTGACCATGCTTGCATCGAAAAGGTATGGTGAAATAACATGAACGTTCTAAATAAACAATATTACCGGCTTTCCTTTTAATTACGAGACTGCCTTCGGTCGGGGTAAATCTCTTTGTTGATTAACTAATTAACTGCCTTCGGTCGGGGTAAATCAAATAGCAATCAAATTATGCGCAAGGAAATACATGCCAATCAAACTAATGCTATGACTAAGTCACTAATTTGAAGCTTTGATTAAGTGTTTCGGAATTAAGTTAAGGTGACGTTCCTATAACTAGATTCTAAGATATTTCAACCTAACTACGAATCTCAAATTGGCCCATGATAATTCATAATTAAATATCTAAACATGCTCTTAATCAAAAGGTAATTCATTTATATTAAATTAATTAAAATACACCATACACAATTCTAGCAAATATGGCAACACAAACTAAACATCCATAATAAAATTAGACGCTCATGTTCATATTAATATTCATAGACAAATAAAATATGATCATACACTTCAATGAAAGAAGAAGAAAATAGAATTCTATAACAACAAGGAAAACCTAGATCTAAGTACCGCTTATGGATGGGATAGCGTTCTTCTCCAAAAGCTTTATCTTCGATCGTCGACGGCTTCCTTGGATCCTTAGAATGGTTTCTCTCGCTTCGTTGAGTGTGGAAAAGCTCCCAAAATTGAATGAATCTCTTGTTTGGTCGCAAAATTGTAATGTGTAAGAGTTGTGTTCGAGTTCTGTTGTAAGGGGGCTGTAAGGGGGTATTTATAGATGTAAGGGTTTACACAAATCCTGATTGCCATAGGAATAGGTGCGCTGTGGCATACATTTTCCCCACCGCGGCGCAACACAAATTCTGAAAATAATGTAAAAACTCGAGAGCTTCCCACCGCGGCGCGCGTTGTATTCAGTTTCTTCACATATACCCCCTTACATATGTGCTGGCTTGACATGTACGGCTTACATATTTGACTCGTTTTGCCCGTAACTCGTGATCCGAGCACCGTAAGTGTTCCGTCTTTGCGTGCTTGCATTATTTGACTCATTTGACGCTAAAAACACCTGAAATGCACTAAAACATACCCGTGATTCCGAATGGATAGATTTATGAAAATAATCAAATAAACAATCATAACAAATCTATATTTTAAACAATTAAGCACAATTAATCACGAAATATTAGTGCTTTTCGAGCACTCATCAAACCCCTAATGAGGTGAACCTCTACTTGTTCCTATAGGTATATGATGACTGCTCGAAAAGCACTAATATTTCGTGATTAATTGTGCTTAATTGTTTAAAATATAGATTTGTTATGATTGTTTATTTGATTATTTTCATAAATCTATCCATTCGGAATCACGGGTATGTTTTAGTGCATTTCAGGTGTTTTTAGCGTCAAATGAGTCAAATAATGAAAACACGCAAAGACGGAACACTTACGGCCCTCGGATCACGAGTTACGGGCTAAACGAGACAAATATGTAAGCCTTACATAATGTGCCATCACATATGTAAGGGGGTAAACGTGAAGAAAAGGAAAGCAACACGCGCCACGGCGAGGAAAATGCATGCCGCGGCGGGGAGCTCTCGGGTTTTTACATTATTTCTAGAATTTTTGTTGCGCCGCGGTGGAGAAAATGCATGCCGTGGCGCGCCTATTCCTATGGCAATCAGGATTCTTGTAAACCCTTACATCTATAAATACCCCCTTAGAGTCCCCCTTACACACAACTCGACCAACTCGTACACAACTCTTAGATTTTTCAATTTTGCGACCAAACACTCCATTCAATCAGTTTTGGGAGCTTTGCCACACTCAAACGAAACGAGAGAACTATTCTAAGGATCCAAGGAAGCCGTCGACGATCGAAGATAAAGCTTACGGAGAAGAACGCTATCCCATCCATAAGCGGTATTTAGATCTAGGATTTCCTTGTTGTTATAGAATTAAATCTTCTTCTCTTTTGTTAAAGTGTATGATCATATTTTATTTGTCTATGAATATTAATAAGAACATGAGTGGCTAGCTTTATTATGGATGTTTAGTTTGTGTTGCCTTGTTTGCTAGAATTGTGTATGGTGTATTTTATTGATTTAATATAAACGAATTACTTTTTGATTAAGAGCATGTTTAGATATTTAATTATGAATTATCATGGGCCCATTTGATGTTCGTAGTTAGGTTGAAATATCTTAGAATTTAGTTATAGGAACGTCACCTTAACTTTATTCCGAAACACTTAATCAAAGCTTCAATTTAGTGACTTAGTCATAGCATTAATTTGATTGGCATGTTTTTCCTTGCGCGTAATTTGATTACTATTTGATTTACCCCGACTGTAGGCAGTTAATTAGTTAATCAACAAAGAGATTTACCACGACCGCAGGCAGTCTCGTAATTAAAAGAAAAGTCGGTAGTTTTGTTTATATAGGACATTATGTTATTTCACCATACCTTTTCGATGCAAGCATGGTCAACCAAACTAAATGTCCGTATATCCTCCATTGATTATCAAATCTATCTGAATTGATTGTTTACTTGCGATCATGTTTTTGTTTAATTGTCGTATGATTGTTCTCATTACAAAACAAACAACCTTTTTACAGTTTTACTAACTTTAGGATTCTAGTTACTTAGAGTTTTAGTTTCACTAGAACTCTATTTAATTAGTGTTTTATTTTCATTAGAACTCTATTTAGATTCAAAAGTTAGTTATTTAGAACCACTGCAATTCCTTGAGAGACCGACCTTGGAAGTTGCTTATCACTTTCCTACGAGTGATTCGTACACTTGCGAGTACACAATTTAACACATCAAGTTTTTGGCGCCGTTGCTGGGGAATTGGCATTTTGAATAATTTTCTTTTTAACTTTTTAGAGTTTCTTAATTATTTTTATTTGTTATCTTTTATTTATTTTATTTATTTATTTATTTTATTTTTATTTTTATTTTATTCAAAAAAAAAAATACAAAAAAAAATATAGTGCTTAATTTTCCAATTTCACTACTGCCTTGATCTTTGTTTGCTTTTTATTTGTGCATGCAGGGTAGGAGATCACTTAAAAAGGAACTCTCTCCTTTCATTGACAACATTCATAGAATCAAACACCGATCAAAGGAACTGGATAATCAATTTCAAGAGGAAGAAGTCCAACAACAATTACAAGCAACAATGGGTGACAACGTAGCTAGGCAGATGATGAACAAAGAGTTTGCAAGACCTATCATTGGCACCACCACATCGTGCATTCGACTTACAGAGGTAGTTAGGAATTATGATTTGAAAAATATTCATTATTCCATGCTTCCCTCCTTTTACGGTATCCCTAATGAAGATCCTTTAAATTTTATGCGTGAACTATATGCTACTGTGCAAATCTTTCCACTACAGGGACTTAGTGAATATCAACTACGCATGAGGTGTTTTCCTTACACTCTTAAGGATAGAGCTAAGTCTTGGCTAATGACATTGGCACCCAGTTCTTTGGCCACTTGGGACGATATTTACAACAAATTTATGGGTAAGTTCTATTCCCATCAAAAGACATCTGACCTAAGAACAAAAATTGCTACTTTTTCGCAGATGGATGGAGAACCCTTCCACGAGGCTTGGGACAGATTCAAATTGCTGTTGATACAATGTCCACATCACCACTTCCCGTTGCAGCTACAAAATCAGTTTTTCTACGACGGATTGACGCTACAATGTCAATTCATAGTTGACAACGCTGTAGGAGGAGCTATGGGTGAGAAAACAGCGGATGAAACCTACAAGTTATTCGAGATGTTGGGAGCTAACTCCCAACAAAAGAGCGCTAGAGGAAGACGAGCTGGAGTCCACAAATTAGGCTCCAACAATGAGATGGTCATGCAACTTGCTGAATTGACAAAACAAGTGCAACTTCTCACAACCTCCAATGTTAATCAAATGCCAAAACACGAGGTATGTGGAGTTTGTGGTTCATATGGACATGGTGCTAATGTTTGTTCTTTTGCAGGTGATCCTTATACAGGTACTACTGAGGAGGCAAATTTAATGCAAGGGTACCAACCTAGATCTAGGAACGACCCTTATTCAAACACCTATAACCCTGGATGGAGGAATCACCCTAATTTTGGATGGAAACAAAACAATAACCAACCATTTGTCCAAAACCAAACACAAGGCCAAAATATAAACCGACAATTTCCACAAAATAAACCGACCGTAGAGGAAACCCTAAATAATTTCATACAATCTTGTAGTGGAAGGATGGACTCTATGGAAGCTTCAATGAAAAGAGTGGAAATGCAAGTGGGGCAGCTAGCGGAACAAATGCACAAACAAGAGATGGGAAAGCTGCCCAGTCAACCCGAACAAGCCAAAGCTATCACGGTTCTTCGGAGTGGTAAGGTCGTTACTAAAAATTTACCTGAACTTTCTAATGATTTACCTTATAGTGCAGGTAACATGGAAGATGACAACAATGCTTCTAAGGAATTGGAGGAAAGAGGTGACAAGCATGTAGAGCCTTCAAAGGCGACAATTGGAGAGTCATCTAATCCACCTACACTACACAAGTCATTAGAGCCATACCGACCACCGATACCATTCCCTCACCGTTTAAAGGACAGTAAGCAAGATAAGCAATTTTCTGATTTGTTTAACATGCTATCTAAAGTTAATATTAATTTGCCATTGTTTGACGTAATTAGGAACGTACCTTCGTATGCTAAATTTTTCAAGGAACTAAACACTAAGAAAAGAAGGTATGAGCTTAATGAGAGAGTAATTGTATCTGAAATTGCTAGTGCGGTGCTTCAACGCAACTTACCCCCTAATTTAAAAGATCTTGGTAGTTTCATAATTGATATTACTATGGGGGATAGGAAAGTGGCTAAGGCTATGCTTGATTTAGGCGCTAGTATCAATTTGATGCCTTACTCGATTTTCTTGCAGTTAGGTTTGGGAGAGCTAAAACCAACAACCATGTCTCTTCAACTTGCGGACAGATCTGTTAAATATCCGAAGGGCATGGTTGAGGACTTACTTGTACAGGTAGATAAGCTAATCATACTTGTTGACTTTGTGGTTTTAGACATGCAGGATAATACATCTTTGGACAAGGAGCACACCATTCTTTTGGGTATACCATTTATGGCCACTATCCAAACCATCATTGACGTCCAAAGTGGAAAGTTGACAATGACAGTCTTGGGAGAGACTGTTCATTTTAAGGTTTTTGATTCATCTCCTTACCCTTCTATTTCTGCTATTGATGAATGTTCGTTTGTAGAATGTTTAGATCCAATAATTCATGATACTTTTGTGCATGCTAGATTAGATGATAAATTGGAAGTAGCACTTACAATTGGAGAGGTAGATGACATCTTAGACTATGAGACTAGGGAGTACAGTGAATTGTTAGACAATGCCATATCACTAGATGACACTAGTACACCCTTAGATTTATTGGATGTCCCACACAATGATGAGATTGCTCCACCTGAATTGGAACTTAAGGATCTACCTAAGCATCTAAAATATGTCTTTTTGGGAGAGAATGAAACATACCCTGTTATTATATCATCTACACTCACCCAACACCAAGAGGAAAAATTGATTACAGAGCTTAGGAAGTATAAAAAGGCAATAGGTTGGAGTATTGGGGACATTAGAGGCATTAGTCCGGCAATGTGTATGCATAAGATTAATTTAGAGGACGATGTCAAACCAGTAAAAGACGCACAAAGGAGACTTAACCCAATCATGCAAGAGGTAGTTAAGAATGAAGTTTTGAAACTCCTAGCAGTAGGGGTAATATATCCAATTGCTGATAGTAAATGGGTTAGTCCCGTTCATGTGGTACCTAAGAAATCTGGAATAACCGTGGTTAAGAATGAGAAAGATGAATTAGTGCCCACTAGGATAATTACAGGTTGGAGGATGTGTATCGATTTTAGAAAACTGAATTTGTACACCAAAAAGAATCACTTCCCCCTCCCCTTCATTGATCAAATGTTAGAAAGACTAGCTGGGCACGAATTCTATTGCTTTTTGGATGGTCTTTCAGGTTATTATCAGGTACCCATCACTCCGGAGGATCAAGAGAAGACTACATTCACATGCCCATTCGGAACTTTCGCTTTTAGGAGAATGCCATTTGGACTATGCAATGCACCCGCCACTTTTCAAAGATGTATGATGTCAATTTTTTCGGACATGGTGGAGAAATTTATTGAGGTATTTATGGATGACTTTTCAATTTTCGGTAATTCCTTTGATGATTGCTTGCATAAATTGACTTTAGTATTAGAATGATGCATTGAATGCAATTTGACGCTTAGTTGGAAAAAAAGTCATTTTATGGTCCAATAAGGCATAGTGCTAGGACATGTCATATCTAGCAAAGGAATTGAAGTTGATAAGGCTAAGGTAGATTTAATTGCAAAATTGCCTCCACCTACATCTGTTAAGGGTATACGAAGTTTCCTAGGACATGCGGGTTTCTATAGACAGGTTTATTAAGGATTTTTCCAAAATTAGTCGTCCATTATGTAATCTGTTGTCCAAAGACACTTTGTTTGATTTTGATGATGCATGCCTTGTTGCTTTTAATGCTTTAAAGGATAGGCTTACTTCTGCACCTATAATTGTTGCTCCTAATTGGTCTTTACCGTTTGAAATCATGTGTGATGCGTTTGATTATGCTATAGGAGCTGTTTTAGGGCAAAGAGTGGATAAGAGATTACATGTTATATACTATGCGAGTAAAACACTCAATGACGCCCAAATTAACTACACCACCACTGAAAAGGAGTTATTGGCTGTGGTATTTTTACTTGATAAATTTAGGTCTTACTTGGTAGGAACTAAAGTTATTGTGTGCATTCGGATCATGCCGCTTTGAGATACTTATTGACTAAACCGAATGCTAAGCCTAGACTCATTAGGTGGATCCTACTTTTACAAGAATTTGACCTAGAGATCAAAGACAAGAAAGGTACTGAAAACGTAGTAGCTGATCATCTGTCTAGGTTAATTACTGAATATGAACATGTTGAAGGTGAAAGTAAGGATACAATCATTGAAACCTTCCCTGATGAACAATTGTTTACAATAGGACCAAATCCATGGTATGCTGACATCGTTAATTATCTAGCAAGTGGTATTTTGAGACCTAACATTACTTTTCAGGAAAAGAAAAGGTTTTTCAGTGTTTGCAGGCAATACTTTTGGGATGACCCGTATTTGTTCAAGTTATGTCAACATCAAGTCATTCGGAGGTGTGTGCTAGAAGAGGAACATGAGAGCATCTTAACCTTTTGCCATGAGCTACATTGCTGGGGCCATTTTGGTGGTAAGAAAACGGCCTTCAAGGTATTACAATCCTATTTTTATTGGCCTACATTATTTAAAGATGCTAACATGTTTTGTTTGAGATGTGATAGATGTCAAAGGACCGGTAACATAGGTAAGCGTAACGAAATGCCTTTGACGTCTAATCTTGTAGTAGAGTTATTTGACGTGTGGGGGATTGACTTCATGGGTCCTTTCCCCCCATCTTTTGGCTACATTTACATACTAGTCGCTGTTGACTATGTTTCAAAGTGGGTAGAAGCGATACCCACTAGAACTAATGACGCTAATGTGGTTGTTAAATTTTTGAAGGATGACATTTTTAGCAGATTTGGCACACCGAGAGCAATCATTAGTGATGGAGGCAGCCACTTTTGCAATAGACTCTTCGATGGGCTTTTGAAGAAGCACAACATTTCTCATAGAGTGGCTACCCCACACCATCCCCAAACTTCGGGGCAAGTGGAAGTGAGCAACCGACAAATCAAAGGGATATTGGAACGCATAGTGCGCCCCTCAAGGAGAGATTGGTCAGTTAAACTAAATGATGCCTTGTGGGCATATCGTACAGCATACAAAACTCCAATTGGTATGAGTCCTTACCGGTTGATTTTTGGTAAAGCATGTCACTTACCGGTTGAGCTAGAACATAGGGCTTATTGGGCAATTAAGAAGCTCAACATGGACATGGAACAAGCTGGGGAAAAACGACTACTCCAACTAAGCGAA
Organism: Elaeagnus macrophylla; assembly: GCA_029378325.1. Classification (NCBI taxonomy): domain Eukaryota; kingdom Viridiplantae; phylum Streptophyta; class Magnoliopsida; order Rosales; family Elaeagnaceae; genus Elaeagnus; species Elaeagnus macrophylla. The sequence goes on along the minus strand of CM055643.1, from coordinate 30,487,024 downwards.
CTTGAGGAAATTCGAGACGAAGCTTACGAAAATGCCAAAATCTACAAAGAGCGCACTAAGCGCTATCATGACAAAGGGCTCCTCGGTAAGTATTTCGTTCCCGGAATGAAAGTTCTATTATATAATTCATGTTTGCGTTTGTTTCCAGGAAAACTTCATTCTAGGTGGTGCGGACCGTACACAATTGCAAACGTACTTCCACACGGAGTAATCGAGTTGCTCAATCCGAAAACGCAAGAACCGTTTAAGGTAAATGGGCATCGTGTCAAGCCATACTTGGAAGGAGAAAATTTGCAAAGTATCAAAATAATACATCTCCTCGACAAATAGACACGAGAGCAGCCACGTCTTGCTAAGACGTTAAACTAAGCCCTTAATGGGAGGCACCCATTCGGTATTGTATTTCTTTCGTTGTTTTTATTTCTTTTCTTATTTTTATCGTATTTTTATTTTCTTAGGCAATGAGGACATTCCCAAGTTTAGGTTGGGGGTGGATGCGTTGCACACGTTTCCAAATTTTTCAAAAAAATCAAAATTTTTAAAAAAATTGTGTGCGCCGCGGCGGGGAAAATTTGTGCCGCGGCGTGATACTTTCTGTTTCAAAACAATTTTCAAAAAAAATTATGTACGCCGCGGTGGGGATAATTTGTGCCGCAGCGAGGGACTTTCTGTCTCGAGCCAAATTTTGAAAAACATGTGCGCGCCGCGGGGGGAAAATTTGTGCCGCGGCGAGGGACTTTCTGTTTCACGTACAATTTTGAAAATTTTAACCGTGCCACGGCGAGGAAAATTTGTGCCGCGGTGCGCCTTTGAAAAATGGGCAGAAAAGGCACTCGAGCAAACCAAATTCATTTCAAATCAAATTTTCAGAATTTTCCCACACTTTCTTCCCTTTTCTCTCATTTTCTCTCCACATCTCTCTTCAATTTTTGCCCGAATCTTCACCAAAATTGAAACTTTTCTTCACCAATTTATCAATCCAACATTGCTAACATCATTTCTTCATTCAATTTCATCAGATTTGCTTCAAGGATCAAGTTTCTCTCCAATTCAAAAATTAGGTTTCAAGAACAATTTGGGGGTTTTTGCTTCAACACTTCAATTACATTCTACAAAGGTAAATTCGTCACATTTTTCCTTCAATTCAATATTTATTTCCTGGAAATTGTGAAATTTTATCCGAATTTGGAATTAAGTGAAATTTTGGATAAGAGGAGCCAATTTTTGGGGTTTTTCTGAAATTTCTGGAAATTAGGATTGTTAGTTGAATCTATTTAGTTTAAGAACTGAAATGGCCCCTAAAAGGAAAGTTGGTGATAGTAGTCGTTCAAAAGGAAAAGGAAAAGTGGTTGAAGATCAAACTTATGACGCTTCTCGGTTTGTAAGCCGAGAAGCGCAAGAGCGGTACGAGGGTGTCGCCAAAAGGAACAAAGGGTTTGTGAATGAGAGGGGGATGGATTTTGGTCAGGTAGGAGTGATGGAAATTTCGGACATAGTTGAAAGACTAGGGTGGAAGAAATTTTCTTATGCCCCGGAGGCGGGTGTGAGTTCGCTTGTTCGGGAATTCTATGCGAATGTCCCAGAAGCGCGTGAAGGAATGGTTTGGGTGAGGGGCATTGAAGTCCCTTTCAATACGACTGTGATCATCTCGTACTATGGGTTGAGGGATGTTCATAATAGCACGTATGAAACCTACTTAACGCAGGTTGATTACGAAGAAGTAATTAACACCCTAATCGAAGGATACGGTGAGTGGGAATATAAGGGGGATATGGTGAACATATTTCAAGCCAAGCACTTAAGGACCCATTCCCGAATTTGGCAATACTTTGTTTGCTCAAGATTAATGCCAACTCGGCATTACAGTACAGTGGATCGGGAAAGGGCTATTCTGCAGTTTGCTATAGAGACGGAGCGGTCAATCGACGTGGGAATGGTGATACAACAAAGGGTTGTGTACTCAGCTGAGCACCACAACATTAGTTACTTCTTTCCCCAGCTCATAACCGCCCTATGTGTCAAACACGGAGTCAAATATGACACGGGTAAGATCTTATTGCAGCCGGCTGAGACATTGACTTTTGCTTACATGCAACACCTTACAAGCGGGTCAAAGGTTGGGCAAGGAAGCAGAAAGGGTGATTCTTCAAGGAACGCTTCTGCAAAAGATAGGTTGGTAAACCTAGAAGCAAAAGTTAATGAAATGCATCAATATCAACACGAGATGCGTCAATACCAAATCCAACAACAAGCATGGCTCAGTGATCAGATGAAATATCAGCATGAATACCAAGCCCTACTCCACAGCATGATGAGCTGCCAATTGACACAAAGTGGAGTAGATCTCACCCAATTCCAACCACCTCCGCAGTATCCCGGACATGACTTCACTTTTATACCACTAGCGAACCAACCCGAGGAAGACAATGACCAACACGAAGATATGGAGGACTGAGCCTCTTAATTGTAATTTTCATTGGTTTTATTTTATTTTATCTTTATTTTGGACTAATTTTCTTTTGTTTCTTTTTATTTATTTTCCTTTATTTTTCTTTTATCTTATTTTGGATTGTTTAACTTTGTTTAAAGTTTTTCTGTTTTCATTTGCTTTAGTTATAATTTACATTTGGATTTGAGTTTGAATTGTGTTGCATACACTTTGAGGTTCAATACATGTTTCATACACACTAATTCTTCATGAGAAAAGCGAGGAACAATGAACCGGAGCGTAACGAGTAATGACACATCTCATACGAAAGGGTGGTAACTTCTCACACTTTTTCTTAATTTCTTTTGCTTTTCTTTTTAACATTGAGGGTAATGTAGAATTTCGGTTGGGGGTGGGAAGAATATTCCATGAGCATGAAATATGACCAAATTTTAAATTTTTAACTTCTGTCACTTGAATTGTGTTAGGTTAGTGTCGTGTCTACTTGAGTCAATCCGGAAGTCTATGATATTAACATGATTGTAATGACGGTGACATATGAGAAATTAGATTTTTACCTAAGCAACGAAGCACATAAATGTTAGATTCATCTAATTTGAGGATTTTGTGGTGTGTGTGGTAGTTTGCATGGTTAGTATGACTATTTTGATTTTTGTAATGTATGCATGTTCATGATATATTTTAAGTCTCAAAAAGCTCTAGAACTCATTTGAAAACCCATTGAAGCGAAATAATAGAATCAAATGCCACTTAGAAAGTGATTTAGGCCATCTTTGGACCGTTTGGACTTTTCATGCCTCCCCGTATTATTTTATCCATAGTACACCCTTGAACTCAACATTGATATACGTTGTACTACCCTTAGTGATAAGAGTACTCAATATAATATTTGATTTTTATGAGCAAATTATGTTGTAATTATCTTGCTTCATCACAACAATTAAAAAAAAAATGATGATGATGATGATTGAAATAATAAGCAAGAAAAGTAAAGAAAGAAAATCAAGCAAAAAGATCCAAGGGACATGTGGAATTTATAGGAGGATGAAAAAGAACATTTGGTGGAAAAAGTTGAAAATAAGTTTGTGAGATAAGAAGTACTCTTATCCTAGTTGAAAACATCATTTCCGTACTTTCATAATCACATACCTAACCACAACTTTACAAGCTTAATGAAGTCCTATTGATTCTAGGTAGTTTGATTTCTATATTAGTGGAGATAGATTTGAAAAGTGGGCATATGGAGGTTGGAAGTGCAAAATTCTCATTCATATTTTACTTGCACATTTATGAGATATTAAAATGTAATCTATGAATATCATGCATGACACGATCAGATAGTGTAACTAACGGGCTTGTGGTTTGATTGGTTGTTCGAAATTCGATTACCATGATGAGTTTGATGTTTAGACTGTTTTTGAGCTTAAGTGATTTTTAATTATTTCGTATGCCATTTGTTGTTAACAATTTTTGAGACGTATGCATGGATTGATTCAAGTATGTTTAGAGTCTTTATTAGTTTTGAGAGTCGTACGATGTTTGTGGGTGTCATCACTGGAAACCCTCACGAGACTATAACTCGTCCACTAGGGCCACCTAGGGGTTTAAAGGCTTGTTGCATACGCTAAATGCAACCGTGACAATCTACGGGAGTGATTCTGGTTAGTTTAATTTGTTCGTTTTTATTCTAGTTTTTAGATCGCTTCACTTGCTAGAGACTAGCAAGAAGCTGGTTGGGGGTTGTGATGAGTGCTCGAAAAGCACTAATATTTCGTGATTAATTGTGCTTAATTGTTTAAAATATAGATTTGTTATGATTGTTTATTTGATTATTTTTCTAAATCTATCCATTCGAAGTCACGGGTATGTTTTAGTGCATTTCAGGTGTTTTTAGCGTCAAATGAGTCAAATAATGAAAACACGCAAAGACGGAACACTTACGGCGCTTGGATCATGAGTTACGGGCTAAACGAGACAAATATGTAAGCCTTACATAATGTGCCATCACATATGTAAGGGGGTAAACGTGAAGAAAAGGAAAGCAACACGCGCCGTGGCGAGGAAAATGCATGCCGCGGCGGGGAGCTCTCGAGTTTTTACATTATTTCCAGAATTTCTGTGCGCCGCGGCGAGGAAAATGCATGCCATGTCGCGCCTATTCCTATGGCAATCAGGATTCGTGTAAACCCTTACATCTATAAATACCCCCTTAGAGTCCCCCTTACACACAACTCGACCAACTCGTACACAACTCTTAGATTTTACAATTTTGCGACCAAACACTCCATTCAATCAGTTTTGGGAGCTTTGCCACACTCAAACGAAGCGAGAGAACTATTCTAAGGATCCAAGGAAGCCGTCGACGATCGAAGATAAAGCTTACGGAGAAGAACGCTATCCCATCCATAAGCGGTATTTAGATCTAGGATTTCCTTGTTGTTATAGAATTAAATCTTCTTCTCTTTTTGTTAAAGTGTATGATCATATTTTATTTGTCTATGAATATTAATATGAACATGAGTGGCTAGTTTTATTATGGATGTTTAGTTTGTGTTGCCATGTTTGCTAGAATTGTGTATGGTGTATTTTATTGATTTAATATAAACGAATTACTTTTTGATTAAGAGCATGTTTAGATATTTAATTATGAATTATCATGGGCCCATTTGATGTTCGTAGTTAGGTTGAAATATCTTAGAATTTAGTTATAGGAACGTCACCTTAACTTTATTCCGAAACACTTAATCAAAGCTTCAATTTAGTGACTTAGTCATAGCATTAATTTGATTGGCATGTTTTTCCTTGCACGTAATTTGATTACTATTTGATTTATCCCGACCATAGGCAGTTAATTAGTTAATCAACAAAGAGATTTACCCCGACCGCAGGCAGTCTCGTAATTAAAAGGAAAGCCGATAGTTTTGTTTATATAGGACGTTCATTTTATTTCACCATACCTTTTCGATGCAAGCATGGTCAACCAAACTAAACGTCCGTACATCCTCCATTGATTATCAAATCTATCTGAATTGATTGTTTACTTGCGATCTTGTTTTTGTTTAATTGTCGTATGATTGTTCTCGTTACAAAACAAACAACCTTTTTACAGTTTTACTAGCTTTAGGATTCTAGTTACTTAGAGTTTTAGTTTCACTAGAACTCTATTTAATTAGTGTTTTATTTTCATTAGAACTCTATTTAGATTAAAAAGTTAGTTATTTAGAACCACTGCAATTCCTTGAGAGACCGACCTTGGAAGTTGCTTATCACTTTCTTACGAGTGATTCGTACACTTGCGAGTACACAATTTAACACATCAGTATACTGCATTATCTGTTGAGCCAAAGATGTGTTGACATGGTGTACAGGAAGTAGAACCACATTCTCATTAAGGAACATAATTTCCAGCACCAAGGCAACGACCTTGTGCAAAATTGATGAAGTTGCACCATCCCAACAAATCTGATTGTGACCTACTATAAGGTGTCCAACCAGAATATACTAGCTTGAGGGTGCGCTCCTCCATCTAAAGTCCAATAGTGCCTTAAGAGAGTACTAAATAAATTTTTTTATGTCCACCTTGAGAGTACTTGGAAAGATCTATGTACATACAGTGGATAATAGTTGTTTTAAGTCTATGTTTTAACTCAATTAGGTACTTACTACTTAGGAAAAGTTATGTCTAAGGAGACAGGAATTTCAGTGACTCCATTGTGACCCTCTAGCCTTTCATGGGAGCTTTCTTAAAATAGTGGTACTAAAGTGGGTTCCTCACAACAATTATTGATCCGCTTGTACAACAGATCCTTCAAAATATGATTAAACTTAGTAAAGAAATGCATCTTTCCAAAATGTGTTATATCTTACAATAAGACAATACATGTGTTCACTCACAAATTTGAGGCTTATAATAGTGTTCCAACTCCTCCAAGATTACACAATACAGAGGAGGTAAGCACCTAAGAAGTGAGAGTGGGCTAAGAAGGCCTCATCATAGAATTTCATAAAGGCCATCCCTATGCATGGCCAGAGGAATAATGCCTACATATCATCTTCAATGAAAAGCTTTAGAGATAATTTTAATCTTGATAGTGCAGAGAGTAGCATAAGATGCCACTCACACGAGACAAAAATTACCTCATGCCAAAACGATGGGACAGGCCATTGCCCTACTAACAAGTGCATACTTTTTCAGGTACCTAAGCCACGAATGGCCAAACTTGAGGAATTCATCTAGGACAAGGGAAGTTCAAATGAAAAGCAAAAAAGGCACTAAATGTGTGAACTCTAGAAGGTCTGCCACCAGTATCCTTTAGATCACATCTCTGATAGACTAGAGAACAAATTAACCCCACAGGTGAACTCTACCACCTTGCAATGGGGGTACACCGACATCTATAGAAGTTGGCGCTAATGGTTACAGATAGGATGAATCTTAAGTACAGGCTCTTCAATCCACACTAAAACCAACTTGATAGAAACTTAACATTCTATGTATCTCCTGGGATGATAGATCATGGCAACAGGCCCTAACTAACGTACAAATAGGCAACAATGATGCTCCAGGTCCAAGAGTTACTAATGCTCTTGCATCCCATCTCATGCAAACCAAGGTCTGTACACGTTGGGGACCCTGGGTCTTCAACCTAGCATTTAATGAAGATTCCCAAAAACCAACAAGAGTGCAACGACATTCCCGATAGGATGGAATAACCCACTAGGCATTGTAAAACTTTTCTAGCTACAGATGCCAAATGCTTGGGTGACTTGATAAACTCCCAATTAGGGTGGCTAGTAGACAGGGGGTTTTCTCGATTTAAACAAACCACCCTAGCTTAGAAAAAATAAAAACAAGTCACACGAACATGACAAGTCCTGACAAATCCCAATAGGAATGTCACCATGCATCTCACCCCGGTTAAATCAAACATGACTAGATGGGTAGACGAACAAACTAACACATAATGAACCTAATTGGACCAGGTCTAGGTATATTATCCAACCAAGGCTAGACTGACCATTCTCAATTAGACCTAGGCCTAATGAACCATTTTTGACCATGCCAAACAAAACACACCCTAGTTAAACGAACCATGGCCTCCCAAACAATGGCTAGACAGACAAATGTCCAACTGATGAAAAAATAGCCTATATAATAGGCCCATGGCTACCTAGACCATTTCAGGCCGAGCATCCCCTAGCCGCAAGGGGATGTATGGCACTCGACCCAATACCTAACATGTACGCACCCTTTCAGACACGCATAATGGACAGCATTCCCTAAAAGGGGACAAACTAAGAGCATCAAAGATTAAAAAAACAAGACCAAGGATTGGCCCCAACAAAAAGTTTTTGCTAAAGAAAAAAGTGCAGTACAAAAATACAAGTACAAATGATAAAAGTATAGAAAATGAAAGGCAGCGTGGAACCCAAAAAGAAGTATGTACAAAGTCTTGAATTCTAACATCAAATATGTGGCAAGCCGCTAGGCTCTAATAATAATGTTGTACATGTTATAACCTAAAGCCTCCATGAACTCTAAAAATTTTTGCTCAAAAATTACAGGGAAATAACAGAGGAAGCACCTAAGAATATGGGCTGTGAACCTATAACATCTACAATTCGCACTAACAAAATTTCAACTAATTTTGGAATACACTCTACCCTCCTAGGAGGCAGTCGATAATATTCACTCCAAAGTCGTGATTCTCTTCCTATTTTGGCCTTCTGAGCTTTGAACCACTCTAGTTTGCAAGGGATCCTCCTTTGGGCTGGACTTCCTAAGGTACCTCAAAACACAAACACTCTTACTTTTTTCTTGGCATGATGTTTAGAAGTTGTGCCAGCAAAGACTGATTTATAAACCAAGTGTTCCAAGAACCCTCAAACAAAAATAAATTGCCAAAACTTACTGTTTACACCTAGCCCTTCTGTACAGTAGCTACTGTAGGGTCTAAACCCCAGTAAGCAATTCGCTTAGGTAGTATAGGGCCAGAATCACATAGAGTGCTAATACATGCGTGGTGTTCAAGACAAACTGAAGGTTGCAAAGCACAGACTTCTACCTAATACACCATGAAGTCCCATCCATGTCCTTTCTAAGTTGTCCCACCGTAAGTGTACTCCTAGAGAATGGACACGTCCTACGATGCACCTCGACCCGTCATCCTTCATCAAGTACCTTCCTAAGGTTTCTACTACATGTCTACACTTTGAAAAAAGTTTGATCACAAGTCAAGCACAATATGTCTTTAAGTAGACTATGATATCTATCCTACTAGAACTTGTAGCTATCATAACATGATTCTTCACTACTTGGGCATCTTAAAATAGTCCAACCTTTTGTTCATCCATTATATTTTTCCCCAACGAGGGGCAAAAGAACAAAAATTAGAAAAATAATTACAACAAAGAAGAGACTAAGTGCTAGATAATAGAGATATCTATAAGAACGATATCAACACCCCCGCACTTATGCAATCCTCCCAAAAAATGGAGCCCATGTCATCGAAAGATCTTGCCAAGATCCTAGGACCTCTATTTCTGGGTATAACAAAAGAATCACATTGCTTGAAGGGACAAAACCCATCACTTAGGTCGACTCCCATAGCTGAAACTTCAAAAATCAAAGATATGTTGGAGGAGTACCTACTGAATGGACCACTATCAACCAAAGGAGTGTTGGCCAAATCACCACCAACGAGAAGGTTGCCAGCCAAGTTATCGTTAGCCATTTCCATATCGTATAGACCCTCTTAGTCTATCTCTGTTATGGTATGTACCCTTGACTACTAGGTTCAGTCTTGCTTGTCTGTCCTTTTGTCCTCCATAAGTGAGATTGGTCTATACCATTAACGTAGAATAGTGGAGGTTTGAGTACGACATGGTCTTGGTTGAAGGAAAAATATACATGTGCAACCTCCCACTTCTGATAAAGTGGAGAGCAACTAAGAAAGAGAGTTTAGGGACATGTGAGAAGTCCTATCACCCAAAAGTGTTCCACCTAGACTTAAGAGTCTAGCACCCATCATTAACGCCCCAAAGAGATGCACTATGTAGTACAAAAGGTGCAAAACACCATGTAACTTTAGAGTTAACTTTCCAAACATTCCTCTCGAAGAGAGAGGAAGAGTTGACTCCACGAGGGCCAACCTTAACTCCAACATAACTCCCCAACTTGGAGTCAGATTGAGAAAATAAAAAAATTGCAAGCGAAAAGAAGCCACTGTGCATGTCTTGAATGTCTTGGTTGGGAAAAATTCTTCGACTAGGCAAGTAAAAAATGCAAAAAAGTAGGCTTAGTACTACTACTATATCTTGGAGGGTCACAAGCCCCGATAGCAATGAAATCATAGGAAAGACCTCTTAGCCTATGTATCCAATCCAGTAGGCTTAGGGGATTATGAAAAAGTAAAAGAGGTCTTAGTTAGCATGTATGACTTATAAACTAGCCCATTAGTCAAAGAGTCAGCAAATGCGTGTAACCAATCAGATAAGTATTTGACATGACAACTAGCTGATAATCATCCTCAAATTATCCAACAAAGAGATAATTATGGAGGGATAACTCCAACAAAAAAATAGTCTATCGCAATGGATATGGTTCATCAGCAAGTACATCATTTTCCTATGGGGTTAACTTTATTGTATTTGGCCTATCATAGTTCACCTGTGTATAGATAACTGATAACTCTATGAAAGTAGAGTTCTTTAGGCACTTCTAAGCGCACTATTTGCTGTATTTTGTACTTTAAGTGATTAAAATGGATAATATTTGTTCAATTGTTTCAATGAAGGTAGAAAGGTGGCAAACGAAGTTAAAAGAGCCAAAATAGAGGAAAAGCGTGTTCGGTGCATAGGATTGGAAGTTTGGTTAGAAACATGTAGGTCAGGGCCGCAGTAGTGGCCATTTTGAGCCGTAGTCCCACTAGATATTAAAAATAACCCAAGAGCCTGGGGCTATAGGTGGAATATTAGGGTTGTGCCACACCTAAGTGAGAATTCAACCTAAGAGCTTTCGACAACGGCAGTGATTTACCCAATCTACGATGCACATAGTTGTCAAGAATTCTCTAAGCAGTTGGGGCACAACACACGTTGACATATCAGTGAGAAAGTGCTAGAATGGTAGTTTTCTATTTGGACTATAATTCCTTATTGAACCATGATTCCTACTTGAGCTACAAGTGTTTATGATCTACAGCACTAAGCCTATAAATACAAATTCTAGCAGCCAAGTAAAGCAATTCACACATTCCACCACTAACTTACATAATTTAGAGAAAAGAGGTAACAGTATAGAAAATGATGTATAGCAAGAGAAGGATTCAACATTGAAGGTGCTGGGATTTAGTTCCACTAAAGTGATAGTTAGCAAAGATTGATTTTATCTTTCTCTACCTTTTGTAGTAATCTGTTCTCTTGTATCCCATTGTTTTGAGATGTTATTGCATATGTTTATGAAGCCAAATTTTTTGTTAGGACCTTCTTGGACACTGTCTTTTTATATAATAAATTAGATTGGTCTTCCATTCTATTGTGATTCCAAATTTAATTATATTATTCATTCTGAACTATTTACAATTAATTTTCTAATTAATTTTACAAAAAGGTAATTAGATAGCTTTGAGAGAAGTATCTATTTACTTGTCTTGATTGAATTGCATGCATCGATTCCAGGTTGAGAGGTACGATTTTTGTGTATATGATCTATAATTTTCTTTTTTAAAGAGTAGTAGTATAATCTAATTGGCATGAGAGTGTGCTTAGGTTATATTACTATATTGTGTATAGTTTACTTGAGAGAATAATACTTGTATAACATAGAGTCAATTGATCATATAATTTGTTTGGCAATTATTTAGGATGATGGATGCTTATGACTTTTTGTGCTCAATGTGTTAATGTGGTTGTGTTGGATTCATTAGTGCAAATATTAGGTTATTATTATTATTTTTACTCATCTTTTCCTTATCCTAAATAGTTTAGTGTAATTATAATTTGGTACTAAAATATCTATTAATCCAATCCTCGTGGGTACGACTGATGCACAAAAACTTGATAACCAAATTTTGTATTTGTAAAAGCTCGCAAGTGCACGAGTCACTTATAGTAACCAACAAGTATACTCTCAAGATCGTCTCTCAAAGGAATTGCGATTGTTTTTAAAAATGTTAAATGTTATATAAATTGGTTGTAAATAAAACTTAAATCCTAAACATTATAATAAAAGTTGATTTTGAGAACGATTGCTAAAATTATAATTCCTTAAAACAAGTAAAATAAATAAGTGAAAACGTAGTCGAAATGATATGATAAATGAGTGTGGGAAATTAGTTAGTGAACTAATCACAGATAGATTAATTTACATGGTTTTCACAATTAAGCATATAAAGAAGAATTTATTGATTCTTTTCATTAAGCCTAAAAAATCTCAAATCAATGGCAATTTTCCCTTAATCAACTAATTAACTTTTTTGATTCGAACTATTAATTAACTAATTAGCATTAATCCTAGGAAAAGTAATTTAATCACTTAATTTAAGACAAGTTAATGCACTTAAATTAGGCTCATGCTCAAAAATGTCTAATCAAACTTAGATGGTGTTTCTAACGCTCAACCCTATAATATTCTCATATATTCTCAAATTAAATTGGCCAAAAGTAATTAATGAACAAAGATATTAAGAACAACGAACATGAAATAAATCACTTAAATATAAAATAAACCACACAAATAATCATCCATTCATAGTCACATCACTAAAATCCCACACAAAGAGTTTAGCTACTCATAACAAAATTCCAATCAAGGTTTTCTATTACAATAAGCATTTAATGAGTTCTAGAGAGAAAATAAATTACAAGCAATAACAATACCCCACTTCACTCTTGCAATGCCCATCTTGGAATTGGATGGTCACCTCTTCCAATTTGGTTCTTGAAGTAACTTCAATAGAGCATTAATGGTGGTTTCTCTCTCTAGAAAGTTGAAGAAGATGGTGGTGGATGGATGATTTTGGCTATTGTTCACGCTGTATATTTGGGAGGAGTTTTTGTGTTGTATTAATAGGTTAGGTTAGGAGTGTGTGTGAGTGTGTGGGCTGGAAGGCGAGTAAGTGGACAACAGATGCAAGGGTAGCGGCGCTTGTTTGTTACTGGACAACTCGAGGATCCCATGCCAAGATGCGAGTTTGTTATGCCTCGGCGCATATTGAATTTTTAAACTACTCATCAAAACAGGAACCTCCTCATAGGGGCACACAATTTCTCCTGCCGTGGTGCGCAATGATTTTCTGGTTTCCCACAATGCAACCCTAGAGCTCCATGCTGCGGCACACAATTTCTACTGCCGGGGCGCGCAATGTTGTACATGCCTTATAAGGGTCCTTACACATGTGCTAATTTCTAACGTAAACCTTACGTTCTTTTGCTCTAATTTACGCCCCTCCCCCCTAAATAGTAAATGACATACATTGTAAGGGTTACATTTTTCAGCTCTTTTTGAACACTTAACTCCAATTTTCATTTCACATTGTTTAAACCTACAAAACATGAAAATACCCTCCAAATCAAAGTAATACCAAAATAAATCATGAAATAAATACTTAAAAATTAAGAAATAATAAGTTCAAAATAGTGTTCATCAACGAAGACTCTCGATCTTAAAAATACTTATCACTTGTACGTGTCCCGAATACTTACAATTTAGAGTAATCAAGTTTTTGGTATTGTTGCCAGAAATTCGCATTAATTTTTTATTTGATAACATTACTAGGTTACCAAAACTAATTTAGGCATAAAAAAAATACAAAAATACAAAAAAATAATAACTTTTATTTGCTTCTATTTTATTTATTTTCTTTCATACTGTTTTATTAACTTTTTTTCTTTTACAAACATAACTTTTTCTTTAGTAGTTATTTTATTTATCTTTTTTGTATAATTTTTTCTAATAGTTTTTTATTTATAGATAGGTAATGGATTATTTTGAGCTTCAAAATCTTACGGATGTAAGGATGACAATTGAGGAGGCAACCAACCTCATAGCGTACATTGAACGGGCTAGTATTATGAGGAAGCTCTCCATACAAGACTTTTTTGATCTTTTCAAGTTGAAGTCCTACATATCTACAAAATCCGTACAACATCCACTGTAATCGCAAACATGGAATGGAGGGAACCACACATATAACAATGTCTATACTAATTCGAACCCATCACACTCATACTATCAAAATTTGGATTAAAGGAGTCAATCTTACAACTCTTAGAGCTACAATCAAGAGGGAACACCTTCTACATGGCCAACATATGCAATGGACTACTCCTATCAACTACAATCTTTATTTTCAACCTCACACAATCACGAGTCTCTTTGTTTAGTGACAACAACATCAACCTATCTATAGAAAACAAAGAGCCCAACCATGAGGGAACATTTAATTTGGATGAAGTACATGAGGTACTGGAGGACATGGAGGATCCTAAACATGTGGTAGAAGATGAGCCCAAGAAAAATTTTGAGGAGCATGTATTAGCTCAAGAGGAGAAAAAGGAGATTCCTAAGAAATAGGAGATACAGTTAAAGGCCACTAGGGTACTTAAATTCATTGTAGAAAAAAGGGAGCTCACCATGAGGATTTTAAGTGGGTTAGTAACCTTTAAGACCATAAGAACCATGGACCTCCTCTTTGAGGCCAGTATGACCTATGAGTTAGATTTTGGCAATGATCTTAAGGAGTGCAGGCTAACAATGAAGCTTCAACTGTTTTGTTTGACTTAGCCTTTGGGCAAGAATTGGGTGTTGGAAACTTCCAAATTCTAAAACTAGGTCATGATGCCTAAACAAAGAGGGAGAGCGTTTGGAACCAAATAATTAAGCAAAATGATCTTGACCCAACAACCATAAAAACCTCCAAATGGTTATTTATGGAATATTATGTTTATTATCCACATTGATGGATAAGGATGGTCTACTCAATAACCTAAAATGTGACAATTCTTGGGAGGCAACCCAAGTAATTAAAATTTTCTGTTTATGTTTTACACTTAATCTTTTTTAGTTTTCTTTATTTTTGTTTTAGGTGAAGAAAGAGGTGACAATGGTGCCTACATGGACATATCAAGTGTGAAGACAATGACATCATTGAGAGATTTTTTTTTTACCTTTATTTATTTTTATGTTGTTTCTCTTTGTGTTTTCCATATTGAGGATAATGTGCAATTCAAGTGTGGGGGAGGGAACTCCATTATTTTCTTTTACTATTAATCACCAACTTTTTTAGGATATTTTTTATAATTGGGTAGAAATTTATGAACATATGGAATCTAAATGCATGTATGCTTGATATAAAATCTATGAACCCAATGATAGAATTGGTTGTCATGATTAGAATAAGGAATGTAGCATGTTCATTGAGATACCTACACAAATCTTATGTAGACTTGGTAGTTTTTGACTGTTTTTATTCACCTTTATGCACATGCTCATGCTCATGCTGATGATTGAGTTTGGTGTTCTTATTGGGAGAAAATTTGGTGTGAGTTATGCCATGTGATTAGATCTTCCACATTTTAGAATTTAATTTATCATCCCTTGAGACGAAATCCTAAATAGTATTTAGCTTTAGAAATGATTTAGGCCTTTTATTTGATTTGATTAAGCCTTTCAAGTTAACCATGATTTATGTCTTTAGTCACCTATTTGAATCTAAAAAAATACCTTTCATGTCTTTAAACCGCATGTAAGCCTAACCAAAATTGTGTATTACCTTTATCCTAGCATTCTTAGCTTGTGTGAAAATATAATCATGTGTTGTGCTATAAAGTAAGGTGAAATATAATGCACCCTATATAAAATAAAAAATTCACAACACCAATATCCCTATGAACAAAAGGAAAATAAAAGAGATGAATTCAAAAAAATAAGTTTGGGGGTGTTGTAATGTTGCTATAAAAATGTGGAATGAATAAATAAAAAAAAATAAAAAGATAGGGTGCATTAGAACATCAGTTTAAAAGCTCAATTGTGCCTTACGTGTTTCATGATGAATAAAAAGCAAGCTAAAGTATGAAATGAACCTAAATGTCACTATTTATTTACCCTCACCTAAGCCTAACATTACAATCATACAAATTCATTTTGATCTTTAGCTAAATGCATTATTTATATTAGTGGAGAGGAGTTTGAAAAAGAGACATATGAAATGTGTTCTAAGACTTAATCTATTGGCATTCTCATATAAGTTGATTTCATGAGTGCATTGGATGCAATCATGTACATCACACACACAAATCATGTCTTCAAAAAATTTGCATACACTTGTATTGATGGAAAGTTGATTGATATCATGTGAACCTCTCTATAATATGATTGACCAATCTTTGAGGGGGATAATTTTTGTTAAATATGCATGTATTAGAAGAAAATTATTTGTAAATATTTTACCCATATTGGTTAGTGCTTGTTCTTCATTGTTTACCTTTAGTTTTGCTTGAGGATAAGAAAAGAGTTAAGTTTATGGGTGTGTGTCGTAGAGTTATTTAGCCACTTCTAAGCACACTATTTGCCTTGTTTTGGACTTTAAATGGTTAAAATGACTTAAAATTTGTTCAATTATGTCAATGTAGGTAGAACAGTGGCAAACGGAGTTAAGACGAGCCAAAATGGAGGAAAAATGTGTTGGGTGCATAGCATTAAAATTTTGGTCAAAAACAAGAAGGTTAGGGCCGCAGCGGTTGCCATTTTGAGCCGTAGTGCCATTGGATACCAAAAACCACCGAGCCTAGGGCCACGAAGGTGTAATATTAGGGCCAGGTGTGCTTGAGTGAGAATTCAACCCGAGAGCCTTTGGCAAGGGCAGTGATTTACCCAAGCCATGGCGTGTGTAATTGTCCAGAATTGTCCCAGTAGTTGGGCTGTGGCGCGCTCTATTTTAGGTCGTGGCGCACATGTGTGTGAGAAAGTGCCAAAATGCCTATTTCCTATTTGGAATATAATTCCTTGTTGAACCATGATTCCTACTCGAGCTACAAGTGTTTATGAAGGTCACTAAGCCTATAAATACAACTTCTAGCAACCAAGCAAAAGCGATTCACACATTCAAACACTAACCTACATAATTTAGAGAAAAGAGGCAACAATTTAGGGAATGAGGCATAGCAAGAGAAGTATTCAGCATTGAAGGTGTTAGGGTTTGGTTCCACTAAAGTGACAGTTGGAGGAGATTGATTTTTAGAGTGACAACGGAGATTGGTTTTATCTTTCTCTACCCATTATGTTAATCTATTCTCTCATATTTTACTCATTGTTTTGAGATGTTATTGCATATGTTTATGAAGTTAAACTTCTTGTTAGGATTCTCTTAGACTCGACTTTTTATATAATAAATTAGATTGTTCTTCCATTCTATTATGATTCTAGATCTAATTATATTATTCAATCATACCTATTTACAATTAATTACCTAATTAACAATTATATATAGAGGCAATTAGGTAGCTTTGAGAGATGTATCTATTTGCTTGTCTTGACTGAATTGCATGCATAGATTCTAGGCTGAGAAGTACGATTCTTGTGTATGTGATCTATAATTGACGTTCTCAATGAGTAGTAGTGTAATCTAATTGGCATGAGAGTGTGATTAGGTTAGAATACTTTATTGTGTATAGTTTGCTTGAGAGAGGAATGCATGCATAAGGTAGAGTCAATTGATCATATATTTTGTTTGGCAATTATTTGGGATGATGGATTCCTATGACCCTTTGTGCTTAACACGTTAATAAGGTTGTGTTGGATTTATTAGTGTAAATATTAGGTTTTTATTATTATTTTTACCTATCCTTAGCCTAAATAGTTTAATGTAATTATAGTTCGGTACTTAAATACCTATTAATCCAATTCTCGTGGGTATGATAGCTCTCGATCTTAAAAATACTTATCACTTATATCCATCCCATGTACTTGCAGTTTAGCATGGTCAATAACTTGATAATATTTGGTTGGACCACACGTATGTATTCATGTTGCTTTTCATGTGTGCAGATTGGTATAGTTACAAACTTGGAGCTATGTTGTAGTTGTTTGGAGGATGCAAACATTAAACATGGAAGAACCATTAAGATGGATGTGGTGATCATCAAGATGGATGGAGCACGACAACATGGATGCACTGGAGTATGGAGTGTTAGGGGTGTCTAGGTTTAGTATTTGAGTTAACTCACAGGAATGAACTCCTTAGGTACACATTGAATGGATTTTTTGTGTATTATTGCTTTGTCTATTTAGGTACAACTGTGCTTCACATGGTGGCTCAGAGTTTGGTAGCCATTGCTAGTGTTGTTCTAGTCGAGTCATTTCGAAATGGTAACTGTGAAGTTTATGGAGGTGGAGCCAACGAGCTTTCTGATGGGTACAATATAGGTATGCGCTTGGTTGCTGAGATTATTGGGACGTTTGTCCTTATCTACATTGTTTTCTCTGTTAATGATCCCTAAAGGAATTCTAGGAACTCCCATGTCTTAGAAAGATTTTAGCATCAGTATTAATTTAACTTCTCTACTTTTTTCCCAATAACCAAGGATTTTATATTAATTGTGGTTTGTAATGATGTCTTTAATTAATGTGCACTTGGGATTTGTAATGGTATAAAAGGTCATATCTTTTCTCTAGCTTAGTTCTCTTCAACACAATACATAAATCTTTAAATAAGTTTTGACATGAAAATATGAAATTCTACATTGAATTGTTAGATTCTTATTGGAGTTAAAGTAATATTTTAGTGGATTCTTTTTGGGAATTGTTAGATCATGTCATTTGATGTTATGAAGTGAAAAATGAATTCATTGCAAAAAGAAAGTCTTAAACAATGAGTAGGAAGATATCATGCGCAAGCCAATTGGTTCGTAATATATTTGCCTAGCTACCATTACCACTATAAAAAGGTAGTAGCTTTTATGGGTATAGAATCTGTAGGCCATTGATCAAAAAAGCTCATCAAATTTTTATTTGTCTTTTCGTACATTGTTTATACTTTGTCCATTACCTGATCAAGCCTACAAAGCATGTGCACTTCTTTGAACTCTTATCACTCATCATAACATCAATTCATTAATCATTTATATTCTAAGTGTTTGTAGCAACCAGTCCAAAACTCTTGTTAATGCCTCTAAGAAAATTCTTTGTTTTTCTCAACCATGTGATCTCTTATACACAATCTAACAAATAATCCTAAATTGTTTTTATTTTCTCTTTTCCATCTTGTATCTAAAATTGATGGGGAATAGATCAATTGTTCAGAGCATGTTCCTAAAAAAGTCTATTGATATTCCTATAAGTGACAATCAAGCACTCAAGAAATTAATAGAAATGTAATAGAAAACAAGAACAATGCACAAATTAAGTGGTTTAGTCAATGTGGCCAATTCCATTGCCCAACAGTAGCACTAGTACTTCTTTATTTCCTTTGACACCAAATGGAAATTGCAAACAATCCTCTTCTACTTTCTAAGGAGTCTTAAAGACTTTCTTGTTTTCACTCTACAGCAATTGTTCCCTCTCAGGTCTCTTCACACTTCACAAAATACAAACTATTTTCTTGGATAGACTTAGTTTTTATGCACACCTATGACTATCCCTCTACATGTATTTATAGTTGTAAGCCTTTTCATAATATAAGCCATGCGTATATCTGATTGGTTGATACATCCTAGTCATAATGAAACTGCTACCTATACACCTCTACTCAGTGTTAGCTATAATAGATTTGCAAGACTTCATGGCTCTAACCTCACAAATCTCCACCTTGGTGACTTGAAGTCTCACAATCTTCTACTTGTAGTTGCTTGAGCTGTCATTATAACTCTATGAAAGTAGAATTATTCAGCCACTTCTAAGCTTACTATTTGTCTTGTTTTGCACTTAAAATGGCTTAATATGTGTATAATTGTGTCAGCGTAGGTAGAACAAAAACGAATAGAGGAAAAACGTGCACAAATCAGCATAGTTAGCATTGTGATGTGGAAGGCACTTATATATACCATGGCGTGCCTAGAAACACAAATCAAAATAGTAAGCCTTGTGTCGCAGTGCCTAACATTTCATGCCGCGGTGCACAATGTGGAGAATTCAACCCTAGAGCACCAGGCCGTGGCTTGAAGTTACTTAAACTGCAACACGCGTAGTTGTCCAGAATTGTTCGAGAAGATGGGCTGAGGTGGGCACTATCTTAGGCCGCAGTGCATATGGATGTAAGTATGCAATAAGCCAGAATGTTAGTTTCCTACTTGGCCAAGTCTCCTATTTGAACCATGATTCCTACTTAGTCTATAATTGCTTATGACCTACAACTCATGGTCTATAAATACAACTCACATGCAGCCAAGCAAAGTGATTCACCACATTCCACCACTAACCTACATAATTTAGAGAACAAGGCAGCAGTTTAGAGAATGAGGCAAATTAAGAGGGAGATTTAAGATTAAAGGCGTTGGAGTTTAGTTCCACTATAGTGATAGATGGTGGAGATTGATTTTTCGAGTGACAATTAGAAGATTGGCTTTAACTTTCTCTTCTCCTTTATATTTTTAGTCTATTCTCTTGTATTAACTCATTTGTTTTATTAAATATTTTGGGAAACTAAATTTTTTGTTAGGATCCTCTTAGACTCAGTCTTTTTATATAATAATTTAGTTTGTTCTTGTATTACATTGTGATTTCTTTCAATTATATTATTCAGTCCGAGTTTTTTGTAAGTAATTGTCTAATTAACAATTATACCATAAAATTAGGTAACTTTAAGAGAAGTATTTAATTGTTTGTCTTTATTGAATAGCATATATGGTTTCTGAGCTGAGAGATACGATTCTTGTGTATGTGATTGATAATTGACATTCTTAATAAATAGTAGTTAAATCTAATTCGCATGAGAGTGTGATTAGGTTAGGTTATTATACCTTGTGTAGATTACATGAGAGAGAAATGCATGCATAGGTTAGTGTCAATTAATCATATAATTTGTTCAGCAATTGCTTGGGATGGTGGATTCCTATGACTCTTTTGTGCTTAATTAGTTAATGTGGTTGTGTTGGATCTAGTAGCATAAATATTAGGTTTTTATTATTTATACCCATCTATTTTCATTAGCCTAAATAGTTTAACGTAACTGTATTTCGGTATTCAACTCCTTGTGGGTACGACAACTCGATCTTTAAATATTTATCACTTTTACGTATTCCGTGCATTTGTGGTTTAGTGTGAAGATTTCATCCCTTAGTGAATGGTTCCTATCACCCTTACCAAGTATTTGCCTAATTGAACCTTGGTCCTAGTGGCAGCCTTGTGATCATATATACTAGATTCTGGTCTATATGAATTTTTCTCAACTCCATTATTCCTCTATGTATTACATCCCTTATGAAAGTTTTTAGTTATGGATCTAATTAACCTAGAGGGGGGTGAACAAGTTATTTTCAATTTTAACAAATTTTAAATATGTAACTAAATACAACGGCTAGAAAAGCAATCGCGTGTAAAAATAAGATGCAGGAATAAAGAATAACACGACATTTTTAGGTGGAAATAACCTAGGCACAACAACGACCTAAGCTAAAAACCACCGGTCCACTGGACTACCTAACTATCCACTATGAAAATCAAATATTCAATTACAAGGCCAGGTCTTAAACTACCCTTCACAAATAAAATCCCCTATGTAATTTACTTATGAGCCGTCTCTCCTTTCACGGTCTCCACAAGCTAGGTGTGCAAGTCACCTTTAGTACCTGAAAACTTAGCATAAATACCACAAGTGCAAAGTGTGTGTTCTAGATGGATTTAATAATAAAAAATCCTAAACTAGCAGATTTAAAACATATAATGAATTAAACTCAAATCTACTAATAATTCTAGAAAAAAAATATTAAGCAAAGGTTCAATAAAATAGCTTCTTTAAATCCAAATAATCAAATTAGATAATCAAGATCACACACAAGATAATTTGACGAATGCAAATAAGAAGCTGTATGAACATGAAAATATGAAATATACAAAACAAACATACTCTTGTATGAATCAAACCGATCACAATTTAACCACTTCACTATCTACAAATTCCACCTATTAATTCCAATTGCCAAACTGCTCTGCTAATGCCACACCCACTTACCTTTATTCCTTATTCGCCAAACAATACACCATTTTGCTTCTAATTATTGAACAAGTTGATAGCCTCTCTCAAAATATTGACGTTTTTCCTTATTGATATATAACCTTTGTCGTTGACCACCACTTTAGAAAAGGAACAATGACTAGCTTTATGTATCCAAATGTCAAACTCTCACAATTGTGCTTCAACAAGTTTCCTAATGAAAATGATGTCTAATGTCTATATGTTGTTTTATAAAGTGTAGCACAGGATTTTTCGATATACATATAGCACTATGTTACCACAATAAAGAGAGATAATACCTTGTTCAAAACCATACTCATTCAGTATATTTTTTATCCATAGAAGTTGTGTGTAAGAACTACATGTAGCACTATATTATGTGATAACTCTATGAAAATAGAGTATTAATATCATTTTTTTGCTTAATAATAACTTGTCTAATTGAATAAATAATATTTTTAGGTTTAAAATATTAAAATAAGATAAATTTGGGTCAAATGGTAAAAATTGATGAAAGTATAAATTTTGGAAATTTTTAGGAATTTTTTTATTAATTTTTTAATGCATGTGGATGCATATAGAAGTATCCGGGATGCACTTAGAAAAATTTAGACACACATGGAAGCTAGTTGAGCACCATGTAAGCACCTCCAACGAATTATAGAGAGTTGTGTGGCGCTTGCTCAGCAACGGTCCGCGTCAGCCTCTTCAGCGTGCCACGTCTTAGAACAACGTTCATTTTAGAAATCATCGAACGGTCCATTTGTCAAGCCACACTAGCCAATTGCAGAGCACCGTGTGGCGCCAGCTCAGCAGAAGATCCGCATTGCCCTCCCGAAGCGTGCCACTTGTTGTACGTGCACTACTCCCATTTGTTCTTGCCATGTGTCACCATCTAGTTTGCTCCGTCCATTACCTTGCCAAATGTTGTCTCTTGATTGGGTAGAGCCTTTTTTTTAATGATTTTCATCCAACCATTGATTTAAAAGCTAATCGAACGGTCCATATTTCATTTGAGACATTTTTGAAGGGTTTTAGCCTTAACACAACACCAATTTCAGGCATAACACAAAATAGGAGTTTTAGAACAGTTTTTTTTAGTATTTTTCACCATTTTTGAGTAAGAGGCAAGGATTTGAAACTTTTGGAGCCAAAAGAGGCAACTTGTAAGCATTTTTGGAGAGATTTTACGCAACAACTTCACTATTCAACTCCTCCAAGTGTATTATTTATGTTTCTTATTACTTTTTCTCTTATTTTTATTGTTTTAAAAATAGGTATTATGGAGTATAAATTCTGTTCTAGGATTTTTAATGAAACCCATTCTATGAACATGATTGTTTAATGTTTATTTAATATTATTAAAGTGTTTGAATTATCTAATTTAATGTGCTTGGTGTGCTTAATTAAATTGGCCATTTAATTAGGTAATTTGTTAATTTTGTGTGCAATTGAATAATTGATATGAAATTATGAACATGAATTAAATTAGCATATGTATAATGAGAAAGAAATTTCCATTATTTTGTATGTAATCATTTTTTAAACTCTAGGTGCTTAATGACCCATGTATGGTTAGATAGCCATAGACATGTGGGCTAGGTTTATATGGATTATGATTAACATGTGGGTGATAATTAAGTAGAGTTGATTAATAATTCATATATTTTAGTTACTATTGATGAGACCTGAAATAATTGAGAGTAGAATGGGGGAAGTTGAATCCCTAGATTTCCTTTAATTGTGTTAAAAACTATTTTTGTTTAATTTCATTTAGTTCAATTTGACATTTAAATTCTACATTCAAAAATTCGTTTGTTCAAAAGAGAAATAAAGCATAAAAACTCGATAGCTAGTCTTAATATATAAAATTATCTCAAGTTTCTGAAGTTCGACTCGTGCTTACACACACTTTACTACTTTTGCCCTTACCGTATACTTGCAAGAAATTGCAACATTTTGCCTCTACAGTAGATAAGGAGATGGAGTTTTGTTTCTTATTGTGCCAAGATACAAGGTTATTTCCAATGTAGAAGAAGCCACTAGAGGTGCTCTTTCTTTCATTCTGGCTTCCTACCCAATTTGCATCTATGTATCCACTAATCTCATAGGTAGTGTCATTAGTAAACCAAATTCCAAAATTTATAGCTCCAAAAACATACCTAATAATCCGTTTAACATGTTCTATATGTGATTCCTTAGGATCTGACTGATATCATGCACAAACACTCACACTATAGCAAATCTTAGGTCTACTAACCGTAAGATACTGTAAACTTCCTATCATACTTCTGTAAAGTGTTTGTTCAACACTATTTCCTAACTCATCCTTTGAGATTTTACAATTGTACTTATGGGAGTTCTCAGACGCTTACTTGTTTTAAGTTCAAATTTCTTAACTAGATTACACTTATACTTTGTTTGAGAGAGAAAGATACCATCATTCATTTGTTTAATTTGCAAACCAAGAAAATATGAAATTTCACCCATCATAGACATTTTGAATTCACTAGACATAACATGTACAAATTTTTTGACAAGTGAGGTGGAAGTTGACCCAAACACTACGTAATCCACATATATTTGTGCTATGAATATATCCTCCTTGGCACTCTTAATAAAGAGAGTCTTACCAACTCCCCGTCAAACAAACCCCTTGTCTAAGAGGTAGGTTGTAAGCCTCTCATACCAAGCTCTAGGAGCTTGTTTTAGACCATAGAGAGCCTTATTGAGTTTATAAACATGCTTGGGAAAACTTGGATCAATAAATCCCTTAGGTTGTTCTACATAGAACTATTCATTTAGAATGCAGATTTTGCATCCATTTGATAAAGTTTAAATTTCATGTACCATGCAATGGCAAGTAAAATCCTAATTGATTCTAGCCTAGCTACTGGTGCAAAGGTTTCATCAAAATCAATTCCTTCAACTTGTTTGTATCATTGAACAACTAGTGATGCGAACCCGACAGCACGATCCTTACGACCCACAAACGACAAATGGTTTGAGAACCCCAAGAAATTTGGTCTAAGATCCAATACTAAATTAGCATTCAAATCCTAAGAAAAAGTTTAGATTTTTTATAGCAAATCTCACCCTAACACATGGATATTACGCACCACAAAATAAGACGAGAAGAAATGCCACAAAGGTTTGCAAATCCTTTAATAAGTTGGTTGGGAAAAGAACAATGAGCATTCAAGCTCTCAATAATTGATTTCAAGTCAATTTTGTATTTATGCCAAAAGTTGTTTATAGTTGAGAAAAGTGTATTTATAACAAACAAACCAAAACCTAAAAGCAAAAGAAATCTATGCCATTGATTTTAATCCAATGGTAAAAATTACAAGATATTTTTTACTGTGCCGCGGTGGACAAGGGTTGGGAAACCATAAAATCAATGCTAGCCACGGCAGATGAAAATCCCCACCGGGGTGGAGATGCCCAATAACAAACCCAAGGGTCTGGTGCCACAGCGGTCAAAAATTCATTCCAAGGCGAGCACGTCTCCCATACAAAATTTGAGGCTCAGTTGTCGAGGTGGACAAAAATACATGTCGCAGAGCACATGTTTGAATTGCACTTCTAGCAAAAACCACAGAGTTAGTTGCCACGGTGGACAAAATTACATTCTGTAGCGCAGCTCCAAAATTTGGAATTTGACAATTAAGTTTGACACATCCATGCTGCATATGCTTGCACTTTTTCTCATGTTGCGACATGCCTCTTAGTACTAGTAGTTCACCCTTTTAATGGCATGATCCATGACATGTGTCATGCTTTCTTTGCGGCACAACTTGGCTCATATCAACTAGCCTTGCTTTGTTCCTAACTACAACATCATGTTCATCAGATTTATTTTTGAAAACCCATTTCGTTTCTATGATGTTTTTGTCATGAGGTCTAGGTACTAAAATCCATACATTATTTCTAGTGAATTGTGCTAATTCTTCCTACATGGCATTTATCCAATATTCATCTTTCAATGCATCATCTACATTTTTAGGCTCTATTTGAGAAATATAACAAAGGTAGGTTACTTCACTTATCTGTCGTCTTCTTGGAGTGTTGGGGACAACATCCTCCTTTACTTCGGAATATTTTTTTTTATGTCAGATGTCTCATATTTTTGTCCCTTAGTAGACAAGTTAATATCCAGTTTTTCATTCTAAACATCTTCTACTTGAGTGCTAGTACCTATATCATCTACAGTCACATTATAAACTCCTTCATAGTATTATGCTCAAGTTAAAGACTCTAAAATCACAACTAGTTAAGGAGTAACCAAGGAAGATACCTTCATCACTTCTAGTGTCAAATTTCCTAATTGCTCATGGTCCTTGAAAATATAACATTTACTTCCAAATACATGAAGATGTTTGAGATTGGGTTTCTTTTCCTTCCATATCTCATATTTTGTTTTGTACTTAGACGTAGGTAGACACGATTCATAATAAAGCATGCAATACTTACTACTTCAGCCTAGAACTTTTTTGAAATTTCCTTTGCATGTAGCAAAACACGCACCATATCTTGTATCACCCTTTTCTTTCTTTCTACTACACCATTTTGTTAAGGGGTGATTGGTGCTTAAAACTCATGATTGATTCCATGCTCCTTGCAAAATTTAGCAAATTTAGTGTTTTCAAACTCCTTGCCATGATCAGTCCTTAGGCTCATTATGTTCACTATTTGATAACCTGTCTCAACCATACTAAAGGCATCAAATGCATCATATTTTCTCTCAAAAAATTGACCCAAGTAAAACGAGAGTAGTCATCTACAATAATAATGATATATTTCTTGCCACCTAAACTTTCAGTTCTCGTAGGGCCTATTAGGTCGATGTGAATTAATTCAAGTATTCTACTTCTGTTAATTTCTTTATGTTTCTTATGAGAATAATGAGTTTGTTTTCCAAGTTGGCATGGTCCAAAGAATGTTTTTTTAGTTTTAGAAAGTTTGTGTAGACCACGTACAATTTCCTTTCTACTCAAATTGATCAAATCATTAAAGTTTGTCCCATCTTTTGATGCCATACAATAATAGAGTCACTATGGGCAAGATTGCAAGTAACAATGGGAGTTATGTCCATGCAGTAACAATTATTATGAGACCTAGTTCCTCTAAGCATGCATATACCATTGGGGTTAGTTACAATGTAATGACTGTTGGTAAATTGCACATTTTAGTCTTTATCTTTAGGTTTGCTTTAAGTCCATCAACAAATAAAATATCATCTAATTTAGGAATCCTATCTATCTTAATTGTACATTTTACCAAAATCCTAGATTTTTTCCCATCACCAAAAGTAATTGTTCCTTAATTATATACTTTAAAAGTTTTAAATAGTGAATGATCATTTTTGATGTGTCTAGAACACCAACTATCAAAGTCCCAAAAAGTAATAGACTTAGCTTTAAATGCTATGTGGGCTACAAACAATGTATTTAAGATTTCTTGACCCAGCCCTTCCTAGTTTTTTCTTAAATTAGAGGAGAAGATTTAGATTTTTCAATTTTATATGTCCCAGGAGAGTTATTTTTTAATTGAGCTGTCAAATGTTTAACTTTTGATGAGTGTGATGTGTATAAGTGAGCATTACTATGGTTTATAGAGTATGATGCATGCATGTTATGATCTGGCCATTTAGAACTCAGTAATATTGTGCACCTAGGTCTAATATGTCACTTTCTGCCAAAGTAATGACAAATGGGAACAAATTTAGTAGTAAATGTAGGTGGTATGTGTGTAGGGAGTGGGGAGGAAATATTAAAAGGTTTAACAAACTCTGTTTTTGAAGATGATGGTGTAGAATGCTCATCCACATAGCCTAGTCCCTTCTTGTCTCCAACGGGTTTTCCAAAGTCAAGGATTTTTTTAATCTTTCAGCTCCAATGGTCAACCTCTTCGTAGTTTCTTTTGATTGTTCTAATTCCTACACAAGCTTCACATTTTCATATTTAATACCTGAAAGACTCAAATTAAACAAGTCAACAAACTCAAACAGCTCAATTTTTTTCTAGTATTGAAAAATTAGTCTAATGAGATTTGAATTGATTACTCAGCTTTGTCACAGTTATGAGTACCTATCTTTTTCTTTCTTACTTCCTTCATCATTTGAGTTAGGGTCAGACTTATTGGAGTAACCATCAATAGTCGTAATGAAGGCTAGGTAGTCAGTGTTACCATCCTCTGAACAACTAGCTTGATCTTGATCACTTTTTGAGTCACTGATGGTACCAATAAAAATTTGTTTGGCTCTCTTTTTCTTGTTGGCACACTCAATTGCAAAATAACTTAAATCATTGCATTCAAAACATTGAGTTCTATTGGGTTTAGATTTCTTACTGTCAAAACTCATAGGTTTAAGTTCTTTTGCCTTACGATCCCTTGTAAGGTTGGACTGGCCTTTATTATGAGGATTCTTTCTGTTGAACATTCTCTTAATTTTCTAGCCAAAAAGGAAAAATCTTCATCATGCATGGAGTCATCACTATCACCATCATAGGTGTTGGTGGTTTTGAAAGCCATTCCTTGGTTCGTTTTAGGTGTTTGAAGGTTCATTTCAAAAGTTTGAATTGAACCAACGAGTTCTTCTATCTTAATGGTCTTGGCATTTCCATGTGCAAAACACAGTGTATGTAGTTTACTTGGTGCATTTGTCGGTCTCTTTGTAAGGTTGTTTACTATTGTCTCAGTTTTACACACTCACTTAGGACACGTTTTGGTTCAATCACAAAATGCACATACTTGCATATCTTGAGGATATATTTGGATAGAAAGTTGTCTTGTTGTGTAGGGGTTTTGGAACCTGTCTAAAATTGAGAGAATCAGATCGTTTCTTTCGTGAACTAGTCAATTTTAGTGGTTTTAAGTTTTTGGGCCAGTTCGACGTTGAACCATATGGTTCTTGTCTAGTTCTGTGGCTTGTTAAGTTGCTCTAGTCGAGGGTTTGTAGAGGTGGTCAGCGAGGGGTTAGCGAGCTTTATTCCCCCATTTTTTCTCGTAGTGTGGTTCGTGTGTACTTCATTGGGGGTAGTAAGGATGTAATTTTTGCTTTAAATAGCAGTCTTCTCTCTTATTTTAGTTGGCCAAGAAGTGAGGGAGCTTTTCCCACGTGTTTCTAGGATTTCTTGGTTCAGTTTTGGTCCAATTTTCTTTCTGAGTGTCGAGTCTGGGAAACAATATAACCTTAGGATGTATGATATCCTAGAGAAGTCTCTCATATTTTAAACACTAGGGTGTGCGCAAAAATGCGAGATTGAGTGAGAATTCGATGAAAGTTGAGTTATCATAATAACAATACCTCTAGTGTATTTTTGTATTATTATTACAAGGTGTAGATCTGGCTAGGTAGAGCCACATATCTTATAAGAGTTGAGTTGCCGTAATAACAATACATCGAGTGTATTTCTATATTATTATTACGAGGTGTGATCTTGCTAGGAAGAGCTACATTTCTTAAGTATTATCATGAGTTACCGGGTAATGGTAGTTTTTCATGTGTACGCTGGGGTTGCAAGGTTACAACATTATGTATAAGTGAGGAGCCTATGTGTTGATGTGCCATGTGTCGGCTAGGTGTTGCAAGGTAGTGACTTATTTGCATAATAGTCTTTGGATGGATGAGACTTTAGTAGTTGATCACATCATATGTTGATGGAGCTTTGAGGAAGAGCTTGGATCTACTTAGATCACAGTAGTTGTGTAGACAACAGGCGAGAACAGTATATGCAGTTAGTATAGGTGATCTCAACTGATAGAGGCATAGGCATTTTACCTTATCAAGTTGTATTAACTGTTTATTTTCCTTAGTGAATTTGCTACTAAGTGGTTGCCTTAAGCAACTCATGGATGTTTCCACATAGGATTGGAGCCTAATGGGTTTAGTACGTTACATGTTGTGTTATGTATGACACATGTTATGAAAGTACAATCATCATTTACCAAATATGTTCTCACATATGAGGTCTTGAAGTGATTGGAAATTTGTTATTGATTTTACTGTATGTTTACTTGATACACATGTTGTATGCTTATTGCTTTCCTATTGCCTATTGCTAGCCTTAACAGGAGCCTGTGAGGCACACTGTCACTAATGTGCTTACTGTAGATTGTTCTTTCTTATTTGCTTGTTATTCATTTAGTGTGTTGATTTAAGCATGTCGTTATTAGTTATTTTGCTGTGCTTCATACAAAAAGATACAATCATACAAAATCTGGTTTGGTAGACTCCAAGCCAAACTTTTTGACAAGTTCTTTAGCATACTTAGCTTCATACAAAAAGATACCATCTCATGATTGTTTAACTTGAAATCCCAAAAAGAACTTTAATTCACCAATCAGACTCATCTAATTTTCACTTTGCACATTGAGAGCAAACTCTTGAGCCAAATCATCTTTTGTAGAGCCAAATATGATGTCATCAACATAAATTTGGGTAACCAACATATTACCTTTGCCACATTGTATAAACAAAATTTTGTAGCTACCACCTCTCTGAAAGCCTTTATTAAGAAGAAAATAAGCAAGTCTTTCATACCAAGCACAGGGGGCTTACTTTAATCCATAAAGGGCCTTCTTAAGGGGCTTACTTGAAATGTTTCTTTAGAACTACAATTTTTGTCTCTCTGTCATTTGAAACAAATTCTAGACAAGCTTTTTCATTTTTCAAAATAAAAATTTCTTACTCCAACTGTACACCATCTTTAAAATTACTGAAAGAAGTGTCCAGTATAATTAGAACATAAGGTGTTTTAGATTCTTCTTGCCGAATAGCAAGTTAAAGATCACTAATGTGAGATAAGCACTTCATTATCATGCAACAATAACTGAAGAGACTTGATGTGATTATCCATTTTGAGTTTTAACGACTCAAGATCTTTCTTACTATTAAGAGTAACATCTAACAGTTGACTGAAAATCTCCAAAAGACATATTTATCACATGATCTTCTTTCACTTGAGATGTTCATAAATCAAATCATTGTAGGAGTCTTGCAAAGATAAACTATCATTAGTATCAGCCCAACTAGTGGAAAGAGTAAACTTTACTTCAACATGAGAAGCCATCAACACATTATACTCACAGATATTAGTCCGTTTTGTATCAACTATAGTAGAGTTGAGGACATCACCATAAAATTTTTCCAAGTAATCCCAAGCTTCCTTAGAACTTTTGAAATTTGAAAAAGATCTTCATCACAGGAGGAAACAACTCCAATGATAGTATAGAGTCCAAGATGATTCTTATCAAATAGCCAAAGCTCTTCTTTAGTCCAAAGGTTAAAAGGTTTTGGAACACTAGTACCATCATCTAAGTTTTGGTAAGGATCTTCCATCCATTCTGAATCAAGGACCAAACATCATCGTCAAAGGATCTCAAGTAAGAACAAATATGAGATTTTCAAAAGGCAAAACTCATGCCCTCAAACATAGGTGGTCTAGAAACCAAACCTTTTACACCAAAAGTCATTTTTGACAAGGAAGTCTAACATGTACGAGGGAGAGAAAAAAAAAACAACGTAGTAGTTAAGTCCAAATAAGGTGTATCAACTTTGATACCAAATAAAAGAAGTCCCAACTTGGTGAACAACCATGTTTAGGTGATACGGATACCTAAGGACTCACCTCTCTCGTACAAGCTGCAGAAAGAAAATAACAAGTAGAAGTAGATAAATAGATAAGGCAGATAACAGATAAAAAAGTAAAAGCAGTAAATGCTTTCCAATCTTCGTATAGACTATATATATTGTCACATAACTGTGGATAGATTGTACTAACTTATGTAGTACATCAAGAAAACACAGCGATATGATGTGGTAAGCCCATTTAGGCTCGAATCCTAAGTGATAATATCTACGAGTTATTTAAGGCAACCACTCAGCAGCTAAATTCACTAAATAAATAAAATAGTTACTATAAAATCGATAAAGATAAAATGCCAAATAACTCTATCAATCAGAGACCACCTATCCTAACTGTCTAAGGTGCTATCACTAACTGTCTCCACAGCTACTGATAAGTGCTTGAAAAGCACTAACATTTCGTGCTTTATTGTGCTTAATTGTTAAAAATAGATTTGTTATAACTCGTTTATTAAATTATTGTCACAAATCTATCAGTTTGGAATCACGGGTATGTTTTAGTGTATTTCAGGTGTTTTTAACGTCAAACGAGTTAAATAATGCAAACACGCAAATATGGAACACTTACGGCGCTTGGATCACAATTTAGGGACAACACGAGTCAAATTATGTAAGTCGTACATGACGAGCCAACACTTATGTATCGAGTACGTGTGAAGAATCAAAATACAACATGAGTCGTGGTGAGCACCTCTCAAGTTTAGCCATTATTTTCAGATTTATTTCTGTGCCGCGGTGAGGAAATAGTTGTGCTGTAATGCGCCTATTCTTGGGACAATCGTGATTCTATGTAACCTTTACATATATAAATACCCCCTTAAGAGTCCCTTTTACAACACTTCAATTTTGCAAACCAACAACAGACTCAATCAGATTTTAGGAGCTTTTCCACACTCAAAGAAGCAAGGGAATTAATTCTAAGGATCCAAGAAGCCATTGAAGATCAAAGATCAATCCTTTGGAGAAGAACGTCATCCAATCCAATTGTGGTATTTAGATCTAGGGTTTCTTTTTGTTATAGAATTTCCTTTTCTTCTTCTTACTTCTTTGAGTGTATGTTCAAATTAAATCTGTCTCTGAATATTAATATGAACATGAGTGGCTAATTTTATTATGGGTGTTTAGTTTGTGTTGCATGTTTGATAGAACTGTTGTGGTGAATATTTTTATTGCTTTGAAATAAATAAAATTACCTTTTGATTAAGAGCATGTTTCAATGTTTAATTGTGAATTTTCATGGGCTAATTTGAGATTCATAGTTAGGTTGAAAAATATTAGAGTTTGGTTTTAGGAACGTCACATTAACTTTACTTTAAAAAACTTAATCAAAACTTCAAATTAATGACCTAGTCATGGCATTGGTTTGATTGGCATATTTTCCTTGTGCATAATTTGGTTGCTATTTGATATACCTGATCGTAGGATATTGTTTAGTTAATCAACAAAGAGAATTATCCGATCGTAGGAATTTTCGTAATTAAAAGGAACGTTGGTAATATTTGTTTATTAGAACGTTCATGTTAATTCACCATAACTTTTTGATGCAAGCATGATCAACCAAACTAAACGTCCATGTATCCTCCATTGATATTTGAAACCTTCGTTTTGAGTTAATTCAGAATTTGCATAATTTTTTTCTTTAATTGTTCAACACCATTGATCTTGCTCACAAATCCAACTTTGTTTACAGTTTTATTAGATTTAGGATTCTAATTATTTAAAATTTTAGTGTTACTAGGATTCTATTTAGTTAGTGTTTAGTTGCTTTAAGATTATATTTAGATTAAGAATAAGATTGTTTAAAACCATTGCAATTCCTTGAGAGATCGACCTCAGAGGTTTGTTTATCACTTTCTACAAGTGATTCGTACCCTTGCGAGTACAATAATTTGTACATCAAGTTTGTGGCACCGTTGCTGGGGAATTGGCATTTTAAGTAATTTTCTTTTTTACTTTTAGAGTTTCTAAATTAGGTTTATTTGTTTATTTACTTTACTTGAATTTTATCTTTTTATCTTTTATTCAAAAACACAAAAAAAATTAAAAATAAAAAAATAGTGCTTTTATTTGTTTGCAATTTCTCTGCTGCCTTAACCTTTGTTTGCTTTTTGTTTGTGCATGCAAGATAGGAGGTCACTTAAGAAGGAACTCACTCCCTTCATTGATAACATTCATTGGATCAAACACCTATCAAGGAAAATGGATACTCAAATTCAAGAGGAAGACGAACAACAGTAATTGCAAGCAATTATGGGTGACAACATGAGTAGGCAAATGATGAATAAAGAGTTTGCAAGGCCTATCATTGGGACTGACACATCGTGCATTCAACTAACAGAGGCAGCTAGGAATTATGAATTGCAAAATATTCATTATTCCATGCTTCCCTTCTTTTATGGTATTCCTAATGAGGATCCTTTAAATTTTATGTGTGAATTATATGCAACTGTGCAAACTTTTCTACTACAGGGACTTAGTGGAGATCAACTACGGATGAGGTGTTTTCCTTACACTCTTAAAGATAGAGCTAAGTCTTGGCTCATGACCTTGGCACCTGGTTCTTTGGCCACTCGGGACGCTATTTATAACAAATTTATGGGTAAGTTATATTCCCATAAAAAAATGTCTGACCTAAGAACCAAAATTGTTACTTTTTTGCAGATGGAAGGAGAACCCTTTCATGAGGCTTGGGACAGGTTCAAGCTGCTCTTGATACAGTGTCCACATCACCACTTTCCGTTGCAGTTACAAAATCAATTTTTCCATGACAGATTGACACTACAATGTCAATCACAGTTGACAACACTGCAGAAGGAGCTATGGGTGAGAAAACAGCAAATGAAACTTACGAACTTTTTGAGATGTTGGGAGCCAACTCCCAACAAAAGAGTGCTAGAGGAAGAAGAACTAGAGTCCATGAATTAGGCTCCAACAACAAAATGGCCATGCACCTTGCTGAGTTAACTAAACAAGTGCAACTTCTCACTACCTCCAATATGAATCAAATGCCAAAACACGAGGTATGTGGAGTTTGTGGTTCTTATGGACATGGGGCTAACGTTTATTTTTTTGCAGGTGATTCTTATACATGTGCTAATAAAGAAGTAAATTTAATGCAAGGGTACCAACCTAGACCAAGGAACGACCCTTATTTTAATACCTACAATCCTGGATGGAGAAATCACCCCAACTTTGCTTGGAAACAAAACAATAGCCAACCATTTGTCCAAAATCAAACAGAAGGCCAAAACATTAACTGACAATTTCCAGAAAATAAACCAACCGTAGAGGAAACCTTGAATACTTTCATGCAATCCTGTAGTGGAAGGATGGACTCTATAGAAGCATCAATGAAAAGAGTTGGAATATAGGTGGGGCAGCTAGCTGAACAAATGCACAAACAAGAGACAGGAAAGCTGCCTAGTCAACTTGAACAAGCGAAAGCTGTCACGGTTCTTTGGAGTGGTAAGGTCGTTACAAAAGTTTTACCTAAAATTTCTAATGATTTACCTTATAGTGCAGTTAACATGGAAGATGAAAGCACAGTTTCTAAGGAATTGGGGGATAAACGACACAAACATGAAGAGCCTTCAAGGGCAACAATTGGAGAGTTATCTAGGTCCCCTAAGTTACACAAGTCATCAGAGCCATACCGACCACCTGTACCGTTCCCACATCGTTTAAAGGACAGTAAGCAAGATAAGCAATTTTTTGATTTATTTAACATGCTTTCAAAAGTGAATATTAATTTGCCTCTGTTAGATGTAATTAGAAACATACCTTCTTATGCAAAAAATTTCAAAGAATTAAACACTAAGAAAAGAAGGTATGAGCTTAATGAAAGAGTCATAGTGTCTAAAATTGCTAGTGCAATGCTTCAACGGAACCTACCCCCTAAGTTAAAAGATCCAAGTAGTTTTATCATTAATATTGTTATGGGGGATAGGAAAGTAACTAAAGCTATGCTTGATCTTAGTGCTAGTATAAATTTGATGCCTTACTCTATTTTCTTGCAGCTAGGTTTTGGAGAGCTAAAACCAATAACCATGTCCCTTCAACTTGTAGATAGATCTATTAAATATCCAAAGGGCTTGGTTGAGGACTTACTTGTATACCTAGATAAGCTAATCATACTTGTTGATTTTGTGGTTTTAGATATGTTGGATAACCCATCCTTGGACAAGGAGCATACAATTCTCTTAGGTAAGCATCTGAAATATATATTTTTAGGAGAGAATGAGACTTATCTAGTTATTATTTCATCTACTTGGAGGACAATGTCAAACATGTTAAAGAAGCACAAGGGAGACTAAACCCAATCATGCAAGAGGTGGTTAAAAAAGATGTTTTAAAACTCCTAGCAGTAGGAGTAATTTATCCAATTGCTGATAATAAGGGGGTTAGTCCAGTTCATGTGGTACCAAAAAAATCTGGAATAATCGTCATTAAGAATGAGAATGATGAATTAGTGCCCACTAGGATAATTATAGGTTGGAGGATGTGTATTGATTTTCAAAAATTGAATTTTTACACCAAAAAGGATCACTTATTCCTTCCCTTCATTGATCCAATGTTAGAAAGACTAGTTAGACACGATTTCTACTATTTTCTGGATGGTCTTTCAGGTTATTATCAGGTACTTATTGCTCAGGAGGATCAAGAGAAAATGACATTCACATGCCCATTCAATACTTTCACTTTCAGGAGGATGCCATTTGGACTAGGCAATGCACCCTCCACCTTTCAAAGATGCATGATGTCTATATTTTTAGACATGGTGGAGAAATTCATCGAGGTATTTAAGGATGACTTTTCTATTTTCGATAATTCCTTTGATGATTGCTTGCAGAAATTGACTTTAGTGTTATAACGTTGCATTAAGTGTAATTTGACACTTAGTTGGAAAAAAAGTCATTTTATGGTCCAACAGGGTATAGTTTTAGGACATGTCATATCTAGCAAAGGAATTGAGGTAGATAAGGCTAAGATAGATTTATTAGCAAAGTTACCTCCTCTTACATCTGTTAAGCAGATACGGAGTTTCTTAGGACATGCAGGTTTCTATAGACGGTTTATTAAGGATTTTTCCAAAATAAGTCGTCCATTATGTAACCTACTTTCCAAAGATACTCCATTCAATTTTACTGATGATTGCCTTATCGCCTTCAATACTTTGAAGGATAAACTAACTCCTGTACCTGTTATTGTGGCACCTGATTGGTCTTTACCATTTGAGATCATGTGTGATGCATCTGATTATGCCATAGGAGTTGTTTTGGGGCAAAGAGTGGATAAACATTTACATCAATGATGCCCAAATTAATTATTCCACCACTGAGAAAGAGTTATTAGCTGTTGTGTTCTCACTTGATAAATTTAGGTCTTACTTGATAGGAATTAAAGTTATTGTTCATTCGGATCATGCTGCTTTAAGATATTTATTGACTAAACCGAATGCTAAGCCTAGACTCATTAGGTGGGTCTTACTTTTACAAGAATTTGACCTAGATCAAGGACAAAAAGGGTACTAAAAATGTAGTAGCTGATCATCTGTCTAGTTTGATTTCTGGGTATGATACTGTTGAGGGTGAAAGTAAGGAAACAATAATAGAAACCTTCCCTGATGAACAACATTTTACAATAGGTCCAAATCCATGGCATGCTGACATTGTTAATTATCTTGCTAGTAGCATTTTGAGACCTAACATCACTTTTCAGGAAAAGAAAAGGTTTTTCAATATTTGCAAGCAATACTTTTGGGATGACCCCTATTTGTTCAAGATATGTCAAGATCAAGTCATCCGGAGGTGTGTGCCCGAAGAGGAACATGAGAGCATCCTAGCTTTTTGCCATGAACTACACTACGGGGGCCATTTTGGTGGTAAGAAAACGGCCCTAAAGATATTACAATCTGGATTTTATTGGCCCACTTTGTTTAAGGATGCTAACATGTTTTGTGTGAGATGTGATAGATGTCAAAGGACCGGTACTATAGGCAAAATGTAATGAAATGCCTTTGACATCGAATCTTGTAGTAGAATTATTTGACGTGTGGGGGAATTAACTTCATGGGTCAGTTTCCCCATCTTTTGGTTTTACTTATATTTTAGTTGTAGTCGACTATGTATCAAAGTGGGTAGAAGCGATACATATTAGAACTAATGATGCTAATGTTGTTGTTAAATTCTTGAAGGATATGATTTTTAGCAGGTTTAGAACACCAAGAGCGATCATTAGTGATGGAGGTAGCCACTTTTGCAACAAGCTCTTTGATGGGCTTTTGAAAAAATACATCTTTCACAAAGTGGCTACCCCATACCATCCCCAAATTTCGGGTAAAGTGGAAGTGAGCAACAGACAAATCAAGGGAATATTGGAAGGCACAGTGCGCCCCTCAAGGAAGGATTGGTCAGTAAAGTTGAATGATGCCTTGTGAACATATCACACAGCGTACAAGACACCCATTGGTATGAGCCTCTACCGATTAATATTTGAAAAAGCATGTCACTTACCCGTTGAGCTAGAGCATAGAGCTTATTGGGCAATTAAAGAGCTCAACATGGACACGACAAAGGTTGGAAAAAAATGACTACTCCAACTAAGCGAACTTGAAGAAGTTCGGGATAAGGCTTACGAGAATGCCAAGATCTACAAGGAGCATACTAAGTGCTATCACGATAAAGGGCTCATCAATAAGTCTTTAGTTCTTGGAATGAAAGTTCTTTTGTATAATTCACATTTGCATTTGTTTCCAGGAAAACTACATTCTAGGTGGAGTGGACCGTATACAATTGCAAATGTATTTCCACATGGAGGGGTCGAGTTTCTAAATTCCAAAACATAAGAACCGTTCAAAGTGAATGGACATCGTGTTAAGTTGTACTTGGAAGGAGATACCAACTTGAAAAAACCATACATCTCCAAGATTCTTAGACATGAGAGCGGCCACATCTTGCTAAGACGTAAAATTAAGCCCTTAATGGGAGGCACCCATTCGGTATTGTATTCGCTACTTTATTTGTTCATTTTTCTTTCATTCTTTTCTTTTATTTTTCTTTTTACTTTTTAATGGCATTGAGGACATTACCCCAATCTAGGTTGGGGGTGAATACGTTGATGTCTTTTTTTTTTTCAAAAATTAAAAATTTTTGTGTACCGCGGTAGGAAAAATTTGTGCCACGACATGAAAGTTTCTGTTTCAAAAAAAAAATTAATTTTTTTGTGCCACGGTGTGCTAGTTCCAGTTTTGGGACAATTTTTTAAAATTTTGTGCGCGCCGCAGCAAAGAAATATTTGTGCCGCGGCTGGAGTGGTTTTGTTTCATGCATGTTTGCCCAAAATTGACCTATGCCGCCGCGGGGAAAAACTTGTACCACGGCGCGCCTCTAAATTTTTCAAAAAAAAGGGCAGCTCATGAATTCAAATTTCATTCAAAATGTTCTTTCCCAAATTTCCCTCAATTTCTCTCCAATTTTCTCTGAATTTCTCACCAAAAACAAAACTTTACTCTATAATTTCTTCAATCTAAAATTGCTATAAAGTATTCCCTCTTAATTTTGATAGATTTGCTCAAGAAATAAAGAAATCTCTTCATCTTCTTCAACACAACCTAGTTATATTCTTACCTCTCACTCTTATTGGATTAAGGCAATTTAATTAGGGATTGATGCCATCATTTCAAAAATTTTGACTCTAATTTCAGTCGGTGCTGCTCAGTCATTGCAGTGGACTTTACTTGTGAATGCGCTTTGTTGATTGGCATTATTTGATCAAACTATTTGGAGCCCGGATTGGAGAGCACAGCCTTGTGATCCATTTTGCTGCATCGTTCATTTGTTTGGGTAAGTTTTAAATTGCCATTTTTTGATTTGGAAATTTATTTTTTGTTAATTCTTTTGTTGACTTGGAAAGAAATAATCAAAAGGGAAAGAAGCCAAAAAAGGAAGGAACAAGTAGGAAAATATAAAAAATCTAAAAAAGGCAAACGAGAAAATATTTATTTGTTATTGTTTTGGGCTGCTTTTTGGGGAGGTTTTGTTATAGTTTTGAGTTAAGGATTGACCTTGTATGGATAATCCAACCCTTAAACCTATGGATCACTTGGGACATGCTGTCCTCTTTAAGTCCATTGCCCCCAAAAAAAGTTATGTTGAAGCCATATCTGATTCACTCACGAATGTTGTGATTGAACCACTTGATGCCCACCCAAAGAAAAGTGGAGATATTGCATGTGTTGTTGTAGACCCACACCTATATCAATCTCGCCTTAATTTATGTAAATTTTCTTTGATCGGTAAACTAATTTCTCTAAGGGAGATAAGCCTTGGACTCAAGGTGATTTAAAATCGCGTTTAGCAGTGGTTTGGAAATTATTCACTAATTGGAAGCTCATTTCTTTGAGACGCGGATATTATCATATGTTACTACATACCCCCAATGACAAAGCTAGGGTATGGACAAATGCCCCCATCAATTTAAAGCCGGGTGTTTTTAGGGTTCAACCATGGATGCCAAATTTTAATCCTTTGTATCAGAAGGAAACTAATGCCATGTGTGGGTTCGCTTCTACAATTTGCCATGAAAATTTTGGGATAAGCAAATTCTTGTAAATATTGTTCGTGCTATTGGTGTCCCTTTAAAAATTAATAATGCCACTCTAAATGGGGAAATTTGCAAGGGTTCTAATTAATATAAATCTTGCTGAAAAACTTGATGAGCAAATCTTGGTTGAAGTGGGTTCCCTTAAACTCTTTATTGATATATTCTATGAGAATGTCCCAAATTTTTGCACAATTTGTTCTTCAATAGGGCATGCTGCATTTAAAAGTAAAAAAAAAAATGGTTCTAATACCATTGGTGATCCATCTAAAAGTGTCTCCCCCCAAAGGCTGCACACCAAAGTCGTCCATAACAAATATATCGGCCTAAAGCCTCTACTACTTTTGCAACCATCCCGATTAGTAATGTTTTTTCTACACTTAATATTATGGAGCCTAATGATACTAATGTTGATACTATGTCGGCTGCTCCTTCTAGTGGATCCATCTCTACGCCTATGGATACCATTGATGTTCGTCAAGTCTCTAATGTGACCTCTGGACTAGTGATGCCTATAGACTCTATAGTTGTCTCTTTTTCCCCTTCTGTAGTTACATCTAGCTCCAATAATGTTGCTTCTGGACATGTTAGTACAGCTCATACTTCATTCGCTCCATCTGCAATGCCCTCCAATGATATGGTAGATATTGTTGCACAAGATTTTAATCCTTTGGATTCAATGACTGACAATTCCAAATTTTTGGAGCCTGCTCTCCTGATGAACACTATTTTGAACCTATTATTTGTTAATTTTTAAGTATTTATTTCATGGTTTAATTTGATATTACTTTGATTTGGAGAGATATTTTCATGTTTTGTAAGTTCAAGCATTGTGAATGAAATAGTGGAGTGAAGTGTTCAAAAAGGGGCTCAAAACGTAACCCTTACATTGTAGCTCATTTACTATATAAAGGGGTTAAATTAGAGTAGAAGTACGTAAGGCTTACGTAGGAATCAAAAACTATGTAAGAACCCTTATATGGCATTCCAACATAGAGCATCGTCGCGAAGAAATATATGTGTCGCAGCATGGGACTCTCGAATTGCATCCTGGGGAATCAGCAAAAAAACGCGCACTGCGGCATGAAAAATGTGCGCTGTGGTGAGGGGGTTCTTGTTTTGGTACAAATTCCAGAAAACCATAGTGCGCCGTGGCAGAAGAAAACGTGCGCCGCGGCCCCGCACACAAATTTTATTAAACCCCCTTTCCTGCCCACACACTCACACACACACACAAACCCTAACTTATAAATACATCACAAAACCCTCTTCTTCAACAAGTAGTGAACAATGACGGTGAACAATAGCCAAAATTAGATTTTTTCACACATTTTGAGAGAGAAATCACTCCATTAATGTTACACTATTGAAGCTTCATCAAGAATCTTGAAGAAGGTGACCATCCAAGATCAAGAAGCTTGTTCCAAGAGTGGAAGTGGGGTATTTTATTGTTTGTAATTTCTTTTCTCTTTAGAACTCATTAAATGCTTATTGTAATGGAAAACCTTGATTGGAATTTTGTTGTGAGTATCCAAACTCCTTTTGTATGGGATTTTAGGGATGTGACTATGAATAGATGATTGTTTATGTGGTTTATTTTATATTTAAGTGAATTATTTCATGTTCATTGTTCGTAATATCTATGTTCATTAATTACTTTGGGTCAATTTTATTTATAAATATATGAGAATATTTTAGGATTGAGCGTTAGAAATGCTATTTAAGTTCGATTGGGCATTTTGAGCATGAGCCTAATTTAAGGGCATTGAGTTGTCTTAAATTAGGTGATTAAATTACTTTTCCTATGATTAATGCTAATTAACTAATTAACTATCCGGATCAAAGAAGTTAATTAGTTGATTAAGGAAAAATTGCCATTGATTTGGTATTTTGTAGGCTTCGTGAAATGGATCAATAAATTCTACTTTATATGCTTAATTGTGAAAACCACGTAAATTAATCTATCTGTGATTGGTTCACTAACTAATTTTCCACACTCGTTCATCTTATCATTTTGACTACATTTTTCCCTTGTTTATTTTACCTATTTTAAGGAATTATAATTTTGGCAACCATTTT
Organism: Elaeagnus macrophylla; assembly: GCA_029378325.1. Classification (NCBI taxonomy): domain Eukaryota; kingdom Viridiplantae; phylum Streptophyta; class Magnoliopsida; order Rosales; family Elaeagnaceae; genus Elaeagnus; species Elaeagnus macrophylla. The sequence goes on along the minus strand of CM055643.1, from coordinate 30,445,080 downwards.
CAAAACCAACCTTTGTTAGAGTGTTTAGGATTTATTTTCGTAACTCATTTTAGAGAAACAATCGACACATTTTAAAAGCGCACCACAATTCCTTGAGAGATCGACCTCAGAGTTGCTTATCACTTGCTATAAGTGATTCTCACACTTACGAGTACTATAAAATGAACATCAAGTCTTTGGCACCGTTACCAGGGAATTGGCTTTTTTTTAAAATTGTTTACTTGTTTTCTTTTTAGTTTATTTTCTTAGTTTGTTAGTTTTTTGTGATTTATTTTTGATTTTGTATTTTTGTTACTTGTTTGGAGTCAATTAGTATCTGGTGCTTTTATTTATTGTTGTTTTTTATTGTGCATGCACGGTAGGAGATCTCTTGGAAATCCACTTGTGCCGTTCATAGACTACGTTAACAGGAGGCGAGCATATTTGAGGCAATTTCACACTAACATTTTGGAGGAAGAGCAACCACCAATAATGGGAGATCCTCTACCTCCATCGAGAGAGATGACGATGAAGGAGTATGCAAGGCCAATCATTGGCATTGCAACTTCTTGCATCCAATTGGGGGAAGCATCTCGAAATTATGAGCTTAAAAATATTGATTATAATATGTTGCCTTCTTTTTATGGCATTCCTAATGAAGATATGCTAACCTTTATTCGTGATTTCTATGCTACTGTGCAGACTTTTTCGCTACAGGGGCTAAAATGAAGATCAGTAGGGGATGCAATGTTTCCCATACATGCTCAAAGACTAGGCAAAGTCATGGCTTATGACTCTTCCACCCAGTTCTCTTTCAACTTGGGATGCAGTGTTCAACAAGTTTATGGGAAAGTTCTATTCCTATTAAAAGACTGCCGACCTAAGGACAAAAATTGCAACATTTTCTCAAATGTATGGAGAACCTTCTCATGAGGCATGGGATCGTTTCAAATTGCTTCTAATTCAGTGCCCACACCATCATTTTCCATTGCAACTCCAGAACTAATTTTTCTATGACAGGTTGACACAACAATGTCAATTTACTGTGGATAATGCCGCCAAAGGAGCTATGGGTGAAAAGACTGCAAATGAACATACGACTTGTATGAGATGTTGGGTGCTAATTCCCAACAAAAGAGTCAAGAGGAAAGAGAATGGGAGTTAATAAGGTAGCTCCGGATAATGAGATGGTGATGCAAATTGCAGAGCTTACCAAACAAATTGCACTCCTTAGCTCCAAGAATACACCAACTCAAGAGGTATGCAGTATTTGTAGTACCAACGGACATGGTGCTAATATTTGTCCTTTTATTTGTGATCCTAATGTAGGTCCAAGCTACGAGTAAGCTAATTCAATGGAGGGATACCAACTGAGACCAAGGAACGATCCTTACTCAAATACATACAATCCCGATTGGAGAAATCATCCAAATTTCTCTTGGAAGGGAAGCAACAATCTCAGCTATGCTCAAAAACACTTCCCACACAATCCGAACAACAATAACTTGCAACTTACTCTTCCTAACAAACCAAGCTTGGAGGATAACTTGAATGCATTCATTCTAATCGAGAGAACCAAATGAAGAGAACTCAAAGGTCGGACTCGTTGGAGGCTTCTATGAAAAGAGTTGAAGGCCAAGTTGGCCCATTAGCAGAGCATCTCCAAAGGTAAGAAAAAGGGAAATTGCCTAGTCAACCCGAGCAAGCGAAGGCTTTTACGGTCCTTCGAAGTGGTAAGGTCGTAAGTAAAAATTTACCTGAAGTTTCTGATCATTTACCATTTAGTGCAAGTAACATAGAAAGGGATAGTACGATACCCAAAGGGAGTGATGAATCCAAGGCTAAGAATGATGAGCCTTCCAAGGAAGCAATTAGAGAGTCATCAACCACTCCTCAATTGCATAAGACATCAAAGCCTTACCCACCACCTGTACCTTTTCCACACCATCTCAAGGACGATAAACAGGATAAGCAATTCTCTAATCTCTTTAACATGCTTTGCAAAGTTCAAATAAATCTGCCTTTACTAGATGTTATTAGAAATGTGCCTTCCTACACAAAATTTTTCAAAGATTTAAATACGAGGAAGAAAAAGTATGGATTGAATGAGAGAATTGTTGTTTCTGAAAACTCTAGTGCACTTCTTCAACAACATTTACCACCAAAACTTAAGGATCCCGGGTGTTTTAACATTAATATTACTTTGGGAAATAAGAAAGTGGTAAAAGCCATGCTAGACATAAGTGCAAGTATAAATTTAATGTCATATTCGATTTATTTGCAACTAGGTTTAGGAGAATTGAAACATACTACCATGTCGCTTCAATTAGCTAATAGATCTGTGAAATATCCTAAGGGAATGGTTGAGGATTTGCTTGTACAAGTTGATAAATTAATTATACCTGTTGATTTTGTTGTGTTGGATGTATGAAAATCCATCTATGGACAAAGAGCATACTATTCTTCTTGGTAGAACATTTATGGCCACTACCAAGACAATTATAGATGTCCATTGTGGAAGTTTAACTATGATAGTTTTGAGAGAAACTGTCAATTTTAGAGTGTTTGATTCCTCCCCTTTGCCTTCTATATCCGCTATCGATGAATGTTCTTACATTGACCATACTGATACTCTTATTTATGATACCTTTTTACAGGATGAGATTGAAGACGAACTTGAGTATGCGTTAACAGTTGATAGGGTAGAGGAGGATTTAGATGATGAAACTAAGGGATACATTGAATTGTTAGATAATGTCGAACATTTAGAAGAACCTAGTGTGCCCTTAGAGTTACCCAAGACCCCATCTAAGGAAGAAAATACTCCACCTAAGCGAGTTGAAAGAATTACCCAAACATCTTAAGTATGTGTTTTTGGGGGGAGGGGGATACCTATTCGGTCATCATCTCATCCACTTTGACTCGAACCCAAGAAAAAGAGCTAGTGAAAATACTTAAGAAGTATAGTAAAGCCATAGGATGGAGCATTGGTGATATTTGAGGTATTAGTCCTACCATGTGTATACATAAGATAATTCTTGAGGATAATACCAAACCGGTAAGAGAAGCCCAAAGGAGACTTAACCTTATTATGCAAGAGGTGGTGAAAACAAAAATTTTGATACTCTTGAAAGTGTGGCTTCTTTATCCTATTTCAAATAGAAAATAGGTTAGCCCAGTACATGTGGTACTAAAGAAATCTGGATCACTATGGTTAAAAATGATAAAAATGAGTTAGTGCCCACAAGAATGATTACAGGATGGAGGATGTGCATCAATTTTTGTAAATTAAATTTGTACACAAAGAAAGATCATTTTTTCCTTCCTTTTATTGATCAAATGCTTGAACGTTTAGCAAGGAATGACTTTTACTATTTTTTGGATGGTCTTTTAGGTTATTACTAAGTGCCCATTGCTCCGAAAGATCAGGAGAAGACCACATTCACATGCCCATTCGTGACATTTGCCTTCAGGAGGTTGCCATTCGAACTTTCTAAGGCCCCTACGACATTCCAACGATGCATGATCTCGATATTCTCGGATATGGTGGAGAAATGTATAGAGGTATTTATGGATGATTTTTCAATTTTTGGAAATTCATTTGATGATTGTCTAAATAATTTGACTCTTTTGCTTAAACGTTGTATTGAAAGTAACTTGACCTTTAGTTGGGATATAATGTGCAAATTATAGTACTCACAAGTGTACGAATCACTCGTAGAAAGTGAAAAGCAAACCTCCGAGGTCGGTCTCTCAAGGAATTGTAATGGTTCTAAACAACCTTTTTCTTAAACTAATTAGAGTCCTAACTTAAGTAAAAGTACTAATTAAATAGCGTTCTAGTAAAACTAAAACTCTAAGTAACTAGAGTCCTAAACCTAGTAAAACTGTAAACAAGAGTTTGGTTTGTAACAAGATCAATGGTACGAACAATTAAGAAAAACAATAATGCAAATTCACAATCAATTCAAGTAGATATGAAAATCAATGGAGGATGTATGGACGTTTAGTTTGGTTAGCCATGCTTGCATCGAAAAGTAATGATGAAATAACATGAACGTTCTAATGAACAATATTTACCGGCTTTCCTTTTAATTACGAAAATTCCTACGATCGAGTAATTCTCTTTGTTGATTAACTAATTAACATCCTACGATCGGGTATATCAAATAGCAATTAAATTATGCGCAAGGAAATATATGCCAATCAAACTAATGCTATGACTAAGTCACTAATTTGAAGCTTTGATTAAGTATTTCGGAATAAAGTTACGGTGACATTCCTAAAACTAGATTCTCAGATTTTTCAACCTAACTACAAATCTCAAATTGGCCCATGAAAACTCATAATTAAATATCTAAACATGCTCTTAATCAAAAGGTAAAATTATTTATTTCAAAACAATAAAACATTCACCAAAACAATTCTAGCAAACATGGCAATACAAACTAAGCATCCATAATGAAATTAGCCGCTCATGTTCATATTAAAATTCATAGACAAATATAATGTGAACATACACTCAAAGAAAGAAGAAAAAAAAATAGAATTCTATAACAACAAGGAAATCCTAGATCTAAATACCGCTAATGGATGGGATGACGTTCTTCTCCATAAGCTCAATCTTCGATTGTCGATGGTTTCCTTGGATTCTTAGAATTGATTCTCTTGCTTCGTTGAGTGTGGCAAAGCTCCCAAAACTGGTTGAATCTCTTATTTTCTCTCAAAATTATAGTGTGTAAAAGTTGTATGTAAAGAGGATTCTAGATGGGGTATTTATAAATGTAAGGGTTTACACAAATCCTGATTGCAATAGGAATAGGCGCGCTGCGGCATACATTTTTCCCGTCGCGGTGCAACACAAAAGTTGGAAATATTGGTTGAAACCCGAGAACTCCCCGCTGCGGCATACATTTTTCTCGCCGTGACGCGGGTTGCCTTTCCTTTCTTCATATTTACCCCCTTACATATGTGCTGGCTTGATATGTACGACTTACATATTTTGACTCGTTTTGCCCGTAACTCATGATCCGAGCGCCGTAAGTGTTCCGTCTTTGCGTGTTTGCATTATTCAACTCATTTGACTCTAAAAATACCTGAAATACAAAACATACCCGTGATTCCGAATTGATAGATTTATGAAAAATAATCAAATAAACAATAATAACAAATCTATTTTTAAACAATTAAGCGCAATAAATCACGAAATGTTAGTACTTTTCGAGTACTTATCACAACCCCCAACCAGCTTCTTGCTAGTCTCTAGCAAGAGGAGCGATCTAAAAAATAAAAAATAAAATAAAACAAATAAAATAAACTAACCTAAATCACTTCCGTAGATTGTTACGGTTGCATTTAACATATGCAACAAGCCTTTAAACCCCTAGGTGGCCCTAGTGGACGAGTTATAGTCTCGTGAGAGTTTTTAATGATGATACCCTCAAACATCGTAACTAACAAAACTAATAAAGATTCTAAACATACTTGAATCAATCCATGTATATGTCTCAAAAATTGTCAACAATGAATGGCATACAAAATTGTTAAAAATCACTTAAGCTCAAAAACAGTCTAAATATCAAACCCATTTTAATAATCGAATTTTGAACAACCAATCATACCACAAGCCCGTTAGTTACACTATCTGATCGTGTCATGCATTATATTCATAGATTACATTTAATGTCTCATAAATGTGCAAGTAAAATATGAATGAAAATTTTGCACTTACAAAATCCATAGGCTCACTTTTCAAATCCATCTCCACTCATAAAAATCCAACTACCTAGAATCAATAGGACTTCATTAAGCTTGTAAAGTTGTGGTTAGGTGTGTTGTTATGAAAGTATTAAAATGATATTCTCAATAGGATAAGAGTACTTTTTATTTCACAAACTTATTTTCAACTTTTTCACCCAAGTGTTCTTCTTCATCCTTCTATAAATTCCATATTCCCTTGGATCTTTTTGCTTGATTTACTTTCTTTATTTTTCATGCTTATTATTTCAATCAATTTCAAATTTTCTTTTTAATTCAAGCAAGACAAATACAACATAATTGCTCATGAAAATCAAATATTACATTGAGTACTCTCATCACTAAGGGTAGTACAACATATATCAATGTTGAGTTTACGGGTGTCACTATGGATAAAATAATACGGGGAGGCTTGAAAAGTCCAAACGGTCCAAAGATGGCCTAAATCACTTTCTAAGTGGCATTTGATTCTATCATTTCGATTTAATGGGTTTTCAAATGAGTTCTAGAGTTTGTTGAGACTCAAAATATATCACGAACATGCACAAATTACAAAAATCAAAATCAGTCATACTAACCACACAAACTTTCACATATACCACAAAATCCTCAAATTAGATGAATCTAACATTTATGTGCTTCTTTACTTAGGTAAAAATTTAATTTCTTTCATATATCACCGTCATTACAATCACATTAATATCATGGACTTCCGGATTGACTCAAGTGGACACGACACTATCCTAACAAAATTCAAGTGACAAAAGTTAAAATTTAAAATTTGGTCTAAATTCATGCTCATGGAATATTTTTCCCACCCCCAACCTAATTTCTACATTGTCCTCAAAGTCAAAAAGAAAAACAAAAGAAATTAAGTAAAGAAGTGAGAGAAGTTACCCCCCTTTTCGTATGAGATTGTGTACATTACACGTACGCTCTGGTTCATTGTTCCTCGCTTTTCTCATCATGTGGCATTAAGTGTGCAAGTAACATGTATGAAACCTCTAAGTATATACATCACAACTCAAATCTAAATTTAAATTATAAATAAATCAAATGAAAAACAAAGACATAAAACAAAGTTAATTAGAAGTCTTAAACAATCCAAAATAAAATAAAATTAAATAAAAATAAAATTAAAATTAAACTAAAAAAATGAAAATGAATGAAAGAAAATACAAATGGGAGGCTCAATCCTCCATATCATCATTTTGCTCGTTGTCGTCCTTAGGTTGATTTTTGTGAGAAAATAGGAGGAAAGTGGAGAGAAAATTAGAGAGTGTTTAGGAGAAAATGAGAGAAAGTGAGGGAAATTTGGGGAAGAAAATTTTGAATCCACGAGCTGCCCATTTTCTAGAAAAATTTAGAGGCGCGCTGCGGCACAAGTTTTTTCCCACCACAGCACAGATCAATTTTGAAAAAAAATGCGTGAAACAGAACCATACTTGCCGCGGCACAAATATTTCCCTGTTGCAGCATGCACAAATTTTTAAAAATTTGTCCCAAAACAGAACCACACTCGCCGCGGCACAAATTTTTCCTGTTGCGGCACACAAAATTTTTTCACAATTCATTCTAAAATAGAAACTTCCTCGCCGCAGCACAATTTTTCCCTATCGCGGCACACAAAATTTTAAAATTTTTTATTTCTTTGGGATTTTTGAAAATGGGTAACGCATTCACCTCCAACCAAGATTGGGGTAGTGTCCTCATTGCTTCTTTAACAGGTTTGACATTGTCCTCCAAATTGATCTTATGCATACACATCACTGGACTAATGCCTCTTATGTCCCCAATACTTTATCCTATTGCCTTTTTATACTTCCTAAGCTCTCCAATCAATTTCTCCTCTTGTTTTTGGGTGAGTGTGGATGAAATAATGACTGGATAAGTCTCATTTTCTCCCAAAAATATATATTTCAGATGCTTAGGTAGTTCTTTAAGTTCTAATTCAGGTGGAACAATCTCATCATCATGTGGGACATCAAATAAATCTAAGGGTGTACTAGAATCATCTAATGATATGGCATTGTCTAATAGATCACTGTACTCCCTAGCCTCATAGTCTAAGATATCATCTACCTCTCCAACTATAAGTGCTACCTGTAATTTATCATCTAGTCTAGCTTGCACAACAGTATCATGAATAATGGGATATAAACATTCAACAAATGAGCATTCATCAATAGCAGATATAGAAGGGTAAGGAGATGAATCAGAAACCTTAAAATGTATAGTCTCTCCCAAGACTGTCATTGTCAACTTTCCACTTTGGACATCAATGATGGTTTGGGTAGTGGCCATAAATGGTCTACCCAAAAGAATTGTATGCTCCTTATCCAAAGATGGGTTATCTTGCATGTCTAAAACCACAAAATCAACAGGTATGATTAGCTTATCTACCTGTACAAGTAAGTCCTCAACCACGGCCTTCGGATATTTAACAGATCTGTCCACAAGTTGAAGGGACATGGTTGTTAGTTTTAGCTCTCCCAAACCTAGTTGCAAGAAAATTGAGTAAGGCATCAAATTTATACTAGCACCTAAATCAAGCATAGCCTTAGCTACTTTCCTATACCCCATAGTAATATTGATGATAAAGCTACCTGGATCTTTTAATTTAGGGGTAAGTTACGTTGAAGCACCGCACTAGCAATTTCAGACACGATAACTCTTTCATTAAGCTCATACCTTCTTTTCTTAGTGTTTAGTTCTTTAAAAATTTTTGCATAAGAAGGCACGTTTCTAATTACATCTAACATGGAAAATTAATATTAACTTTTGAAAGCATGTTAAATATATCAAAAGACTGTTTATCTTGCTTACTATCCTTTAAACGGTGTGGGAATAGTATTGGTGGTCGGTATGGCTCTGATGACTTATGTAACTTAGGTGAGCTAGATGACTCTCCAATTGTTGCCTTTGAAAGCTCTTCATGCTTGTCACCTCTTTCCCCAAATTTCTTAGAAATGGTGTTGTCATCTTCCATGTTACCTGCACTATAAGGTAAATCATTAGAAATTTCAGGTAAAACTTTTGTAACAACCTTACCACTCCGAAGAACCGTGATAGCATTCACTTGTTTAGGTTGACTAGGCAACTTTCCTTTCTCTTGTTTGTGCATTTGTTCAACTAGCTACCGCACTTGTATTTCCACTCTTTTTATTGATGCTTCCATAGAGTCCATCCTTCCACCACAGGATTGCATGAAAGTGTTCAAGATTTCCTCTATAGTCTGTTTATTTTGTGGAAATTGTCTATTAATGTTTTGGCCTTGTGTTTGATTTTGGACAAATGGTTGGCTATCATTTTGTTTCCAACCAAAATTACGGTGATTCCTCCATCCAAGGTTGTAGATGTTTGAATAAGGGTCGTTCCTAGGTCTAGGTTGGTACCCTTGCATTAAATTTGCCTCTTCGTTAGTACCTGTATAAGGATCACTTGTGAAAAAGTTTTTAATTACGGATCTAATAAGCCTAGAGGGGGGTGAATAGGTTATTTTCAATTTTCAACAAATATTATATAATCTAATCACAACGGCCAGACATGCAATCGCGTGTAAAGATAAATGCGGAATAATAAAACGACACACGATATTTTTAGGTGGAAACAACCTAGGCCACAACAATGACCTAAGAGGAAAACCACCGGTCCACCGGACCACCTAACTATCCACTATGAAAATAATGTTCAATTACAACCATAGAGTCCAGAAACTACCCGTCGCAGATAGATCCCCCTTTCTGTAATTTACTTACGAGCCGCTTGCTCCTTTCACAGCCTCCAATAGTTAGATGTCTGGATCCGGACCAACGTTCCGATCTACTTGAGTCACACAAGATCAACCGAACCCGTCACCTTCGGTAATTTCGAGTCACACGAAATACCGAACCTGTCACCTGTAACGTTAGCACAAAAACACAAGTGCAATGTGTGTCCTAGAGCGGATTCAAACAATAAACAATCCTAACTAGCAGATTCAATAACATGCGATGTAAAAACAGGATCAGCTAGCAAACTCTAGAACATTCAATATTAAGCTCAATATCATGCAAATCAATTAGGCATATGAATAAAACATGAAAAAGCCTAAGAACAATAGATGAAGAGAATAAGCACAATTCAGATGCTAGAAAGTATTAGTGCTGTATAATTCTAAATGCTCAAGTTAATTGATTATGCATAAACATCCCTTCACTTATATAGAGTCCAATCCTAGTTCAAATAGGATTTGCAATTCACTATAACTCTTTTCCTATCAGGATTTACCAATTACCACAATTATCCTCAAATAAGAATACTGTTCTTAACATTAAATGTGGTCAATTAGGTAAAAGAAACATAAGGGTCGAATTAAGAAATAGAGTTTGAGTAGGAATATAATACTGGCTCGATCGATCGACAGGCCGTCTCGATCGATCGAGAAGGTCTCGATCGATCGATACACAAAACTCGATCGATCTAACTCAAACAGAGAGAACCTGGATCGAAGTTGTTCTATACTCGATCGATCGAAAAGGGTTCGATCGATCGATCCAATTGCTCGATCGATCCAGTCCAAACAGAGAGCACCTAGATCGAAGTTGTCTCAGTCTCGATCGATCGACCACTCGATCGATCGATCAATACTCTCGATCGATCGACCAACATGTGCACAATTACATTTTTCGTTACGATCCATACTAAGTGTCGTGCTTAATTGTGTGAAGATGTATGCATGATATAATATTATACCTGTCATATGAGCGTTCCAAGCTTGATGACTCCATCACCATGTATCGTCTGATTAATCGGTGAATTCCTATTCTAGATTACAATCAAACATTTTGTCCACGAAAATTGTCAATACAAAATAAACCTTACAATCTCCCCCTTTGGCATTTTCGTGTGACAAAACCACTCTCTCACTACATAACGCTCATGGTTAAAATATCATTACATCAATTACATAGTGGACTGTCTATGATCTGGTGGACCATCTTCGCTTGATACTTGATACGCTCGGTCCACTGAAATTAGACAAACAAATAGCACACAATTTTGGCTTGAAAGCCTCATTGCTTATTAGTTCAGTGTACATAAAGGTGCGAATGAAATATAGTGTATGTGCAACATGAATCTTTCTCCCCCACAACTAATAAATGCAACATCTCCCTCTAAATCTAATCTCATAGCAACATGAACCTTTCTCCCCCTTTTTGGCATACGAAATTGACAAATCATGAAACACTAAAGATGATAAGGGTCACTCTCAACAAGGTGGGCTAAAAATGCATAAGAGCACACATGTATATGTCCAAAGCATGTAGGAGGAATTGCATAAGTCCAAAGAAGAATAATGAAATATGTATGCAATGACTCCCCCTAAGTTCTATGACTCTCTAGACGAAAAACAAATTCAAAAGAAAATTTTTTTTTTTTTTTTATTTACCACACAAAGTAATGAACTCATTTAACACGAATAAGCATACAACCAATTGAAAAAATTATTTTTGCTTAAATTTTGATTATTCATTGTATTAGCAAAATAAATAGGTCACATAAGCACACTAACACATATAATGACATATTGACATTCACTTAAGGTAGTATACAAATGTGAACTCCACTTGTATTCCAATAATTTCATTTATGACCAATTTTAAGAGACTCAAAAGAAAATAAGTTCATCTATCATGCTAAATCATAATTGAGTCATCAATCTTACATAATAAAATATGTCTATGAAAAAAGAGATTTTTTTTTTTTTAAACATTTTTGCTCTTTCTTTTTGTACATGCCAAATAGAATTTCTTAATTAATTTTTTTTTTTTTTAAAAACATGTACGAGCCATAAATCTAATACGATGACTTTCACACTAGTTATGAGGTAGCCCTCTCCGCTCACTACGGTAGCTTCACACATCATAGTAGGTAGCCCTCTCAATACTAGTTATCTTCCTAAGATGAAATATTTAAAAAATAAGAAATAGAGCTCAATATAATTTCGCAATCAAGATTAGCTCAAGTCTTAGAGTCTTTCAGAATTAATCATAAACTTCATAGATGACATACATGAGTGTTCAGTGGGTGTGTGCATAAGTTCAGTCAATAGTGTCATCATATGGTAACAAAGTAAATATGTGCAGAATTTTGAATTTTAGCATAGAATATACAATGAGAATCAAAATAAGCCACAAAAGATAAGGTTGTAAAAGTATAAGCATCATTTGAATCCAAAACCTTGTAGACCTTTTTTTTTTTTTTTTTTTTTTTTTTTTTTAATCCAAAAAAAATTAACAACAAAAAACGAAATAAACCAAAAAAAATACTCACCTAGGGTCATTTAAGCACTCAAACAAAAGTACCTAGGTGGTCTAGCAATAGTGATCAATTGATAGGAAACATGCAATCTTTCCTAACCCAAATTTTCATGAATTTTGATTTCTTTATGTTTTTGGGTTGAGACTTAATTGCATTAGATTTTAAAGGCATACTCTTAGGCTCATATTTCCTATTCAAATTCAACATAGGCATGGTATGATGATAATTATGAGTTCTATACCTATAAGCATGAAGATGATCATTAAATCGAAAAGCATTCATCAAAAATCTACAGTTAGGTCGAATATGGCCTTTTCTACCACAATGATGACAAACAGGCACAAACTTAACAGTTTTAGCTCCTACAGTTTTAGTGGGTGTTTGTGCAGAATTTGTAGCAGTAGAGATAAAGTTAGAAGACCTTACAAATGTAGTTTTTGAAGTGGAAGGTGTACAGTTTTCTTCTGAAAATCCAAGTCCACTTGTATCACCGAAAGGCTTACCAATGCTCAACATCTTGTCTAGTCGTTCAGCTCCAATTGTTAATCTTTTGACAGTTTCCTTTGATTGCTCCAATTCCTGCACAAGCTTTGAATTTTCCTGTTCAATACCTGCAAGACTTAAACTTAACTTGTCAAAATGCTCAGACAGTTCAACTTTTTCTTTTTCTAAAACTGATAAATTAAGGTCTTGCAAATTGATCTGTTCATTCAGCTTTGTTACAGTTATGAGTAGTTTATCTTTTTCTTTCTTGCATTTAATTAAATCAATAAATAACTCCTCAAAACTGTTTGCATTAAATTTATCAAGGATACGTTTACTTCCCTCTTCATCTGAGTCAAAGTCTGACTCACTGGAGTATCCACCAACAGTTGACGTAAAAGCTACGTAGTTGGTGTTAGCTTTTTCTGACCCACTAGCTTGATCTTCATCACTTTCTGTGTCACTAAGGGTAGCATTGAAAGCTTTTCCTGTTTTCTTCTTCTTGTTGGCACAATCTGCTGCATAGTGTCCAAAACCATTGCATTCAAAACATTTAGGTCCAGTGGGTTTAGATTTCTTACTTTCTGAACTCATTGGGGTGAATTCTCTTCCCTTACGATCTTTTCTGTTGAACATTCTCTTGAGTTTTCTAGCAAGTGTGAGTAGCTCTTCATCATCACTATCACCATCGTCAGCATTGGTGGTTTTGAGAGCAATTCCAATGTTCTTTTTGGGTGCTGGAAAGTTCATCTCAAATGTTTGAATTGACCCAACTAGTTCTTCAATCTTCATGGTGTCAATGTCTTTGCTTTCCTCTATCGCTGTAACCTTTGCTTCAAAGCGTTCTGGTAATGAGCATAAGACTTTTCGAACCAACCTGCGTTCATCAATTTTATCTCCAAGATTTGAAGAAGAGTTAGCAATATCACATAAATCAGCATAAAACTCAGAAAACGTTTCATCCTCCTTCATTCTAAGATTTTCAAACTTAGTAGCTAACATGCGAAGTTTTGTTCGTTTAACTTGGGACGTGCCCTCATGGGCAACCTCTAAAGTATCCCAAGCAGCCTTAGCAGTTTCAACATTAGAGATACGTCGGAATTCATCCGGCGACACAGCACTAAAAATAGCATTAATCCCCTTTTGGTTCCAGCCACTACCAATTCTATCTTGGGGAGTCCAATCAATCCTAGGTTTAAGTGTGACAACATTATCCTTGGTAACCGTAGGTGGTTCCCAACCATAAAGCACAGAGTTCCAAACACTTTCATCTAAGGAACGTAAAAAGGCTCTCATACGAGCTTTCCAATATGGGTAGTTAGACCCATCAAAATAAGGTGCACGGGTTGTAGAAAAACCCTCTCTCATATGATCCATAATAAGGTCCTAGGCAAACACTAAGTATATCTAGTGACCCGCTCTGATACCAATTGAAAAAGTTTTTAATTACGGATCTAATAAGCCTAGAGGGGGGTGAATAGGTTATTTTCAATTTTCAACAAATATTATATAATCTAATCACAACGGCCAGACATGCAATCGCGTGTAAAGATAAATGCGGAATAATAAAACGACACACGATATTTTTAGGTGGAAACAACCTAGGCCACAACAATGACCTAAGAGGAAAACCACCGGTCCACCGGACCACCTAACTATCCACTATGAAAATAATGTTCAATTACAACCATAGAGTCCAGAAACTACCCGTCGCAGATAGATCCCCCTTTCTGTAATTTACTTACGAGCCGCTTGCTCCTTTCACAGCCTCCAATAGTTAGATGTCTGGATCCGGACCAACGTTCCGATCTACTTGAGTCACACAAGATCAACCGAACCCGTCACCTTCGGTAATTTCGAGTCACACGAAATACCGAACCTGTCACCTGTAACGTTAGCACAAAAACACAAGTGCAATGTGTGTCCTAGAGCGGATTCAAACAATAAACAATCCTAACTAGCAGATTCAATAACATGCGATGTAAAAACAGGATCAGCTAGCAAACTCTAGAACATTCAATATTAAGCTCAATATCATGCAAATCAATTAGGCATATGAATAAAACATGAAAAAGCCTAAGAACAATAGATGAAGAGAATAAGCACAATTCAGATGCTAGAAAGTATTAGTGCTGTATAATTCTAAATGCTCAAGTTAATTGATTATGCATAAACATCCCTTCACTTATATAGAGTCCAATCCTAGTTCAAATAGGATTTGCAATTCACTATAACTCTTTTCCTATCAGGATTTACCAATTACCACAATTATCCTCAAATAAGAATACTGTTCTTAACATTAAATGTGGTCAATTAGGTAAAAGAAACATAAGGGTCGAATTAAGAAATAGAGTTTGAGTAGGAATATAATACTGGCTCGATCGATCGACAGGCCGTCTCGATCGATCGAGAAGGTCTCGATCGATCGATACACAAAACTCGATCGATCTAACTCAAACAGAGAGAACCTGGATCGAAGTTGTTCTATACTCGATCGATCGAAAAGGGTTCGATCGATCGATCCAATTGCTCGATCGATCCAGTCCAAACAGAGAGCACCTAGATCGAAGTTGTCTCAGTCTCGATCGATCGACCACTCGATCGATCGATCAATACTCTCGATCGATCGACCAACATGTGCACAATTACATTTTTCGTTACGATCCATACTAAGTGTCGTGCTTAATTGTGTGAAGATGTATGCATGATATAATATTATACCTGTCATATGAGCGTTCCAAGCTTGATGACTCCATCACCATGTATCGTCTGATTAATCGGTGAATTCCTATTCTAGATTACAATCAAACATTTTGTCCACGAAAATTGTCAATACAAAATAAACCTTACAACTTGCAAAAGAACAAACGTTAGCCCCATGTCCATATGAACCACAAACTCCACATACCTCATGTTTCGGCATTTGATTTATGTTGGAGGTAGTGAGAAGTTGCACTTGTTTAGTTAATTTAGCAAGATGCATGGCCATTTTGTTGGTGGAGCTTAATTCATAAACTCCAACTCCTTTTCCTCTAGAGCTCTTTTGTTGGGAATTGGCTCCCAACATCTCAAGCAGTTCATAAGTTTCATCTGTTATTTTCTCACCCAAAGCTCCTCCTGCAACGTTGTCAACTGTGAATTGACATTGTAGTGTCAATCCGTCGTAGAAAAACTAATTCTGTAGCTGCAACGGGAAGTGGTGATGTGTGATGTGTTAAAATGTGTACTCGCAAGTGTACGAATCACTCGTAGTAAAGTGATAAGCAACTTCCAAGGTCGGTCTCTCAAGGAATTGCAGTGGTTTTAAATAACTAACTTTTTAATCTAAATAGAGTTCTAATGAAAATAAAAGACTAATTAAATAGAGTTCTAGTAAAACTAAAACTCTAAGTAACTAGAATCCTAAAGCTAGTAAAACTGTAAAAAGATGTTTAATTTGTAACGGGAACAAAGTACGAGCAATTAAACGAAAACAAAATCGCAATTAAACAATCAATTCAGATATATTTGAAGATCAATGGAGGATGTATGGACGTTTAGCTTGGTTAACCATGTTTGCATCGAAAAAGTATGGTGATATGCATGAACGTCCTATATGAATTAAACTACCGGCTTTCCTTTTAATTACGAAACTCCTTTTGGCCGGGGTAGGTTTCTTTGTTGATTAACTAATTAACCGCCTTTGGCCGGGGTAAATTAACTAGCTATCAAATTATGCGCAAGGAAATTATGCCAATCAAATTAATGCTATGACTAAGTCACTAACTTGAAGCTTTGATTAAGTGTTTCGGAAAAGAGTTAAGGTGACGTTCCTCTAACTAAATTCTCAGATTTTTCAGTCTAACTACGAACACCAAATTGGCCCATGATTATTCATAATCAAACATTTAAACATGCTCTTAATCAAAAAGTAATTCATTCATAAATCAATTAAATACACCATACACAATCCTAGCAAACATGGCAACACAAACTAAACATCCATAATAAAACTAGCCAGACATGTTCATATTAATATTCATAGACAAATAAAATACGAACATACACTCCAACGAAAAAAGAAGAAAAATAGAATTCTACAACACCAAAGAAAACCTAGATCTAAATACCGCTTATGGATCGGTTGACGTACTCCTCCGTAAGCTTTATCTTCGATTGTCGACGGCTTCTTTGGATCCTTAGAATGGTTTCTCTTGCTTCGTTTTTGTGTAGTAAAACTCCCAAAGTTGATTGAATGTCGTGTTTGGTTGCAAAATTGTAAAGTGTAAGAGTTGTGTACCAATTCGAGTTCTGTTGTAAAGGGGGTCTAAGGGGGGTATTTATAGATGTAAGGGATTCTGCAAATCCTATGTGCAATAGGAATAGGCGCGCCGCGGCATGCATTTTCCCCGCCGCGGCGCAACACAAATTCTGAAAAATATGCAAAAACTCGAGAGCTCCCCGCCGCGGCATGCAATTCCCTCGCCGCGGCGCGCAATGCTTCTATGTTTTCAGGATCAAACCCGAGAGCCTCACGCCGCGGCATGCAATTCTCTCGCCGCGGCGCGCATTGGTTTCCTTCTTTTCACGTCCCCCCTTACATATGTGATGGCACATTATGTAAGGCTTACATATTTGTCTCGTTTAGCCCGTAACTCGTGATCCGAGCGCCGTAAGTGTTCCGTCTTCGCGTGTTTTCATCATTTGACTCATTTTGACGCTAAAAACACCTGAAATGCACTAAAATATACCCGTGACTCCGAATGGATAGATTTATGAAAATAATCGAAATAATAGTCATAATAAATCTATATATCAATCAATCAAGCACAATTAATCACGAAATATTAGTGCTTTTTGAGCACTCATCACAACCCCCAACCAGCTTCTTGCTAGTCTCTAGCAAGTGAAGCGACCTAAAATAAAATTAAAAACAAATGAAATAAACTAACCTAACCTAAATCACTTCCGTAGATTGTCACGGTTGCATTTAGCATATGCAACAAGCCTTTAAACCCCTAGGTGGCCCTAGTGGACGAGTTGCAGTCTCGTGAGGGTTTCCAGTGATGATACCCGCAAACATCGTATGACTCTCAAAACTAATAAAGACTCTAAACATACTTGAATCAATCCATGCATACGTCTCAAAAATTGTTAACAACAAATGACACACGAAATAGTTAAACATCACCTAAACTCAAAAACAGTCCAAACATCAAACTCATCATGGTAATCGAATTTTGAACAACCAATCAAACCACAAACCCGTTAGTTATACTATCTGACCGTGTCATGCATGATATTCATAGATTACATTTTAATGTCTCATAAATGTGCAAGTAAAATATGAAAGTGAATTTTTGCACTTATAAACTCCATATGCTCATTTTTCAAACTCATCTCCACTAATATAGAAACTAAACTACCTAGAATCAATAGGACTTCATTAAGCTTGTAAAGTTGTGGCTAGGTATGTGATAATGAAAGTACAAAAATGATGTTTTCATATGATAAGAGTACTTTTTATTTCACAAGCATATTTTCAACTTCTTTTTTTTTTTCCAAATGTTCTTTTCATCCTCCCTTAACTTCAAATGTCCTTTGGATCTTTTGCTTGATTTTCTTCTTTATTCTTGCTTATTATTTCGATCATCAAATTTTTTTTTTTTTTTTTTTTTTTTTTTGATGAAGCAAGACAAATATAACATAATTGCTCATGAAAATCAAATATTACATCGAGTACTCTTATCACTAAGGGTAGTACAATGTATGTCAATGTTGAGTTCAAGGGTGTGCTATTGATAAAATATTTCGGGAAAGCATGAAAAGTTCAAACGGTCCAAAGATGGCCTAAATCATTTTCTAAGTGGCATTTGTTTCTATTATTTCGCTTCAACGTGTTTTCAAATGAGTTCTAGAGATTGTTGAGACTTAAAACATATCATGAACATGCATACATTCCACAAATCAGAATAGTTAAACTAACCATGCAAACTACCACAAGTACCACAAAATTCTCAAATTAGATGAATCCAACATTTATGTGCTTCGTTGCTTAGGTAAAAATCTAACATCTCCCATATGTCATCGTCATTACAATCATGTTAATATCATAGATTTCCGGATTGAATCAAGTAGACACGACACTAACTAAAAACAATTCAAGTAACAAAGTTAAAAATTAAAAATTGGTCATATTTCATGCTCATGGAATATTCTTCCCACCCCCAACCTACTTTCTGCATTGTCCTCAATGTGAAAAAGAAGAACAAAAGAAATTAAGAAAAAGTGTAAGAAGTTACCCCCCTTTCGTATGAAATTGTGTCGTTACTCGCTATGCTCCGTTTCACTGTTCCTCGCTTCTCTGATGAAGAATGTATGAACATATATTGAACCTCAAAGTGTATGCACACAATTCACATTCAAACCCAATTTTTAATTATAACTAAGGCAATTGAAGACACAAAAACATCAAACAAAGTTAAACAATCCAAAATAAATAAAATAAAAATAAAAATAAAGGAAAATAAAAGAAAATAAATGAAAAAAGAAATAAAAGAAATAAAGACAAAGAAAGAAATACAATACCGAATGGGTGCCTCCCATTAAGGGCTTAGTTTAATGTCTTAGCAAGACGTGGCTTCTCTCGTTTCTATCCACCGTCATCAAAGATTTTGAAGTGTATGATATTAATTTTTCGAGCTAGTATGTCATTAAGCTTGTCCTTCCATCTCGGTAATTGTTTCCTAAGAAGCATAGCACACACTTTTTCGTGAAAATGGTATGGAAAAGAATTTGGGTATGTGCATGTCTTAAGTGCCTTGTGTGGCATGGGAGGTGAAGATAATTCCTCCTTGTTCTCCATAGAAGTTTGTAGAATTTGATATTCTTCGGCTTGACATTCTTTGAGAATTGCTTGCTCCCTACCTGTATTTTCTACACAAAGTGGTAAATCATCAAAAGTCTCAGGAAAATAAAAATTTTCAAAATTGTTACCACTTTGAAGGATTATGTCATCCTTCACTTGCTCAATTTGAGTGGGCAACTCTTCTTGTTTTTGAATTTGTTCCGCTAATTGCCCAACTTGCATTTCTATTCTGTTTATTGATGCCTCTATAGACTCCATCCTTTCACTAGTAGATTGTATGAAAGCATTCAAGGTTTCCTCTAAGGTTGGCTTCCTAGGTTGATTAGAAACTCTACTTCCTTGTATGAAAGAATTCAAGCTCTCTTCGAAGGTGGCCCTAGATGGATATGTAGGAAAACTTGAGCTTTGCATTTGGTATTGTGCATAAGGTGGGTCATATGGTTGAAAATTAGAGCTTTGCATGTTGTATTGGGCATACGGTGGGTCATATGAATTTGAGCTTTGCATGTTGTATTGGGCATAAGGTGGGGTAAAGTTTGCTTGCCATGAAGAATTATGGTGATTTCCCCACTCAGGATTATAGGTACTGAAATAAGGATCATTCCAAGGTGGGTGACATCTCTCATTAAAATCAAAGTTTGGATTAGGGGATGCATAGTAATCACCTGCAAAAGTGCAAACATTAGCATAATGCCCATATAAACCACAAATGCTACATACCTCTATGTCTGTCATATCATGCAGCTCTTCATTTGTATTGGCTCTTGGATTTCAGTATCCAGCCTGATTAGGTGCATTTTAAAATTTGTTGATGTTGTTGATGAACGGTACCTTTCAAAAACTAACAAAAACAACAGAGAAATCAAAGCACCACAGATTAAGCAATTAAAAACATTATTTTTTTGATTTTTTTATTTTCTGATTTTTTTTGAATTTTTTTTTTTTTTTTTTTTTGAATAAAATAAAAATAAAAATAAAATAAATAAATAAATAAGAGATAACAAATAAAATAAATAAACAAATAAAAAAAATTAAGAAACTCTAAAAAGTTAAAAAGAAAATTATTCAAAACGCCAATTCCCCGGCAACGGCGCCAAAAACTTGATGTGTTAAAATGTGTACTCGCAAGTGTACGAATCACTCGTAGTAAAGTGATAAGCAACTTCCAAGGTCGGTCTCTCAAGGAATTGCAGTGGTTTTAAATAACTAACTTTTTAATCTAAATAGAGTTCTAATGAAAATAAAAGACTAATTAAATAGAGTTCTAGTAAAACTAAAACTCTAAGTAACTAGAATCCTAAAGCTAGTAAAACTGTAAAAAGATGTTTAATTTGTAACGGGAACAAAGTACGAGCAATTAAACGAAAACAAAATCGCAATTAAACAATCAATTCAGATATATTTGAAGATCAATGGAGGATGTATGGACGTTTAGCTTGGTTAACCATGTTTGCATCGAAAAAGTATGGTGATATGCATGAACGTCCTATATGAATTAAACTACCGGCTTTCCTTTTAATTACGAAACTCCTTTTGGCCGGGGTAGGTTTCTTTGTTGATTAACTAATTAACCGCCTTTGGCCGGGGTAAATTAACTAGCTATCAAATTATGCGCAAGGAAATTATGCCAATCAAATTAATGCTATGACTAAGTCACTAACTTGAAGCTTTGATTAAGTGTTTCGGAAAAGAGTTAAGGTGACGTTCCTCTAACTAAATTCTCAGATTTTTCAGTCTAACTACGAACACCAAATTGGCCCATGATTATTCATAATCAAACATTTAAACATGCTCTTAATCAAAAAGTAATTCATTCATAAATCAATTAAATACACCATACACAATCCTAGCAAACATGGCAACACAAACTAAACATCCATAATAAAACTAGCCAGACATGTTCATATTAATATTCATAGACAAATAAAATACGAACATACACTCCAACGAAAAAAGAAGAAAAATAGAATTCTACAACACCAAAGAAAACCTAGATCTAAATACCGCTTATGGATCGGTTGACGTACTCCTCCGTAAGCTTTATCTTCGATTCTCGACGGCTTCTTTGGATCCTTAGAATGGTTTCTCTTGCTTCGTTTTTGTGTAGCAAAACTCCCAAAGTTGATTGAATGTCGTGTTTGGTTGCAAAATTGTAAAGTGTAAGAGTTGTGTACCAATTCGAGTTCTGTTGTAAAGGGGGTCTAAGGGGGGTATTTATAGATGTAAGGGATTCTGCAAATCCTATGTGCAATAGGAATAGGCGCGCCGCGGCATGCATTTTCCCCGCCGCGGCGCAACACAAATTCTGAAAAATATGCAAAAACCCGAGAGCTCCCCGCCGCGGCATGCAATTCCCTCGCCGCGGCGCGCAATGCTTCTATGTTTTCAGGATCAAACCCGAGAGCCTCACGCCGCGGCATGCAATTCTCTCGCCGCGGCGCGCATTGGTTTCCTTCTTTTCACGTCCCCCCTTACATATGTGATGGCACATTATGTAAGGCTTACATATTTGTCTCGTTTAGCCCGTAACTCGTGATCCGAGCGCCGTAAGTGTTCCGTCTTCGCGTGTTTTCATCATTTGACTCATTTTGACGCTAAAAACACCTGAAATGCACTAAAATATACCCGTGACTCCGAATGGATAGATTTATGAAAATAATCGAAATAATAGTCATAATAAATCTATATATCAATCAATCAAGCACAATTAATCACGAAATATTAGTGCTTTTTGAGCACTCATCAATGTGGATACTATATCAAGAGCAATTTGAATCTGTCCCAAGCCTCGTGGAATGGTTCTCCGTCCATCTGCAAAGAAGTAGCAATTTTTGTTCTTAGGTTAGACGTTTTTTGATGGGAATAGAACTTACCCATAAATTTATTGTAAACATCGTCCCAAGTGGCCAAAGAACAGGGTGCCAATGTCATGAGCCAGGACTTAGCTCTATCTTTAAGAGTGTAAGGAAAACACCTCATGCGTAGTTCATCTTAACTAAGTCCCTACAGTGGAAAATTTTGCACAGTAGCATATAATTCATGCATAAAATTTAAAGGATCTTCATTAGGGATACCATAAAAAGAGGGAAGCATGGAATAATGAATATTTTTCAACTTATAATTCCTAGTTGCCTCTGTAAGTCGAATGCACGATGTGGCGGTCCTAATGATAGGTCTTGCAAACTCTTTGTTCATCATCTGTCTACCCACGTTGTCACCCATTACTGCTTGCAATTGTTGTTGGACCTCTTCCTCTTGAATTTGATTGTCCAGTTTCTTTGATCGGTGTTTGATCCTATGAATGTTGTCAATGAACGTAGAGAGTTCCTTGTTAAGTGACCTCCAACCCTGCATGCACAAATAAGAAGCAAACAAAGATCAAGGCAGCAGTGAAATTGTAATTTAAGCACTATTTTTTTGATTTTTTAATTTTTTAATTTTTTTTTTGTATTTTTGAATAAAAGATAACAAATAAAATAAATAAACAAATAAAACTAATTTAGAAACTCTAAAAAGTTAAAAAGAAAATTATTTAAAACGTCAATTCTCTGGCAACGGTGCCAAAAACTTGATGTGCAAATTATAGTACTTGCAAGTGTACGAATCACTCAAAGAAAGTGACAAGCAAACCTCCGAGGTCGGTCTCTCAAGGAATTGTAATGGTTCTAAACAACATTTTTTCTTAAACTAATTAGAGTCCTAACTTAATTAAAAGTACAAATTAAATAGAGTTCTAGTAAAACTAAAACTCTAAGTAACTAGAGTCCTAAACCTAGTAAAACTGTAAAAAAAAGAGTTTGGTTTGTAGCAAGATCAATGGTACGACAATTAATGAAAACAATAACGCAAATTCACAATCAATTCAAGTAGATTTGAAAATCAATGGAGGATGTATGGACATTTAGTTTGGTTGGCCATGCTTGCATTGAAAAGTAATGGTTAAATAACATGAACGTTCTAATAAACAATATTTACCGGCTTTCCTTTTAATTACAAAAATTCCTACGATCGGGTAATTCTCTTTGTTGATTAACTAATTAACATCCTACGATCGGGTATATCAAATAGTAATCAAATTATGCGCAAGGAAATATATGCCAATCAAACTAACACTATGATTAAGTCACTAATTTGAAGCTTTGATTAAGTATTTCGGAATAAAGTTAAGGTGACGTTCCTAAAACTAGATTCTCATATTTTTTAAACTAACTACGAATCTCAAATTGGCCCATGAAAATTCATAATTAAATATCTAAACATGCTCTTAATCAAAAGGTAAAATTATTTATTTCAAAACAATAAAACATTCACCAAAACAATTCTAGCAAACATGGCAACACAAACTAAACATCTATAATGAAATTAGCCGCTCATGTTCATATTAAAATTCATAGACAAATATAATGTAAACATACACTCAAAGAAAGAAGAAGAAAAATAGAATTCTATAACAACAAGGAAATCCTAAATCTAAATACCGCTAATGGATGAGATGGCGTTCTTCTCCAAAAGCTCGATCTTCGATCGTCGATGGTTTCCTTGGATTCTTAGAATGGATTCTTTTGTTTCGTTGAGTGTGGCAAAGCTCCCAAAACTGGTTGTATCTCTTGTTTTCTTGCAAAATTGTAGTGTGTAAAAGTTGTATGTAAAGAGGATTCTAGAAGGGGTATTTATAGATATAAGGGTTTACACAAATCCTGATTGCAATAGGAATAGGCGCGCCGCGGCATATATTTTTCTCGCCGCGGCGCGCGTTGCCTTTCCTTTCTTCACATTTACCCCCTTACATATATACTGGCTCGATATGTATGGCTTACATATTTTGACTCGTTTTGCCCGTAACTCGCGATCCGAGCGCCGTAAGTATTCCGTCTTTGCGTGTTTGCATTATTCAACTCATTTGACTCTAAAAACAACTGAAATACACTAAAACATACCCGTGATTTCGAATTGATAGATTTATGAAAAATAGTCAAATAAACAATAATAACAAATATATTTTTAAACAATTAAGCACAATAAATCACTAAATGTTAGTGCTTTTCAAGCACTTATCAGGATAAGAGTCATCTTATGGTTAAACATGGCATTGTATTAGGGCATGTTATTTCTCATAGAGGCATTGATGTGGATAAAGCAAAAATTGATTTAATAGCTAAACTGCCACCTTCTATTAATGTTAAGGGAATTATGAGTTTTCTTAGCCATGCGGGTTTTTATAGGAGATTTATTAAGGATTTTTCTAAGATAAGTTGTCCTCTATGTAATCTGTTAGCTAAAGATGTTTCTTTTGTCTTTGATGATGATTGTCTGATTGCTTTTAATTTTTTAAAAGAGAAACTGACTTCTGCGCCCATTATCATGGCACCTGATTGGTCACTCCCCTTTGAAATTATGTATGATGTCTTCTAATTTTGCTATAAGGGTTTTTTTAGGACAATGAGTAGATAAGTGTTTGCATGTCATTTACTATGATAGTAAAACTCTTAATGACGCTCAACTTAACTACTCAACCACCGAAAAAGAATTCTTGGCTGTTGTGTTTTCTCTAGATAAATTTAGGTCTTATTTGGTAAGATCTAAAGTAATTATACATTCAGACCATGCAGCTTTGCGGTATTTGTTAAGTAAACAGAATGCTAAGCCAAGATTAAATCGGTGGGTTTTGCTTGTGCAAGAATTTGACTTAGAGATCAGGGATAAAAAGGGAACTAAAAATGTTGTTGCTGATCATTTATCTAGGTTAATTTCTGACTTTGACACTACTGAGAGTGACAAAGAGATTGATATTGTTGAGACTTTTCCTGATGAGCAGTTATTTTCTATGGGTCCAAACTCTTGGTATGTTGATATTGAAAATTATCTTGCTAGTGGTTTGTTGAGGCCTAACATTTCTTTTCAAGAAAAGAAAAGATTTTTTGATGTGTGCAGGCAATACTTTTGGGATGACCCATATCTATTCAAGATTTTTCAAGGCAAAGTCATCTGGAGGTGTGTGCAGGAAGAGTAGCATGCAAGTATTTTGACCTTCTGTCATAAACTTCACTATGGAGGACATTTTGGCTGTAAGAAAACTGACATTAAGGTACTCCAATTAGGTTTTTATTGGCCTACCCTGTTTAAAGATGCTTATGATTTTTGCATGCGTTGTGATAGATGTCAGAGGACTGGTAACATAGGTAGACGTAACGAAATGCCTTCTTCTTGATTTGAGTATATTTTAGTTGCGGTTGATTATGTGTGCAAGTGGTTAGAGGTGATACCCACTAAATCTAATGATGCTAACTATGCTGTGAAGTTTTTGAAGGAAACAATATTTAGCAGATTTGGGACACCGAGGGGGATAATCTGTAATGGAGGGAGCCATTTTTGTAATAAACTTTTTGATGGATTGTTGAGAAAGTACAACATCACTCATAAAGTGGCTACTCCATATCACGCACAAACATCCGAACAAATTGAAGTGAGTAACCGACAAATAAAGGGTATTTTGGAACGTACGGTGCGACCTACAAGAAAGGATTGGGCTTCAAAGCTCCATGACGTATTATGGGCTTACTGTACGGCCTACAGGACACCTATTGGGATGAGCTCATATCGGTTGATTTATGGCAAGGCATGCCATTTGCCCGTTGAGCTTGAGCACAAGGCCTATTGGGAAATCAAGCAACTAAACATGAACTATCAACAAGCAGGAGAGAAATGCTTACTTCAACTTGATGAGCTTGATGAGATTCGAAATGAGGCTTATGAGAATGCCAACATTTACAAAGAACACACCAAACGTGATGCGAACCGGGGGACGCGATTCCTATCGACCCACCTAGCTACGAGGCTAGGGAACCAAGAAGAAGCGGATCAAGACCCAAACAACAAAATTGGCATGGATTTCTAAGCAAAACACAGATTTGGCTGCAGGAAACTCACCACCACACTTGGATATTACGCACCACGCGCGGAGGAGAGGGCGAACGCCACAAAGGGGTGCAACTACCTTTGATAAGTTCTTGGGGGAAAGGCTTGCAATCAAGCAAGGAGCTCCATGGCTCTCTCAATTTGTTTTCTAACAAATTTCATTAATATGATCAAAGATTACAAAATGGGCTGCCCAAATGTCTATTTATAGGGCTCACACAAAACCTAAAAAGAAAAGACAAAATATGAGCCATTGGATTTGATCCAAGGGCTGAAATTACAAATTTTACATTGGCGCCGCGGCGGGAAAACATTCATGCCGCGGCGGGGAGGCTCGGATCACAAAAGTAAAACTACGCGGGCCGCGGCGGACAATTTACATGCCGCGGCGAGGAACCTTGCACTTCAACCCGAGAGGTCTGTGCCGCGGCGCCCAAAAGCCATGCCGCGGCGCGCACGTCCCTGGTCCTCTGCGCGCACCTCTGCCCACACTTGCGCGCGCGTCTGCTCGTCCTGCGCGCACGTCTCCCAGCCTGCATACCCAAAACAGAAACATCGGCGCCGCGGCGCACATATTTCATGCCGCGGCGAGCATGCCTCGTCCAAAATTCTGCCAAAGCAGAAACACCCGTGCCGCGGCGCATAAAAGCCATGCCGCGGCGCAGCTCCAAAATCTTGAAAATCCACAAATTAGCTTGGCACTTCATGGCTAACATGTTTGCGCCCTAGCTCGTGTTTGTGGCGTGCTTCTTTGCGCCGATATTTGACTCTTTTATTGGCATAGTCCTTGCCCCATGTCGTGCCTTGATTATGGTACGATCCGGTTCGTATCAGACCCCCTTTCTTTAAGAAGATTCGTCCTCGAATCTTTGCTATTGTGATGGGGATTGCTGAATTCACAATGGTTGAATCGAAGGCACGTTGAATCACACTCTTGATCGGCCTTCTGAAAGCTGTTTGTTCGAGAATGGAATGTACCAACGGTTGTTCAACTTTGACATCACCATGTTGCTCAACTCCAATGAAGTCAAGGGTTTGATCCTGTAAAACCGAATTAGCAACAAAAGGCAAAGAAACAATTTCGTTAGTAAGAATGTAAGTTTCTCCTTTCCGAAGATTGTCCACAACAACTGAAACTTCATTCTTCTTCTCACATTCATTTCTCTTTTCTTCAACCTTTTTTTCATTCTTTTCAACCTCAAAAATCCTCTTTTCCTCTTCATACACTTCTTGCTCGGATAAAGGCACAAGAGCGATTCTTTTGTTGTCTCTCACAAATTCATACCTATTTGTGATCTTATCATGCTTAGCTCCTCTCTCCACTTGCCATGACTTCCCCAATGAGATATGACAATAAGTCATGGGACTTATGTCGCAAAGTATTTCATCCTTATACTTTCCTATTGAGAAAGGCACCAAAACTTGTTTGCTTATCTCCAATTCACCAAACTCATTCATCCATGGTAGCATATATGGTTTTGGATGTTGTAAGGTTGGCAAATTCAATTTCTTCACCAAAGTAGTGCTAGCATAGTTAGCATGAAGCATTTCATCAATGACCACACGACACACTTTCTCGTTCACATGGCACCTAGTGCGAAACATACTTCCAAATGCTAACAAAATACCCTTCGTGTTTAACCCTTAGAATGATCACTCAAGCACTTTAGCTACTAAGCAATCCACACTATCCAAAATTCTCCGAACAATTGCAATATTCCGTAAACACCAAGTGTAGTTTGTAATATCCAATGTAAGGGACAAAAGAAACTAACTCAATGTGTTTGGAAATCCTAACTCTAGAAATTTTGGAAAGAATAGGGATTTAGGTCAAATTCACGAAAAGACATTCAACCAAACAAAACTCGAGATAACCCAAACGAGCAAAACACGATCCGTTAAAAATGTGAATGACACTTTAACGAGAATTTTGCAAAATTCTTGGAAATTGAATTTCCAGATTTTTTTTTTTTTTTTTTTATAAAAAATATCTAACGAGATATTTTCGGGAGATATTTTCACGAGATATTTTCGTGAGATATTTTCCGAGATATTTTCGGGAGATATTTTCGGAAGATATTTTTTTTTTTTTTTTTTTTTTATAAAATAAAGAGAAAAGGTTTGGCTCTCACTTTTTCAAGAAGAAAAATCACATGTGAGATTACCAAAATACCCCTCTTCAAGAAAAACGAAAATTTGGGGGAATTTCCAACACAAAATCCTCTCCAAATTCAACCAAAATAAGAAGCAAACAACAACATCACACAGGTTATTCCAGGAAATGCATTAAACACACAAAAACAAGATGAACACAGAATTTTTTTGTGAAGCAATTTTCTTGTTGCTATGAAATAGAAATTGACAAAAACTAAGATAGGAATCTAGAGTCTCAACCTAGAGCTCTGATACCAAATGATGCGAACCGGGGGACGCGATTCCTATCGACCCACCTAGCTACGAGGCTAGGGAACCAAGAAGAAGCGGATCAAGACCCAAACAACAAAATTGGCATGGATTTCTAAGCAAAACACAGATTTGGCTGCAGGAAACTCACCACCACACTTGGATATTACGCACCACGCGCGGAGGAGAGGGCGAACGCCACAAAGGGGTGCAACTACCTTTGATAAGTTCTTGGGGGAAAGGCTTGCAATCAAGCAAGGAGCTCCATGGCTCTCTCAATTTGTTTTCTAACAAATTTCATTAATATGATCAAAGATTACAAAATGGGCTGCCCAAATGTCTATTTATAGGGCTCACACAAAACCTAAAAAGAAAAGACAAAATATGAGCCATTGGATTTGATCCAAGGGCTGAAATTACAAATTTTACATTGGCGCCGCGGCGGGAAAACATTCATGCCGCGGCGGGGAGGCTCGGATCACAAAAGTAAAACTACGCGGGCCGCGGCGGACAATTTACATGCCGCGGCGAGGAACCTTGCACTTCAACCCGAGAGGTCTGTGCCGCGGCGCCCAAAAGCCATGCCGCGGCGCGCACGTCCCTGGTCCTCTGCGCGCACCTCTGCCCACACTTGCGCGCGCGTCTGCTCGTCCTGCGCGCACGTCTCCCAGCCTGCATACCCAAAACAGAAACATCGGCGCCGCGGCGCACATATTTCATGCCGCGGCGAGCATGCCTCGTCCAAAATTCTGCCAAAGCAGAAACACCCGTGCCGCGGCGCATAAAAGCCATGCCGCGGCGCAGCTCCAAAATCTTGAAAATCCACAAATTAGCTTGGCACTTCATGGCTAACATGTTTGCGCCCTAGCTCGTGTTTGTGGCGTGCTTCTTTGCGCCGATATTTGACTCTTTTATTGGCATAGTCCTTGCCCCATGTCGTGCCTTGATTATGGTACGATCCGGTTCGTATCAAAACGTTACCATGACAAAGGACTCGTTAGTAAGTCTCTCTATCCTGGAATAAAAGTACTTTTATTTAACTCTCGTTTTCAACTCTTTCTAGGAAAACTTTGATCAAGATGGAGTAGACCGCACCAATTGTGGAAGTATTTCCTCATGGAGCTATTGAGTTGCTCAACCCAAATACGCAAATAACTTTTAAAGTGAACGGACACCGTGTAAAGCCTTACTTGGAGGGAGTCGTTCACAATTGAGATGTGGAGTGCATTGAAGTGCATGTACCTTAGATCGAAACATCGTCTTGCTAAGACGTTAAACTAGGTGCTTGGTGGGAGGCAACCCACCATTTTAGGTAATATCTTTCTTTTCTTTTAATTTAGTTTAGTTTAGTTTTTTATTTTCCCTATCTAAATATTTATATGAACTGCTGTGTAATTGAAAACCTTGCGGACAATGTTTAGTTTAGGTATGGGGGTGCAAATTGGTTTGTAACAAAATTTTCGTGCTTTTGGTCAATTTTTGATGAATAATCGAGTCTTTATGCAATGTTTGACTGATTTTTAAAATGTTTAAGTTTTGTTGTAAAGATTGGTTTTAATTTACAATCTTTGTCTCATGCTTTTGATGTTAAAACTGAGATGAAACCGAATCTTGTGTTTAGGAATTGAATAGTGGAGACTACCTTGTGAGATTATTATTGAGCCTTTAATACTTCATTCTAAGAGATAATTATTTTCCTACTTCTTTAAACACCTTTCATATTATTTCAAATTGTTAGATAATTTTTATAAATTTTTGCATTGAATGTTAGGATTTTGAACATGTAATGAAGAATCATGTACCTAATTGAATTGTTTAGATTAAATGATTTGAGTAAAATTTAAAAGTATTTTCCTATTTCATTCATGCTTGACTTTAAAAAATATGAGGGAATTCCTATTTCCAGCACAAAAAGAGCTAAGATTTTGCCATTCACAAAATACATATGTATTTGGGTCTAAAAAAATCAATAAAAAAAAATAATAATAAGTTTATTATGACCCTAAATTCTTCAAATGTGAAATGATTAATAAAAAAAGAAAAATAGGAAATAATTTCTTTTAAAGTCAATGCATTTTCATACATTCTAGGGCATACACTTGAAGTTTTTGTTTGAGGATTTTAATTGATGCATGAGATTAGTAATGTGATTTCTTCATAAATCCAATCATTTGATTCCTTTCATAAGATCAATGTTATGCACTTTTGAACCTTTCTTGTTTAATCATACGCGAATCTATTAACTCATTTCTTTATATAACTTCTATTCGTATATACTTTGTTAAGTGTTTGAACCCATAGGATCGGTGTGATTTAGAGGATAATTCTTGTGAGGATTAGGGTTGAAGCGAATTCGTATTTTTGACACTAGGTTCGAGGGAGTCAATGTTGATGGGTTTTTAGTATTGAGGTTCAGATTTGTGAAGTGAAACTAATCTACATGTGAACCTTGATGTGTTAGAATGTTGGATAAATTTGGGTATAAATTATTGGTTATAAATTTGGAATAAACTAAAGCATGACAAGTTTTGTTAATTTTATTTTTATTTTTGTTATCTATATTTTTAATTTTAGTTTTGCTTGAGGACTATCAAAATGTAGGTTTGTGGGTATTTTATTAACACTATTTTGAGTTAGTTTTTAAATATTTATTTCATGGTTTAATTTGGTATTACTTTGATTTAGATGGGTATTTTCATGTTTTGTAGGTTCAAGCATTGTGAATGAAATAGTGGAGTGAAGTATTCAAAAAAAGGGCTCAAAACTTAACCCTTACATTGTAGTTCATTTACTATATAAGAGGGGGTTAAATTAGAGTAGAAGTACGTAAGGCTTATGTAGGAATCAACAACTATGTAAGGACCCTTACATGGCATTACAACATAGTGCGCCGCGGCAAACAAATATACGTGCCGTGGCATGGGGCTCTCAGATTGCATCCTAGGGAATAAGGAAAACAACGTGCACCGCGGCATGAAAAATGTGCGCCGCGTTGAGGGGGTCCCTGTTTTAGTTCAAAGTCCAAAAAACCATGGCGCGTCGTGGCAGAGGAAAACACACGCCGCGGTCCACGCACTCGAATTTCATTAAACCACCTTTCCAGCCCACACACTCACACAAACTAACCCTAACCTATAAATACATCACAAAACCCTCTTCTTCAACAAGTAGTGAACAGTGACAGTGAACAGTAGCCAAAATCAGATTGTTCCACACATTTTGAGAGAGAAATCACACCATTAATGTTACTCCATTGAAGCTTCATCAAGAATCTTGAAGAAGGTGACCATCCAACATCAAGATGCTGGTTCCAAGAGTGGAAGTGGGGTATTTTATTGTTTGTAATTTCTTTTCTCTTTAGAACTCATTAAATGCTTATTGTAATGGAAAACCTTGATTGGAATTTTGTTATGAGTAGCTAAACTCCTTTTGTGTGGGATTTTAGGGATGTGACTATGAATGGATTATTGTTTATGTGACTTATTTTATATTTAAGTGATTTATTTCATGTTCATTGTTCATAATATCTACGTTCATTAATTACTTTTAGCCAATTTAATTTATGAATATATGAGAATATTTTAGGGTTGAGCGTTAGGAACGTTATCTAAGTTCAATTGGGCATTTTTGAGAATGAGCCTAATTTAAGTGCATTGACTTGTCTTAAATTAGGTGATTAAATTATTTTTCTTATGATTAATGCTAATTAACTATTCGAATCAAAGAAGTTAATTAGTTGATTAAGAGAAAATTGCCATTGGTTTGGAATTTTCTTGGCTTAGTGAAATGGATCAATAAATTCTACTTTATATGCTTAATTGTGAAAATCACGTAAATTAATCTATCTGTAATTGGTTCAATAACTAATTTCCCACACTCGTTCATCTTATCGTTTCGACTACGTTTTTAACTTGCTTATTTTTCCTATTTTAAGGAATTATAATTTTGGAAACCATTTTCAAAACCAACCTTTGTTAGAGTGTTTAGGATTTATTTTTGTAACTCATTTTAGAGAAACAATTGACACATTTTAAAAACGCACCGTAATTTCTTGAAAGATCGACCTCAAAGTTGCTTATCACTTGCTATAAGTGATTCGTACACTTGCGAGTACTATAAATTGAACATAATATCCTTATAATTCATAGTAACTCTAGTGTTATTGTTCCAAGAGTTATTCATAACCCTGTGAACATGTTGGAATTTGAGCAAAGGATGATGAGGCTCTAGAAGACTTATGTTCTTGAGAAGTATTTGGACAGTAACACGGAGGAATGGCACCTGTTTACTGGTAACAAAGGAAAGTCAAAAAGTGCCACACCTTCTTTTGAAAATGTTACACCCTATAGTGGTGTCCCCAGTCATGATTCATCATGATTGTGTTTTATTGGAATCGTGGAGTATCGCCAATAGAGATACCCAACAAGCCTTACAGAATTTCTATCGGAAAGATAAACCTAATTATGTCTGTTTAGTTGAACCCAAGACTAGTCTATAAGTTCTTTAGGGTCATTTATGGTGCTCTCTTGGATACAGTTTTATTTGTGCCAATGTTCCCTCCAATCCTAAAATTTGGCTCTTTGCTTCACCCTCTATGGCATTAACTACTTCTATTTTGCTTCAGAATCATCAACATATTAGTGTTACCTACACTGAGAACTCTGCTACTCACTTGTTAACTTTTGTTTATGGAAGTGGTACTTATATCAAGAGAAAAGGTCTTTGGGATTGTTTGTTGGTTTTATCAGAACTGCAACCTTCTTGGTTGGTAATTGGGGATAATGCCATTTTGGGTGCCCATAAGGCTTTTGGATCCTCCCATGCAAATCTTTCTATCCAAGAATTTAATGCTACTATATCCTACTGTGATTTGATTGACATTGATGTAAAAGGTTCTTTCTTCCATTCTTTAAGGGCGGCATTTCTTGGGCCCCGATCTCGTCTTGATAAGGGTTTGTGTACTAGCTCCTTTTTAAATGCTTGGAATCAAGTTTCTTGTTGTACTTTTCCACAACATAATTATGATCATCACCTGCTACTGCTTTCTGCTGGTACTTCTATGCTTGGAGGTCCTCATCCTTTTCGATTCCATGGTATGTGGATAGATCACCCAGGTTTTTTGGATTTGGTCCTCTCTATTTGGTCAAATCCAATTCACTCTAACCCTATGTAGGTAGTAGTTGGCAAACTCAAGCATTTAAAAAAATCTTTAAAAACTTGGAATATGGAGGTTTTTGGTAATCTCGACCGCAATATTGAGTTAGCCAAGTCTAGACTGGCTGATATTCAAAAAGGATATAATGATGAGGATTTCAGTGAGGACATCTTTCAACTTGAATCTGATGCCATGGTTGATCTTGATAGGCTTTTAAAACAACATGACACCTTCCTCAAAGAGAAGGTTAGATTAAAATGGCTTAAGGACGGTGACAGGAATACTTCTTTTTATCATTCTATTATTCGTCGTTTAAGGGCTCAAAAGCCTCTTACCCATTTGGAGATTGATGGTGATATTTGTGATGATCCAGATGCTATTAGATGTCATATTGCAGGATACTATGAGAGGATGTTTTCAAAGACGATAGAGGGGATCCTCCGGAATTTTCAGTCATTGATTCAGTGGTTCCAAACTTGGTTTCTCAGGAGGATAATGTTTCCTTGAGGAAAATTCCTACTAGAGTGGATATAAAAGCCATGGTGTTTGATATGGATCCCTTGAGTGCTAGTAGCCCAAATGGCTATACCAGTAATTTTTTCCAACATTGTCAGTTCGGATGTTGTCAAGGCAATACAAGATTATTTTCGTTCAGGGAGGATGCATATCAATTCTAGTTTTGTCATCTTGATACCTAAGGTTGATCATGCTAGTCAGGTTGACCAATACAGACCTATTGCACTTGGAAATTGCATGTACAAGATTATCACGAGAATAATAGCTACTCGTCTTGGGGTTATCTGCTCTCGTATTCTCTCTTCAAATCAATTTGGTTTTATTTTGGGACGTAGTATTGGGGATTGCATGGCGAGGCATCTGAGTGCTTCAATGCTTTGGATATCCGTAGTCGTGGTGGAAATGTTGCTCTAAAAATTGATAATCATAAGGCTTTCGATACGATAAGGTCGGACTTTGTTATTGAGGGAACGATGTGTTTTGGCTTTGATGATGTTTTCCTTGGATGGATACATGGTCTTTTTACTTCTGCAAGAATCTCTATCCTTATGAATGGCTCCCCTAAAGGTTATTTCCTTGCTCTAGAGGGGTGCGACCAGGTGATCCTTTATCACTGTTGCTTTTTTGCATTACAGGTGATTTTCTTAGCAGGTATCTCTCTATCATGGCTGTGGATGGTCGGCTTGCCCATATCTCTTCTTCTCCTGGTATTACAACTCCTATCTATTTTCTTTATGTAGATGATTTGATCATCTTTGGAAGGGCTAGTTCTCAAAATATCCATAATATCTCCGAAGCTCTTCAACTTTATGGTGTTTTATTGGGAGAAATGGTTAACTTTGAAAAATCTTGCATATATTTCGGCAAGGGGGTGTCGAGAAGTGGAATTTTGTCTATTCAAGAGCTTTCGGGTATGCATTTAGGTGGTGATTCTATGGGTTATCTAAGGGTGACTCTTTTTTGGGTTACCCCACGTCGATGCTAGTTCCAGGGGTTGGCATATGGGGTTAAAGTTCAGCTTGACTCTTAGAAAGGGTTATCACTTTCTCTAGTAAAACGTCACTACTTGATCGCATCAGTTATCCATAGTATGTTCCTGCATTCTTTTAAAATTTATAGATGGTCAAAAGTGATTCTTGATGATATTACTAAAGTCATTTGAAATTTTTTCTGGACTAGCCATACGAACAAAGTGAAATTAGTTCAGGTTGCCTGGAAGGATTGTTGTCGTCCTCTTTCTGAGGGGGGTCTTGGTTTGAGAGATTTGAAAACTCTAAATGAAGCCATGTTAGCGGTTAATTATTGGCACCTTTCAAACCTTGTTGTACTTACGGAGGCAATTTCTTTATAGGAATGATATTCCTAAAGGGCATCATGTTTGCTCATCTATTTAGTCTGGCTTGACAACTCATTTTCGAGCTTTGATTGCAGATTCTCGTTGGTTAATAGGTACAAACTCGTTAGTTGAGATGCCCTTGAATGCTTTGGTTGGTCAATTTCAGACAATAGATGATTGGCGATTGCCATAAAATTTTGTTGACTCTCATCCGGATATAGGCATGGATATTAACTTAGTAGTTACAAGTACGGAGGATACTTGAGTCTAGTCCTGTTTAGTTAGAGAGGATGTTTCCACACGTGATGCTTATGATTCTTTGAGATCAGTGGGGCAAGTTAACAGTTGGGATAAAGAAGTTTGGACGCCATTTATTCCTCCATCCCGCTCTATACATTTTTGGAAAGCCATTCCAGGAAAGGTTCCCACTTATTGCATTGTCAAGAAGTGGGGTCTTTCTTTTCCTTCACGTTGCTTTATTTGTGGTAGATCGGAGGAGACGATCTCTCATCTTTTCTTAATGTGTCCTTTTGATGGGGCTCTTTGGGACCTCATTGCCTCTTTTTTTGGTTTGTGCCCCACACGGACATGTCACTTTCGGAGTTGTGCAGCGATGCTATGGATAGAGATTTTGGACCTCAAGTTCGCAATTTATGGAAAGCAAGCATTCTCTCAGTTATTTGGGTTATTTGGACAACAAGGAATAATTGTTGCTATGATGGGATTGCGATTCCTTTACGTTCCTCTCTTGCTACTATTTGTTGTTTCATTAGAGAAGCAGGCTTAGTCCAAACTGGTGCAATGAGAAACACATTGAATGACTTATAGATACTTAGTCTCTTCCTAGTTCGTATCATACTGTCATGAGCTCCAAGGGTGGTTCAAGTTAACTGGCATCCTCCTCCTTCAAGTTGGTTAAAGGTAAACACGGATGGGGCTACTTTTGGGGCACCTGATCTTTCAGGTTGTGCGGGTATTTTTCAAACATCTAAATCTTTTGTCAAGGGTTGTTTCTGTGTTCCTTTAGGGGTTTCCTATGCCTTTGAGGCTAAGCTAGCAGTGGCTATTCATGAGATAAGATATGTAGACAGGTTTGGTTGGAGTCTGACTCTGCATATGTGGTGACTTTATTCCGTACTAGATCTCATATGGTGCCATGGCAATGGCTCTCATCCTGGATAAATTGTTTGGCTTGGATTGCATGCATAGACTTCCACTGTTCTCATATTTACCGATAGGGTAATTCTACTGCAGATAGCTTAGCTTCAAGATCTTCTAGTTTTTGTTCCGCGACTTGGTGGTGGGATGTACCATCTTTCAAGTGCCATTTTACTATTTTTGATATGGTCGGCAAACTTTCTTATAGGTTCTGTTGATGCTTTGCTCTATATTCATTACTTTTTATTTATTTAATAATATTTATGGGCGGTTGGAAAATGAAGAGGGTGTTAAGGACTACTTTCCATTCTGATGGGGCACCTTGGTGCACCTACTGATTACAGTCTTCCATTTCCTAAAAAAAAGTTTAAAACAGTCCCTAAACGTCTTTAGGGACTGTTGTTTATCTTTTAGGGACATTTCATATGCATATGTTCATGTTCAATAAACAAGGTCGCTATGAAGTCAATAAATGGTATAAATAAGTTGGTAAGCATCTAATTATACAATGAACCACTTCAAATAAGAGCGTTTCGGACCTAACCCTAAACTTTATTGTCAAAATCAATTCAATCGTCATTGAAATTTGTATAATTCAATAGTTCATTGTTCAGTGAAACTTAATGCAACATTTCATATGCATATATTCATGTTCAATAGATAAGGTCGTTATGAATTCGATATATGGTAGAAATAAGTCGATAAGCATACAATTATGTAATGAAGCACTTCAAATAAGAGCGTTTAGGCCCTAACCCAATATAATTATAAATCAATAAAATTATCGATGAAATTAATATTATTCAATAGTTCCATTATTCAGTCAAACTGAATACAACATTTTATATGCATATAATCATGTTCAATTGTCTCTTTGAAGTCGATATATGGTAGAAATAAGTTGGTAAGCATATAATTATACAATGAACTACTTCAAATAAGAGCGTTTCGGACCTAACCCAAATATAATTATAAATCAATAAAATTATTGTTGAAATTGATATTATTCAGTAGTTTCATTGTTCAGTGAAACTGAATGCAACATTTCATATGCATATATTCATGTTCAACATACAAGGTCGTTATGAAGTCGATATATGAAAAAAAATAAGTTAATAAGCATACAATTATACAATAAAGGACTTCATTGTCAAAATCAATTCAAATCTTGTTGAAATTACTTACTTTTAGTGGTCCATTATTCACTCAACATATGTTAGCAAAAAAGGCGATATCCATAAAAGTACACAATGAAGCACTTAAGATAATATTGATATGACTAAAACCCTTCTACTCTCAAAATTAATGTAATTAGCATTCAAATTAGTTTATTATAGTGGTCCACTATTCGATCAAATTGAATAAAACATTACATATGTAAATATTAATGACAAATATTCATGTACGATATGAACCATGAATATGGTAAAAAAAACTTCAATAACCTTACAATTATAAATTGAAGCACTTAAAAATAATGGTGGTATGACAATATTAAACAATTGATTAATTTTAGTTGTCCATTGTTCAACCTTATTCAATCAAACATTAAATATGCAAATATGCATGTGAAACATATAATATCAATATGAAGTCAACCTGTAGTACAAAATTGTCGATAATCATGCAAAAATACATTGAAACCAATTAAGACAATGATTGCATGATATTAACAACAATTTTTGTCAAAATAAATATTATTACCATTAAAAAACTTTATTCTTAAAATTACCCTCTGGTTGCCCCAATATACTTTATGTATTAGTATGCCTAAACAACTCATCAAGCATCGTCGTAATATTACATGGTTATTATAATATATCTTAGATAAAAAGAATATCAAGTTATAATGTGAGTTTGTTATGATATTAGGACTGAGATTTATACTACTGTAATAACAATGAATGTCCACATCTTGTATACTAATTTAATGAAAAGTTAGAATAGCTCACTAGCGTCTTCAAACACAAGATGGTAAAAAAGAAATTTTTAATCACAACTTATTTTTACACTTGAACCAGTGTAGCAACAATTTCATTGTGTTTCCAAATGTGCTAGATAAAGCAATTTTTCTCATATTTATTCTTCTAGTAGGAAGTACTTAGCATCTCCCTAATGCAAATCCATAGAGCAGGTAAGAAGCATGAAGTTTGTTCGAAATTGTAAGTGAATATATTAATTTCATTTTGAGATTGAATTTATTGTTTTAATATTTCCTATTTGTTCTTTTCTTTTTAAATTGTCAGGAAACATTGTCTAATGGTGTTCAATTTCTAAAAACTTATATAGTTGGGATAAGGGCATCATATGACCATTTGAATATATTGCAATTTAAGTTTATTGATTTGAATATCCTAACAAAGGTAAGGAACACTATATGCTTGTAGGACTATATTTCAATTAATATGAACACAAAATTTTCTAAATTAAAGATTAAAGTTAAGGAACCAAATTTTAAATAGATGAAAACTTTTTAGACTAAGAACGTATTAAACCCATAAAATAACACTAAATAATCACATATTGAATATACCTGTGCTTATGGTTGCCAACAAAGCCGAACTAGTGATGCCTGAAATTCTAGAAATAGATATTGGTTGCAGACAGAGGCGTAGTCGTGGTGGCTGAGGTTTTACCTGTTCGTTGCAGATGAAGTTTAATAGCTAGTGGTTGCCCTCCTTCTTGATGATGCCTTGGTCTCTAAATAGTGCCTAGTGGACAGCTGAGGTTGGAGGTTGGAGATGCCTTGATGAAGCCGATGGTTTGCTAAGACAGAAGAGGCGATAGGTGTTTGCACAGTGAAGAGGACGAGTACTCTAATTTCTTTAGGGCAATGTCGGGCTTAATGCCTTCTTTTTATTCTTTTATCAATTTTGTTATTTTATTTTTTTCCCTTAGCCTCGTAACCGGCTGTAATAAGTAACATTTCATTCAAATACTCCTTTTTGCAAGATTTTCACCCATTGGTCCAAAAGTGCCATTCTTCACCTCCAATGGCCTATTCAACAAAAATGCCCCAAAGCAAGGATGAGCGACTTAGAAATTTAGGTACTTCAAAACCTAATTTTTATGTAAGGCGGCTTACGATGGTCTTATATGCAAATATATAAGACCATCCTATAAATTTTAAAATGATTAAAAATTATCCTATAAAACTTAACAATTTTTTTTCGTAATAGTTGTTTTATAAATTTTATAGGACAATTACAAATTTGTGATCACCCTATTTATTTCTGACTCTAATATGTCGTCTTATATTGCCCTTGTAGTAGTTGCAATATCTTTGAGATATTAGAGAACCCTCTTTGCAACATTCTAATGAATGTTAATGAGACTTTGAAGAAACTGACATAATTTATTAACTATGTAAGCTATCTCAAGTCTGGTCACAGTACAATATTGAAGACCACCAATTACACTTTTGTAAGTACTAGGACAAGAAATAATAGTGCCTTTATACTTAGACCTGCTCTTATAATTATTGGTGTGGTCATTGGTTTACTGTTTTCAGGTTCAGATTTAGTTAACAAATCTGAGATGTATTTGCTTTGTGGTAGGTGAAAACAATCTGCAGCTCGAATCACCCCAATACCAAGAAAGAAGGACAAATTTCCAAGTCTTTTAAAGAAAATTTGGACTTTAAAAGAGAAATAAAACTCTCAACAATGAGTACATGATTCCCTGTGAGAATTATATCATTCACATAAACTGTCATTATAGTAAGAGAAATGGTAGAATTGTGAATGAACATAGAGGCATCACTCTTTGAGTTTTTAAATCCCATCTCCAATAAGATCATGATAAGTGCTCGAAAAGCACTAACATTTTGTGATTTATTGTGCTTAATTGTTTAAAAATAGATTTGTTATGTATTGTTTATTTGATTATTTTCATAAATCTATCAATTCAGAATCACTGGTATGTTTTAGTGTATTTCAGGTGTTTTAAGCGTCAAATGAGTTGAATAATGCAAACACACAAAGACAAAACACTTACGGTGCTCGAATCACAATTTATAGGCAACACGAGTCAAATTATGTTAGCTGTACATAAGGAGCCAGCATATATGTAAGGGGTTACGTGTGAAGAAATCGAAGACAACGAGTATCGCAGCGAGGAAATTGCATGCCGCGGCGAGCACCTCTCAGGTTTTGACACTATTTTCAAATTTGTTATTGTGCCGCAGTAGGAAAAATGCATGCCGCGGCGCGCCTATTCCTATTTTAATCAGGAATTGTGTAACCCTTTAAATCTATAAATATCCCCTTTAGAGTCCATTGTAAACACAACTTTTATACACTTCAATTTTGCGAACAAACAAGAGATTCAACCAAATTTTGGGAGTTTTTCCACACTCAAGGAAGAAAGTGAATCAATTCTACGAATCCAAGAAACCATTGACGATCGAAGATCAAGTTTTTGGAGAAGAACGTCATCCAATCCATTAGCGGTATTTAGATCTAGGGTTTCTTCTTGTTTTAGAATTTTACTTTTCTTCTTACTTCTTTGAGTGTATGTTCAGATTATATTTGTCTATAAATTTTAATATGAACATGAGTGGCTAATTTTATTATGGATGTTTAGTTTGTGTTGCCATATTTGCTAGAACTGTTGTGGTGAATGTTTTATTATTTTGAGATAAATAAATTTACCTTTTAATTACGAGCATGTTTAGATATTTAATTGTGAATTTTCATGGGCCAATTTGAGATTCATAATTAGGTTAAAAAATCTGAGAATTTAGTTTTAGGAACGTCACCTTAACTATATTTTGAAAAACTTAATCAATGATTCAAATTAATGACTTAGCCATAGCATTAGTTTGATTGACATATTTTCCTTGAGCATAATTTGGTTACTAATTGATATACCCGATCGTAGGATATTGTTTAGTTAATCAACAAAGAGAATTACCCGATCGTAGGAATTTTCGTAATTAAAAGG
Organism: Elaeagnus macrophylla; assembly: GCA_029378325.1. Classification (NCBI taxonomy): domain Eukaryota; kingdom Viridiplantae; phylum Streptophyta; class Magnoliopsida; order Rosales; family Elaeagnaceae; genus Elaeagnus; species Elaeagnus macrophylla. The sequence goes on along the minus strand of CM055643.1, from coordinate 30,403,284 downwards.
AAAGCCAGTAAAAATTGTTTATTAGAACGTTCATGTTAATTCACCATAAATTTTCGATACAACCATGACCAATCAAACTAAACGTCCATACATCCTCCATTGATACTTAAAATCTATTTGAGTTAATTCTGAATTTGCGTAATTGTTTTCGTTAGTTGTTCGTTACCATTGATCTTGCTACAAATCACACTCCGTTTACAGTTTTACTATATTTAGGATTCTAGTTATTTAGCATTTTAGTGTTACTAGAACTCTATTTAATTAATGTTCTAGTTGAGTTAGGACTCTAATTAGATTAAGAAAAAGGTTGCTTAGAACCATTGCAATTCCTTAAGAGACCGACCTCGGAGGTTTGCTTATCATTTTCTACGAGTGATTCGTACACTTACGAGTACTATAATTTGCACATCATATCACTTTTAGCTTGTCATACCATAACCTTGGTTCTTGTTTAAGGCCATTCAATGCCTTTTTTAACTTGCACACTAAGGGTGTAGGGGAGATCCCTTCATAACCAAGTACTTGCTTTATAAAGACATCCACATGTAACACTCCATTAAGAAATGCATTATGAATGTCTAGCTATTTCACACACCAGTATGAGACTTTGCTAAGTTAAGAATAATGCGAATGTTTGCATGTTTCACCACAGATGAAAAAGTTTCAAAGTAGTCTACTCCTTTCACTTGACCATATCCTTTTGCTACAATTTTTACCTTATATTTATCAAGTATGCCTCCAAGTTTGAATTTAGTTTTGAACACCAACATGCAACCAATTATCTTTATGTTAGCTGCTTAGAGAACCAAATCCCAAGTGTCATTTTTCATGAGTGTAGTGAATTCAGAATCCATATCATTCTTCAATTCAAGAACAGACAGACTTTGTTGAAAAGACCTTGTTCATGTAAGAGCCTTTGTTGAGTAGTTAATAATGCCTTTGGTTTGTGAATTTCTACCTTAGATTTTGTAATCATTTGGTAAGTGTTGGTATTAGACATAGGAGGGTTAATTGCAAGGACAATAGGAGGATATAAGGAAGAAGGAATATCTTATAAGAAAAACCCAGAATGTGTAGGATAAGAAAAAGAAGAAGAAGAAGTATGACAAATTTAATGTGTATAAATAATATGGAGAAGAAAAGGACTCAATTATATGAGGTGCTGTTGAACAGTTTGCAGGTGAATGACCTGAAACTGGAATCTTTATAGAAAGCTAAGTTAAGTCTAACTAAGTTGCTGGAGAGAAAGACTGAGGCTCACTACCTATGTTTTAAGTATCAGTTCGGGATCCTTGTACTAGTGAACGACTAGTAAAGGTATTAGTAACAAGTAAGGGAAGTGTGACATTTTGAAAAAAAGGATATAGTATCATTTTTGATGTTGCTATAGTTACACATAAAAACATTGTTCTTTGAAGGGGAACTTGTCTTCATGGAACTCAACATGGCAATTTGTGTACATCTTATTTGAGGTAATGTTAAGACATAGATATCCTTTCTGTTTGGGGGCATACCCAAGAAAAGCACAAGCTGCCGAACGACTCTAAGGCAATAAAAACAAAAGGATCCAAAAAAATTTAAAAATTTATAATCAGGTTGTCTTGTGTAAAGTAGCTTAAAAGGAGAAGAAAAATTCAAAACTTTGGCAGGCAATCTGTTCTTCAAGTAAACTGTAGATATAATTTCATAATACCAAAACTTTAGCGGCATATCTAACTCTAATATTAGGGTGAGACTTATTTCTGTTACTCTTCTCAACCTACTCTCTATACCTCCATTATGTTCAGAGGTGTGAGGGCATGTTTTCCTATGAATCAAACCAGTATGATCATAGTCACTTAATAAGAACATGAATTCACCACCATTATCTATTTGAATTGCTTTAATCTTCACTTCAAATTATCTTTCATTCATATTATAAAACATACTTAATGCAGTTTTGCATTGACTCTTTTGAGATAAAAACTACACCCACGTATATCTTGAATAATCATCATCAAAAGGCAAACAATATTTAGCATTGTTTATTGAAACCATTGGACTTGTCCACAGATCAGCATAAATGAGATCAAAAGATTTCATTGCTTTAACATGTTTGCTTATAAAGGGCAACTTGTATGGCTTTCCCAAGGGCATACATAACATTTGAATTCAGATGAAACATAATTCAAACATGCATTATGTTTTAACTTCTCTAGAACTACCTCAGAAGGATGTCCCAATCTATTATGCCATTTTGCAAAACAAGCAACACTAAGAGAACATTTACGAAGATTACTACTAAAAGACTAAAATGACAGAAGCTTACTAGCAAAGGGTTGCTCTACCTCACCACAAATCTTGTATAAACCATTTTTCAGGTCTACCTTGGAAAAGGGCCTCCCTCGTTACTATGCCCTTAACATAGAAAAAATTTGGGTGAAGTTCTACATAAACATTATTGTCAAAACATAGCTTGTTAACTGATAACAAATAGCTAGACACTTGAGGAGTATGGAGTAAGTTTTGAGTATTAATTTTTGTTCATTGATAATGAGTTCTGAGTGAGGAAGCTTTTCAATATTGAGTCTGCATCCATTATCTACAATTACACTGTCCTAACCCAAATATAGCACAATATCCTCAAAATAATCTAACTCAGCTAAGAGATGATGTGTAACACCACTGTCCAACACCCATTCATGTTCTCCATTTGTCCCATCACTTTAACACCAGCTATCATTGGTGAAGAATTTCTTGAGAATTTTTTAGTGAGAAAATCTCTGAGTTGAAAGCAGGTAACAGTTGTGTGTCCCACCTTGTTACAAACTTCGCATTGAGGTTTTTCATCTGACTTATTATTCTTAGATCCATCATAATAAGAAGGATTTTTGTAAGGTTTATTTTGTATTGGCAATTTTCGTGAACAAAATGTTTGATTGTAATCTAGAATAGGAATTCAACAATTATTCAGACCACACGTGATGATGGAGTCACCAAGCTTGCAACGCCCATATGACAGGTATAATATTCCATCATGCATACATCTGCACACAATTGAGCACGACACTTAGTATGGATCGTAACGAAAAAATGTATTGTGCACATGTTGGTCGATCGATCGAGAGTATTGTTCGATCGATCGAGTGATCGATCGATCGAGACTGAGACAACTTCGATCTAGGTGCTCTCTGTTTGGACTGGATCGATCGAGCAATTGGACCGATCGATCGAACCATGTTCGATCGATCGAGTATAGAACAACTTCGATCCAGGTTCTCTCTGTTTGAGTTAGATCGATCAAGTTTTGTGTATCGATCGATCGAGACCTTCTCGATCGATCGAGACGGCCTGTCGATCGATCGAGACAGTATTATATTCCTACTCAAACTCTATTTCTTAATTCGACCCTTATGTTTCTTTTACCTAATTGACCACATTTAATGTTAAGAACAGTATTCTTATTTGAGGATAATTGTGGTAATTGGTAAATCCTGATAGGAAAAGAGTTATAGTGAATTGCAAATCCTATTTGAACTAGGATTGGACTCTATATAAGTGAAGGGATGTTTATGCATAATCAATTAACTTGAGCATTTAGAATTACATAGCACTAATACTTTCTAGCATCTGAATTGTGCTTATTCTCTTCATCTATTGTTCTTAGGCTTTTTCATGTTTTATTCATATGCCTAATTGATTTGCATGATATTGAGCTTAATATTGAATGTTCTAGAGTTTGCTAGCTGATCCTGTTTTTACATCGCATGTTATTGAATCTGCTAGTTAGGATTGTTTATTGTTTGAATCCGTTCTAGGACACACATTGCACTTGTGTTTTTGTGCTAACGTTACAGGTGACAGGTTCGGTATTTCGTGTGACTCGAAATTACCGAAGGTGACGGGTTCGGTTGATCTTGTGTGACTCAAGTAGATCGGAACGTTGGTCCGGATCCAGACATCTAACTATTGGAGGCTGTGAAAGGAGCAAGCGGCTCGTAAGTAAATTACAGAAAGGGGGATCTATCTGCGACGGGTAGTTTCTGGACTCTATGGTTGTAATTGAACATTATTTTCATAGTGGATAGTTAGGTGGTCCGGTGGACCGGTGGTTTTCCTCTTAGGTCATTGTTGTGGCCTAGGTTGTTTCCACCTAAAAATATCGTGTGTCGTTTTATTATTCCGCATTTATCTTTACACGCGATTGCATGTCTGGCCGTTGTGATTAGATTATATAATATTTGTTGAAAATTGAAAATAACCTATTCACCCCCCTCTAGGCTTATTAGATCCGTAATTAAAAAAACTTTTTCAATTGGTATCAGAGCGGGTCACTAGATATACTTAGTGTTTGCCTAGGACCTTATTATGGATCATATGAGAGAGGGTTTTTCTACAACCCGTGCACCTTATTTTGATGGGTCTAACTACCCATATTGGAAAGCTCGTATGAGAGCCTTTTTACGTTCCTTAGATGAAAGTGTTTGGAACTCTGTGCTTTATGGTTGGGAACCACCTACGGTTACCAAGGATAATGTTGTCACACTTAAACCTAGGATTGATTGGACTCCCCAAGATAGAATTGGTAGTGGCTGGAACCAAAAGGGGATTAATGCTATTTTTAGTGCTGTGTCGCCGGATGAATTCGGACGTATCTCTAATGTTGAAACTGCTAAGGCTGCTTGGGACACTTTAGAGGTTGCCCATGAGGGCACGTCTCAAGTTAAACGAACAAAACTTCGCATGTTAGCTACTAAGTTTGAAAATCTTAGAATGAAGGAGGATGAAACGTTTGCTGAGTTTTATGCTAATTTATGTGATATTGCTAACTCTTCTTCAAATCTTGGAGATAAAATTGATGAACGCAGGTTGGTTCGAAAAGTCTTATGCTCATTACCAGAACGCTTTGAAGCAAAGGTTACAGCGATAGAGGAAAGCAAAGACATTGACACCATGAAGATTGAAGAACTAGTTGGGTCAATTCAAACATTTGAGATGAACTTTCCAGCACCCAAAAAGAACATTGGAATTGCTCTGAAAACCACCAATGCTGACGATGGTGATAGTGATGATGAAGAGCTACTCACACTTGCTAGAAAACTCAAGAGAATGTTCAACAGAAAAGATCGTAAGGGAAGAGAATTCACCCCAATGAGTTCAGAAAGTAAGAAATCTAAACCCACTGGACCTAAATGTTTTGAATGCAATGGTTTTGGACACTATGCAGCAGATTGTGCCAACAAGAAGAAGAAAACAGGAAAAGCTTTCAATGCTACCCTTAGTGACACAGAAAGTGATGAAGATCAAGCTAGTGGGTCAGAAAAAGCTAACACCAACTACGTAGCTTTTACGTCAACTGTTGGTGGATACTCCAGTGAGTCAGACTTTGACTCAGATGAAGAGGGAAGTAAACGTATCCTTGATAAATTTAATGCAAACAGTTTTGAGGAGTTATTTATTGATTTAATTAAATGCAAGAAAGAAAAAGATAAACTACTCATAACTGTAACAAAGCTGAATGAACAGATCAATTTGCAAGACCTTAATTTATCAGTTTTAGAAAAAGAAAAAGTTGAACTGTCTGAGCATTTTGACAAGTTAAGTTTAAGTCTTGCAGGTATTGAACAGGAAAATTCAAAGCTTGTGCAGGAATTGGAGCAATCAAAGGAAACTGTCAAAAGATTAACAATTGGAGCTGAACGACTAGACAAGATGTTGAGCATTGGTAAGCCTTTCGGTGATACAAGTGGACTTGGATTTTCAGAAGAAAACTATACACCTTCCACTTCAAAAACTACATTTGTAAGGTCTTCTAACTTTATCTCTACTGCTACAAATTCTGCACAAACACCCACTAAAACTGTAGGAGCTAAAACTGTTAAGTTTGTGCCTGTTTGTCATCATTGTGGTAGAAAAGGCCATATTCGACCTAACTGTAGATTTTTGATGAATGCTTTTCGATTTAATGATCATCTTCATGCTTATAGGTATAGAACTCATAATTATCATCATACCATGCCTATGTTGAATTTGAATAGGAAATATGAGCCTAAGAGTATGCCTTTAAAATCTAATGCAATTAAGTCTCAACCCAAAAACATAAAGAAATCAAAATTCATGAAAATTTGGGTTAGGAAAGATTGCATGTTTCCTATCAATTGATCACTATTGCTAGACCACCTAGGTACTTTTGTTTGAGTGCTTAAATGACCCTAGGTGAGTATTTTTTTTGGTTTATTTCGTTTTTTTTTTTGTTGTTAATTTTTTTTGGATTAAAAAAAAAAAAAAAAGGGGTCTACAAGGTTTTGGATTCAAATGATGCTTATACTTTTACAACCTTGTCTTTTGTGGCTTATTTTGATTCTCATTGTATATTCTATGCTAAAATTCAAAATTCTGCACATATTTACTTTGTTACCATATGATGACACTATTGACTGAACTTATGCACACACCCACTGAACACTCATGTATGTCATCTATGAAGTTTATGATTAATTCTGAAAGACTCTAAGACTTGAGCTAATCTTGATTGCGAAATTATATTGAGCTCTATTTCTTATTTTTTAAATATTTCATCTTAGGGAGATAACTAGTATTGAGAGGGCTACCTACTATGATGTGTGAAGCTACCGTAGTGAGCGGAGAGGGCTACCTCATAACTAGTGTGAAAGTCATCGTATTAGATTTATGGCTCGTACATGTTTTTTTTAAAAAAAAAAATTAAAAAAAATTAATTAAGAAATTCTATTTGGCATGTACAAAAAGAAAGAGCAAAAATGTTTAAAAAAAAAAAAATCTCTTTTTTCATAGACATATTTTATTATGTAAGATTGATGACTCAATTATGATTTAGCATGATAGATGAACTTATTTTCTTTTGAGTCTCTTAAAATTGGTCATAAATGAAATTATTGGAATACAAGTGGAGTTCACATTTGTATACTACCTTAAGTGAATGTCAATATGCCATTATATGTGTTAGTGTGCTTATGTGACCTATTTATTTTGCTAATACAATGAATAATCAAAATTTAAGCAAAAATAATTTTTTCAATTGGTTGTATGCTTATTCGTGTTAAATGAGTTCATTACTTTGTGTGGTAAATAAAAAAAAAAAAAAAAAAATTTCTTTTGAATTTGTTTTTCGTCTAGAGAGTCATAGAACTTAGGGGGAGTCATTGCATACATATTTCATTATTCTTCTTTTGACTTATGCAATTCCTCCTACATGCTTTGGACATATACATGTGTGCTCTTATGCATTTTTAGCCCACCTTGTTGAGAGTGACCCTTATCATCTTTAGTGTTTCATGATTTGTCAATTTCGTATGCCAAAAAGGGGGAGAAAGGTTCATGTTGCTATGAGATTAGATTTAGAGGGAGATGTTGCATTTATTAGTTGTGGGGGAGAAAGATTCATGTTGCACATACACTATATTTCATTCGCACCTTTATGTACACTGAACTAATAAGCAATGAGGCTTTCAAGCCACATTTGTGTGCTATTTGTTTGTCTAATTTCAGTGGACCGAGCGTATCAAGTATCAAGCGAAGATGGTCCACCAGATCATAGACAGTCCACTATGTAATTGATGTAATGATATTTTAACCTTGAGCGTTATGTAGTGAGAGAGTGATTTTGTCACACGAAAATGCCAAAGGGGGAGATTGTAAGGTTTATTTTGTATTGGCAATTTTCGTGAACAAAATGTTTGATTGTAATCTAGAATAGGAATTCAACAATTATTCAGACCACACGTGATGATGGAGTCACCAAGCTTGCAACGCCCATATGACAGGTATAATATTCCATCATGCATACATCTGCACACAATTGAGCACGACACTTAGTATGGATCGTAACGAAAAAATGTATTGTGCACATGTTGGTCGATCGATCGAGAGTATTGTTCGATCGATCGAGTGATCGATCGATCGAGACTGAGACAACTTCGATCTAGGTGCTCTCTGTTTGGACTGGATCGATCGAGCAATTGGACCGATCGATCGAACCATGTTCGATCGATCGAGTATAGAACAACTTCGATCCAGGTTCTCTCTGTTTGAGTTAGATCGATCGAGTTTTGTGTATCGATCGATCGAGACCTTCTCGATCGATCGAGACGGCCTGTCGATCGATCGAGACAGTATTATATTCCTACTCAAACTCTATTTCTTAATTCGACCCTTATGTTTCTTTTACCTAATTGACCACATTTAATGTTAAGAACAGTATTCTTATTTGAGGATAATTGTGGTAATTGGTAAATCCTGATAGGAAAAGAGTTATAGTGAATTGCAAATCCTATTTGAACTAGGATTGGACTCTATATAAGTGAAGGGATGTTTATGCATAATCAATTAACTTGAGCATTTAGAATTACATAGCACTAATACTTTCTAGCATCTGAATTGTGCTTATTCTCTTCATCTATTGTTCTTAGGCTTTTTCATGTTTTATTCATATGCCTAATTGATTTGCATGATATTGAGCTTAATATTGAATGTTCTAGAGTTTGCTAGCTGATCCTGTTTTTACATCGCATGTTATTGAATCTGCTAGTTAGGATTGTTTATTGTTTGAATCCGTTCTAGGACACACATTGCACTTGTGTTTTTGTGCTAACGTTACAGGTGACAGGTTCGGTATTTCGTGTGACTCGAAATTACCGAAGGTGACGGGTTCGGTTGATCTTGTGTGACTCAAGTAGATCGGAACGTTGGTCCGGATCCAGACATCTAACTATTGGAGGCTGTGAAAGGAGCAAGCGGCTCGTAAGTAAATTACAGAAAGGGGGATCTATCTGCGACGGGTAGTTTCTGGACTCTATGGTTGTAATTGAACATTATTTTCATAGTGGATAGTTAGGTGGTCCGGTGGACCGGTGGTTTTCCTCTTAGGTCATTGTTGTGGCCTAGGTTGTTTCCACCTAAAAATATCGTGTGTCGTTTTATTATTCCGCATTTATCTTTACACGCGATTGCATGTCTGGCCGTTGTGATTAGATTATATAATATTTGTTGAAAATTGAAAATAACCTATTCACCCCCCTCTAGGCTTATTAGATCCGTAATTAAAAAAACTTTTTCAATTTTTACCTTTTTCCTATGTGACATGTCCTTGACCATTCTCCATACCCTAAAAAATTGATGAAGATTCCAAGAGGGTTGCTGATTCTTAGAACCTCCATTGCCCTTTAAAGCTCAAGTAAACCTTTAAAGCTCAAGTTACTCAACTTTTCCACATTAGCTTCAACCAATATGCTTTCCAGTGCATCACGTTGTTTGTTATGGCGTTCATAAAGAAGCAGATGATGCAATTCATCTAGGTGAGTGATATCAGACCTTAGAAGCATGCCTGTCACAAAATCATGAAATCCTCAATTTAGTCTATCTAGTACATATAGAACCATGTATGCATTTGCCACTAGTTCTCCTATCATTGCAAGATGATCAAACACTTGTTTCACACGAAGCATGAACTCATCCACACTTTGATTCCTTTGTTTTAAACCTTGCAACTATGACCTTAAATCCAACAACCTTGATCTTAAAGGTGTCGTGTATTTCTTTGTTATCAAATCCCACATTTCACTAGCAGTATTCTTGTGAGCAAGACAAGGTCTTAGTTCATTTACTACTGAGCCACTGATCCAAATTCGCAAGAGATTGTTGTACCTATTCCATTTTTGAAACTCAGGGTTCAGAACCTAAATTTTCAATCCATTTACCTCACAAGTTGTCATTTAAGTAGGAGCACTTTTGAAATCAAACAAATACTCCTCCAACCCATAAGTAATCACTACACTCTCTATCTATTCCTTCCATATCATATAATTGGTGTTGTCAAGTTTAACAGAGAATGATTAGTTAGTAGGAAAAGCACCTATGACTTGAGAAATCTGAGATGAATTTGAGTGTGGTGCAATTTATGTAGAAGAACATTCATTAGAAGTTTCATCAATGTTCTTCTCAAAAATAGCTATTGATGTTGAATCTGCCATTGAAAATCACTTACAATTTATGAGCAGAGGCTTTGATACCACACATGAAATTGAGAGGAGAATATTGCTCAAAGTCTATCAACGACTGAAATAGTCGAATCAATCCATTCGATTAGCATTAGTGCAATATATATAAGAATTGTACAAACAAATAAGAACTTTACGGGTGTCCTATCTAATGATTAGTGCTCTAACAAACTAAAGCATATACATATATATACATGTACAGAATAACACAATACAATGGACATTCTTTTAAAAAGGTCAAAAATCTTCAAAATGTAGGATATAAGTATAAAATTTCCATTTTTAGTGAAAATAAGGCATTATGTCAATAACTCATACTAAGATTTTTTTTAATTATATAACCATATTTCTCAAAAGCAAAAAAGTAACTATTAGTATATGAAGAAGAATTTTTATAAAAAGAAAAAAAAAATTATATGAAGAAGAATGAAAAGCTAAAGGCTTCACAGTCTCTTGACTTTCGAAAATGTGTACAATTTAGTCTAAGTTTTTTAAAAGATGCATTCCCTTATTTTTAATTAAGATAAGATAAATTCAATTTTTGTGAACTATTTTAGCTTAATTATTATTTAGATATGTAAAAGTCATGTGCCAACATACATGAGGGGTAAATTTGTCAATAATAAAATTATTTATTTTTTGTCTATAAGTGAGGGGCTATTGATTTTTGGAGAAAACTAAAATAGTTAACCCAATTAAGGTGAACTTAATTTCTCCTTGAAAATAACTAAGAGACACAAGTGTACTTTTTTGAAAGCTAAGAGACTCATGTAGCTCTTGTTTATTAAAAAAAGTACGTAACTCCTATTTTTTTATAGTTTTTATTCTTGTATGCAAAATACGGAGTTTGTATTTTACAGTGTGTTTGCCCATCCCTTTTTCTAGTTGATTATTGGTGGTTTAGTATATCACACACAAACTTAGAATATACTTTGTATGTTTTCATGTGCAATAAGTTCAATTTTGATTAATTATTTTAATTTGATTATATTTAGACATGTAAAAGTCATGTGCCACCTGCCACCATATGTAAGAGGTAAATTTGTCAGTAATGAAATATTTATTTTTCCTCCACAGTTGAGGTGGTGTTAATTTTTGGAGAAATTTGAAATAGTTAACCCAATTAAGTTGAACTTATGTACTCTTTAAAAATAATTAAGGGATAAAGTGCACTTTTTTGAAAGCTAAGGGACCCATGGAGTTATTGTTTATTAAAATAGTATGTAATTCCTATTGTTTTGAGATGTCATTTCGTTTTCAAAACATGGAGTCTGTGTTTTATTTAATGTATTTGTCTATCATTTTTTACTGTTGATTACTGGTGGTTCAATATATCATACAGAAACATAGAGTACATTTTGTATATTTCATATGTGATAAGTCCAATTTTGATTAATTATTTTAATTTGGCTATTATTTAGACATGTAAAAGTCATGTGCCACCAGTAGGTTGTATAGGTTGTGTATGAGCATGAATTGTGTTGGACAAAAAACTTGAAAGACATGGAGTAGTGTCAAGTACTGAAGCAAAATTATTGGCTAGAAAGGTAAAGGTGATGTCGAAAAAGGTAAAGGAGATGACCAGTAAAAGTTGAAATAAAACTAGGGGTTGTACAGGGTTTAGCCAAATTGGTTAGAATCAACATAGGGTCAAGAATATTCTTTCGCTGCAATTGTTGCTCATTAGTCCTCATCCTTAAAAAATTATGCACAAATTTTAATTGCTAGCAAGTGCACGAATCACTAGTAAACTGATGATAAGTTTACCCCAATATCAGTCTCTAAAGGAACTAGCAAGTGTTTTAAAACATTACTTATTACCTTATTTAGTTGAACTACTAATCCTAAACATTTAACAATTATCGATTGCTAAAAAAATTCTAAATTCTAAATTCTAAATTAAACTAACAACTAAATAAATTGCAAATAAATGAAATTACAACCAAGGTGAGGATGATGGATACTATGAGTATTTTAGGTTGCTATCTCTTCATGGAAAGAACAAATTAAGTCATTCAATTAAAAGTCTGATTTATTAATTTTTTCACTAAATCTAGAAAATCCCAGTGATCATAATAATTTTCACATATAATTAATTAATTAACCTTTTTGATTTGGATAATTAATTAATTAATTGAAATTAGCTCCAGGAAATATATAAACTACCTAATTCAATACAAGTCAATGCAATCAAATTAGGCTCTTTTTCATATTACACAACCAATCACATATGATGTTTCTAATACCTAGTTCTAAACTATTTTCTTCAACTACAAATACATCTTGAACCATCTTTAATTTATAATCAAAGATATTAGAATATGAACAAGAAATAAATTCAAAACTCGTATTTAATTAAATTATAAAATTGTTCTTTCAATCATTGAAAGCAATACTAATATCTCATATACATAACTTAGCCATACATAACCAAATTGTTGTCACTCAACTTAGTTATGAGAGGCAAACTCAAAATCTTAGAGAAGAAAGAAATATAATAATAAAAATACCCCTATTGATCTCCAAGCTCCAAATTCTAGAAATTTTCCCGTGTCAATTCCTTCAAAAAGCTTCAACAATGGAGGATCTTCTTTATATTTTTTAGTGACTTTGGATGGAAAAACCAGTTGCTATAGCAACTGGTGGCTGGATGTGTTTCTTGGCTACTCACCCCCTATTTTAGAGAATATAATGGGCTATTTATAGGGTCAGAGGCATTTTGTACGTGTCTTGGACTTTCTTACAATTTTAGATACATGGGCCACGACAGAGATTTTATTGTGCCATGGCGTGCTTTGAAAATTGGCTTCTTCAATTCAACTTGTTGATATTTGCTTCTTCCAGTATTGATATGAGAGCAGTGCCCCGGGGCATGAATTATTTTGGGACATGAATTGAATTGAAGTTCCAAGATACACAGATTTGAGCATAGTGCCTTGGACTGCAGCGTGAAATTTGTTGAGCCGTGACACGCCTTGAAATTGTTTTATTTGACATTTTTGTTCGTTCCAATTTGTACGAGTCTATTTTTTGCCCCATTTTCATTCATCTTTGCTTGTTTAAGTCCAAGATTCTTCCAAATTTCCTATAACTTACAAACACAAAAATTCCTTCCAAAACATGATAATAAAAAAGTAAAACATAAAATAAATGCTTAAAAATATAGCAATAGTAAGTCAAAATAGTGCTAATCAGAAAACCTCATCCAAGTTGGGTATATGCTTTTTGTTGGTTATATTTGTCACAAGTTAGGTATAGCTTAGATCCAAACCACCAAAAACATTGAGTACTTGTTCATGTGGGTTGATCATATAACCAGCGGTAATAACATGATTAACTAATTATGTTGCAACACTAATATAAGCTTCCATTCTTCAAAGCTCATTTCTTCATTGTTAGAAGCTTTCATTGCAACTGCATAAGTCTGGCTTGGGAGTCATCAAAAAAAGGATTTTTGCAAAGCAACACAATACTCATAAATAATGTTTTTAGAAACCAGATGTTTAAGATAATTGCAAGTTAGTGAGGAGTAAATCTAGTTCTTCACTGTATTATCCTTCCTATCCCAGATTCTATATTCTGAATTTTCTTCAAACTGTTCATAAACACTTCTTTCCCTAGTTTCTTGATCCACTACTTTTGTTGCTTTCTTAATAATCTTTGGAGGTGGGATAGCAAATCCATCAATGAAAATTTGGATCCTATAAACAGTTATTACATGCTTCAATTGCTCCTTCAAAATATGATAATTAGTGTCATCAAGTTTAAAATTGAAATTGGGATTAATAGAAAAGATATAATCGCATATGCTAGATGAAGAAATCTAGATTTGGGAATTAGATGGAGTTTTAGTAACTGTAGGCTGAGTAACCATGGAAGAAATATGAACAGAGAACCCATTAGGCTTTGATACCATGATAAAAAGAAAGCACAAAAGAATTTATAGAAAACAAAGGAAGAAAGAAGAAAAAAATTTCAACCAACAAAAGTTTACTTCATTTTATTGTATTTTTGTAATATAGTAGTCACTATGGTGTATCGTAATATAGTGTTCTAATGTGTATGTAGGTGTAAGTGCTATTGTTTTGGTGTTAGCATTCCTATGTGCAAAACTCGATGTCTGTATTTTACTTGATGATTTTGTTGGTCCCTTTGTAAGGTTGATTATTAATGGCTTAACATCACACACTCACATAGGATACATTTTGGTTCAATCATGCAATGCACATACTTACATATCTTAACGATATGTTAGATAGAAAGTTGTCTTTTTGTGTGGGGGTTTTGGAATTAGTCTAAAATTGGGTGACTCAAACTAGTTAGTTTTAGTGTGCTTTATTCTTTTGTCTGATTTTGGTCTAGTTCAAAGAGGAGTCTCTTTAATATTTACAAACACTGAGTGAGAGCAAAAAATGTGAGATTGAGTGAAATTTATTGAGATAGAAAATATATGATTGGCTAGTAAAAAGCCATATCTTTTTAAGAAGTTTCTCTCAAAGTTGAGTTGTTGTGTGTTGATTGTTAGCTGCAAGGATGCAACATGTTCCATAGGTAAGAAACCTATGTAGTAGTGTGTTGTGTATCGGCTAGTGTTGTGAGGTCATAATGTGGTGCATAGGAGATGAACCTATGTGTTGGTGTGCCATGAGTTAGCTGTGTGTTGTGAGGTCACAACATATTTGAATATTACAATTGAGCCATCAGTAGTCGATCACATCACATGGTGATGAAGCTTTGGGGATGATCTTGGATCTACTTGGATTAGGTGTTGTGTTGACATGTGAGGATAGGTGTCCCAACTGGTAGAGGTATTTGTATTTATACTTTTATTGAGTTGTATATGTTGATTTACTCATTAGTGAATTGCTTGCTGCTAGGTAGTTGCTTAAGTGATTGCCTTAAGCAACCTATTCATGTTAGCACATAGGGAGGGTATTTTGTGGGTTTATCACGTTACATGCTATGTTATGTATGATCTAATATTGTGAGAGTATAATCATCATTTACCAAATATGTTCCCACATAGGTCTTGAAGTCATTGAAAATCCTTTATTGATGTCATTGTATACTTTTCTGATCTATATGAAGTGTGCTTACTGCTTTTATTAATACATGTCGCAAGCTTGGATAGGAACTTGTGAGATACACCGTCATTGGTGTGTTGTAGATTATTCTTTCCTATCTATGGGTTGTATTTTTGGTGTGTTAATTTAATCATGCTATGTTTATTGTTTAATCCACTATGCTACTACTTAATTCACGTTATGAGACTTGCTTAGCTGAGTTGGAATAGAGATCATGAAAAGATTCAATGAGTTTGCATATCCACCCCTTTCTAGTTCTTGGTTGACAATTTGAGTTGGAAGTTCAATTCATTTTTTTGTAATTGTTCCAACATATAAAACTCTTAGTAAGTAAATGAAAATTTTATGAACAATTTTTGTGCAATTTTATTTGTATATATTTTTCAAAAAATCACAATTTTATGAACAACTAAATTATTAGAATATGAAATAAATGTGAAAATAAAAGAAATTATGACCCTTATGAGCTCTTGAAAGCTTTATTCTTCTCTCTCTCTCTTTCCCTTTTCTCTTTCTCTCTCTTTTTTTTTCTCTTCTCACTTTTAATTTCTCATTTTAATATACAAATCCTTTTATAATAATAAATTTACTAATATTATAAAACTTCATACTTTAATTTGCGTAGAGAAAACTCTCATATGTTTTCCTTCTTTCACTCCTTTTCTTTATTTAATTCTTTGGCATCTAATCAATATCACTAATTAAGAATTGACTTGTTAATTAACAATCTCCCACTTGAAGACTAATTTTAATATGTCTTCACACTTTAATCAACGCAATTATTTTTTATAGGTCTTTTCACTTTTGCAAGGGCCACCAAAGTTGAACACAATCTAAATTTGTTGATAGTCACTATCTTCGTCAACATGTTTGTTGGATTTTTTCTAACATGGATACTCTCAATTTTTAACACCCATATGCTAATAAAGACTTGATGAAGTGATAACAAAATCCTATATGCTTGGTTTTGGAGTGAAACACTGAATTCTTTCCTAGATGTATTGTACTTTGACTGTCCATAACAAAACATTTTTTTTCTGTTTGAATCCTAGCTCATTTAATAATCCTTGAAGCCATATCATCTCCTTACTAGCTTATGTCATTGCTACATACTCAGCCTCTATAGTGGATAATGCAACAATCTTCTATATCTGTGACATCCAACTAACAACTATAGTACCCACGTTGACACATAACCCATGGTATTCTTTCGATGATTGACTTCCCCTACAGAGTCAACATCTAAGTACCCTTGTACTTTTAACTATCTTTTGGTAGTACCAAAACTCTTTGTGGGGCCTTATAAATATGCCAAGATCCACATCGCTGCTTCCCAGTGAGTTTTTTCTAGATTGGACATAAACCTGATAACAGATCCCACTGCATAGCCAATGTCTTGCTTGTATAAATCATTGCATACATTGAACTTCTAATGGTTGAGGAATAAGGAACCTTAGCCATGCAACTTTTCTCTTCCTCCTTCTTAGGATAGTGATCCATGGATAGGCAAAAGTGACTGGCAAAGGGTGTACTAACTTTCTTGGCATTGCCCATGTTGAAACTCTGCAAAACACATCTTATGTACTCTTCTTGTGATAATTGTAAAGTCTCCACTTTACTCTTTTCTAGTGATTTGCATCCCAAGAATCTTCTTTGTCGAACCCAAGTCTTTCATGTCAAACTCCTTTTTAATATCTTATCCATATATGTTCATGTTACTAATATATCATCGTCATAAAGGAGTAAGATATATAACTTGAAAATATCTCTTAAAGTAGTAATAGTGGTTGGCATTACACTTTTAAAAACCTTCCATGGATATGAAGCCATCGAACTTCTTGTACCATTGTCTTGGAGCTTATTTCAATCCATACAAGCTCTTCTTTAGTTTGCACACCAAACTCTCCTTGCCCTTTTCTAAGAAACCCTTTGGCTAGTGCATGTATATCTCTTCTTCTATATCTTCGTGAAGAAGTCTTCACATCCAATTGCTCAAGAGCAACAATGCTCAAGATTGTTCGAATAGTATTGAGCTTAACAACATGAGCAAAAATATCAATGTAGACAATTCCTTCCTTTTGCTGGAATCCTTTGACAACTAACCGAGCTTTGTATTCTTGGAGCCATCGTGCTCATCCTTCATCCAATACACCCCTTTGTTGTGAAGGGCCTTCTTTCATATGGGTAGCTTTTTTAGTTCTCATGTTTGGTTAGAGATCAAAGAATTCATCTCATCTTTAATAGCAAGCTTTCACTTGTTGGCATCTCTGATCAACATACTTCATCATAGCATTCAAGCTCTCCTTCACCAATCATCAACATATAGTTCATGTATCTTCTATTAGGTAAATGGGGGCTAGAAGACCTCCTAAGTACAGAAGTTGAAGTAGGAGGTTGGGTTGTATGGGACTATTGTACACTACTCTATCCAACTAGTTCCTATGAATGAGGACTCTCAACAATCTATTTTGTCACAGGACTATATGGGGCACGTCTACATCTACATACTCTTGTCCACTCTGTTTTGAGTTTCCATCATTTGCAATATGTTTATCCTTATACATCACTCTTTCATTGAAGACCACATCTCTACTACGAATCATCTTTTCATTTTCATCATCCCAAATGTTGTAGCCAAAATCATCCTCACTATAGTTGATAATGGAGCATTTCTTTGACTTAGGATCAAGCTTATTCCTGCCTTGATCACTAATTTGCATATATGCTATGCAATCAAAAAAATTTAGATGTGAGAATTTTACCTCTTTTCTTCCCATACCTTGATCACTAATATGCATATATGCTATGCAATCAACTACGCGGTTGTGTTAACTTCTTCTGTCCAGAATTGTTTTGGTAGGCCTAATTGCATACACATGCTTTTGGCTCTCTTAGTCAATGTACAATTTAGATGCTTAGCTACACCATTGTGTTGAGGCATATCTAACGCAGTTCTCTCCATTTGGATTCCATGGTCATTGCAAATTCCTTGAATCTGGTGTCTTCATATTCACCACCATTATCGATTTTGATCTTTTTATCCTTAAACCTGTCTCATACTCAACCATGGCTTCCATACTCTAAAAGCCTCAAACATTTAGTACTTATGCTTCAAAAAATAAACCCATACCTTCCTAGAGTGATCGTTGATAAAACTCAAGAAGTAGAGTTTACCTCCAATAGATGAGATTATCGTGAATCCCCAATCATTGGAGTGAACAAGCTCTATCCTCTTCTTCTTCGGGGTTCTAAAACTTGTCTAAAAGTTAACTCTCTTCTACATTCCAAGAATGCAATCTTCATACATGTCATTTTCAACTGATTGAAGACCTGATAATCTCCCCTTTAAGTGCATAATTTTGAGCCCTTTTTCACTTATGTGACCGAGTCTCTAGTGCTACAAGTTGGGATTATTGTTGCCTACTACAACTGTAATTGAACAACACTCTTTTGCTATCATATAAAGAGTACCACTCTTATTTCAGTGTGCAATTTTCATTGTAGCTTTTGAAAATCTTCCAATCATCATCATAAAGTCGTGGTATAATCTTCATTAGCCAATTGCCCTACTGAGATTAAGTATTTTCTTAGGTTGAGGATATGTCTAACATTTTTCAACTCCTATATGAACCGGTTCATCTTAATCTTCACTGAACTTTACTAACAATATCACAAGGTTGGTTATCACTAAAGTATACCTTACAAAGGTTTTCAGGTACATACTTCTTGAAGAGTTCTTTTTGTCAAGTAGCATGGAACGGTGCTCCAGAGTCTAACACCCATGACTCTTACTTGCTCTCCAAAGAGCATATCAGTACATGATCTCCTTATGAGATGGAAGTAACATTTGTTTCTATTTTCGCCACCTAATTCTTTGATGAATTATTGCATTAATTTTTGTATTGTCTGGTCTTCCCAAAATTCCAACACTTAATGGTCAAGTTATAAGAATTATTGGGATTTTTAGATTTAGACCTTCTATCCTTTGATCTATCATGATAACTAGATCTACTGCATTCATTTTCTCTAGTTCTTCCTCTAAACTCTGCATGCAAAACTGAAGATGCTAATGCTTTATCTGTCTATCTTCATCGAATGTCTTCACAGAGGACTAGATGCTGAATGTCATCAAATTTTAACTTATTATTTTGTGTCGAGCTACTCATTGTTGTGACTGTAACATTCCAACTATTCAGAAGAGATGATATGAGAATCAAAGCTCGAGCTTCCTCATCAATTTCAATTTCCACTGAGCTCAACTTGGTTGTGATCGTGCTAAGTTCATTCAGATGATGGGCCATCGATACACCTTATGTCATTTGTAAATTTAACAACTAGCTAATAAGATGTACCTTATTTGATACTGATGGCTTCTCGTACACACTAGATAGAGTTGTCATACGATATGTCGTGGTCTTTTCCTTTGCTATATTAGAAACAACATTGTGCGATAACATCAATCGAACTACTCCAAAGGCTTGTCTGTCAAGAATAGCCCAATCTTCATCACTAATATCTTTTGGTTTTTTTTTTTTCTCAAGAGAGGTTAGTATGTATTCTTTTGATACAAATAATCATCTACCTACATTTTTCGAAATCCAAAATTTGCATCACATTTTCTTCATCTATGGCCATTACTCCCACTTGAATATGGTTGTCTTTGGATCATAATCTATTAGAAGGCTTTGATACCAATTATTAAAAAAAATAACAATTTTTTAAGCACCAAATTTTCGAGAACATGAAATAAATGTGGATAAAATAACAAATAAAATTTTACTAAAGAAAAAAAATTTACAATCCTTACGAGCTCTTAAAAGCTTTATTCTTCTCTTTCTCTTTTCACTTTTCATTTGAATATACTAAGACTTTTAGGATAATAAATTTACTCATATTATAAAAAACTTCATACCTTAATTTGTGTAGAGAAAAAACTATATTTGCTTTCATTCTTTCACACTTTTTCTTCATTTAATTATTTGGTTTCTAATCAATATTGCTAGTTAACAAATGACTTGTTAATTATCATATATGCACATAAGACAATAATATTTTGAGATGAGAAGAATCAAATTGTATAAGGAATATTGGTCATTACTTATTTATGCAAGTTGCTTTCAAAAATTTTTAGGAAAATTACCAAAAATAACATCCCTAAAATTTATAGTAACAAAACTAGCACCTCAATAATATTGAATATTTAATATTAAACAAGTCTAAATTATCGTCTTTCAATTCTAATTGAATGGATATTCAAAGAAAAATGACATATTAGTCATTTTTTAATTGTGAAAATATAAGTTTGAACACAAGGGGTGCTAGTTTTGTTATTATAAGTTTTAATGGTGTTATTTTTGTTATTTTTCTAATTTTTTATTAAAAATCTACACATGAGTAGTTAAATTCTTATCTTTAATATAAAGATGTTAACTTGTTCTTATATATATATATATTAGTTTTGGGCCACTTGCAAGGCACGTGCTCCCTTATATATATTTTTTATACAATTTATATTTACACACTTATTATTGAAATTTGAATTATAAATTTTTTATATGTTCAAGTAGAATTTATGTCATATGTGTATTTTTAAAATGTAAGAGATTATGCAGAATAAATTAAATATATTAAAATATTTCTTTTATTTAAATTGTTCAACTTTTAATGTCAAACAAGTTCTACTATTCAACAAACTGTTTCTAAAATAGATAATGTTAACATACGAATAGCTAATTAAAATGTTATATATTATTTAAAATTGAACAATAAAAAAATCTTAAACTAATACTCATAAATATACCTATTTTTAATGTGACAAAAAATGACCTGATAAAAGAATGGTGCTTTTTTTTTGTGTCAGTGGTAAAAGTGTAAAGCAAAATGAGTCCATTTAATATCTTTGCAGAATAGATGATTAAGAGATAAATATAAGTCCCAATTTATTTATAAGAAAATCTAATAGCTATACCTCTAGGCGAGCCAATTCCAACAAAGCCTAAATTTTTTTAAGCATTACTAATTTGACAACTGTTTAATGGCTTCATTCAATAATATCGAGCTAAAATATTAAGATCTAAGATCAAAAACTGGCTGAATTGACTTGGACATGTCAATTTCCATTTATCTCTCACTTCTTATATGTTCTTTATCCCACATTATGACCATTTCTTTCATTTTATCCTAACAAGAAAAATAAAAATTGCATAAGAATAAAGTCAAATTTTTTAATTTTATTTTTTTATTTTTTAAATTGTACTGTATAGAGATTATTTTAACTTTAATAAACTATAACTAAAAGATTTGAAGAAAAATTAAATAAAAATATGACTAAACTATCATAAAAATAAGTACAAAATCTAAGTACTATTTTTAAAATAAGTATAGGCCTTAGAAAGTCATCTTCCCATAAAATAAAAGTCAAAACAAAATTAAATTGATAAAAATATAAACCAAACTTTCATTTACTCACATCACAAATTAGAAATAAGAAAGAAAAAAAGAAAAACTGAAAAAAAAATAAAAAATCAAGCAAAATAATATCAAATAAATAAAAATAAAAACATAAAAACAAAATCAAATAAATAAGATGGGGACAACTCTCCTTTTTATATAGAGTAATAAATATAGGATTTTTTGTTCAATTAAAATTAGGATATTTTCATTGACTTGAAAGTTCTTCTAATTAGACTAGACACATGCATATATGAATATATATGTATATGTATATACAAGTATATGTGTATGTATGTATATATATATATGTATATGTATGTATTTATATATATATGTATATAAATGTATATACATACATTCATATATGTACTTAGGTGTTTTTAGTTACGTGACATTGCATACTGGGCTCTATGGAAAGGAAGCAGTTGTCTTTGAGATAGATAAAAGTAAATACGAATGGTACAACTTTTGAAAAGCTAGGCTTATTTCATTGTGTAGGTATTTTTTGAACTTCAAGACCATTTGTTAAGGGTAGTTTATATATCTTGCTTAGAGTCTCATATGCTTTTGAAGTAAAGCTAGCGGTAGCATTAATGCAGTAATGTGTGCATATAAATTTGGGTGGAGGTGACTTTAGTTGGAGTTAGACTCAGCATATGTTGTTACTTTATTTTAGACTCATTCTTTTTTGGTGTTTTGAAGATTGGATTCAGGTTGAGTTAATTGTTTAGAGAAAGCTACTCATATAGAGTTTCATTGTTCCCATATTTATAGAGAGCAAATGCTGCAACTAATAGTATAGCCTCTAGGGCTCCTAGTCCATGTATAGGTTTTATGCTACCTTTATTTATTTGTGCAATCTAAAATGATTATTGGTTTCAAGTAACTACCTCATTCACCAATTTACAATATGTATAGTGGGAAAAAGATTCAAATTTAAAAAATAATAATAAGAATAATAACATGAGAAACTAATTAAGGAAAATCAAATATTCAAATTAAACTCTCATTTTATTATTAAATGAGTGCATGTAATATAAAAGAAGCAAAATTACAAACACACAATTTTGATACCCATGAAACTTATAAAAAGTTGACAAATTTATTTGAGTGAGTAGTGAAAAGAAAACGATAATACAACATTATTTAAAATTGTTGCTGGATTGGGGTTCAAAATAACTTCCGTAGGCCATGTGTGAATTAAGTAAATATATAGTAGTAGAAGGCTTTTTGATCACTTTTCAGCAGTAGTGACCTCAGAAATATTAAGAAATTGGACTTCAACAATAGCCTTATCATCACCACTGTCTAGAACAAACCCATTTGCCGAGTTCAAGAACTCTGCTGTTGGCATAAAGTCTACAAAACCACCATATGCCTGGCTTTGGAACCAAAACGGACCTGCGATTAATCATGTTTATTAGTTAATTAATTCCACAATTTAATTATTAAAAATATTTAATTCTAAACCCACCTTCTTTTACTCTGTCATTGACACGATTGAACCTGTTCACTATTCGGAGCTTGAACTCAGCAAAAACACTCTTCTTATCTGCAAGTTTGTCCCAATCATCAATCTCTAAGAAAAGGGACACAACATTTTGGGAAGATTCTCCTCTTGGATAGAGCCTTATCAACCTACAATAATTAACAAATTAATTAATTTAATTAATTAAAAACAAGTAATTAAAGGATGGTGAGTGAAAATATAAATAGACCAAGTTTTAAATATAATTTACCAGACATACATGCATATAACGATGATATTGACATATAGTGAAAAAAGTTCATCTGATCCTTTTATTTTTTTTTTAAAAATTGAAAAAGGGTAAGAGTAACGACGACATAAACGACTAAAGTATAGTGTATGCAGTGTGTATATTAATTTATGTAAAATTTATAATGTCATAATGTATTAACAAATATTTTATATTTAGGGATGTTAATTATTAAATGAATGATACATACCAGTTAGTCCCTGCGACTGTCTGGAAAGGACTTGATTTCATGAAGCCGTTCAAGTTACTGCGAATATTTGTAAACTCGAACCTAAAAACACCAGCAGGAGGGTTCTTAATGAGACGAAGAGTTTCCTCTTTCACAGTTGGGGTCATAATCCAAACTTCAGCTCCAAATTGGCAGAAATCATCAACCAAGTACTTGCTTTCAAAATCACTTATGGAAACCATTTGCGAAAAACCCCATTCTAGCTTTCTCCTATGAAAACGCCGTACTTCACCATCCCTCTCTGTAATCCAACAATATTTACATAAATCATTCAATTTTTTGAAAATAAAAAAGAATAATGATCATGACCAATGTATTCCAATGTGGTATTAGTGTTTAAGTCCTCTTATTTGCCCATTTTTATTTTAATGTTTAAGCTATACCATTTTAGTTCTTTTATTATACACAATTCTTTTCAATTTCGTATCCATCTGGTCAAATTTTATCTCTCTTTATATTTCTTTCAGTACGTAAGCATACTACTATGTAAAATAGAGTTTAATAATAAATATAGATGGGAGAGGATTTGTAGTTACAAAATTATAAGCAATTGTTTATTTACACTACACATCTTAACCATTGAGATTTAGTGGGATAGGAGAGATAAAATAAAAGAAATTTATTATCTTGAATTTCAATCCTTAAAAATAATGTAAAAAATTAAATAATAAATTGTATTTTTTTATCTTATTCTTTATATATATATATATATATATATATATATATATAAATAAAGGGATGATAAATTTTTCAACATTTTAACTTTGATTCATTTACTTTTTCTTATATTCTTGTTCCTTTATTTTTTAATTTTTTTACATTTCACGTAAAGTCCAACTTTAAGTTGGTCTCAAATTTTTGACAAATGTGTAAAATTAAAAAGTAGATTTAGAAGAAAAACAAAATATGAGGACCAAAGTGTGAAAATAAAAAGTAAAATGATCAAATTATAAATAAATAAATAAAGTGGACCAAAACGTAAAATAATAAAAGGTTTAGAGACTATTTATTTATTTACTTTTATAAAAGGTTGTAGTTAGCAGTTTTCAGTGAGTGCACCGGGACATCCCAACTAGGTTGGCACCTCCTTAGCACCTTCTTCATTAGACCGCTCACCACTAATATTATTAAAGCTTAATAAAATTAAATATACAAATAAATATTCTCAACAAAACCTGTAATTACACTACAACAAAACTGATCTTTAGTCTCGGAAAATTGGCCACGGTTTTACAAAAAACCGAGGCTATAGGTTTTTGGTCACGGTCTTCTAAAAACCGTGACCATAGTATATATATATAGTCTCGGTTTTTAAAATAACCGTGACCATAAGTGAAGTAAAATTTTTTTTTAAATTTATAGCCACGGTTTTTAAATAACCGTGACCTTATCATGTAATATAGTCTCGGTTTTAAATTAACCGTGACCATAAGTGAAGTAAAATTGTTTTTTTTTTTTTTTGATAAGACGTAAAATTGTTTTTATTATAAAAAAAAACCTAACTAATTATATGTAGAAAAAAAAAATCTGCTGGGAAACCTAATTAATAAGTGATCGAAGACAGATAGAAACGTACGTCTGGCCTCCTCGCACCGTGCGGCGCCATTGAAATCGAACGACCTAGCATCCCCAGTCGGCCTCCTCGCACCTGCTGACGGCGCCATTGAAAGCGAACGACCCACAGCAGCCCCAGCCGGGCTCCTTAGCATCCCCAGTCGGCCTCCTCGCACCTGCTGACGGCGCCATTGAAAGCGAACGACCCACAGCAGCCCCAGCCGGCCTCCTCGCAACCTCCGCTCAGCTGCGCACATTTGAAATCCTAAAGGTAAAGCCTATTGATTTTTGAGGAGCTTTCATTTCAGCAACTTGCCAAGGTATGAGCATATTTATCGCCGTTCCCAATTACTTCTCCTTCGAGGACTTCATTCATTTCTGTGGTTCCCGAATCGAGCATATTACTGAACTCGTCTTTATTAGGTGCCATATAAACCTCTTGATTTCGGATTGTCTCATGAGCATATCCTTTTCGTTTTCTTTGAAATTCGATAAATCTAAATATACATTTTCTTGATTTTTTTTTAGATGAGTTGATGGTTTAATTAAAACCCTTAATTTTTTTTCTATAGAAACAAGGAAAATGGAAAATTTAGCTCTTTTGGTTGAAGATGTTTAGATATGATTGATCACAACGAAAGCAATTAATTTTACTTGGCTGTCAATAAGCTACGTGCGTTTCTTTTCAGTTTCTTTGATTTGATTGAATACAGGAATGATACTACGGAAGATCGCTACTGTGTTTTGATCAGGCTAATGAGTCAGTTGACGTCTGATGGATTCTATTGCTTTTTCAATGGGAAGAAATTTTCCCGTGGCGAGGTAAAATAGCTTCTCTCAAATTTGTTTTTGGTTGCAACTAGGGTATATTGTCTGATTTTGAACATATACATAATTACTTTGTTTTGAATGAACTAATGTTAGGCTGAGGTATGTCATATTATGTTTTTGCTTGATGTGGATTACACTGAGTCGGCCAAGCTAGATGGAACGCCGCCAAAAGGGTGTACTGAGCTACCTACCCAATCTGCCTTGGTGAGCCCCAGAATTTGACTTTCTAACTGCTTCACCTCCTTTGTAGCAACAATACTCTTCCTGTTTGAAGTGCACATCATTTGCCTTTTGTAAACCTAATATTTGTTTTTATGTATCTTGTTTGTCTTTTGTTAGAAAGATTGGATCCTGACAGGTGTGCATTTCATATGCATGCTGGCAATAAATGCTATGTATGTTATGTAACTATGATTTCCTTTTCTTTCATAACTATAGTGACCCTATTCCCCATCTAGTTACTGATTGTAATTGTTAATATTTATTGTTAAAATGGATAACAATCTGCTTGGCGTATTAGGAATAGAATGGTGAATACTGATTCAATATGTTGGCTTGTTTAGGGTGTTGAATCTGTTTTTGCTGCTTCTTTGGTTGCAAGTACAAACTGGACAGCTTCAGTGTGGAGGTAGGCAGCTGTGCTAGATCATTTCCTTTTCATCTACTGAACTTTCTTCCTCAATTTCTAGTGAGGTGCTAGATAGATGGGGTTGTGTTGTTCAGTAGACATAGGTTTAGAATTTTTGTAATTTTTTTACTTTTAATTGGAGCTCTATTGGGCATTCAAAATTAGCTGTATAGCTAATGTTCAGAAGTTGATTAACCACTCCAATAATGATGTACTGAATGGTTTGATACTTTGAATACAAAGCTCTGTTCGATTTAGGAAAACTAGTAAATTGAAGAAGGATGTTAGATTTCCATGTCAAAAATGTACAAGGTGATATCAGTCACACTTGCTTGAATGCTAGAAAAAAATTGACAATGATGATTATTGTGCTTCTTCTTAAGGGCAAATCATAACATGTATATGGCTATATTTCATTCTGTGTTTGACAAACTCTTACCATGATAGAATATAGATGTGTGCTGGTGTATCTATGACTCATTACATTGATTTTTTTATTTCTTTATTTTTCTTTTCTTCAAGCTTGACGTTTGTGTTTGTTTCCTAGCGGGTTTTCTAAATGAGAAACATCAGCTTGACTGCTTGAAACTACAAATATCACTAATTGGAAATTTTGTTTCTTCCATCATTGACTCAAAATACTAATTGATTGTTTGCTTTCATATGTAGCTTAATAATGAAGGATCATACACTGATAATCAAATTGATGAAATGCGGAATGAACGGGCGGAGTTCACAAATCGCTTCTTAAAGCGATAGTATTATGTAATACTTTAAATTAGTTTAATTTCATATATGTACGTTTAATTATTAGTATTGCCACTATTATATGACACTCTCAAGTGTGTCATTAATTTTGAAACAATCTGGGCATTAATATTTGTAATTTAAACCTAATTCGGATCCCATGAAATGTAATCGCTATATTAGTTTCAATAATATATTTTTGGATATGAATGTTGCATTTATAATATTGAAAAAACAGGTATTTAAATTTATTAAAATGCTAAAAATAGGTGCCACTATTTTGAAATGAACATTACCTATAGTCACGGTTTTTGAAAAACCGAGACCAAAAGTGCCAAAATATCACGAAATGAACATTACCTATGGTCTCGGTTTTTGAAAAAACCGAGACCATAGAATTGTATAAGGTCTCGGTCTTTGTTAAAACCGAGACCATAGGTATTACATATGGTCACGGTTTTTTGAAAAACCGAGACCTAAAGTGAACAATTGGTCACGGTCTATGAATAACCGTGACCATATCATATATCTACGGTCACGGTTTTTAACCGTGACCATAGGTCATAGTCTACGGTCTCTCCTTCTTAGGTCACGGTTTTTAAAACCGTGACCATAGGTCTACAGTCACGGTTTTTAACCGTGACCATATGCCAGTTTTGTGGTAGTGTTACGTTAGAATAAAAAGTTATTTATTTACTTTGTTAGACAAAAAGTTATATGGATGAGACTAATAAATATATCTTATATACGCATTGTTTAAGTTAGAATAAAAAATGTTATTGTAAGAAAATTTATGAAAAAAATACATCTAAATTAAAAGATGGGATTGTAATAATAACCTTCAACAGTGAGGTACTTGTTTTCATTTGGATCGAACAGAAACAACCTATAACTGACTTCAACCTCCCAGTTATGTTGGCGGAAGAATTTTTCTGTGTCAATTGCCAAGTAGAGCGAGATGTTACCATTGCCGTTATTCTTTGTGTCTCCTTTTGGATAAAGAACCAATCTCCTGAATAATAATATTATAAAACCAATCAAATATTAATATGGAAAAATATATATTCGTCAAGTGCACAACATAATTCAATTTTTTATTTTCTCTCAAGTGCTAAATATATGTTCATTTTTTATAACATGAATAATACACACATATATATTAGTGGGTTTAGAACTCCAATTTAAAGAGGCACAAATCAACAAAAAAGTTTATAAGAAAAATCTCATATAAAAATAAATTAAACATTAGAGTTAAACAATTGAAAATAAATTTTTTGACCAAGAACGTATTAAAATGTGGGTTTTTTTTTTTTTTTTTGTAATTTTTATTTGATTTTATTTTTAAAAAAATCTAGTTTAAACATAAAATTTGAGCACAATATATTTTACATTTGGAATATGTGCTCAAAAATAAAGTAGAGAGGATGCACTATAAATTAAACATGATTAAACGTTGATAAAATTAACAAAGTTTTACACTTTAAATTACATTTTTAATCAAGTGAGGTGAGGCAAGTGCCCCCTGATCACCATGTAGATCCGCCTATGTGTATATATTCAACGCATTTTCATATATGCCTTCAATATATATGTTCAAAATTAATGTACAAAAATAATAAAGATGTATTTTTTTAAAAGGTGTTAAAAATAAAATTAGTTAAATAAGTGAGTTTTATATGAAATTGAATAAAAAATAATTTGATAGATCGAAGACAAATAATTAATATTTGTATAAAAAATAGTTATTTTATAGGATTAAAGAACCTAATTAATATATATTTACATACCATTTGAAGCCATGCTCAGATTCGAAGACACCAGACAAATACTTATCAGCTTTTGAATCTCTCAAAGTGCTGAATGATTCTATGTTAAATAAGTAGTGTGCAGGTGGTTTGGTTCTTGTATAACTTATGTTCCTTGCGGATGTTGCAATTCCTGAAAAAAAGTCAACAATATTAATTAATAGTCAGTTTAACCGACATGTGGTTCACCTATTATTATAGTAAATAAGACTTTTTAATTTTTATTTATATTTTTAATTCACAAATTCAAATTATATGTATCAATACAGTTTAATTTAAAAAATAAGTAAACAAAGAAGCAAACCCAAAAACACAAAACAAGGGGAGAAATGATTCAATCTATCGATTGAATGGAGCTAATTAATTAATTAATATGCTATTGTTTTTTAAATGAAATAACAGTTGGTATGATTTGAACATTTGAATTAAAATGAAAATTAGGTAAACAAAAATTAAAATATTATAGCTAAGTAATAATAAAATTGTAATAAAAAATAATAATAAAAGTTCAATAATAATTAATTTTCAAATAATAATTGGATGAAAAAGCAACATGTAACAAATTAGAGATATGTTTCAAGAAGTTATGGCTCAATGACATATATAGTTCATTTGAATATGTTAAAATTTTATTGTTCAAATCTGATACAGTTATGGGTGCATGTAGTTATTTAAAAAAAAAAAAATCAAAAGAAATCATAGGAATGTATATGTAGATAATTAAAGGAAAATTTATGTATACAAGCAAATAGTTAAGGAGTATCAATGTTAATGAAGGGAGAGAAACTAATTACCAGTTGTTGGTGGCATACTGGCTGCTATATAGGCTTTCCAATGCTAAAGCAGATAATCTTAGAAGTTAAGGCAACCCAAGAGATGAAAGCACGGTGCAAAATCAACTTTGGCATCTGCTCATATATATACACACACTTGAGAATTGTCATCTAAATAACTAACGCGTTTTAGATAAGTACAACTTGTTTTATTTTATTTTTGATTGAAGTACAACTTGTTTTATTAAATAGCTAAATAATTAATCAATTTGCTTTCCCATGATACTTCTTTATTATTAATTATAAAGTCCAAAGATTACAGCAATTCTAAGATTTAATCAATTGAATTTACATACAGTTGTCACTTTTATGGATCTAATTAAATGATATTTAAACTTTATCACCTTCAGTCCCTTAATTTTTTTTTTTATTATATTCACTATTTTTTCAAATTTCATATATTTAATTTAAATTTAAAGATAATGAACTAAAAAAATTTTAATGCATTGATTTTGATTGCTATAATACAATTTTTTTTCTTTCTAATTTTTAAATTGGATTAAATGTGTCAATTTTAAAAAGTTAAAACTAATGAACATAATACTAGGCAAAAAGGTTAAAAGATTAATATGTATAATTTGACAAAATTTAAGGACTAGTTCTATAATTAAGTGATTAAATCATTATTAAAAGAAAATTAAAATAAAAAGCTTAGAAGTCTTGCTAAATTATCAAATGAAGTCAACAAGACTTTTTGCATCTCTTTGGTGTATAGATGGAAGGAGGATATATGAAGTCATGCTAAATTTTTCCATCTCTTTGTGCATAAATGGAAGGATTTTACATATATAGCTTATAAAATTTTGTACAAAAATTGCTTACATATTTTAGAACAATGATTATTATTGCCCTTAATCTATTTGTCATTGTACAATTTATTTAGAATTATTTCTTTGTTATTGTATAATTTATTTAGAATTCCTGTTTTTATTAATTAAGTAATAAATTATTAGTATTTAAAATACTAACAATTACATTAAAAACGCTATTTACAATATTAGTTGAATTCTCAATTTTTTTAAGGATAATAATAACAATATTATATATAGTTTTAATTAAAGTAAAATTTATTAGTAATTATTTTTAGTATTTTAATAATATAGAAAGGTTTAAATATAAATAATAGATAAAATTGCTCACATATTTAAAAATAATGACTATTATTTCTCTTAACCCCTTAATTATTCTATAATTTATTTAATGTTTTTTTCAATTAAGTAACAAATTATAAGTATTTAAAATGGTAAAAATTCTCTTAAAGTCTACTTACAATATCATTTGAATTCTCAAATTTTTAAGATAATAATAACGATACTATTACTTTAATTAAAATAAATTTGTAGTAATTATATTTATAAATTACAAGCAATGCACATATTTATGACTAGAATGTATATTGTTACTTTGTTAGTAGACGTAAGCAGAAGACAAAAACAAATAATATTTATGCATTGGGCAATTATTTTTAAAAAACTCGTACACAGAAATGCTAGCAACATTCTTAATATACTCTCATTTTTAATTGTACTATTTTTTAAGTAATATATGTAAATTTTACTTTATTTCACACATCAACTTTTCTTAAAAAACATGAAAAGAGTATGTCAACAAATCCTCAAATAACCACTTAAAGAATAATGCAAGTAAAATGAAAGTGTAAACTTAATCACGCTAAATAACAAGTATACGAGTTAGAGTACAAATAATAAGTATTTTTCAGAATAAGAGTTGTCGAGCCCATGAGAATTAGACTAATAGGTATTTGAAAATCAAACTAAAGTTATACTAAACTATTTAGACTAAGAAAAATATAGATAAACTGATGCGAACATAACGACTCAACTCCTATGATCCACAAGCTACGAGGCTTGAAAACCACAAGAAATACGGCCCTAAGACCCAACAACAATATTAGCATGCAAATTCTACGAGAAACCTAGACTTTTGGTTTCAAGAACTCACCTCCACGCATGGATATTACGCACCACGAGTCAAGACGAGGGAAAACGCCACAAAGGGATGCAAATTCCTTTGATAAGTTTCAAAGAAGAACAAGAGAAGCTCTTGGGCTCTCAATTTTTGAATTTCATTCAAAACATTCATAAAATGATCAAAGATCCATTTTGCTGCACAAAAAGGTCTATTTATAGTTACAAATAAAACCTAGAATTAAAAAGAAATCCCAACCATTGAATTGTGATCCAATGGCCCAAAATTACAACATTTTTAAACTGTGCTATGGCAGGGAAATGATTATGCCGCGGCGAGGGGTGATCTGATTGCCACACGCATAGCCAGGCCGCAGCGACTAAAACTTCATGTCGCGGCGCGCACATTGGAGTCTACGCGCAGGTCTGGCATGTCAGGCGCGCTTGTCCATGTCAGCGGACAGGCTGGGTGTGTCAGCGCGCGCGCGTCTGCTTGTGCCTTCGTCATGCCGCGGTGCATGGAATCTTATGCCGGGGCGTGCATGTTTCTTTAGTCCCCAAATAGAACGTCCTGTGCAGCGGCGCCCAAATATCATGTCGCGGCGCGCATGCTTGACAAATCCTTCGTCCAAAATAGAAACCCTTGGGCCGCAGCGCACAGAAATACATGCCGCGGCGCAGCCCTAAATTTTGGATTTGCCAATTAAACTTGTCTCCACCATGTCCCATGTGCTTGCAAGCTTGTTTTTGATGCTGCATGCCCTTTTGCACTATCTTTAGACCTCTCTCATGGCACAATCCTAGGCTTGTGTCGGGCCTTCTTTGTGGCGTGATTTGGATCGCATCAATCCCTTCTTCTTCAAAAGAATTCGACCTCGAATTTGGACCTTCATCATGGGGTAAATTTTGCAGCCCATCTTTATTTTGCTTTTCATCATAGAATTCCTGCAAGAAAGAAAAGTTAGAAAATAAACATTGTTTTGCTTTTATCTTTTCTTTCCCTCCCCTTGAGTGCCCCTCCTTCTTCTTGGGCTCTTCTTCCTTCTCTTTCCCCTTTTTCTCCTTGACTTCTTTTAAGTGTTCATTGTACATTTGTTTCGGAGTTAAAGGCAAAAGTGTAATCTTCTTTCCTTCCTTCTTGAAGGAATATTGATTCTTGTACCCATCATAGGTGACCCTCCTATCATATTTCCATGGCCGCCCTAGCAAAATATGCCTAGCTTGCATGGGAATTACATCGCACATCACCTCATCCTTATACCTCCCAATGGAAAAGGTTACTAGTATTTGTTGTTCAACCTTTGCTTCTCCATTGTCATTCAACCATTGCAACTTGTATGGTTGAGGGTGTTTGTTTGTAGACAACCCTAGCTTCTCAACTAAAGTTGTGCTAGCAACATTGGTGCAACTCCCTCCATCAATGATCAAGTTGCACACTTTATCCCTCACATGACATCTTGTATGAAAAGTGTTCACTCTTTGGGAATCCATGTCAACTTCTTTGAAATGATCCATTGGTGCTCGCCTCACTACAAGCAACTATCCCAATACAGGATTGATCTCCTCATCACTAGCTTCCTCTAGTGGTGGCATCTCCCCTTCTTCATTGTCATCATCAGTTGCCACCTCTCCATTGGCTTGTATGATCATTGTTCTCTTGTTCGGACATTGATTAGAGTAATGACCCTTTCCAAGGCAACGGTAACAACTTACATCACGACTACGAGGGATGGTTTCAACTACATCTTTTCCCTTATCCCTCCTTATCTCCATCTCTTTGATTCGGATTGGAGTAGTGGTAGTGTTGGGACTTGTTCCCTCCTTCTTACTACAATCTTGTAACCACGGTGTTGGAGTGATTGGCTTTGGTGGTGGTCGGTTATTTCCCCTTCTTATTTGTCTTTCCACCTTGATTGCCATGTGCACCATATCCTCCAACTCCACATAGTGATGGAGTTCAACAATGTTGGCAATTTCATAATTCAGTCCACTCACAAACCGAGCCATGGTGGCCTCCCTATCTTCCTCCACATTTGCTCTCACCATAGTCATCTCCATTTCCTTAAAATACTCATCAACGGATCGATGACCTTGACAAAGCCTTTATAATTTCTGATAGAGTTCCCGGTAGTAATGACTTGGGACGAAACGCTTCCGCATGATAGCCTTCATCTCACCCCAACTATCAATTGTCCTCTCTCCACTTCTTCTCCTTAGGACTACTAATTGATCCCACCAATTTAACGCGTAATCGCTAAACTCGATCACCGCCAACTTAACTTTCTTCTCCTCGGAATAATTGTGACAATCAAAGACATGCTCGACCTTTTTCTCCCACTCCAAGTACAATTCCTGATCATTCTTTCCTTAGAATGTTGGCATTTTTATCTTGATGTTACCCAAATTCCGATCAACCCCATCAAAGGGCTGAGGTAGGGGTCTCCGCAAACCTTCCCGACCATTCCTACCTTCCCTATACTCATTCCTTCCTCCATAGGGCATCCTCCTTTCTTCATTCTCAAACTCCTCATCCCAATTCTCCTCTTCTACCAAGGGCCTCCTATTCGGCCTCCTATCTTCCGGAGCCTCTTGGGGTGCTCTTTGTTGTAAGGTGGCAATCGTAGCTTCTTGTCGTCCTACCCGCTCATCAATATTTACCATGACGGCATTCAACCGTTCCATGGACTGTTGCATTGCACGCAACAAAAATGCAATATCCGGATGCTCCTCTGAATTGTTCCTGTCAGACATTATCACCAACAACTATCATAGACAGAGAATTAGTTAATCAAATTAAAAACTAAAAATTACTCCTTTACCTCATATGTTTAATCGCTCGGATTGATTGCTTAAGCGCTCCTCGTCCTTTAGAGAATCAAACCTCCAAAATTTTCAACCTAAGGTAGAATTCCACACTCACCCCAAATGTAGTTGCAATATCCAATTCAAGGCAAATAAAGGAACTAACTCAAAGTGTTTAGGAGGTTCTAACTCAATGAAAACGAGTTAATTGATTCAAGCAAATTTAAACTTGAGAGGATTAAACAACAATTTTGTAAAAGTTTTTTTTTTTATAAACTTTTGGAAATTAAAACACGAACACAATATGAGAGCATAGTAAAATTACCAAAATGCCCTTTACTTTACGAGAAAACGTTCGGAAAAATTTTCAACACAAAAACCCTCCCAAAACAACCCAAAAATTCAGGAATAATAAAACACAATTTGAAATTTTCAACAATAAGCATAAAATTGCAGAATTTAAAAGAATCAAACAGGAAACAACAACAATTCAGAATTAATTCCAAGAACACAAATTCAATCAGAATTTTGCAAGAACAAGAAGAAAAATTCTGGATAATGAAGAACAACACAGATTTTGGAAAAGTGCACAGATTTTTTTTTATAAACGAAAACAACAATAAAAGGGATAGGAATCTAGAGTCACAACCTAGAGCTCTGATACCAAATGATGCGAACCGAACGACTCGACTCCTATGATCCACAAGTTACGAGGCTTGAAAACCACAAGAAATACGGCCCTAAGACCCAACAACAATATTAGCATGCAAATTCTACGAGAAACCTAGACTTTTGGTTGCAAGAACTCACCTCCACACATGGATATTACGCACCACGAGTCAAGACGAGGGGAAACGCCATAAAGGGTTGCAAATTCCTTTGAAATAAGTTTCAAAGAAGAACAAGAGAAGCTCTTGGGCTCTCAATTTTTGAATTTCATTCAAAACATTCATAAAATGATCAAAGATCTATTTTGCTGCACAAAAAGGTCTATTTATAGTTATAAATAAAACCTAAAATTAAAAAGAAATCTCAACCATTGAATTGTGATCCAATGGCCCAAAATTACAACATTTTTAAATTGTGTCGCGGCGGGGAAATGATTATGCCGCGGCCAGGGGTGATTTGATTTCACATGCATAGTCGGGCCGCGGCGACTAAAACTTCATGCCGCGGCGCGCACATTGGGTCTGCACGCAGGTCTGGCATGTCAGGCGTGCTTGTTCGTGTCAGCGCACAGGTTGGGTGTGTCAGCCCGCACACGTCTGCTTGTGCCATCGTCATGCCGCGGCGCATGGAATCTTATGCCGAGGCGCACATGTTTCTTTAGTCCCCAAACAGAACATCCTGTGCCGCGGCACCCAAATATCATGCCACGGCGCGCATGCTTGACAAATCCTTCGTCCAAAACAGAAACCCTTGGGCCGCAGTGCACAGAAATACATGCCGCGACACAGCCCTAAATTTTGAATTTGCCAATTAAACTTGTCTCCACCATGTCCCATGTGCTTGCAAGCTTGTTTTTGATGCTGCATGCCTTTTTTCACTATCTTTAGACTTCTCTCATGGCACAAACCTAGGCTCGTGTCGGGCCTTCTTTGTGGCGCGATTTGGATCGCATCATAAACTAATAAAAATAACAAAAATCTAATATTTACACTATTAAATCCCACACAATCACACTAACAAATTACGCACTAAAGAGTAATAAGAATCTACCATCCCAAGTAATTACCAAACAAATTATATGATAATTGACTCTAACCTATGCATGCATTCCTCTCTCAAGTAAACTATACACAATATAATAACATAACCTAATCACACTATCATGCTAATTAGATTAAACTATTATATTAAGAATGTCAATTAACGATTACATACACAAGAATTATACCTCTCAACCTAGAAACTAGGTATACAATTCAATCAAGACAAGCAATTAAATACTTCTCTCAAAACTACCTAATTGCCTCTATGGTATAATTGTTAATTAGATAATTAATGGCATAAAATTCAGATTGAATAATATAATTAAATATGCAATCATAATAGAATGAGAAAAATAAGCTAATTTATTGTATAAATAAGTTGAGTTAAAGAGGATCCTAACAACAAATTTAGCTAATCATAATCATGTCAAAACCAAAAATTACAAGAGAGAAAATAAAATACAAAGGAGAAGAGAAAAGTTACACACAATCTCTTGGGGAATACCAATTCCAAAACCTTCAATTTTGAATCATTCTCTTGAATTTTCTCTCTAAATTTGTTGCCTCTTTCTCTAAATATTTAGGTTAATGGTGGAATGTGTAAGTCACTTGCTTGATTGCTTAAGAGTTGTAGTTATAGGCTAAGAGTTGTAGGTCATAAGCAATTGTAGTCCAAGTAGGAGTCATGGTGCAAATAGGAAACTATCCAAATAAGATTCTAGAAATTAGGCAATTTGTCAAGCACCTATCAATGCGCGCCGCGGCCTAAATAAGTGAGCATCACGGCCCAACTGCTCAAAAAATTCTAGACAACTACTCGTGCTGTGGCTCGTGTAAATTACCGTTGCGGCTTAAGACTTTTGGGTTGCATTTACACTTAGGCGTGCGACAGCCGAAGGCTCTCAGGTTGGATTCTAAAAAAATGTGGGCCGCGGCTCAAAATATCTACTGCCATAGCTCAAGTATGATTGCACTGATTATGTCCTTTTTTGTCTGTTTTTACTCATTTTTGATCTATTTGCTACCATTTACCTTTATTGACACAATTAAACAAATATTAAGCCATTTTGACTATTTTAAGTACAAAATAATGTAAATAATTAGCATAAAAGTTGACAAATAATGCTACTTTTGTAGAGTTATCAAAACGAAAGTATTGGTAGCACATTTCATGGAGGCATTTATTCAACTGGTATTTTAGGTCTTTTAGATTTTCTTATTCTTTCTAGTTCAATCTTAGTTTTAGAAGTAATTTGATTTCATTTTAAATGGTTATTATTTGGGACAAAAATGAGTTTTCATTGGATTCCAAATGGACCGGGTTAGGCCGATGAAGTGAAGAATTGGATATGTTCAATTGAAAATAAATATGTAATTAATTACATTTATTTATTTATATATTTTTGCTCAGAAGAACCCAGTCATAAATAATGTGGTTATTTTATTGCTAGTCTTTTTTTTTAATTAATGTATAAATTATTCATTACATGCATATATCGTACCATATAGATTTAAAGTGTTTACCCATAAGATTTAATTTAATTGTTAAATTAAACATATGTATCACATGCATGTAGATATATGATTAAAATTTTATAAAATGAGATTCATAGGAAAATAGTTAACATGCCCTAGGTTGATTTAATATGATTAAATTAACAAAGGTAGAATGCATGAACGATTTTGCGTAATTAAACTAGATTATAAATGTTATAATTTACATGTTTGGGGTAAATGGGAAAATTAATTTAAATTGAAAGTTATTGGAACTTGAAAGTTTAAATTACCCAATAATAAACATGTGATGTTTTTAAATTAAATTTAAACCATTTAGAATATTGAGTGGGAGCAAGAAAGATTGACAACTTTCCCATGGTATCCACCATTATTGCATAACTATGAAAAATCAATTAGGGCTTTGTTTCGTCCTAGAACGATCTTCCAAAGGAGAGTGTTCAATTGAGGTTAGTAACAATCGTGGCTTTTGAAAGGATACCCAAACATTATGAAAGTTAAGGAGTGACTCCTAGAGGGAGCAGTCATTGGAATAATTAGTGGGACCCAACAAATATAATTAAAGAGTTAATTATATTTGGACCAAAACATAGCCGATATAAATGATTTACCAATATGGGAATATTGAATAGTTTCGTCAATTGAGAGAGTCTCACCCAGTTGGAAGATTTAATGATCGACATTAAGGCAACATCTAAGTTTCCTAAAAGTTGGATAATCGCTATTATAGTAACATATATGTTATGCATACATGCATCATTTAATATATATGAATTAATAGCAAGAATAAGTATATAAATTGAATTGTCATTATTTATTGTTTCGGCATAAAAATGAATTCTTTAATTTTAACCTCACTCAAAAATGAGAAATTTATTGGTATAAGTGGAAAACAATTTGAACCACTTTTTGATGACCGTATAGGTTCTTAGTGGAGTTTTGGAGGAATGTCCTCCAACTCTCTTCGAAAATGTAATAAAACAAAAAGTGCATGGTCGTTGGATTTGATCCAATAAAATTGCTCACAGCTACTTGTTAGCTAGAATGTCGAAAATACAAAATGTTGCGTTCGAACGATTTATAATCATTGGATTGGTTTAATGACATAGTTGGAAGCTATATGATTGCTCGCATGGAGGATACGATTGAATACATGTAAGAGAACAAAGTGACCCCACATGAGATATTGCAATCTAAACATTACTTAGAAAGTTCGATCAACATGTCATAACTTGAAACGTTAAAAGATTGTTGTGAATGATAAAGTAGAGCCGGCAAATTTTGACACGACTCGCGAACTCAACACGACCCACCCACGAAATAGTCAGGTCTAGGTTGAGCTTATATGGATTGGGTCTCGTGATCCGCTGCCGAACTTATTCCAATTCAATGAGCATTCTCAATATTATGCATTGTATCACAATATTTATGATTATTGATATTATTTTTATTTTATTTTACATTTTTTGTTAAAATAATGCTTAAATTAATTTAATTATTGGAGTCTAATTAGAATTTATTATCTTAATAGGTTACATAAATATATGTTGATACTCGACATAATATTTCTAATTTTTTTATATTATAAAATATAATATATATATTATTTAATATATTTAAACGCGTTAAATAGGTCAACCCATTTATTAAACAGGTTGGATTAAGGTTGCACTTTTTGACCTGTTTAAGAAAAACGTTGGGTCAAGGTTAGGGTTAAGCTTACATAGGTCGAGTCGTAAATGGGTCGACTCGAACCTAACACGACCCATCCGTTTGACAGCTCTATGATAAAAAGAGAAAACATGATTTTCTCAAAGTGGACAAGATAATAATAACATGGAGGGCAAAGAGAAGAAATGTGCAAACGGAAATGGTTTCCATTGCAACAAAATTGGGAACAATGTGAGAATGAGTTCTTAGCATGTTCTACAAGTCATAAATAAGGAAGTGGAGAGTAAATATGGCTCACTTGTTCTAGAAACTTATTTGATGGAAAATGATATGTCACTTTAGAGAGTTGATTCAAGTGTAAATAATTATGTATGTTGATGGAAAATGATATGTCACTTTAGATAGTTGATTCAAGTGTAATTAATTATGTATGTTCTTCTCTATAGTTGATTAGTTCAATAGTTGAACTAAAAGGGTCAACACCTCACCATACGAGTGGGCAATACGGATGCTTTTTCAACTAATACAATGGGAGAAGTTAGACCTCTCTTTAAGGAGAATAAATTTCTTATTTCAAGCAATGAATATTGTTTTCATAAGTTTGATAGAAATTTGATTTCTATATCAAGGTTGTACAAACAAGGGTATAAAATTTCTTTTAAGAATCATAGTATGACTCTTTCCAAAAAATAGAAGAAATGTTTGTACTACATGATAACTCCATAAAATAGAGTTATTACATTATTTTTATGCTTAATATTGACTTGATTAATTGAATAAATAATATTTTTGGTGTTAAAATATTAAAATATGATAAGTTTTGGATTAAATGGTAAAAACTAAAAAGGGATGAAAATATAATTTTTGAATTTTTTTTAAAAATTTTTGGAGATTTTTTTTCTATAGTTAAACGCACATAGAAATTATTGGGATGCCCTTAGAAATAACCAAAGACACGTGGAAGTCAGTTGATCACCATGCAAGCAACAAACCCAAATGATCCGTGCTAGGTGTCAAAGCTTATCTAGTCAGCGGTACACGTGTCTAGTGCACATTGCTTCCACATTTTCCATGTTCCATGTGTCTTCATCTCGTTCATCCGGCCTATTTTTGTTGCCATATGTGAATATCCTACTGGCCAGCGCTTATTTTTAACTCATTTTCATTACATCCATTGATCAAAAGTTGATCAAATGGTCTAGATTTTATCTGAACCATTTTTCAAGGGTTTTAGTTCCAAAACCTCATCAAACTCGTGGAAACCATATTTTAGAGCAATTTTGAGTTATTTTTGGAGCTCTCTCCATTTTGGGAGCTAAAAGGCAAGGATTTGGGCAATTTGGAGCAAAAATAAGCTTTTTTGGGAGCATTTATATTCTCAAGAATTTTACTAATCTTCTCTGCTAAGTGCATTTTTTTTTAATGTTTTTCTTAGTTTTTACTCATAAATTCCTAGTTTCTAAATTGTGTATTATGAAGTAGCATTTTATTCTAGGAATTTGATTAAACTCATTTTATGAACATGATTTTATTATATTAATTTTGTATTTTATGAGTGTTTAGATTATCTAATTTAATATGCTTAATGTTCCTATTTAAAAAAGTCATTTAATTAACTAATTTGTTAATTTTGTACACAATTAAAAGATTGATATGAAATAGTGAACTTGCATTAAATTAGCATATATGTAATGAGACAAGAAATTTTCATTTTTATGTGTGTAATCAATTTACATTCTAGGTGTCTAGTGAACCATGTATGCTTAGATGGACATAGACATATGGACTAAGGATATATGAATTATGACCATAGACATGCGAGTAATAATTATTTGAGTAGAATTTAATTAATAATTCAAGAATTTTATTTTAATATTTAAGATATTTATAAAATCATGGGATTAAAATAGGAAAAATTGAATTTCTAGGTTTTTTTTACTTTGTGTTGTAAATATATTTTTATTTCTTTAATCAGTTTATTTATTTTATTTTATTTTAATTTGTTACCCAAATCGATCATTTTAAATTGACGGGCTAGTTCAGACTTTAGCAATGTAATCCCATCAACATCATCACTAGTAATAATCATATCATCAACATATAAAGAGAGCAAAATACGACTTGCAGTGGTATGCTTAACAAAGAGAGCAAAGTCATGATCACTAGAAGAAAACCCAAGAGAGGCAATAACAGTAGAGAACTTTGCAAACCATGCTCAAGGTGCTTGTTTTAAACCATATAAGGCTTTTTGAAGCTTACAAACTTCTCCATGATTATGTGGGACACCAGGCAGGGGAACCATGTAAACATCTTCATTCAGATCACCATTTAAGAAAGCATTTTTAACATCCATCTGAGATATAGATCACCCATGAGCAGATACAACTGCAATAAGTGTGCGAATTGTAGTCATTTTTGCAACATGGGCAAAAGTCTCTTCATAATCAATACCACTCATTTGAGAGTATCCCTTTGCAACTACTCGGAATTTATACCTTTTAATAGACCCATCAGAATGAAGTTTAATTTTATATACCCAACAGGAACCAATAGCTCGTTTATTGGCAAAGGTACCAAGACCCATGTGTTTGTTTGATGCAGAGCAGTAAGTTCCTCAACCATAGATTGTTGCCAAAGAGGATCAAGGACTGCCTCTTTATAGGATAATAGCTCAGAGATACAATGAATAGATGCTAAAAATGAGTGAAAGAAGTGAAATAAGAAGAGTAAACGAAATTTGGTAGTTTAGTAGACTTACAAGTGCGTTGAGCTGAGGATAGCGAGGAGGATCCACAATTTCAAGAGGAGCTGGGGCAACAGTAGGAGGAGAGGAAGCATCAGAAGTGTCAAGCTGTGATGTACTAGTATATGCAAAATCTGTAGTTAGAGGAACTTGTAAGAAGAATCATCGATATGGTCAGAGAAAGGATCAATATGAATAAGATCTGATTTGGTCAAGTCATGAACAGTAACAGGAATAGAAATAAAGGTATATGCTCAAGAAAGATAACATGAAGAGATACATATAGTTTTTGCGAAGATGAATCAAAACAACGATATCCCTTTTTCCCTTCACCACAACCAAGAAAAACACAAATAGTAAAGTGTGACGATAATTTGGTACGTTCTACATGAGGACGAAGGACAAAACAAGTAGAACCAAAAACTCTCAAGGAGGAATAGTCAGGACTATGTCCATATAGTTTTTCAAAAGGAGACAAACCTGAAGTGATAAATTATGAGGTCTTATTGATTAAGTTGACTGCAGTAAGAACTGCTTCTCTCCAAAACTAACTACGAACTGAAGATGACAACAAAAGAGAACGAGTAGTTTCAACAATTTGCCTATGTTTCCTTTCAACAACATCATTTTGCTCATGAATGTCAATACAAGAAGTTTGATGAATAGTTTCATCTAAAGCAAACAAATCACAAAATTTATTGGAAGTATATTCACCATCTAGATCACATCTAAAACACTTAATAACAACAGAAATGTTGTGTTCTTACTAGAGCTCTAAAATTATTATAAATATCAAAGAAATCATAACAACGTTTCATAACATATACCGAACAAAAATGAGTGTGATCATCAATAAAAGAGACATAATATCGTGACCCTCCTTTTGAAACAATAGGAGATGGTCCCCACACATCAGAATAAATTAAATCAAAAGGTGCAACAGAATAAGTACTTTTATTAAAAGGTAATGCAGAAAATTTTGTAATTTTACAACCACTGCAATCATAAATGCCATGCGCTTGCAAATTTTCTAAGGCTCCAGTAGAAGCTAAGTATCGTAAACGGAAAGCGAAAACATGACCAAGACGTGAATGCCATAAATAAAAACTAGAAGATGAAGAACACAATCGAAAAGAAGAAAGGTCAACACTAAGAACTACAAATTCTGGTAATCTCAGCTCATCCAAAACATATAATCTCCCTTGCCTACGGCCTGTCCCAATCAGCTTCTGGGATTGCAGATCTTGCACATGACAAGAAGTTGAAGAAAAGGAAACTGAGCAACCAGAACCACACAATTGACTAATATATGCAAGGTTTAGTGAAAGCTTAGGAAAATAGTAAACATTATGAAGAGATAAATCAGAATTGACAATAAAATCAACACCTGCTAATGGCATAGGAGTACCATCAATAGTCATGACAGATACAAACAATGTAGGATACAAGGAAGCAAAAATTTTGAATTAGGAGACATATAATGGGAAGCTCCAGAATCCAAAACCCAAGTTTAAGAGGACATACCTGAAGAGCTAAAGAGGGACTGACCTATTGTAGAAGAGGCAGACATGGCATAAGGCTGTATATCAAGAAACCTTTGAAACTGCTCGGTGAGGGCAGCCAATGTAGAATTGGATGATGAGGCTGAAAGGTCAGAGAATTCTGATGGAGGTACAGCTACTGTAGTATTAAATTGAGGGGGCAATACAAACGTGGTTGTGATTGATTGCTAAACTATGGAAGCCTGAATTAGTGCTTTTGTCGTTTTGACG
Organism: Elaeagnus macrophylla; assembly: GCA_029378325.1. Lineage (NCBI taxonomy): Eukaryota > Viridiplantae > Streptophyta > Magnoliopsida > Rosales > Elaeagnaceae > Elaeagnus > Elaeagnus macrophylla. Next base: position 30,359,186 of record CM055643.1, on the reverse strand, counting down.
TGGGGCACGATTCAATTTTAGACACTGAACTTTTTAATGACCCTTTTCTTTACAAAAGTTGCAGGCATTAGACCCAACCTTTGTATAAGTCTTGTTCCCATAGTGAACAGGAGGTTGAGAAGAAGCTGCAAAAACAGAAGGATTAGGTGGTAGGAGAATTCCTTTTCCTGCTTGAGACTTAAGGCATATTTCATCAGCAAAAACCTCACTGACCATCGAATCAACTAACAGAAGTGAGCTACGGTGCAAACTGGAACCACGAAGGCCCTCAAAATCATCCCGAAGTGCCATTAAGAATTGAACCAAGCATTGTTCCTTTCTACGAGCAATATAAGGTACACAAGCTCGAAGTTCTGCTGATTCTGTTAGAGCCAATTGATCCTAAAGGTCTGTCATTGCTGAATAAAACTCTTGCATACTCATGTTTTTTTTTGTTCAATAGCTCGAATATCTAATTCTAATTGATATTACTTTGCAAAGTTTGACTTTGTATACAGTCTTGCAAGATGTTCCCAAACTTTATTTGCTGTATCATATTTTGCTAATTGGGTGCAAGTGTTCAATAGAATTGTTTATCTAAGTAATAATTTTTGAATTATCTACTTTCTAAGGATCTAGCAGAGTTGCATAATCAGTCTTCTCTGTTGTAGGTTTATTCACAATTCTAGATACATAACCCCACACTTTTTACCTTTGAGAAAAATTTTCATCACATAACTTCAATACGAATAATTTTTACCATTTAACCTCATACTAATTAACTGTAACGAGTCATCTTTACTACTAGCCATTGCGAAAAAAAAACCTCTTCCAAATTGCCAAATCAAACAAAAATCCTAAAATTGTAATTCGAACAAAATATCCAGAAATAGAAAAAAATACCTATCTAATGCGAAGAAAATTGTATATTCGTGAATGATACCTATCTGCAAAACACTATGCTTGAATTTACAGTTACTTCATTAACCATGCTCTAATACCATGATAATTATTCAAAACTAACATTTAAGAGATATATAAAAGAAGAGAGAAGAGAGAAGAGAGAGAGAGAGAAAAAGCTAGGGTTTATTAGAATACGAAAGTGTTTGTAAATGTTACAAGCTAAACCTTTTAAAGGCAAAATAAATAAGGAAAAAAAAAAGACTAAAATAACCTCATAATAAAATATTAATTACTCTAATAAGGAGTTCTTAACTTTCGTTTCTTTTATTTGGTTTTTTATTTTTATATTAAGAGGGAACCTTAACAATAGAAACGACACTGAAAGAAAGAGTAACAGTTAAAGAATCATTCACTATGAACCCATTTGAGTCTCCCCGGAGATCCCCTAGCTTAATGAAGTCTCCCCATCCCCAAGATCGATTTGTCGAATTAAACCAATAGCTATCTGCAAAATCATGAGAAATAAACCTTAACTAATTAATATTGAACAATCATACATATAAAATTACGTATGCACACACTTCTTTTATTTTTAGATTAAACAATACTTAAAGTAATTCAAACATATAACTTCAAGCGGAGGAGAATAGTGAGGGAGAGAAAAACCAAAACGTGAATCACATGTCGATCTTCTTGGTACATGAATATTCATTTGTTGAATGCTACATCTCCCTATGTGAAAAATTTAGAGGTAAAATATTTATTTTTATTTTCTTTCCCAAAAATTAATTCAGATTATTCGTAGCAATTTTAAGTTAATTGTTTAATTAGATTTCCTACCAGACAATATAGCTATTTCTTCAGAGATACTCATTTTCATTTAATGAATAAAACAGATATTTTTCAAGAAAAATGTTATTTAAAATCACTAGATTAATGGATTTGTCCTAACAATTACAGGATTAAAGGATTAAAGAATAACAAAACCGACTAAAACGACTAATCCCAAAAGATTAATATAAAATAGTCGTAAATATATGTTGAGATTATACTAGTGCTTGTCATGCATGTTAAGACCACGGCCTTACCTGTTTCTTCAATGGACCTCTTGTGCCAACGTTTGTTCACAATGCTTATGGTGTATTCTGCAAAAACAGACCTCCTACTGGGAAGAGTTCTCCAGTCACCAAATGCCAAATAAACAGATAAGTACTTGCCCTTACGAGTTTTGTATCCTAAGGGAAAAAGGTTCATGTACCTAAAAAATATTTAACCAATATAAATTAGTAGTCAGTAAAAATAAAAAAGAGTAATTAATTATCATTGACATATCCAGTATTTTGCTCAAATATCACAAACCCATGCTAGGTTTCATTTGTTGATTTAATCATTTAGCTCATTTTGTTAGAATTGATTAAAAATATTTGACACCTATTATGATAGGTTATGACAATAGGGGTTTGAATTGAACCGGCTGCAAAGCATAAAAAGGTTATTGAATGGCAAAAACACAAGAAAGTCGATGATAATTACCCTAATAAAATAATATCTTTATTCAATTATGTGTTAATTTTTTTTCATTCATTTTCTAACACATATATGGTTGTCTTTGATAATAATTAACTTAAAGTAAAGAAGACTTCACTAAGCTAATTTAAAAGATCACGATAGATGATAATATATGGGCTAAACAGAAGGTGAGCATTGATAATTACCCAAAATAAAAATAATTATAAATGTATACCATCATTAAAGATTGAAGAAAAAAGAAAATAACTAAATAGGTACGTACCATCTAACACCTCCAACTTCATAATTTTCTGATTGATGACACAAATCTCCTGAGTTGTATAGATCCTTGATTTTCCATTTAAAGGTTTTAGGTCCATGAGGATCCATCACAAGGGATAATGCTTCCGAACCACGTACGGCTCGACTGGAAATTGTCTTCGGGCCAATGGTTCCGATCTTAGGAGTGGCCGCATTTACAACATTAATCTCAGCCCCAAACAAGCATGTATCATCTTTCATAAATCCTTTCCTCTCATCTTCAAATTCCTTCAATGTTATTAATTTTGCAAAACCCCATTTCGTGTCGTGCTTATGGAACCGCCATAACTTGCCACCCGTTTCTATAATAAATAAATAAATCAATTGGTTTATATTTTTTAGAACAAAAACTCAAGATGATCATTTATAGTATTTATTCTTTTAAATAAGACAGTATTTAATTTGGGGATTAAATTATAAATGAGTAAGATAAAGATACATATACATATACCTTGAAAAGTATGGTACTCTTTGCACATATAGTTATAAACAAACAATTTACAATCCACATAAACTTCCCAATCAGTATGGTAGGTTTCAGTCTCTGCTATTTCTAAGTAAAGGGAGATATAACCCTTCGCATTGCATTTTTCATCACCCTTTGGGTAAAGGCACAATCTCCTGTGAACAAATACAACAACACTATTATATACCACAAATTTATTATAATAAGGCAAAATTTGAATAGCTCTTTGCATATAGATGTCCAGTCCACATGATGATTTTAATATTGATCAATAATAAATTTTAGAGGTAATTAATCAAAATGCCCTGCCTCATTTGTAACCAATACAAATTTGTAATAATAAAACATTTATCAAACTCTAAAGGCAGGTCCGGTGAAAATTAGATTATTCTATAAAACACACACACACAGAGACAAAAAAAAAATTATAAAATGGTTCAATTATTACACAAATAGTTTTTAAGTTTCTTCACATTTTACACTTTAATTAATTCCCTTATTTTTCTATAAAATTTGCTTTATTTACTTTTTCATCCTTATTTTTTTCTTATAAAATTATATTTAATTTTTAATTTTCATACTTTTTTTTTCGATAACAAAAGGTTCCCTACAGTTTAGGGAGAATAGAAATATTGCCACACACTACAACACCACCAATGATCACTATCATTTTTTGTTTTGATACCGATCATGGGCGGGTTAGAGGACATTGAAAAACTGGAGCCCGACGACAAAGCTCGGAAGGTACCTGTGTCGTCCTTTAAGAGTAACTCCAGTATACTAAAGATTCAAATTTGCGCCCTGTCGTATAATGACAGGAATCTAATACCTTAATTTTGATGCTCAAACCACTGAACTAACTCAACTTCAAGCCTTACGTTTTGAAAAATACATGTCAAAATTAAAAACCAAAATACCAAATGAAGAAAAAGTAAGGACATTAAATAATATAAAATAAAAAGCACCACCGCCACTTCCCACTAGATCGCCACCGCTAAACCCACATAAATCGTTCTTTTTTTTTTTTTTGAGTACACACAATTGATTCTAGCGAATAGCAAATAACGACTAAAGAGTACTATAAGATCTAACTTTCAAATATGGTAAGTACTAAAAAGAAGAAATTATCAAGAGAAAAAAGGAGATATGCCATCGTTAAAAAAAATTAATTATTAAGAGAGAAAGAGAGAGGGAGGGGCGCGGGACCTACCATTTTTGGCCACCGGCTTCAAAGACACCAGAGTCATATTTCTTCTCAGATTTATCCTTCAAAATGGAGAATGAATTTATCTCCAGCAAAAAATGAGATGGCAAATCACTTCTTTGGGCTCTCAAAGGTACTGCGAATTAAACACATACAGTCAAATAGTCAATCAGCCTTTAATTATTTTTCCATATTACAAATATATTTATATTTAGTAAAATATTCATTTAAATATTTCTTGAGCTACATATATAATTTGTAAACTCCAAAACTAAATCTGCCAAGAATTACTCTCTCACCTAATGGAGCACTCGAATTCGATCGACTTCCAACTAATAAATTCGTCTTTTTATTTTTATTTTTTGCTTACAAACAATTAGCACAAAGAGAAAGTGTAGTAGTATATCTAAGTTTGAGAAAATAAAATAAATGATCACTTACTTATCATCTCGGCCGCCATTGATTCTCACAAAAGGAATGGAGAAGCTAGACGCCGGATCTTCAGGTACAATTAATTAAGCTCAATTCTACTTAATGGAATTATACATCTGCCCCTTATATCTTGCATCTTTATTTTCTCATTGACCGGGTTGTAATATATTTATTTTTATTTTGTCTTTCTATATTTAAATTTTTTCTTAATTAACTTTTATTTTTATTTTTTATAACTAATAATTTTAAGAAGTTATTTAGATTAAAATTTTTATTTTATAATTGAAGATGGCTAAGTTGAAGCATTTGTCTGACACTTCTTTATTTGAAAATACATTTTTTAAATAATGATATTATTCTACAGCACCTAAGATTTACATAAATATATCATTAGCAAAAGGATTTAAACAAATACTATTACCTTTTAGATTATTTATAAGGGTATAAGCATGTTTGTAAAAATGTTGTACACTTGTTTATATTTATGTAATGTTTTGAGTATATAGTTAAGAATACTATGTAACATGCATTCAACTTTTAGGTGACAAGATTGAAATGAAAATGGTTGCAAATTATGGATATATTTTAGAGAAAAATATCATGAAAGTCACTCATATTTGGTCTGTTATTTGGTGCCTTATATTATAAGTAGTATTTTTGATCATTTAATTTTAAAAAAATGGGTCAATTAAAGATATAACACATGATTTTACAAACATGATGAAGCCAATTAAATAAATTTTAAAATCATGTATTTTGTCTTTAATTTGCTCATGCTTTTAAAATTAAGAAACCAAATGACACAACTTATAGTTAAAGAAATCAAATGACACAATTGATATAATTTAAAGGATCTTTGTGGCCTTGCTCCCTTTTAATATTTTAAACATAAAACAATTTTGTTATTTAATTGGCTTCATCATATTCTAATATAATTAGAATTGTATTCTTTATAAATTTTATAATTATAAAATGTATTATTTTCTTATTGAATTACGAGGCTATTTATTTATTTATTTTCTAATTAAAATTTTCTATTACCATATACTATGTGGTGCATTTGGGGGTTTGATATTTTAAGTGGTATTTATTTTATAGATGTATATTAATATTTTTATTATTTATTTAATTATTAGAATTTTTTTTTTAATGCACAGTGGTCAATAAAATAAATTTTGTACATTGACATGTTGAAATATTTAAATCTTTGCACGCTGTTTATTTTCTTTTATCTATTATTTTTATTTTTAATCTATTATTATTTATTTGTGAAATTTAAATTAATTTATGACTCTCACACCTGCATCGACAATTTATACCAAGTTTCATTAAGATTGACATTTAATAAACTCATATCTCACGCATTAATGTGATGGATATTAGGATCCATATAATATGACCAAAGTGGGATAGTTCCATATGGTCATGACTTTAAAGAGTGAAAAGGTATCTAATGGTTCCTAAGATACTGATCTGAATGAATGGAAAAATGTTAGCATTATACGGTCTTCCAAGATTTTTTTTTTCCAAAAAAAAAATCAACAAAATTGTATTACAGCCTATAAGGCAATTGGCTGTTAGCGTGAGTTCTGTAATTAATGTATGATATGTTGTAATTAATATTTACTATCTTATTGTGGTTGATACTTATCTTTAATAGAGACCTAGTTTACACAGGATTAGGTTTTACACTTGTAATCTCTTATATATACTTTCACTACGAGATGTGTAAATAATAAGACACTAATTTATTATCATTATATTTAACTTGGTATTAGAGCAAGTATAAAAAAAAAAAAACTTTAGCTTTTCCTTTTTTCCTAGCTTCATCGTTCAAGACCGCCACCACCATCTTTTACAAATCCCATCTCACGACCACACTGTCGTTGTCTCTGCTGGACCACCGTTGTCCTCAGCTGCTATGACAAGTCAGCAACCTTCTAGTCACTGCCACAGTCCATTCGTGTCATCGTTTGCTTCGTCAAACTGCGTTGCGATTCTGCTCTGTTCTTGCCAGCCCAATGCACAGGTTTTGTTGCAATCACCCACGGGCAAACAGCCCATTCGAGTCGCCTTCGCCAGTCACACTTCGAGTCATCGTCGTCAGACTGCCCATTGAAGCCTCCAGTCTCACCACCACCAACACCGCTCACCATCAATTCAGCTCGCGCTCTATCATTGCACTAGTCCTTTGTTGCATCTCAGTCCATCGCGTCTCAGTCCGTTGCGTCTCAATCCGTTGCACACTTCTTAATTAACGGAAAGGGAAACTCAAACAGTACAATCTTGCGGTTCAATCAATGGCCCATCAAAAACCCACAGTCTTCAATCCAACAATGACCCACCTTCTTTGGTCCCAATCAATCCACCCTAAAAAAAAAGTTTATTTTTGCTATACATTATTATTGTCTGTTTTAATGGAAGATTCGAAAGAAAATCAAGATTCTAAGCATCTAGCCTAGCCATTCAAGCAAAGTCACTAGTACCATATTTCTATGGAGTAGCTAGACAATATCATTATACGACATGTGGAGGTACCCCTACAGCTTCTATAGTTGGTTGTGGTAAGATTGATATGGTTTCAAATGTTTCTTACTTTGTTGGATCTAATACTTGGATTATCGATTCTGGTGCCTCTAATCATATGACTTATGATAAATCTTATTTTATTCACTTGTCTCTCCCACTAGTGTCTTATGTTATGAATGCTAATGGTGAAGCTTTTCCTGTATTAGGGATGGGGTCAGTTCGTATTACCCCAACCTTATAGCTCCATAATGTTTTATATGTACCGAATTTATCTCATCACTTAATATCTATCCCACAGTTGAATACTAAATCTAAATGTTCTATAACCTTTTATCCTATGTATGTGGTTTTTTAGGATCTTATTAACAGGAAAATAATTGGTCAAGGGTATCTGAGAGGCAAATTGTTTCATTTGGAAAAAATTTATGCATACTCTGTTTATTAGTATGAGTAAGTCCGCTTTACATTGTGAGACATGTGTCTTGATCAAGAGTCATCGTACTAGTTATTCTCCTAGTATTTCTAATAAAAGTTCTATTCCTTTTGAATTAATTCATTCCGATGTTTGGGGATCATCTAGAGAGTCTACTATATTGGATATGAGGTATTTTGTGTTGTTTATTGATGACTGTACAAGATTGTCATGGATTGCTCTTCTTAAAATCAAAGTTAAAGTTTTTTCATCTTTTCAAAACTTTCGTACTCTTGTTCAAACACAATATAATAGCACCATTAAAGTCCTATGTTCTGACAATGGGGGAGAATATATTAATCATATTTTCCAAAATTTTTTCCAAACACATGGAATTGTTCACCAAACTACTTGCCCACAAACACCAGAACAACATGGGGTGTCCAAAGAAAAAATCGTCAATGACTTGATATGGCTCTTGCGCTCCTATTTAGTACTCATATGCCAAAATATCTTTGGGGCAATGTTGTACAAGCTTTCGCCCATCTAATCAATCATCTCCCATCTAGTGTCCTTCACGGACAAATCCCATTCGAGGTTTTCACATCTCATGTATCATTGCCACCATTTCATAACCTTCCTGCTCGTGTATTTGGTTGTGTTGCTTTAGTACATGCTCCTAAAAATCAAAGGTCTAAGTTAGATGCTCGGGCAATTAAGTGTGTGGTTTTTTGTTATAGAGTTTATCAGAAAGGGTATAAGTGCTACCATCCACCTACTAGAAAGTATTATGTCACTATAGATGTCACTTTTTTTTGACGATATGAGCTATTTTTCTTCAATTGATACTGCTCTTAAGGGAGTGAATTCATATTTTGAAGAGCTGTATCATGGTGAGGGGGAGGAATCAGAAGGAATTGAGGAAGTAACGCAATCAGGAGATATTTCAATGGATCCAGTTGAGGTTCTTATCCCATTGAATCCAGTAGTCGAAGAAGTAGATGATTCAAGTATCCAAGCACCAGTTTCGATCACTGAAAATGAAAATGAAGACACAACTGTTCCCTCAGGCATCACTCCTACGCTTGATCAACAACTTTCTAGTACTGAAGGTCACTCATATAAGTTATGTACACCCACTGATACTAATAGCATTGAGTATAGAGTTGGACAGTATGTGTTACCAAATAGGTCTATTCGGGGTCAACCAACAAAAAGGTATGAACCAAATATTCATGCAAAATTAAAATATCCAATAGCCAACTACATGTCCACTAAAAGATTGACTAAGTCATATAAATAATTTGTAAATCAAATATCTGATGTATCAGTACCTAATAAAGTGTAGGATGTGTTGGGAGATTGATGAGTGCTTAAAAAGCACTAAAGATACCATGATTTAATGCACTTTAATTGATTAAATATATTTATATATGCATGATTTTATCATATTTTATATAATTCTATCTTTTCGGAATCACAGGTATTTTTATTATTTTTTAGGAATTTTTGCTTCCAAAATAAATTCATTTACTTGAAGAATGTTTTAAAATAGTTGGAAGCAATCCATCACAATATTTAAAGTATAGTATTTATTTACTATTCAAAAAGGTGAAGAAAAAAATAAAGAAAAATCAAAAAAATGGAAAAAAATGAAGAAACGGTCAAAACTGCCCTGTCCGCGCGCAGTCTGCCCAGCACGCCGCACTGTCTGCGCGCAGCCTGCACATCATGCTGCGCAGCACGCCCGTCCACGCCGCACACCTTGCGCGCTTGCCTGCGCCCAATGTTCACATCCCGCGCGCAGCACCTCGCACGCCCTGCGCCCAACGCCTACCTGATCGCACGCGCGCTTGTCGCCCAGCCAGCCTGTCATAGTGCCTTTTACACCCACTTGTGCCATTTTGACATTTTTAGCCCCATATTTTCACCTATAAATACACCCCCTCCCCTTTGTATTTCACACACCTAAATTTTGAGCTCTCTTCTCTCTCTCTCTAGCTTTCTCTCTCTAGAAAGCTTTCTTAGTTTTCTTAGTTTTTTTTAGTTTTAGTTTTAAAGTTTTTCTCATTTTGAGAAGAACTTAGTTATGTTCTTGTAATATTTTTAGTTTTGATTCAATAAATAGAAATGCAATTTCGTTTGAAGGTTTTTTCAGAAATAATTCTGAAATTATGTTGAGGTATGTTTAAATGTATTATTTTCAGCATTATTTCTTATGTTTTGTTTTTACATGCTATATTTAATTTTCTAGCTAATTATTAAATTGAGCATATCTGGCTGATTATTAATATGGGATAATACTGTTGTTATGCTTGTGAAATATTAATAGGTAAAACATTTTCACAAAATTAAATATTATTTTTATTCAAGATTTTCATATAAAGAATGTTAGAGAGAAATACATTATTTTTCATTACAAACTTTAAATCTGAAAATTAGATTTTAAGATATAATTATCTGGTCTAATTTAGAGTAGTGCTCTTCTACTTATTGGTATAATTGCCTGGTATTGTTGATGTGAAACTCTATTTCAAAGGTTTTTTTAACAAAGAATTATTATTTGAAAATGTATTGACAAAATATTTTCTGTAATAGTTTTAAAACTTGAAAGTTAGTATTCAGATAATTATATTCTTAAATTAACTTGGACACCATGAATAAAGTTTAAAATGTCTAACCCCACCAAAGGTGGCATTCAAATGGTTCATTTGCAATCTCTTAAAAAATGATTTTAATTTAATTAACCAAATTAATTATCAACCCCACCCATAGGTGTTAATTGATTTGTTTAATTACCAAAGAATATCTAACCCCACCAAAGGTGATATTTATACATAAAAGAGAGAATCAATAATTTTAATTCAAATATTTCATAACCTATATAATATGAAGCAAGCATAATTAACTTATTATTATCCATTAATTCTTCACTGTTTATGAATGATATAATTGCATGATTATTTATTGAATTCATGTCTATATTATTTTTGCTCTTTAGATTACAGAAACTCAAATATCGTGACAGGATGTTTAGGTTTTAATTTCATTTTTAAAAGTTTGAATAATTATTAAAAATCACATAAATTCCTTTCTTAGACCGAACTTGGGAGTATAATGATCATTTTCTATAAAATGATTCATGCACTTGCGAGATTTTACAAATTTAAATAAGCATTTACGAGATTAGTATTTAGGTACTGGTTTTTGTACATCAGAGATCGAAAGTGGAGGAAAGCAATGGATGAAGAGATGGAGGGGTTATAGAAGAATAATCCTTGGCAACTTGTGCCTCCACCACAAGGCAACAAGGTTGGTTGTTGTCGCTGGGTGTTTACTGTGAAACATAATGATAATGGATCTGTGAATTGATATAAGCCCATCTTATAGCAAAAGGGTTCACTCAGACGTATGGTGTAAACTACGGTGAGACTTTTCCTCCTGTTGCCAAAATGAATAATATTCGAATTTTGCTTTCGCTTGCTGCTAGCTTAAACTAGCTACTTCGACAGTTTGATATCAAGAATGCGTTCATGGAGAGTTAGTTGAGGAAGTGTACATGAGTCTTCTGCCTAGGTATGTAACTGCTTCTCCTGGTAAATTTGTATGCAAATTGAGAAAGTCTTTGTATGGTCTCAAGCAATCCCCTCGTGCCTAGTTTTGAAGGTTTTCACAGTTCATGAAGAAGGTTGGTTACAGACAGAGTAATTCAGACCATACATTGTTTCTCAAACATCAACAAGGAAAGATAACAGCTCTAATTATTTATGCTGATAATATGATAATTACTGGCAATGATACTGTTAAGATTGATAGATTAAAGAGATAACTAGCCTAGAGTACATTCTTGACCTATGGATTGAGACAGGTATGTTAGATTGCAAACCTATTAACACTTTTATTGAGCAAAACCATTGTCTAGTAGAGTATGCAGATCAAGTACCAACTAATCGAGCTCGCTATCAGAGGTTGGTTGGGCGCTTAATTTATTTAGTGCATACTAGACCAGATATTGAATATACAGTAAGTGTGGTAAGTCAGTTCATGCATAACCTGAGTGAGAGTTACATGGATGCAGTTGTGAAAATTTTAAGGTACTTGAAGTCAGCTTTAAGAGATGAGTAATGTTCTCTAAACATAACAACCCTCTTGAAGTGTATGGCTTCACAGATGCAAATTGGGCAGCAAATATTATAGATAGAAGGTTGACATCAGGTTATTTAATTTGGTTACATGGAAAAGTAAGAAACAGAAAGTTATGGTGCAATTTAGTGCTAAGGCTAAGTATAAAGGTATGTCTTTATAAAAGAGAAGCTAGATGCCAAACTTGTTAGCTTCCCTTTTCTTCCCACTGAAAAATAACTTATAGATGTGCTCACCAAAGTAATTTCTAGGAAGAAAATGGAAGAAATTTCTTCCCACTAAAAAATAACTTATAGATGTGCTCACCAAAGTAATTTCTAGAAAGAAATTTTATAACTTACTAAGCAAGTTGGGCATGATCGATATATATGCTTCAATTTGAAGGAGAATTTTAATGTAAGTCGTGTAATTAATGTATAGTATGTTATAATTAGTATTTACCTATCTTATTATAGTGGATACTTATTTTTTATAAAGGCCTAGTTTACACAAAATTAAATTTTATACTTGTAATAATTTATATATATTTTTTCTATAAAATATATAAATAATAAAATAATAATTTATTCTCGTTATATTTCACTTAATTTAGTTTCATCTGTAACTTACTAATAAATGTTTACACCTTACACACCACGCAAGATAAGAATTTGAGCATCGTTACCATTTCATTTAAAATATATGTAATTGCATATTATAATAATTAAATTTTTAATCTAATAAATATCTAGAGCATTTTCTTGGACACTTCCGGACCATATACTTTTTGTCCCCTTCCTATATAAATTTAGTCATTTAATTATTACCTTATTCAATATATATTCCTATCTTTAATTTATATTACATAGGTATGCCAGCTGTTTTTTTATTTTTTATTTTGATGTACATACATTTTACAGCTCAATCTAACGTGATTAAATTACTTTATTAATTATGACTTTTTTGTGAGACTTCTTATAGTCTTCGCAGGGTGGTTTAAATTTTTTTATTTGCCTTGCAAATGCGAACTTCTACAATGTTGCTTTCTTTTATTGATTATTAAATGCATGATGTTCGTATATATCATGATTTTATTATAATTAATTATGGGCAATCATATTGCTACAAGTTATTGAATATATTTCTTTCGAAGTTAGAAAACAATCTAATTTTACAAATTTCATCCCTTTTTTATGCTAAAAATTCATGGTTTTTTATTAAAAATAAATAAATAATTATGGAATTAATTGTTAGAGTGACATTTAATATATCACTATTTTGTACAATTTTCTTGTTTTATCCCCTAAGATGATTTCATATTCAAGATTAATAACTATAAAAATAAAGTTATTATTATACTTTTTGCAATTTTTTTAGAATTTTTTGACATAGATGGATGTACTTAAAAAATAGGTAGATGAATTAAAAAACTTCAACTAGCCAATCAAACATCGCCACGTGGTGTGCATTTATCAACCATAACGAATCGTAGCACGCCTCACCAACTTTGCGCCAACTTTGTTTGCCATGTGTCACGTAGGCGTTCACTCTGAAATTCTCTTCCTGCTCCGCTCCATGTCATCTACAAAGCTCACATGGAAAAATCATCTCGCACCACGTCAGTTAAGTGATCTGCTACTCTGTCCACCGCCCAATTGCGTTTAGCCATGTTTCATACAGTGTTAGCCACTTGATGAAGTTGATTCGACAGCGAAGATTCGATCTGGAGCCTTGTACACCTATTTCACACACCAATAGCCCTTAGTTCGTGTTTTGGACATATTTTTCATCCCCTTTCATATTTTCTACTTCTCTACCATTTCATATATCATTTTTATTATATATTATTAATTTTAGTTTAGTTTAGGTCCCAATTAAGAAATTTTTGAAGATAAAAATTGAGTTTTTACAAGGAAAAAAAAAAAAGAACTTGAAGAATATTTACAAGAAGATGAAGAAAATTATAGTCTTTAAGGGTTTTGATTTCTCTTACTTTTCTTTATATTTATTTGTATTAATATACGTGCTAAATTCTCTTTTTATGAATTTAATGTATACATTAATGATGTGTTAGACCCATTACTCTAGGATTTATGTTGGATCCATTTATGCATGATTGAATCTTGACAATTTTTTAATTGATTTAACATGATTGAATGATTTAATTACTCATAATTTAATACTTTTAATTAACCTTGCTTGAAAGAATGACTTGATAATTAATTAATCCATAGTAATTAACATGTAATTAAAAGATGGTAAAAGCATGACTAATTCTGTGCAATATATTTACATGTGTACTTAATGTGCTTTTTGTGATGAAAATAACATGAATATGTGATTAACTACATTTGGTAATTTCATGAGTACTTGAAAAAGACACATGGATATAATAGGTGCATGTGAGTTGATCATTCATGCTTGTGTTTAAATAGGAAGAACTATAGAAACAAGTGCATGAATGGGGGATACATAGCTTTAGGAAACTCTAATCTCATAAATTGTCTAATTGTGTATAGTTTTAATTAAATTAGTTTAATTGCATATTTTTACTTAATTTTTATTTCATTTATTTATAGTCTTATTTTCATAGTCTAAATAGTGATAACATGACCCAATTTTGGTACTCATTTATGCAATAATTCAATTATTGTGGGAACGACAATCCCGTTTTTAAATACTTATCATCTATACACGATCCAAACAGTTGTGGTTTTCAAGTCAAGTTTTTTGCATTCCTGGAGATTGACAATTATTATGTTAGATGATATCAATACAATGCACAACTAGTACTAGTTTGGACATTATTATTTTTAATTTCTTTTTAGTTGTTTTAGATTTTATAGATAAATTGACAAGGTTAAGATTTGAACAACTTGCTTCTTCTAAGCCCAACTTTGAAAGATCAATACAAGAAGAAAAGAGAGAGGATTCATAACACTCGATGATGCGAACCGAAGGACACGATTCCTATGCCCCACAAACAATGGAGCTTTGAAAACAACAAGAAATACGGTCTAAGACCCGTCACTATATTAGCATGCAAATTTCTAAGAAAAATTTAGATTTTTGGATTGTAAGACTTACCTCAACTCATGGATATTACGTATCACGAATCAAGACAAGAGAAAATGCCACAAAGATTTGCAAATTTCTTTAATAAGTTTGGTTGAAAGCACTTGGAGCATTCAAACTCTCAAATTTGAATTTGGATTCAAATTGTATATTATGATCAAAGATTACATTTCAGCTACCCAAATTGTCTATTTATAGCATACAAATGAAGCCTAAAATGGAATAGATCCTAGCCATTGAATTCTAATCCAATGGACCAAAAATTACAATATTTTTAAATTGTGCTGCGGTAGGAATATTTTTGTGTTGCTGTGAGACTTGCTCGGATTGCCCAAAATATATACGAATGGCAGCAGAGGAAAATCTATGCCGCGGTAGGGATCCAATAAGTCCAAACAGAGGGGCTTGTACTGCGGCGAATAATTACATATGTTGCGGCGCGCACATATGGTGTCAATGCGCACGTCCGTGTTAGCGTACGCAGGTCTAGTGTGTCAAGTGCGCTTATCTGTGTCAGCGCATAGGCTGGTGTGTCAGTGCGCGTACGTTTGGGAAGTCTCCATGTACATGCCGCGATGCACAGAAATTCATGCTGCAGGGCGCATGCTTGGCCATTGAACCCTCGACCAACACAGGAAGTCTCATGCCGTGGCACCCACAAACTCATGCTACGGCGCGCTTGCTTGGTAATATCTTCACAGCCAAAACAGAAAGTCTTGGGCCGCGGTGCACATAAACACATGCCGCGGCGTAGCTCTAAATTATGAAATTTGCCTATTGAGCTCGTCACCTCCATGCTCCATATGGTTGCACACTTGCTTGTGATGTGGGATGACTCTTTACACTAACTTTTTCACCCTTTTCATAGCATGATCCTTGACACATGTCATACCTTCTTTGCGACACCATTTGGGTCGTATCACTCGACTAGTTATTGTGAATAAAGATCAACAACCACCTTAGCAATCAAACCATAGGCCCAAGAAATCGAAGAGATTAAGAGATTTTGGGGTTTCCACGGATGAAAAAGTTTATGTTTCAGTTAAGAGGCCTAGTGTTCAAGTCGACACATTTGAGATAAAATCTCACCTTCAAACAATTTATTAAAGTATCCATCCATTTTGGCGGCATTCATGATGAAGATCCATATGTTCATTTGGCTAGCTTTGTTGAAATGTGTGACGCTTTCTAGCAAGATGGATAAATCTTATGGTTATTCCCATTTTCCTTACGGGACAAGGCAAAAAGTTCACTATACTCTTTAATGGCTGGGTCAATTACAAATTAAGAGGACCTTGCCTAAAGGTTCTTATCCCAATATTTTCCATCCTTTAAGATGAAAAAGTTAGAAAATGACATCATGTTATTTACACAACTTGATGGTGAATCATGGTACGAAGCATGAGAAAGATTCAAAAAATTGATGAGATGGTACCCATACTATGGTATTCCAATATGACTTCAACTTCAAATTTTTTACAATAGTTTTTTTGATTTCGATCACACAATTATTGATACGTCCACGGGTAAGGCATTAATGAAAAAAATAGATGATGAGGCATTTAAACTCTTGAAAAAAATGGTACAAAATCATTATAATTTGTCAATTGGTTGTTCAACACCAAGAAAAGTCATGGAGACTAATGAGATAAATGCTAATTTGGCTTTATTCACTCAAACGTCTTATTTAATGTCCAGTCAAAATGCTTTCTTGGAGAAATTAGTCAAGAGCATTGTACCGATGAGAGAAAATGTAATGTAAAAGCCCTTCATTATTTGCAATGTGTGTAAAGAAAATTACCCAAATGATGTTGGTTCTAACAAACACGAAATATACGGGAAATGACAACATAAACACCAACCAAAGTGTTGCTTCATCAACTAATGGACAACCACTTCAATCAAACTTTCAACAAACACAAGAGGTAAAACCTTCATTTGGACATAATGTGTTAATTTATACAACTTTATTGTGCTAAGTTTGAAAAGAATGATTCAAAGGTTGAGAAGTTGGGTTAAAATCAACGATTTAAGGCTTACAATCAATCATGGATGAGATTAGAGCAAGTCAAAGGAGCCTTGAGGTGCAATTTGAACATCTTGCAAAGACTTGGAGTAAAAGCCTTTAAGAATTGCTTTCAAGTAAAACAAGAAATAATCCAAGAGAAGAAGAAAATTTCCAAGCCATAACTCTTTGAAGTGGAAGAAAATTTGGAGTAGATGGATATACATAGAAAAATAGGTGGATGAATTAAGAAACTTTCACCAGCCCATCAAACAAGCACCACATGATGTACAGTCAACAATCGTAATGAATCATCGTGCACCATGCCAGCATCTCACCAGTTCTTTTTGCCACGTGTCGCACAAGCATTCATTCCATAATTTTCTTCCCACTTCGCTCCACATCATCTACACAGCTCACGTGGACAAATAATCTCGTGCCATGTTAGCTGAGTGATCTACTACTCCGCCCTAATTTGAGAGTTTTTGAAGATAAAAATTAGATTTTTACATGAAGAAAAAGGAAGAGTATAGAGAATTTTTACAAGAAGATGGAGGAAAGCATAGAGGCTTCAAGAGGTTTGATATCTCTTACTTTTCTTTATATTTATTTGTATTAATTTACATACTAAACATTCTTTTTATGAATTTAATGTATATATTAATGATGAGCTAAACTCATTGTTCTAGGATTTATGTTGAACTCATTTATACTTGATTAAATCTTCACAATTTCTTAATTGATTTCACATGATTAGATTAATTAATCACCCATAATTTATTGCTTTAAGTTAAATTGTTATTAATTGATGATTTTGAGATTAATTCACCTTGCTTGAAAGAGTGGATTGATAATTAATTAATTCATGGATAATTAACATGTAATTAGGTGAGGATGAAAGCATGACTAGTTATATACAATATATTTACATTATACGTAATGTGCCTTTTGTGATTAAAATAACATGAGTGTGATTAATTACATCTAGTAATTTTATGTGTACTTGAAAAAAACACATGGATAAAATAGTTATATGTAAGTTGATCATTTATATTTGTGTTTAATCAAGAATAATTATAGAGACATGTGACATGTGCATGAATGGGGGATACATATAACTCTCGGACGCTCTAATCTCATAAATTTTCTAATTGTGAATAGTTTTAATTAATTTAGTTTAATTTTATATTTTTACTTAATTTTTATTTCATTTATTCATAATCCTATTTTTTAAGTGTAAATAGTGATAGCATGACCCAATTTTCGAACTCATGTACGCAATAATTCAATTCTTGTGGGAACGACAATCTCATTTTTAAATACTTATCACTTATACACAATCTGTGCACTTGCAATTTTCGTGTAAAAAATGTTAGTAAAATAAGATGAAGAGCAAACGGGTAAGTAAAATAAAAGCAATTCTGAAATAATTAATTGATTATAACTAGAATAAATGTAAAGGTAAGAATTAACCTAGGCATGTGTTTCACACAGTGTCTTTAAAATAGATTCACCTTCTCATAGTAAGTGCTTGAGAATCAATGGACGACTGTATCCTAAGATACAACGATTAAGATCAACAACTAATGAGCACTATGAACTTGATCCTAGCAAACTAAGGTTGCTTGAATCTTTTTCGCATAAAACCTAAAATTTCTATGGAATTATATATATTTAGAGAGAGAAAATTTTACTAAGATTTTGTTTGTGCATGTATTTTGTTGTGTGTTAATAAAAATAGGATAATCAATTATATAGGCTCATGGGAGATGTATTTTGGTTCTAATATAACTCAAATTATGATTTATCACTTATCACAATTTAGTTATGATTGGATTGCATCTTTTTTAAGTGACTTATTAAAAACTTGAAAAGATTAAACAAACCCAAATTAGATTAAGGCTGCAGAATTCTTATTGTTGACATATAATAAAAAAAAATTAATAAATCAAATGTCTTCGACACAAAGTAGATTAATGTATGTTTGGTTTAATTAATCTTTCTATCTTATTGGATGATCTTTTGAATATAAATTATATGCAAAATAAAGTCTCAATTAGCTTAACATATGTCAATTTTCTAACAATCTCCCACATGAATGAAAAATTGATAGAATTTTGAAAGGAAGGATACCAAGCACTTTCGACTCGATGGAAGAGATCAATGATCTAAAACCTGCATAGGATAGGCGGGTGTTATCTTTTGAACCTTCTCTTATGAGAGTATGTTTACTTCATTAGCTGACAATAGACGCGATATCTTTGAACTATTCTTCCATTTATGTAAATGATGACATACTTCACATGGAAGTCTTTTCTGACACATTTAAGTTCTCACTATTATGTTTGTTTTGGCCATGAATATACACTTGGTTTTGCAAGAGTTTCTAAGGAATTGAGCCCACTACAATTCCCTTTTGAAGTGGCCCAACTTCTATCTCACATAGTTGATCCCTTATTTATTGGAGTAATCCACAAAGATTACCCTACAGTACTTCGCTTGGATTCTTCACTCATAAGGATCATTAAAAGCATAACTTAACCTTTTTCTCCATGCGGGCATCACTGTCTCATCATAGGATTGGATAGTAGGGTAATCCCCAACGTTATCTATTTAAGTTCGATATAACTAGATTTTTTCTTTGAACCTAGATCTTAGAATCTCCAGCCAACTAGGTTGAGTTTTTGTTGTGTCAACTTACTCTTTAAAGGGTTTTATTCCTATTACTCTCGATGATTTCTTAACCAGTACTCTAGTTAACCCTTTGGTCAATAGATTTGTAGTGTTATCCTTTGACTTTATATAGTCAATAGAGATAATTCCAATTGAGATTAGTTGTCTAATGGTATTGTGTTGTCAATGTATATGTCTAGACTTTCCATTATACATCCTACTATGTGCCCTTTCAATTGTTGACTGACTGTTGCAATGGATGCTTACTACTGGCATAGGTTTTGGCCATCTAGGAATATCCTCCAAGAATTGGCATAGCCATTCAACTTCTTCACCACATTTATCCAAGGTGATGAATTCAGATTCCATTGTGGATCAAACAATACATGTTTGTTTTGAGGATTTCCATGACATTGCCGCACCGGCTAGTGTGAACACATATCCACTAGTAGACTTGAAGTCCTTCATGTTGGATATCCAATTTGCATCACTGTATCGTTCTAATATAGCTAGATAAATTGTATAATGCAACTCATAGCTTCAAGTAAATCTTAAGTACCTAAGTGTTCTAATGATTCCTTTCCAATGATGATGTCCTGGATTACTCATGTATCTTCTTAGTCTACTAACTAAGTAGGCTATGTTTGGTCTTGTACAATTCATCAAGTACATCATGCTTTTTATCACTCTAGAATATTCAAGTTCAAAGACACTTTCACATTTATTCTTTGATAGGTGTAGATTTATATCTACAGGTGTTCTAGCTACTCCAAGATCATTATTTTTGAATTTTTCAAGTATTTTGTCCACATAATGTGATTGACTCAAAACAAGACCACTTGATATTCTTGAGATTTTAATTCTTAATATCACATCAGCTGGTCCTATATTTTTTATGTCAAACTTAGAATTCAACATCTTCATAATAGATTTGGTCATTTCATCATTATTACCCACAATAAGCATGTCATCAACGTAGAGATACAAGATGACATAACCCTCTTTTGTGTCATTGACATATATATGCACTTGTCACACTCGTTAATTTTAAAAACATTTACGATCATTGTATTATCAAATTTTTCATATCCTATTTTGGTTCTTGTTTTAAACATATAAATACTTCACCAAGTAGAATTCTTCTTCCAAATCTCTATTTAAAAAGGTTGTTTTCACATCAATTTGATGTACTCTAAGCTTTCTTAAGGTTGTAATTGCTAGTATCATTCTAATGGAATTTATTCTTGTCACTGGAGAATATGTGTTAATGTAATCAAGACATTTACATTGCTTGTAACCCTTTATTACAAGTAGGCCATATATTTGTTAATTGATCCATCTGATTTAAAATTTCACATGAAGATCTACTAGATCATACGTATGATTTTGTAGGATGAATTCAATTTCACTTTTAATGGCCTATTTCCATTAAGATCCTTTTAAAGAGTTAATAGTTTCTCCAAAAGTTCAAGTTTCACTTTCTAGCAAGTAGGTTAGAAAGTTTATACCAAAAGATTTTTCTATCCTACCCCTCTTACTATGCCTTTGTTCAACCTCAATTTCTTGATTCAATTGTTAGTTATGACTATTTTCATCTATTGTAACACCTCATTCCTTAAACGAAGTAAAAGTTTAGCCAAATTCATAATTTTGGAATTATTACGATTTTACCTTTAATGTGCAAAAAATGAAATTGAGGAGTTTACTTTTATGATTTGCCTATGTTATAATAAATTAAAAAGAGGTTCATTTAATTTCTTTAATTTTTAGAATAGTTACTAAAATGTTCCTAACTTTAAAAAAATTTCATGTTTTGGGACAAGGATATTTCAATCTTTTAACCTTAAAAATGAATTTGATCAGTCAGCTTCCTCCTTAAGTAACATATGATATTATAAATAAAAAAATTATGAATGGGGAGCTTAACATGGCAGCTACTTTGCCACCCCTTATTGAATTCATGTAAAGTTTAATATTGGGACTTGGTTGTTGGACGACAACTGCACTTTATTATTTTCAGTTTTTGACTAATTCTATCTCCCTCACTAAGTGGGTAAATAATAAAAAAAAAATTAGAGATCGAGAGAGGGGGATGATGAGGATGTTGAAGATAAAATTTGAGCATCCTTACCCTTTTATTTAAAATATATGTCATTGCATATTATAATATTTAAATATTTTACCTAATAAATATCTAGAACATTTTCTTGGACACTTCTCGACAATACTTTTTGTCTCCTTCCTATATGAATTTAGACATTAGTTAGTACCTTAATATATATTCCTATCTTTAATTTTCCGCTTTTATATTACATGGGAATGCCAGCTTTTTTATTTGGAAGGATAATAAAATTAACATTTTTTAAAATTTTTAATAATAAAATTGGTATTTTTTATATTTAAATTTATATTTTTATAATTAAAAAAATGACTAATATATATGTCATTTTTTTTTAACATCCATCCAATTAAAATTAAACGATGATAATTTAGACTCATTCAATATTGAACGTTATATTTTACATTCAAATTGAATATTGAACGTTTAATATTATTAGGGTGTTAATTTTGTTACTATAAATTTTTTAAGGGTTCTATTTTTGATAATTTTTATTTTTATTTTTATTTTTATTTTTAATGTAACATGATTTTCTTTATTAATCATGACTTTTTTGTGAGATTTCCAATATTCTTCGCAGGTTGTTCTAATTTGGGTATTTCCTTGCAAATGCGAACCTCTACAACGTTGCTTTATTTTATTGATTATTAAATGCGTGAAGTTCGTATGTATAATGTTTATAATATATTTAATTATGGGGAATTATATTGCTAATCGGTTATTGGATCTTTTTCTTTCAAAGTAAGAAAAACAATCTAATTTTACTAATCTTATCATCATCCTTAAAAAATGAAAGTTTGTAACTGACGGAACTTAAAGGTATACTAGAATATCTTAACTAAATTGACACTTGTATAATATCTTTCTTCATCTAACCATTCATTTACGATTATTATTAAATTGATTAAAAAGATAATACAAAACAATCATCAACAAAACCTATAATTTGGCTTGCTATTAGGTTCCTCAAAAACTAAAGCATTAGCAAATGATCAAGCATCTTACCATGTGGTTGTATAAATACTATGTACCGTAGATGTTATACAATCAATTATTGCTTTGCCCTCCCAATATATATGAGAACAATGAAAATTCATGTGAACAATCTTTTTCGTGCAGTCAACCCAAGCCAAGTACCATCTCTATGACACTGATAAAAATTGAGTATGAAAAAGAGTCACAATATAAGCAGAGTCTGATTCCAACCAAAACTTTTGCCAATCAAAAGAGACAACATACAATACTGTGTGAATAGCTATTGCAAGCTCTACGTCAAAAGCATATGCAACCACGAGTAGAATACAAAAATAACATTTGGCGAAGATCTTGACCTTCAAAACATACCTGAACAACCTGCTAGACCTTATGAGTCGAAAGTGGAACTATCTATGTTGACCTTTATCCATCTAGAATGAGGTGATTAGGGTTATCAATTTTCTTTGATGGGGCAAATCCTTGCAAGAATTATCTAGTTGCAGGTAAAAATGGGGACAATAAAATGAAAAATGGGGACCTGAGATCCGTACTTTATAATATGAAAGGGGAAAGAATGAAGATTGCATTCTCCACCCCATATATTCCTCATTTTAATGATTATATAAATTTATTTATATTTTTTTAAAATTTAATTACATAAAATCAAAAGTAATTCTAAGTAATGCATTATATATTATATATTTTATCTTTAAATTATGTTTTATTCTTTTAAAACATCAATAATTATTTTATAAAAATTATTTAAATTATTTACTTAAATTCAAAAAATCTAAAATCATATAATTATTTTTTAATTTATTCTTAGTACTTCAAACTAGTTTATAACAAAAATCTATTAATGTTATTTCATATAAAAAAATTATGTATTTATTATTACATTTTTTTTATCATATAATATTATTTATTGACTCAAAATTTTATTTTTCTTTTCATTGTTAAATATTTATTATTGAATATTTTTTTAATAATATATCTTTTATAATAAAAATAAAAATTACTAAAAATTAAAAAATAATCGAGGTCTCAATTCCTTATTGGGGATCCTCGATATGTCCCATCGAGAATTTTAAGTGAGAATGGTGGACAAATTCAAAATCGGAGACTAAGAACAAAGAGGAGGTTCGAGGACAAATATCGGGGATTGAGAACAAAGAGGAGGTCCCTAGCCCGCCCCGCCCCGCCCTGTTAATAATCCTAACGGTGATTGCCAAAGTACCTCTATGATCCGTGGAGCACGCCATGGAATTCCTTGTAATCATCCCTTTTCTACACTAAAAGTTCTGGTTTTTTATTAAAGAAAAAATAATTAATTATGAAGTAAATTGTTAGAGTGACATTTAGTACATCACTATTTGGGTAATTTTTTTTCTTGTTTTATCCCCTAAGACCATTTCATATACAAAATTGTACAATTATTTGAAAATAAGCTCTGATAAGCATACATACGTTCAATAATAATGATCATAATTTTTCTTTGCTGATGTTGAACAAGGTTTGAGGTAGTGGTGTAATCGTTCTTTATCAAAGCTCTTATGACATTTGTATTTCCAAACGCATGCATAAAAAGAAAATTTTTATGATATGTGAATAACTAGTGTTCTTAGTCCATGTTGTGGGTAAAATATAGCAGATATGCATAGCAAAATCACATTGGGTTACATTAGCAGTTGATTGATCAAAATAGCTAATCTACTTACAATTAGCTCCAATCAACTTTGGTTTGGATGAAAAGATATTCAACGGATATGTCGCATTCAAAAGATAATTTTATCTATTTAATAAATAGGATAATATATTTTTGTATCCCCATATGATATTAATTCTACCATGTCTGCTATAGATACAGTAGAAGATATCTACGCAGATACAAACTGAAAACAATTTTTCCATATAAATCTTAAACTCTATAAAAAAAACTCTGTCAGTTTACTCTCTCAAAAAGAAGAATTCTTACTTAAGTATTGTAGTAGATTAATCGACATCACATTGGTTTCAAAGCCCTTGGTTTTGCAGGATTAGGAGAGAAGAGTCAAATATAATTATTTTCTGATATATTTACCAAGGTATAAATAGAAAATTACAAGAGGTCTGTATAAACTGGAGTTCTATTACAGATAGAAGTATTAATTACAACAAATCATACACTAACTACACGACTCATGTTAACACTTCTTCTCAAATTGGCGCATACATATCTATTATGCCCAACTTGCTTAGTGAGTCATAAATTGGTTTGGTATCACAATAGTACCCAAGTTTAGCATTTAGTACCCCTTTCCACCTTTGATACTAAAGGATTCTAATTAATTTAGTACCCTTGTTTAACAAATGGTACCAACATTGCAAATTATGAACAATAAAAGCATTTAATTTGAGGATTTTAACATGTACCATGTAATTACAAAAAAATTAGGGGCAATTTTGTCATTTAGTTTTTTTCCTCCCTTCCTCTCTCTTCTTCTTCTTCTTTTTCTTGTTTTTTTTTTTCCAGAATCAGATTTTTTTTTTCTAGAATCAATTTTTTTTTTTCTAGAATCAGTTTTCATCTTCTTCATTTTTTTTTTCCCAAAATTAGTTTTCTTCTTTGATTCTAGGAAAAGAAGAAGAAGAAGAAAACTAGTTTTGAAAAAAGAAGAGGAAAACTGATTCTGGAAGAAAAAAAAAAATTTGATTCTGAACAAAAAAAAAATTATCCTTGAAAAGAAAAAAAAAACTAATTCTAAAAAAAAGAAAAAGAAAGAAAACTGATTCTGAACAAAAAAAAAAATTGATTTTGGAAAGAACAAAAAAACTGATTCTAAAAAAAATGAAGAAGAAGAAGAGAGAGGAAGAGAGGAAAAAAAAAAAAGCAAATGACAAAATTGTCCCTAAATTTTTTGTCATGTGCATAGCACATGTTAAAATTTTCAAATTAAACGCGTCTATTGTTCATAATTTGCAATGTTGGTATCATTTGTCAAACATGAGTACTAAATTAGAACATTTTATTAACAAGGGTGAAAAAGGGTACTAAATGCTAAACTTAGGTACCACTGTGGTACCAAACCCTCATAAAACACTTTCCTAGAAACTCCTTTGATGAGCACATCTACAAGTTGCTTTTCAGTGGGAACAAAAGGGAAGCTACTAAGTTCTGCATCTAGCTTCTCTTTTATAAAGTGACGATCGACCTCTACATGTTTAGTACGATCATGTTGTACTAGATTTTGTGATATATCAATGGTTGTCTGGTTGTTGTAATACAACTGCATAGTATTCTTGAGTTCAAAACCCAAATTAAATAGCAAATTTCTTATCCACAACAGTTCACTCACCCCATGAGCCATACCTCTATATTCAGCCTCAACACTAGACTGCGCCACAACTTTCTGGTTCTTACTTTTCCATGTAACCAAATTAACTCCCATAAAGGTGAAGTAACCTAATGTCGACCTTCTATTTGTAATATTTTAAGTCCAATATGCGTCTGAAAGTCACAAACTTCAAGAGTGTTCTTATGTTTAGAAAACAATATTTTTCTCTCCAGAGCTGACTTCAAGTACCTTAAAATTATCACAACAACATCCATGTGAGTCTTGCTCAGGTTATGCATGAAGTGACTTACTACACTTATTGCATATGCAACATCTAGTCTAGCATGGGCCAAATAAATTAAGCGTCGAACCAATCTCTGATAGCAAGCTCGATCAGTTGGTACTTGATTTGGATACTCTACTAAACAATGGTTTTACTCAATATGAGTGTCAATAAGTTTGCAATCTAACATACCTGTCTCAGTTAACAAGTCAAGATGTACTTTCTCTGCACAGATAAATCTCTTTTCTCCTCCTAGCTACCTCAATCCCTAAGAAGTACTTTAGTTCACCTAAGTCCTTCATCTTGAATTCAGAGGCTAATTGTCTCTATAATTTATCCATCTTAATATTATCATTTCCAGTAATTACTATATCATCAACATAAACAATCAAAGTTGTTACCTTCCTTTCTTGATGTTTGAGAAACAGCATATGATCTAAATTACTTTTTCTGTAACCAACCTTCTGCATGAATTGTGAAAACCTTCCAAACCAGGCACGAGGGGATGGCTTGAGACCATACAGAGACTTCTTCAATTTGCATACAAAATTACTAGGAGAAGTAGCTACATACCTAGGTAGAAGACTCATGTACACCTCCTCGATTAACTTTCCATGAAGAAGTGATGGTTTTTTCTTTCGAACACCCCATTATGTTTTGGTGTTTGTAGGCAAGTGGTTTGGTGAACAATCCCATTTGTTTGGAAAAAATCTTGGAAAATATGATTAACATATTCTTCCCCATTGTCAGAACATAGGACTCTAATGGTGCTGTTGTATTGTGTTTGAACAAGGGTACGAAAAGTTTGAAAAGATGAAAAAACTTCATCTTTGGTTTTAAGTAGAGTAATCCATGACAATCTTGTATAGTCATCAATAAATAACACAAAGTATCTCATACTCGATACAGTGGGCTCTCTAGAAAGTCCCCAAACATCAGAATGAATTATTTCAAAAAGAATAACACTTTTATTAGAAATACTGGGAGAATGAGTAATACGATGACTCTTGGCCAAAATACATGTCTCACAACGTAAAACAGACTCACTCTCACTAATAAACAAAGTAGGCATGTATTTTTTCATAAGACTAAAAGACGAATGCCCTAAGCGGCAATGCCACAACCAAATTTCACTTAGCTTATCAGAACTAGAAATCAAAGCGGTGCGGGACTGTGCTCCTTGTTTCTCCCCTGTGTAGATCTGATCCAGACAGAACAATTTGTCCCTCAGATACCCCCGACTAATTATTTCCCTAGTAAGAAGATCCTGAAAAATCACATACAAAGGATAAAAGGTTACAAAATATTTAAACTCAGTATTCAACTATGGGACAGATATTAAGTAATGAGATAAGTTAGGCACATATAAAACATTATGGAGCTGTAAAGTTGGAGTAATATGGACTGACTCCATCCTTAAGACAGGAAAAGCCTCACCATTAGCATTTGTAACATAAGACACTGGTGGGGAAGATAACTCAGTAAAATAAGATTTATCATAAGTCATATGATCAGATGCACCAAAATCAATAATCCAAGTATTTGATCCAACAAAGTGAGAAACGTTTAAGGCCATACCAATCTTACCACGATCAGCTATAGAAACTGTAGGGGTACCTCCACATGTAGCATGATTATTCTGTCCAGTCACTCCATAGAAGTCTAGTTTTTGGACCAGTTGCATTGCTGCTGTTACTTTTGCTTTAGAATGATAATTTTTCCATCTAGGTTTCAGGTGAGGGTTTAATTTCCAACAAGTCTATCGGAGATGCCCAGCTTTATTGCACTAAGAGCTTTGAGGATGAGGGCGATTGGCAAAGCCTGTTGGAGGCCATTGCCGATAAAATGGATTTGAACTCTACTGTTGGAGGAAAGGTACTTGTGATTTTGCTTGGATGGTTAGGTTAGATGCTACAACTTGTGTCTGTTTAAGACTTTCATGCTGAGATTCATCCTTATGGATGTATGTAAAAGCTGTGGTTAAGCTTGGAGGGTCTAGCATTTAGAGCAATTCACCCTTGGCACTGTTATATTTCATATAAAGTCCTCTCAATAATGCATGAACTTGCTCAAGCTCCTTCTCTTTCTTGTACCATATAAGGTCCTCCTGATTTTTAATCTTGTAAGGACATTTTTGATCAATTTTAACCCAAATATTCTTCAGCTTGGTAAAAAACATAGATAATGTTTGCCCATTCTGTTGCATGTCGGCAGCATTACACATCAGTTCATGTACCTGTATAAAATTAGACTCATTAGTATAGAGATCTTCCAAAGTTTTCCATATGGCCTCAACTGTGTCACACTTCTCCACCATTTGCAGTACATCGTCAGTTATTGCTCTGAATAGAATGGACATTACAAAGCCATCATCATCTTCCCACTTAGTATAAGTCTCCATATCTGATACGAACCAGATCGCGCCACTAATAAGACCCGACACGTATCATGGACCAAGCCGAAAAGGGGGTGAAATATTGGCGTAGAAAGGCGCACCACAACACGAGCAAGGGCACCAACATGCGAAACAAGGGAGTGCCGAGCTAATTGTGGAGTTGCTGAGTTTTGGAGCTGCGCCGCGGCATGACATTCCCCCGCCGCGGCTAGCAACTTTCTGTTTTGGTAGGATTTTGGACGAGGCATGCTCGCCGCGGCATGAAATATGTGCGCCGCGGCGCAAGTGTTTCTGTTTTGGGCATGAAGGCTGGGAGATGTTGATGCACAAAAACTTGATAGTCAAATTTTGTATTTTATATAAAGCTCGCAAGTGCACGAATCACTTATAGTAAGCGACAAGTATACTCCCAAGATCGTCTCTCAAAGGAATTGATGTGGTTTTTAAAATAGCTAAATGTAATCTAAAACGTAATAATAAAATAAATGCTAAACACTCTAATCGAAGTTTGGGTTGCAAATTGTTTCTAAAATCATAAAAATACTAAAAAAATAAAAGTAAGAGCGTGAAAGTTTTGTTGAAACGATGAGATGAATGAGTGTGGGAAATTGGTTAGTAAACTAATCATGGATGACTTGATTTATGTGGATTTGACAAATAAGCACGAAAAAGTAGAGTTTAACGATTATTTTCTCTAACTCTAGAAAATCCCAAATCAATGGTGATCTTCCCTTAATTAACTAATTAGCTTCTTTAATCCAATCCGTTAATTAGTTAATTAGCCTAAAATCCAGGAAAATAGTTTAATCACCTAATTCAAGACAAATCAATGTACTTAAACTAGGTTCATGCTCAAGAGTGCAAAATCGAATTCAGATGGCGTTTCTAAAACTCAACCCTAAAATATTTCATACATTCACAAATCAAATTGATCAGAAATAATTGATGAACATACGTATTAAGAACAATGAACATGAATCAAATTACTTAATCTTAAAATCATCCACACAATCAATCATACAATCATAGTTACTTTACCAAAATCCCACACATGAGGAGTTTAGCTACTCATAATGAAATCCAAATCAATATTTTTCATTACAAATAACATTTTAAAAAGAAAAAAAGATTACAAATAAATTACCCCACTTCCACTCTTCAAACAAGCCCTTGATGTTGGATGATCACTTTCTTCAAGGTTGTCAATGGAGTTTCAATGGAGGAGCATTAATTGAATGATTTTCTTTCTAAAAAGGTGTGGAGAAGATGAAGCACTATTCACGTTACTGTTCACGATTTGGTGGAAGTTCAATGATAATCTGTAGATGGAGGCTCAATATTTGGAGTGGTGGCGGCTTGGAATCTCTTGGAGGCTGAATATTTGATCACTTGGAGGCTAGAGAGTATATATAGAGTTTTTTCCAATTAGGTTTTGTAAGGGTTTCCATAATTGATGTAAGTCTCGTGCCCTAAAAGGATTCCAGTACGCGCGCGCGCGCGCGCGGCGCACATTTCCCATGCCGCGGCGCACAATGTTTTCATGATTTCCAAATTGCAACCCGAGAGCCTCTCGCCGCGGCATACAATTCCCTCGCCGCGGCGCGCAATGTTTTGTTGGTTTTCATGTTCCAACCCGAGAGCCTTTCGCCGCGGCATACAATTCCCTCGCCGCGGCGCGCCTTGCATGTAAGGGTGTACATGGTTTGTACATGAATGTACATGCCTTGTACATATTCTGTTGATTATCAATGTAAGGCTTACATAATGTATGGCACCGAATGTAAGGCTTACATATGTATGCATTTTTACTCCATTTTTGCTCTCTTTTTCCAAATTTCTCTCCAAACTTACTTTGCCCTGCAAAACAGTAGAATACCCTCCAAAACAAGATTATATCGAGATTACATGCAAAATAAACACTTAAAAACATCACAAATAGTAGATCAAAATAGTGTTCATCAAATACCCCCAAACCTACTTTTTGCTAGTCCTCAAGCAAAACTAAAATTAAAAAGCCAAATAACAAAACTAAAATTGAAGTTAACAAAACTTGTCATGCTTTAATTTCTTTCCAAATCATAACCAAAAATTCATGCACAAATTTATTCGACAATCAAGCACATCAAGGTTCACCATTTAGATCAATTTTGCTTCACAAATCTAAATTCCAATACTAAAAGCGTATCAACATTGACTCCCCCAAACCTAGTGTTAAGAATATGAATTCGTTTCAACTCTAATCCTCACAATAATTACTCTCTAAATCACACCGATCCTATGGGTTCAAGCACTCAACAATGTATATGCGAATAGAAGTTATGTAAAGAAACGAGCTAATAGGTTCGCATATGATTAAACAAGAAAGGCTCAAAAGTGCATAACATTGATCTCATGAAAGGAATCAAATGATAGGATTTATGAAGGAATCACATTACTAATCTCATGCTTCAATTAAAATCCTCAAGCAAAAACTTCAAGTGTGCCATAGAATGAAAATGTTTTGACTTTAGGGGAACTTATTTCCTATTTTTCTCTCTTTTTTTTTTTTTTTTGTATTGTATTAACCATTCATACTTGAAGAACTTAGGGTCATAATAAACTTATTATCTCTTCTTTTCTTTTTTTTTTTAAGACCCACATACATATGTAATTTGTGAATGGCTACTTCTTAGCTCTTTTTTGTGTTTGATATAGGAATTCCCTTTTATTTTTTTTTTAAAGTCAAGCACGAATGAAATAGGCAAACACTTCAAACTTTACTTAAGTCATTTAATCTAAGCAATTCAATTAAGCACATGATCCCCCATTAAATGTTTAAAATCCTAACATTCAATGCAAAAACCTATAGAGATCATCTAGCAATTTGAAATGATATGAAAGGTGTTTAAAAGAGTAGAAGAACATTTATCTCTCCGAATAAAACGTTAAGGGCTCAACAATATTCTCACAAGGTAGTCTCCACAATTCAATTCCTAAACACAAGATTTGGGTTCATTCAGTTTCAACATCAAAAGCATGAAACACAGATTGCAAATTAAAACCGATCCTTACAACAAACCTCAAATATTTTAAAAATCAGATAAACAATGCATAAAGACTAGTTATTCATCAAAAATTGACCAAAGCATGAAAGTATTGTTATCAATCAAAAATGCAAAATGCACCCCCAAACCTAAACTAAACATTGTCCTCAAGGTTTTTCAACTACACACTTGTTCAGAAGAGATTTTAGAGAGGGCAAACAAAAACGAAACTAAACTGAAGTAAATTAAAAGAAACAATTAGAGAATACCTAAAACGGTGGGTTGCCTCCCACCAAGCGCCTAGTTTAACGTCTTAGCAAGACGATGTGCATAGCTAAGGTGCATGCAGTTCAATGCACTCCACATCTTGACGGTGAACGACTCCTTCCAAGTAAGGCTTAACACGATGTCCGTTCACCTTGAAAGTTGCTTGGGTGTTGGGATTGATTAGCTCAACAGCTCCATGTGGAAAGATTTCCACAATCTTGTATGGTCCACTCCATCTTGATCGAAGCTTTCCTGGAAAAAGTTTAAGACGAGAATTAAATAAAAGTACTTGCATTCCAGGATAGAGACACTTACCAACGAGCCCTTTGTCATGGTAACGTTTGGTGCGTTCTTTGTAAATCTTAGCATTCTCATAGGCTTCGTTCCGGATCTCTTCAAGCTCATCAAGTTGAAGTAAGCGTTTCTCACCCGCTTGTTGACAATCCATGTTTAACTGCTTGATTGCCCAATAGGCCTTGTGCTCAAGCTCAACGGGCAAATGGCATGCCTTGCCATAAATTAACCGATATGGGCTCATCCCAATAGGTGTCTTGTACGCTGTACGGTAAGCCCATAATGCGTCATTGAGCTTTGAAGCCCAATCCTTCCTCGAAGGTCGCACCGTACGTTCCAAGATACTCTTTATTTGCCGGTTACTTACTTCAACTTGTCCCGATGTCTGTGGGTGATATGGAGTGGCCACTTTATGTGTGATGTTGTACTTTTTCAACAATCCATCAAAAAGTTTGTTGCAGAAATGGCTCCCTCCATCACTGATTATTGCCCTTGGTGTGCCAAACCTGTTAAATATTGTTTCCTTCAAAAACTTCACAACACAGTTAGCATCATTAGACTTAGTGGGTATAGCTTCTACCCACTTGGACACATAATCAACCGCAACCAAAATATACTCAAAACCAGAAGAAGGGGGAAAAGGACCCATGAAGTCAATCCCCCACACATCAAACAACTCAACAACAAGATTGCATGTCAGAGGCATTTCATTACGTCTACCTATGTTACCAGTTCTCTGACATCTATCACAGTGCATGCAAAAATCATAGGCATCTTTAAACAGAGTAGGCCAATAAAAACCAGATTGAAGTACCTTAATAGCAGTTTTCTTACCGCCAAAATGTCCTCCACAGTGAAGTTCATGACAGAAAGTTAAGATGCTTGCATGCTCCTCTTCCGGCACACACCTCCGAATGACTTGGTCTTGACAGATCTTGAATAGATATGGATCATCCCAGAAGTATTGCCTGCACACATGAAAAAATCTTTTCTTTTCCTGAAAAGAAATGTTAGGCCTCAACAAACCGCTAGCAAGGAAATTTACAATATCAGCGTACCAAGGGTTTGGACCTACAGAAAATAACTGCTCATCAGGAAAAGTCTCAACAATAGCAATATCTTTGTCACTCTCAGTAGTGTCAAAGTCAGAAATCAACCTGGATAAATGATCAGCTACCACATTTTTCGTTCCCTTTTTATCCCTGATTTCTAAATCGAATTCTTGTAACAACAAAACCCACCGAATTAGTCTAGGCTTAGCATTCGGTTTACTTAACAAATATCGCAAAGCAGCATGGTCCGAATGCACAATTACTTTAGATCCTACCAAATAAGACCTAAATTTATCAAGAGAAAACACAATAGCCAAAAATTCTTTTTCGGTGGTTGAGTAGTTAAGTTGAGCGTCATTAAGAGTTTTACTAGCATAGTAAATTACATGCAAACGCTTATCTACTCGTTGTCCTAAAACAGCCCCTATAGCAAAATCAGATGCATCACACATAATTTCAAATGGGATTGACCAATCAGGTGCCATGATAATGGGTGCAGTAGTTAGTTTTTCTTTCAAAACATTAAAAGCATTCAAGCAGTCAGTATCAAAGACAAAAGAAACATCCTTAGCTAACAGATTGCATAGGGGACGACTTATCTTAGAAAAATCCTGAATAAATCTCCTATAAAAACCCGCATGACCAAGAAAACTCCTTATTCCCTTAACATTTATGGGAGGTGGAAGTTTAGCTATTAAATCAACTTTTGCTCTATCCACCTCAATGCCTCTACTTGAAATAACATGCCCTAATACAATGCCATGTTTAACCATAAAATGACTCTTTTCCCAACTAAGGGTCAAGTTACTATCAATACAACGCTCAAGCACACGAGTCAGATTATGCAGGCAATCATCGAATGAATTTCCAAAAACCGAAAAATCATCCATAAATACCTCTATACATTTCTCCACCATATCCGAGAATATTGAAATCATGCATCGTTGGAATGTGGCGGGGGCATTGCAAAGACCGAATGGCATCCTCCTGAAGGCAAATGTCCCGAATGGGCATGTGAATGTGGTCTTCTCCTGATCCTCCGGAGCGATGGGCACTTGGTAATAACCTGAAAGACCATCAAGAAAACAGTAAAAATCATGCCCTGCTAAACGTTCAAGCATTTGATCAATAAAAGGAAGAGGAAAATGATCTTTCTTTGTGTACAAATTTAATTTACGAAAATCAATGCACATTCTCCATCCCGTGATCAATCTCGTGGGCACTAACTCATTTGTATCGTTCTTTACCACAGTGATCCCAGATTTCTTCGGTACCACATGTACCGGGCTAACCCATTTGCTATCCGCAATAGGATAGATAACCCCAACTGCCAAGAGTTTTAAAATTTCCGTTTTCACTACCTCTTGCATAATAGGATTAAGTCTCCTTTGGGCCTCTCTCACAGGTTTGGTATTGTCCTCAAGATTTATCTTATGCATACACACGGTGGGACTAATACCTCTAATATCATCAATGCTCCATCCTATGGCTTTCTTATGTTTCCTAAGTATATTCACTAGCGCTCGTTCTTGGGTTCGGGTCAAGGTAGATGAAATTATGACCGGATAAGTGTCCCCTTCACCCAAGAATACATACTTAAGGTGTTTTGGCAAATCTTTCAACTCAAGCTTAGGTGGAGCATCGTCTTCCCTAGATGGGGTTTTGGGTAACTCTAAGGGTGTACTTGGTTCTTCTAATGGTTCAGCATTATCTAACAGCTCTAAGTAACCCTTAGTTTCATCATCCAATTCCTTCTCTATCCCATCAACTGTTAAAGCATATTCAAGTCCGTCCTTAACTTCTTCCTGCAAAAGGGTATCATAAACAAGATTATCAATAAGGTCAATAGAAGAACATTCATCAATTGAGGATATAGAAGGTAAAGGGGAGGAATCAAATACTCTAAAATTGACAGTTTCCCCCAAAACTGTCATAGTTAGACTTCCACTATGGACATCTATAATTGTCTTAGTAGTGGCCATAAATGGCCTACCAAGAAGAATGGTGTGTTCTTTGTCCATAGATGGATTCTCCTGCATATCCAATACAACAAAATCGACAGGTATAATCAGTTTATCAACCTGTACAAGCAAGTCCTCTACCATTCCCTTAGGATATTTCACAGATCTATCAGCTAATTGTAGGGACATGGTAGTATGTTTCAATGCCCCTAGACCTAGTTGCAAATAAATGGAATATGGCATTAAGTTTATACTTGCACCTAAATCTAGCATGGCACGTACCACTTTCTTGTTCCCCAAAGTAATGTTAATGTTAAAACTCCCGGGATCCTTAAGTTTAGGTGGTAAACGTTGTTGAAGAATCGAACTAGAAATTTCAGAAACAACTATCCTCTCATTTAAACCATACTTTCTCTTCCTAGTATTTAGATCTTTGAAAAACTTTGCATAGGAAGGCACATTTCTAATAACATCCAATAAGGGCAGATTTATTTGAACTTTAGAAAGCATGTTAAATAGATCAGAAACTTGCTTATCCTGTTTATCGTCCTTGAGACGGTGTGGAAAAGGTACCGGAGGTCGGTAAGGCTCGGATGATTTGTGCAATTGGGGAGCGGTAGATGACTCTCCATTCGATTCTTTTGAAGGTTCAACTTCCCTAGCCTTGGGTGTATCATTTTCTTTAGGTATTGCACTGCCTTCTTCCATGTCTCCTGCATTGGAAAGTAGATCATCAGAAATTTCAGGTAAATTTTTAGTTACGATCTTACCACTGCGAAGGACCGTGACCGCTTTTGCTTGCTCGGGTTGGCTCGGTAGTTTTCCTTTTTCTTGACGTTGGAGGTGCTCCGCCAATTGACCTACTTGGCCTTCAACCCTTTTCATCGAAGCCTCCAACGAGTCCAATCTCTGAGTACTCTTCATTTGATTTTCCCGACTAACTTGGATGAATGCGTTCAAGTTGTCCTCCAAGCTTGGTTTGTGAGGAAGAGTAGGCTGGGAATTGTTGTTGTTTGGATGATGTGGGAAGTTATGCTGAGCATAACCTTGATTATTACTTCCTTTCCATGAGAAGTTGGGATGATTTCTCCAACCAGGATTATACGTGTTCGAGTAAGGATCATTCCTTGGCCTCGGTTGGTATCCCTCCATAGCATTCGCTTGCTCATAACTTGTACCTGCATTTTGATCATAGACAAAAGGACAAATGTTAGCACCATGTCCGTACGTACTACAAATACCGCATACCTCTTGAGTTGGTGTGTTCTTGGAAGTGAGGAGTGCGATTTGTTTTGTCAGCTCCGCAATTTGCATTGCCATATCATTTCCAGGAGCTACCTCGTTAACTCCCATCCGCCGTCCTCTAGAGCTTTTTTGTTGGGAATTAGCACCCAACATCTCATATAAGTCATATGTCTCGTCAGCGGTCTTTTCTCCCATTGCTCCTCCTGCTGCATTATCCACAGTGAATTGGCACTGTTGTGTCAACCCGTCATAGAAGAATTGATTCTGGAGTTGCAACGGAAAGTGATGGTGTGGGCACTGAATCAGAAGCAATTTGAAGCGATCCCACGCCTCATGAAATGGTTCTCCGTCCATTTGGGAGAACGTTGCAATTTTGGTTCTTAGGTCCGCAGTCTTTTGGTGGGAATAGAATTTTCCCATGAACTTGTTGAAAATTGCGTCCCAAGTTGAAAGAGATCCAGGTGGAAGAGTCATAAGCCATGACTTAGCTTTGTCTTTAAGCGTGTACGGGAAACATCTCATCCTCAGCTGATCCTCATTTAGCCCCTGCAGCGGAAAAGTCTGCACAGTAGCATAGAAATCACGAATAAAAGTTAGAGGATCTTCGTTAGGAATCCCATAAAAAGACGGTAACATATTAAAATGTATGTTCTTAATTTCATAGTTTCGAGCTGCTTCCCCTAGTTGGATGCAAGAAGTTGCAGTGCCGATGATTGGCCTTGCATACTCCTTCATCGTCATCTCTCTGTGTGGAGGTAGTTGTTCTCCCATTGTTGGTGGTTGCTCGTCCTCCAAAATGTTAGCGCCGAACGGTCTCAAATGTGCTCGTCTCCTGTTGACGTTATCTATGAACGGCACGAGCGGATTTCCAAGAGATCTCCTTCCGTGCATGCACAATCAAAAACAACAAAAAAAAATCAGAGCACCAGAAACTATACGACTCTAACGAGTAACAAAAAACACAAAAACAAGAAAAACAAATAAATAAAACAACAAAGACTAAAAAGTAAGTAAAATAAAAAGAAAACAAATAACGATTTCAAAAACGCCAATTCCCCGGCAACGGCGCCAAAAACTTGATGCACAAAAACTTGATAGTCAAATTTTGTATTTTATATAAAGCTCGCAAGTGCACGAATCACTTATAGTAAGCGACAAGTATACTCCCAAGATCGTCTCTCAAAGGAATTGATGTGGTTTTTAAAATAGCTAAATGTAATCTAAAACGTAATAATAAAATAAATGCTAAACACTCTAATCGAAGTTTGGGTTGCAAATTGTTTCTAAAATCATAAAAATACTAAAAAAATAAAAGTAAGAGCGTGAAAGTTTTGTTGAAACGATGAGATGAATGAGTGTGGGAAATTGGTTAGTAAACTAATCATGGATGACTTGATTTATGTGGATTTGACAAATAAGCACGAAAAAGTAGAGTTTAACGATTATTTTCTCTAACTCTAGAAAATCCCAAATCAATGGTGATCTTCCCTTAATTAACTAATTAGCTTCTTTAATCCAATCCGTTAATTAGTTAATTAGCCTAAAATCCAGGAAAATAGTTTAATCACCTAATTCAAGACAAATCAATGTACTTAAACTAGGTTCATGCTCAAGAGTGCAAAATCGAATTCAGATGGCGTTTCTAAAACTCAACCCTAAAATATTTCATACATTCACAAATCAAATTGATCAGAAATAATTGATGAACATACGTATTAAGAACAATGAACATGAATCAAATTACTTAATCTTAAAATCATCCACACAATCAATCATACAATCATAGTTACTTTACCAAAATCCCACACATGAGGAGTTTAGCTACTCATAATGAAATCCAAATCAATATTTTTCATTACAAATAA
Source organism: Elaeagnus macrophylla (assembly GCA_029378325.1). Lineage (NCBI taxonomy): Eukaryota > Viridiplantae > Streptophyta > Magnoliopsida > Rosales > Elaeagnaceae > Elaeagnus > Elaeagnus macrophylla. Next base: position 30,320,763 of record CM055643.1, on the reverse strand, counting down.
CATTTTAAAAAGAAAAAAAGATTACAAATAAATTACCCCACTTCCACTCTTCAAACAAGCCCTTGATGTTGGATGATCACTTTCTTCAAGGTTGTCAATGGAGTTTCAATGGAGGAGCATTAATTGAATGATTTTCTTTCTAAAAAGGTGTGGAGAAGATGAAGCACTATTCACGTTACTGTTCACGATTTGGTGGAAGTTCAATGATAATCTGTAGATGGAGGCTCAATATTTGGAGTGGTGGCGGCTTGGAATCTCTTGGAGGCTGAATATTTGATCACTTGGAGGCTAGAGAGTATATATAGAGTTTTTTCCAATTAGGTTTTGTAAGGGTTTCCATAATTGATGTAAGTCTCGTGCCCTAAAAGGATTCCAGTACGCGCGCGCGCGCCGCGGCGCACATTTCCCATGCCGCGGCGCACAATGTTTTCATGATTTCCAAATTGCAACCCGAGAGCCTCTCGCCGCGGCATACAATTCCCTCGCCGCGGCGCGCAATGTTTTGTTGGTTTTCATGTTCCAACCCGAGAGCCTTTCGCCGCGGCATACAATTCCCTCGCCGCGGCGCGCCTTGCATGTAAGGGTGTACATGGTTTGTACATGAATGTACATGCCTTGTACATATTCTGTTGATTATCAATGTAAGGCTTACATAATGTATGGCACCGAATGTAAGGCTTACATATGTATGCATTTTTACTCCATTTTTGCTCTCTTTTTCCAAATTTCTCTCCAAACTTACTTTGCCCTGCAAAACAGTAGAATACCCTCCAAAACAAGATTATATCGAGATTACATGCAAAATAAACACTTAAAAACATCACAAATAGTAGATCAAAATAGTGTTCATCAGATGTGCGCGCAGGACGAGCAGACGCGCGCGCAAGTGTGGACAAGTGTGCGCGCAGAGGATCAAGGACGTGCGCGTCACGGCATGGCTTTTGGGCGCCGCGGCACAGACCTCTCGGGTTGGATGCTTTGGTTCCTCGCCGCGGCATGGAATTTACTCCGCCGCGGCCCGCCTACTTTTACTTTTTAATCCGAACCTCCTCGCCGCGGCATGAATAATTGCCCGCCGCGGTGCAATTGTAAAAATTGTAATATTGACCATTGGATCAAATCCAATGGCTCAAATCTTGTCTTTTCTTTTAAGTTTTTGTGTGAGCCCTATTTAAAGACATTTGGGCAGCTCATTTTGTAACTTTTGTTCATTTATGAAATTTGTTAGAAAACAAATTGTGAGAGCCCATGAGCTCCTTGCTTGATTGCAAGCCAACCCCCCAAGAACTTATCAAAGGTATTTGCACCCCTTTGTGGCGTTCGCCCTCTCCTCTGTGCGTGGTGCGTAATATCCATGTGTGTAGGTGAGTTTCCTGCTGCCAAATCTGGTTGTGTTGCTTAGATTTCTCCTCCCAATATTGTTGTTGGGTCTTGGACCGTTTCTTTTGGTTCTCTAGCCTCGTAGCTAGGTGGGTCGATAGGAATCGCGTTCCTCGGTTCGAATCAATATCATTTTCACTAGGAGCCTTGATTGTGCCAGTTACATGCCCTATCTTGTGCATCCTACGAAGATAGACAGACATAAGCCTTTTTCATGTTCGAAAATTGGTACCATTGAGTTTGGTACCTCCAAAAGAGCCACCTTTTGAGCTCTTGACAAAGACCTCAAATTTTGGAATTCTATTGGTTTTAGAACCCTGATTTTCTTTCGAATCTCCCATTGAACTAGACAATAATAATGTGCAGTGGAATTAAATAGAAATAATTTTTTTTACTAGGCTAGACTGGTGGTTGTTGATTGGGCTTGAGATTGGATTGGTGAGAATTGGGCTTGTAATACAAGACCTGCTGGTGGGCTGGGGTTCCAAAAAAGACTTGCTGAATACTTGGGCTTGGGAGATGCTGAATTGCACAGTACGTTAGAGATGGAGCCGACTAGAGGAGGAGTTGTGTTGACCAGAGATGGAGCCGTGGGGCGAGCTGTTGATGGTGAGCTATGTTGATTGGAGATGGAGTCGCTCAACTCGATAGGTGATGTGCCGCATGAGGGTGGAACAGGGACGGCTGAGCTCGACAAAGGCTCGAAGGAGAAGTAGCGCGATGATATTTGGAGGCTATCGGCTGCACTAGCTGAAGGACGAGCAGAGCACAAGAACAATGTTGTGGTGGGTCTGACGAATCTGAGGGAGATCTGCGCGCGAGAGAGATCGTATGAGGCAGAGACGACGACAGAGAGGCCAAAAAAAAAGAGAGAAAAAAATATATCTTTTTTCTCTGATACCAAGTCAAATATTACGAGAATAATTATTTTATGATATATTTACACACCTCGTAGTGAAGGTATAAATAAGAAATTACAAGAGTCCTATATAAATTAGAATTCTATTACAAATAGATAAATATTAACTACAATAAATCATACACTAACTACACGACTGATTATAACAAGCACTATGAAAGAAACGGTCAAGTATTTGTAACATATAAGAAGGAACACAGTTCTGTCCAATTCAATTTTTTTAAAATTTTAACAAATCAGACTGGATCAAATCGATTTTCATAGTAAGCCAAGTTGAACCGGACGGATAAAGCAAGAAAAATTTAGTCATGTTTTCGTTTTAGCTGTTTAATGTATAACACATACATTACATAAAATAAATGACTTAATTATTAACGTATAGAAGTCCGGACTTTAAAACACTAAAATAAACATAAAATGCATGTCATTGTAATCAAATTTGAGGCCTAAACCATTGGACTGCAATCAGCAATGTGCACGTAATGTGTAATTAAATCTATAACCCTATAAACGGTCCACTCCGGCTAAATTGGTTTAAAATTTTTACAAATTGGACTAGACAGAAATAATTGACAAATTGGTCTAAATTGTAGAGTAAAATCCAAGTTTCCATTTGGTCTGGTTTAGCAATTTCTTTGTCCACCACTAGTTAGAAATAACTTTCATTTGTCACTTATAATTTTTTTAGAAAAATTACTATCTTTGAGTTATCTGTGTGCATAATTAAGAACTCAATAAGAATTATTACCAACAAAATGTAGATTTCTCACAAAAATATTGTCTATAATATCTCTCTTTTTTCTTTAGATTTTGTCAATACATTTGCGATAATATATTTGTAACTAAAATAAATTTTACAATAAATGAAAAGCTTATGACAAAAATCATGCATTCATAGTGAAGATATATGATAAAATCATGCATGTCTCACTATTGAAATCAACACACTATATATATATATATATATATATATATATATATATATATATATATATATATTTATATCATAGTTCGGTAACTTGTTTTTAATTATATTTTTGTCATGTTACAATTTTGTTTGGACATCACAAAATATCACACCTATTCATAGTTATTTTAGATGATTAGATGGAGGGTAGCCTTATTATAAGAGTAGTTTTTATTAATGCAAGAGTAACATTTCTATTTTTAAAAATACGTAATCATTAATAAATTTTAAATTGCCATGCATTAGTGTTTTTCTTTGAAAATAGCAATTCAATTAGTTGAAATAGTATAGAGTCTAATTCCCATAAATTGTACCACTATATGAACTACGTGCACATCAAATTAATTTTAAATTGTCATGTAATGTGATAGATATATAAAATAATTTTTTGTATATTTCTTAATAACTAAGTTTTTCGAAGAAAAGATTTTTCAATAACTTCTAACATAATATCTGTTAATGTAGTTTACTGCACAATTGTCTTAGAGAATGTATGAACATGAAAGCACTGTCAAAGAGCAATAGGATCCCCCGAAGGGGGATGCCACATGGAACATCCCGTTCCTTAAATAGAAGTAAAATTTTAGCCAAGTGTATATTTAATGTGTTATTATGATTTTATCGTCAACATTATTTTAGTATTATATCTTATTTATTTATTTAATTTCTTTTATCATGAGGTGTCACTCATTTTTAAGAGGACAACTAATAAAAAAAATTAAGATGTAGTGATTGAAGGCCACATGTCCTCCTTCTAAGCACACTTATCCTTAAGCTCATTAGTGCATGCTTATCTAAGAAGCTAAGCATGAAATAAGCAGAAAATAAAGAACAAAAAAGAGAAAAAGGTGAAAAGAAAGAAAGAAGAAGTGAAAGAGGATGGACATTCTAAATTCAAGGATAGCTAGAAAACTATTTTTTTAGCAAATGTAAATAAAAACTGAGAAATATTTAGAACTAACCAAAATTTGAGTCATATGTCTTTGAAAAGGAGGGGTTGATTCCGCAAATATTACGGTGCAACTAAAGCAATAGTAGTGATATAGTACTATGAGAAGATTTTAGCATTTTAAAAATCAAATCACTTGATATTAACTCTTACTTGAGTACTTAATTTCAACAAAAAATTGAATCAAATATTTAGTAAAGTTCATGATATAAATATAAGATTACCAGTTTTGTCAGGAAAAATTTTCAAAAAGAATATTTTAGTTATTTTCCAATAGAGCAACTTTATACAAAATTTTACTACCAAAGTTGTTCATATCTAATTTAAAAATGCATGTTTCATGTCAACGCATTTCATGTGTCTATGCACTAAATCATGTTATAGAAATGTATTTGTCTTTTTGGCACTTGGACAAGCCAGTACATAGTCAACAACAGTATAATAAAAACATATGTTTTACTAACTATATTTATTTTAATGGAAGTTTACAAAGTAATATTAAGTTTTCTTTTCTAGAACTTTGATAGCATCATTTAGAACCATATTTGCATTCAACTAATTTCAGTTGATACAAATAGCATATTTTTTTGAACATTAGAGTTGAAAGTACATTAACTGGTTATTATCTAAACCTGGAAGTTAAAAGTAAGATAATTTGCAAGAAAATTATGATTAAATTAATTTATATCTTATACTATTTTTATACAAGCTTGTAAATTTAGTAAATATGTTTAAATTTCAAAATACTTCACTTTCATTATTTATGATAGTTAGCTCTACTCAACATCTAGAATATTAAGTTGGTTTTCATAAGATATCATGACCAACAAATTTGGTCCAGTTCAACTCATTATGATATTAATTAAGTGCAATATGATGTTATAAGTTCAATATGATATTTATTATTACAATTTAACTTAGTATGATATCAATTCAGTTTAGTATGATGTTACAAGTTCGGTATGATATGTATGTATTAGCTTCGTAAAGTTAGTGCACACATGACACATGTATCAGCATATCCATCTAAGCCATTTTAATGGCTTTATCAAGTAAGTTCTCGCACGGGTAGTTGAGAGCTTGCCCTAGAGCAAAATATCTCCTCGGTGTGCGATCATATACCCACACGTGTAGTTGAGAGTTTGCACTAGTGCAAAATACTCCTTCGTATGCAACCAAATTTCTAGGTGCTCTTGGCATAATAAAATCATTACATTTCTCATGGTTGTATTTTTATTTGTATACTTCATCATAACAATATTTACAGTATAAGATAACACATTATTTTATTCTAAAGATCATAGGTAGATTATTTATATTAACATGTTATTTCAATGTAAGTCATGAGTATTTCATTCACAATATTTACAAGTATTAAATTACAATTATTTTAGGAAACTCATGTTATGCAGTTATTTATAAAACTTGTCCACTCACTAAGCTTTCAAGCTCACCTTTTATATTTTTTTCATTCAGGTAGTAGGTTTGAGGTAACATAGCATGACAACGAGTTCGAGAGGCTTATGCTTAAGCTTTTGGTAATATTATTTAGATGATTTGTTCTCTTTACCCTCTTACATAAAACATTCAATTGGTATGTATGTGTACTAGTGGTCAAGGCTTGGAAGCCTTATGTTTTGTTGTATGTATATCAATGTATAAATATGTTGATGGACATGAGTTACTTTATAGTTGTGTAAAAGATTACGATGTATGATAGTATGCAAAAAAGTATCATATTAGGACTATTGTCATTTTATTATAGCATGATTTGCCCCAATTTAAAGGAAACTCAGCCAAAAGTTTTATGGAAACTAGTTGAGTGATTCACAACTCTGTGATTAAGGTGATATAGACACCTAAGGACTCGTCCTCCTCGTACAAATAGCGGAAGGTAGTAAGCAAATAACAAGTAGCGTACGGATAAGAAGATATAACAAACATTAGACAATAAAATAAAAGAAGTACATTAATGCTTTTTCATTTTAATATAGACTATATATGTTGTCGTATATATCATGGATACTCAGATTGTACTAACAAATGCAATAGATTAAGCAAACACAATGATATAATGTGGTATACCTATTTAGGCTCCAATCTTAAGTGGTAACATTCATGAGTTGCTTAAGGCAACCACTTAACAACCAAATTCACTAAATAAAAATAAATAGTTAATACAGACTCGATAAGTGATAAGTGCTCAAAAAGCACTAACATTTCGTGATTTATTGAGCTTAATTGTTTAAAAATAGATTTGTTATTATTGTTTATTTCACTATTTTTCATAAATCTATCAATTCGGAATCACAGGTATGTTTTAGTGTATTTTAGGTATTTTTAGCGTCAAATGAGTTGAATAATGCAAACACGCAAAGACAGAATATTTACGGTGCTCGAATCACGAGTTACGGGCAAAACGAGTCAAAATATGTAAACCTTACATAATGAGCCAGCACATATGTAAGGGGATAAATATGAAGAAAGGAAAGGCAACGCGCGCCGTGGCGAGGAAAATGTATGCCGCGGTGGGGAGCTCTCGGGTTTCAACCAATATTTCTAATTTTTGTGTTGTGCAGGGACAGGAAAAATGTATGCCGCAGCGTGCCTATTCCTATTACAATCAGGATTTGTGTAAACCCTTACATCTATAAATACCCCCTATAGAATCCTCTTTACATACAACTTTTATACACTACAATTTTGTGAGCAAACAAGAGATTCAACCAATTTTGGGAGCTTTTTCACACTCAACGAAGCAAGAGAATCCATTCTAAGAATCCAAGGAAACCATTGACGATCGAAGATAGACCTTTTGGAGAAGAACGTCATCCCATCCAATAGCGGTATTTAGATCTAGGATTTCCTTGTTGTTATAGAATTCTATTTTTCTTCTTATTTCATTGAGTGTATGCTCACATTAAATTTGTCTATGAATTTCAATATGAACATGAGCGGCTAATTTTATTATGGATGTTTAGTTTGTGTTGCCATGTTTGGTAGAACTGTTTTGGTGAATGTTTTATTGATTTGAAATAAATGAATTTACCTTTTGATTAAGAGCATGTTTAGATATTTAATTGTGAATTTTCATGGGCCAATTTGAGATTCATAGTTAGGTTGAAAAATCTGAGAATCTAGTTTTAGGAACGTCACCTTAACTTTATTCCGAAATACTTAATCAAAGCTTCAAATTAGTGACTTAGTCATAGCATTAGTTTGATTGGCATATATTTCCTTGCGCATAATTTGATTGCTATTTGATATACCCGATCGTAGGATGTTAATTAGTTAATCAACAAAGAGAATTATCCGATCGTAGGAATTTTCGTAATTAAAAGGAAAGCCGGTAAAAATTATTTATTAGAACGTTCATGTTATTTCACCATTACTTTTCGATGCAAGCATAGCCAACCAAACTAAACGTCCATACATCCTCCATTGATATTTGAAATCTACTTGAATTAATTGTGAACTTGCGATATTGTTTTCGATAATTGTTCGTTACCATTGACCTCGCTACAAACCACACTCCTTTTACAGTTTTACTAGGTTTAGGACTCTAGTTATTTAGAGTTTTAGTTTTACTAGAACTCTATTTAATTAATGTTTTAGTTGCTTTAGGACTCTAGTTAGATTAAGAAAAAGGTTGTTTAGAATCAATACAATTCCTTGAGAAACCAACCTCGGAGATTTGCTTGTCACTTTCTACGAGTGATTCTTACACTTGCGAGTACTATAATTTGCACATCAATAAGGTAAGAAGCTAAATACCTCTATTAGTTAGGGGCCATCTATTCTAACTGCCTAGACTGGTATCACCAGGTGTCACTACAGCTACTTTGATCCTCACTTAATTAGGCTCACCTTCAAAGCCACACCACCACACAGTGCGATACAAATACTTGTAATCTATATGCCTATACAATATATATGCAATTTTACCCAAAATATGATTTTAGAATTAACACCTCGTATAAATAATATGAAAACACCCTTGACATATTGTTGGCACGAAAACTCCTTATAATAACAATACAGAAAAATACTCGATATATTGTTATTATAGCAATTTCATTTGATAAAATATTTTAACAATCTTGACCACCATCTTGTATCTATAATATAAAACCACTCAACGTATTATTGACACGAAAAAAAACACATCGTAATAATAATATAAAAATACACTTGATGTATTGTTATTACGGCAATTCTGTTTGAGAATAAGATTTAACAAAATTCACCACCACCTCATATCTCATTACAGAAATAACACTTGATGTATTAAGAATACAGAATCTCCTTTTTCAAAAATTAAGTGGCATAAATCTCCAAGTGAATTATCACCTTCGAATCACTAATATGAAACAACACTCAACGTATTAGTGATCGAGAATTATAAAATGATTTTTCAAACACACCAAATACATTTTTCACTCATTTGAAAAATACACGACACTAAATATGCAGTGTAAGAAAAATATGAGGAAGTGGTAAGAGAGAGGATAAGAAATTGTGTAGAAAGGCGTAAATAATAAGGAGAGAGTGGGGGTATTTATAGCTAATTTTTTCAACTTCTCAAACCCTTGCTAACCCCTCATCAACACCTCACCACGCACATCTACAAGGCCTCACTGACCACCTCAGCAAACCCTCACAAACTATCAACGAGGTCCAACAAGCCACAAAATCACCCTTTGCACACTCGTGGACCTTTTGCGGACCACCTTGACGAGCCACTAGCAAGACCTTCGCAAGGCCAGCGAACCACTAAAAATAAGTTTTTTTAAGGCTAAACTTCACCAAATAAAAATCCATAAACACCCACCAACTCAAGAAACCAATGCAAGTAAAAGCACATTTTAACATGCAATCTATATGGTCCCAACCACCCAGTAATGTGTGTGTTATATAAACATACAATAATGTTAAGTTCTACATGAGTGTGTGCGATACTGGTCCCAAGCAAAGCACCGTACATAGAAGTAGACAAAAATACTAAGTAAAATAAATATACTCCATGTTTTGCTCACAAGAACGCCAACAAAGACACAAAGGGACTTACGTTAGTCAATTATGATTTTGATACAAATCAAAGTAAGTCAAGAAAGCAAGTTAGCCCGATATGGTCCCTTAGGATCCATTGATTCATGGTTGGTCCTAACATCGTGTATAGCCTTTAACGCTTAAGTCAAATTGGGTGGGTAGAAGAGGATGTTTAAACAATGAAACAACGTACATTGATTGTATGCAAATGATTGTATATATAAGCTAATAAGAATGCTTCTAGGATTATGTTCCTTATGGATAAATACTAATTATATTTGTAGAAGGAAAGACTTCCATATATTAAGAAGTCTTATTTAGATGGGAGTTATACCCATGGTGGAGCTCTCTTGTGATGATGTGATAGCTATATATATGGAACGTTCACGTGGGCATAAACTTAATATGTACCACAAAACAATATCTTTGAGGTTCCACGAGTCTTGTAAAGGCTTGAGCATGCTATATGAGGTCTTTGAAGCAAAAAGGCACATTTTGGAGCTGACCGACGCTGCTATTCTTAAGTAAACAACGTCATGGAGGATGCTTAGGCTTATCAAGCTACTGAGCTCTATTCATGAGAATCTTTTAACTGATTCCTTAGGTCCTTGCAAGTCCCTAAGGAGGTAGAAGCTTTTCCATAGGATCTATGGTGTCTCAATGGTGTAGTGAAGTTGTCTTTGAAGGAGAGAAGGTTTGGGAAAGTTGTGGGAGCTATCTCCAAGCTTCCATTAGGATCGATACTAACAGAAGACTCTTCATCAATGGTAATCGAGCTATGGGAGATGGTATCTAATGCAAGGAGTTGTTGGACAGCTCGTTGATTATATAAAGAGCTCAAGGGAGATGTCGGGAGTTGGCAAGGAGCTTCTTTAGGATAGTCTGCTTCTTTTCTAGGATGCTAGGATGCTCTTAGGTTTATTTGTACATGTAACAAATCCCTAAATATTCCATTAAATTTTCAAAAATTATATTTTCATCCATTTTCACCATTTGAACCAAAACTTGTCATATTTAATATTTTAACCCAAAAACTTTATTATTTAATAAATCAAGTTAATATTAAGCATAAAAATAATGTAATTAACTCTATTTTTTATAGAGTAATCACATTTCACTATCTATAATAGAGTTAGTTCTATTTATCCTCTATTTCAAACCATTTTGTTAAGGATTTTTTGACACAATCTTGAGCCTTGTAATGTCATTCTCCTAACAAAATTTTGCAAAACCCTAATTTAAAAATCCAAAACATTATTGGTTCTCCAACATTTCATTTTCTTTTATGTTTCAATTTCAACAAGTGTCTTACACTCAACATAGTTCTTAAATGTTTCATCCTTACTTTTCTATAATAAGTTTCATAACTTTCTAGAAAAATCATCAATTATATTTAGAATTTACCTTTCTCGTCCCACCAATGGTTCTCTTTGCAATCTGCACAAGTTTTAATTCAAATAGTCAATTATGTAGCTTTTAATTTTCATCTTACCAAACACACAATGGTTATAGAAGTATAGCTTATCAAGCTTACATCATCAAGAATATTCCTCTTTGATAGGTACTCGGGTTTAGTATTCTATTGGTCCATAACTTTACCTTAAAATAACATTTGATCATCCTTAACTTTTTAAAATGCATAATTTAGTCCATAATTTTTTACAATTTAACAGTTTCAGCCCAATTTCACATTTTATATTAAAGGTTAAAGTCAAAATTTTCTTCAGTAAAAAAGTTAGGGACCAAATCTTGTTAAATTGTAAATGTACTGTTAAATTTTAAAAGGTAGTGGACTAAATTATGCATTTTAAAATGTTAGGGACCAAAAGAATACTAAACCCTAGTTATTCAAATCATCTTTCACTAATATGTCCAAAACTTTCATATGAAGGGTTAACATTTGATTTGATGTGGCTTATCGAGATAACTTTGGTTTCTACCATACCATCCAAGTAATATAGTCAATTCCATCATACAACTTTGAAGTATAAGAAAAGAACACCTACACACATTGAGTTGTCTTTTCGCACCTTTCTAGTTAAAACCTATGTTGTTCAACGTACCCGAGTAGATTAAGTTCTTTTTCAATGCCAACACATGTCTCACCATATCAATTCCAGAAACATTGCAAATATGATTGTTACCCATGTGAGCAATACCACCATCCATTTATTTGTAGTCAACAAGCCACTCTTTGTAAGGTATCATATGAAAAGAACTACTGTCCTCAAAACCCAAGTATCTTACCACCAACAAAACATGATACCATAAAAATGTCTCAGCACTATCATAACTCATCTCTTCAACCACAACAAAAATTCCTCTACCACAAATGCCTTGCTTTTTCTATTTTGTCTTATTAGGATATTCTTTCTTGAAATACCATCTCTTGTCTCACAAGAAGCATAAAAAAATTTCTTTTGGAACACGAAATTTAGATCGAGATTGGCCTTTACCATTCTTACTTTGATTCTTATCACCTCCTCTACCATGAGAGTACAATGCATCTTTACTACCTTCAGTACTATATATTGACATTAAGTTTCTTGGTCTTCATCTCTAACTCCCATGTCCTCAAATGAGAAATCACTAGGTCAAATGGTATATCATCTCTTCCATACTTTAAAGCCTTCTTCACTTCATGATAAGCCTCCATTATGTTATATAGCAAAAGATGGCAACATTTACATCATTAAGATCTTCTGTTGTTTGAAAAATCATTGGATATATGCCAAAATTTTTCCAAATTCATCTAAACAATTTGACATGTACATTTTATACAATAACTAATATTCCTTGAAATGGAGCCTCTAAGATATAGTATTTTCCATGTATATCTCAATCAACTTCTTCCACAAGGACTTCATGGCCTTTGCGTTTTACACTTCCCAAATAACATCATTGTGCAAAAATATAGGTATAGATCATCAATAGTAATTCTTTCACTTGATAATTCCTAACACCCTCTAGGTTCTCTATAGTATCGTCCGATGCTTGTGCCATCTCTTTTTGTACCCATACACTCTTCATTTTGCTCTTTCAAATACAAAACTGATCCTCACCAACCTTCTTTATTCCATCTTACTTATGTTCAATAAAATGGGTTAAATAGAACATGCCCAAACACAATAATATCACCAAAATTCACACAACTACTACAAAATTCAACAATGCACAATACACCCCAATAGAATAACCTAGGGCTCTAATATGACTTGTTATGAGGACTTGAGGTTGAGTATTGACAATGAACACTCAAACAAGCAAGAAAGAGAAAACGCAAGCTCTAAGCACAATAATAACATCAATGGCCAACAAGCCTATGGAAATAAGAATCAACACAAAAGTAAATATATAGCATAAGGTAAAAGAAATAGATACACTAAATTATAGTAGTTCAGACCAAAGATCTCATGAGCCTACAATCACTCTCCACTACCATGGAACTGAGATCGTGTAGCATCAATAAGTATCAAGTACATCAAATGTACACTTTAGAATGATTAGCACGCTCAAGTACAAGAATCACTCTTTAAGAAACACAGATAACCCAAAAAAAAGCCCCTAAAGAGGTACCTGAGACTACATGTCACTAGCTTTAATGGTGTACAAGCTCATTCTTCTGTAGTCTATTAAAAATCATCCCTAACTCTCTAGAATGTTATATCTAGATTAGTCTAGTTATAAACCTCTTAGTTGTTAATTATTGTAAAATAATCTAGAGTCTTCCTAGCCCATATAAGGAAGCTACTAGAGTTGTCAAAGTCGATTAATATAACCTACTTAGTGTGACGTATATATATATATATGTATAGATGTGTTTCAGTAGTGTGTGGAAATTAAGAGAAGAAGTGAGTGAGTAGTGTGCTATGAATGTAGTGTGAATTAATGAGTGTGTGTGAAGAGAAGTGAGTGAGTGAATTGACGTGAGGTGTAGTGTGTGTAAGTGTAGGTGAGGTGATTTAGTGAAGTGACAAGTGTGTGAAGTGAGAGAGTGTAATAATTTTATAAGTCAAATGTTTGCTAAAAATAAAGTAGTGTTCTCTCTCGCTTAATATTTTCAACAATTTTGTATTAGAGTGGGTTGATCACGGGCCAAATTTTTTGTTGGAGCTTTTAGTAGAGTCGTGCACAATCGCAAAGGAATGTGAAGCTTGTTAGAGATCGAGCTTGCTTGGATAACTTGGAGGTTTTTCCAAGTCACAATAATGGGAGGCCTACAAGGGGTAGGAAAGAAGCTCAACAACAACAATTATAGTACATGGCCATCACATATACAACTTTACCTTCAAGGCCATGACTTATGGGAAATTGTGGGTGGCTACGTGGTCACACCACCACAAGATGCCAATGCTTTGAAGAAATTGAAGATTAAAGCAGGTAAGGATATTTACATGATCAGAGTCTCAGTGGAAGATCAAATATTGGAGCACATTAAACGTTGTGACACACCAAAGGAAGCATGGGACACTCTTATAGCACTCTTCTCAAAGAAGAATAATACAAGATTGCAGCTTTTGGAGAATGAGCTCTTATCATTCAGGCAAGAAGATACGTCAATTAACGATTATTCTAATAAGATAAATCTCTATGTCGTGAAATCTCAAAGTTAGATCCTATATCTAATATTTTTAAATATAGAATAAGAAGAATTAGTATCCATCGGTTAAATCCATGATGTAGAGGATTTATTACTGCCGTGCAAAGTTAGCCAATTAACCTTCTTCTGGTAGTATAAGGAAATTTTCTTGCCGATTAGGAATTGTTGGAAAAGTAAATGTTGGAAGTCTCACTAAAGGGTAAAGAGGAGGCATTCTTAAATGGTAAAAAAAATAACGACACAATTATAGACTTAGCAAAGGATCTAAAGAGGATGAATTTAAAAGATGAGATTTACGAGTAGGGGGAGCTAAAAGTAATTGTGATAGAAGAGGTCAAAGCCTTCAAGGATATCAAAAAGGTAGTTGCCCATGTTTCGTGTATGGTAAAAAGGGCCATTATACAAGTGATTGTCGATTTAGAAAGAGGCTAGTTGAAGGAAATATTGTGACTTTCAATGATTAAGAACATCATAATGAAGAAGAGTTGGATGTCGTAGCATGTGCAACAACAATTAAAGAAAACCTTAGTACATGCATAGAGGATTCGACACTTTCTACAAGTATCCTTAGACAAGTTGATTATGAAAGAAACTAAATTATTGACTCAGGGTGTGCGAATCATATGACCGGGAATGAGAAGAAGCTATAAAACATTAAGGAGTACAAGAGAGACCGAGTAGTAGTCGTGGCCAATAATTCAAAGCTTTCGATAAGTCATGTTGGGGAGAAAGTTGTATTACCATGTCATGGTCTTAATCAATTACAACTAAAAGGCGTCTATCATGTGCCTAGAATAAGGAAAAATTTGTTGTCTGTGTCACAACTAACACCTGCAAGTAACTATGTCTTATTTGGCCCTAATAATGTAAAGGTATATCAAGATGTCAAGGTCATAGGGACACAAACAATGGAAGGGAGAAACCGATAATCTATTTACGTAAGGTCAACTTAATCTACTTACGTAAACAGGACACAAAAGAATGTGACAACAGATTTGCGGCACGCATGATTAGGACACGTGAGTTGTTATAAGTTAAAAGACATAATGAAGAAGACAATGTTAAAAGGTTTATCATCGCTCAAGGTGAGAGAAGATACAATATGTGTTGGGTGCCAGTATGGGAAGCCTCATCAATTGCCTTTTAAGGAGTCTAACTTCAAGGCAAAGGAACCGTTGGAGTTGGTGCATTCAGATATATTTGAACTAGTCAAACATTCATCAATTGGTGGAATGCATTATATGGTGACTTTTATAGACGACTTTTCCAAGTATGTATAGGTTTATTTTATGAAGGAGAAATCAGAGGTATTTATTAAGTTTAAAAGATTTCAAGAAAGAGTCAAGAGAGCAATCAGTAGAAAGATTTAATGCTTATGCACGAATAATGGGGGAGAATACACGTTAAATGAGTTCTCTCAATATATACGTGAGCATAAGATATGTCACTAACTAACATGTCCAAACACTCCACAACAAAATGGAGTCACAGATAGAAAGGACCGACATCTTTTAGAAACATATCGGAGTATATTACATGATAAAAACATGCTAGGGAGGTTTTAGGCAGAGGACATGAGAATGATAGCACGTGTGATTAATAGATTGCTTTAATAAAATTTGGGGTTTGTGACACCCTTTCAAAAATTACGGGGATATAAGCCGACAGTTAGTCATTTTCGAGTATTTAGAAGTGTTTGTTGTGTGTTTGTACCAAATCATCAAATGAGCAAATTTGAAAAGAAGGCAACACTATGCATCTTTCTAGGGTATGATAGTCAAAGAAAAGGATGAAGGTGTTATGATCCAAAAGTTGCCCAATGCTATGTCTCAAGGAATGTAGTATTTGATAAAACATCCTCATGGTGGCCATCAGAGAAAGAGAAGTCACCACTAACTAAAAAAAGGCATCATGAAATGAGAGAGTCAATGATAGTGGAACATCAAAATCAATATAATTATACTAGGACTTGTATATTCAAGTACAAAAGAAGCATCAAGGGAGACAAAAATCCTCAACAAGAAAGGGCACATCAATTATTTATCGAATAATCTAAACCGAGCCAACTATAAATTGCATTGAAGGAACCACAACTATTTCGAAGATCAACAAAATCAAAGAAACCAAATTAAAAGTATGTTGATATAGTACTTGTAAAGAGTATTCGAAAGAGAATTGGTGATGAGAGGGAGTGTTAAATATCATCCCAAACTCTCTAGAATGTTATATCTAGATTAGTCTAGACATAAAGCTCTTAATTATTAATTATTGTAAAATAATCTAGGGTCTTCCTAACCCATCTGAGGAAGCTACTAAAGTTGTCAAAGTCGATTAATACAACCAACTTAGTGTGATGTATATATATATGTAGAGATGTGTTAGAGTAGTGTGTGAAAATTAAGAGAAGCGAGTAAGTAGTGTGCTATGAGTGTAGTGTGAATTAATAAGTGAGTGTGTGTGAAGAATTAGGAGAAGTAAGTGAGTGAATGAAGCGTGTGAGTGCTGTGAAAATAAGAGAGCCTGAAGTGAGGTGAGGTGAGTTGAGGTGAGGTGATATATTGAAGTGAAAAGTGCGTGAAGTGAGAGAGTGTAATAATTGTATGAGTAAAATATTTGTTATAGATAAATTAGTGTTTTCTCTCAAAATTTTCAACATAGCCTCCCTCTCACACAATGAGTCTCTCTTAACCCTTGAAGATACATTAGATGAGCGTAAATACACATAAATTTTTTGTTAACGAAATTTTCTACCACTCGAGATTCCTTTCACATCCTTCGCTCGATGTTCTATCGATCCAAGATCTTACACCTTATCACAATATGGGTCGATTGGATTCCAATGACTCTATTGGTTGCTCAAGTGCTCTACATTGGTTGATTTCGATAACAAAATTCTAACACGTCATCTTTCCACTTAAATGAAATTTTTTTTTTCTTGATCGGAAAATTACACACCTGAATAAATTCTAGAGTTTATTCTAGTAATCCAATAGAAAAATTAAGAGATAAGAAACTTGACATGCATCTAACTATAAAATTTCCTTTTGTTTTTCAATTTATTGGACCTCCTGCACTTCACACCAGCCGAAATCAAAGTTATGCAGGTAGAGACACTTGAACATGAATAGTTAAAGTATCATTTTTGATGAATCCTTTGGAATCTTCCAAGAGATCGTTCAAATTAATAATTTTCTCCTCCCAACGACCAGTTCCTGTAGTCAATCCAATAGGACCTATTGCAAGCAAAATTACATTTCTTTAGTCAGAAGATGATAAAGCCAACAAATTTATTATTATTGGTGTTCATATATGCTTTTGCTAACCTTTTAGTTTTAAATTAATTTATCGGGATTAAATGCATTTATGTTCTAACATTGAAATCAGAAGAAAAATGTCCCAAAATTGCAAGTATGTTCTGGTACATATATAACTCTCAATCTTGGATCAATTTTCACTTATAAATTTGAAAACAAGTTATTTTGGGCTTAAAATATAATATTTAAATAGTATGCTATTGATTTCGAAAATTTAACTAAATTTACACTTTAGTCCTCAAAGTTTTAAATTATATAATTTATCCCCCAAATTATTAAAATTTCAATCCCTAAACTTATAAATCCTACAATATAGTCCCTAAATTTTTAAAAATTAACATATAGATCTTATGATTCAAAATATGTATTTTTGTACCCAATTATAGGACCTATGTAAAAAATTTCAAAAGTTTGGGGACTAAATTATAGAATTTAAAAGTTTAGGATCCTATTTGTGAAATTTTAAAAATTTGGGGATTAATTTGTAGAGTTTAATAGTTTGAGAACCTAAATGTAAATTTAGCTAAAATTTAAGAACTAAATAAAGTGGTTAAACTTAATATTTAAATAGAATAAATATAGAGTCCTAGAAAGTAGAAAACTAGTTAATTTGTAAATTTGGTATAACATATATGTCTGAAACTCACATATAAAATTCATGAACATTATTTTAATGCAATTTTAATTTAAGTTAATTATAAAAACTTGTTGTTTTGGGCCTTAAATAATCATTCCCAAGATGAGACTTAATGAAGAGGACAACGAGAAATAGATAAAATCACTCACCATATGTTGATCTTTCCAAGTGCTTACTTTTATCTTGGTTAAATATAAGCATCTTATATTCAACTAAAATTTCTTTTCCATAAATTCCCCTTTTTTCTTGCTGAGAATGTAAGTGCAAGCACAGAGATACATATCCGTGACGTCCACATTTACCACCATCATACCCTCTTGGGTAAACCAAAAGAGTCCTTTCATTAATGAAAACAAACAAAAAAAAAACACTATATATATTAGTTTAATACTTAGCAATGAATATTGAAGAGTTTATCAACTTAATATAAATTTATTTTTTGAAATAGTCTATCAACTTAATTGAAATTAAGCTCAGAAAAGTATATGATAATAGAGAGAGGCAATAATACTAATTAAACTGATTTTTGATAGCATTTTTTTTTTTTTCCTGATTTATAATTCTTTATTAAATATTTTTGTGATGGTAGCTAGATTGTTTTAAATAATCAGTAATATGTAGTAACGTGGTTGTTAACAATTTTTATTGGTCGCTTTTCTAAAGTCTCCAAAGCATTTTTTTTGTTTTCTAGATCTCTTTTTATAGGAGTTTTGGTAAATTAATTTTTCTCACCTTCTTGTTTAACTACCTTGAACAAGAAAAAATTACCAAAATTTTGTTCTAGGGTGAATATTTCTCATCTAGATTAAAAGAATTTAATCTAGGATGAGTTACGTTAAGTTTATGCTTGTATTTCGTTTGAAGTCTAGAACTTTATATAGATATATTGTGTTTAAGAACTTAAAAAGTTATAAGATGGTATCAAGATTTAAAAACTTATGGAAAAACATCTAATGTATCAATTTAAATAATCAAACATTCGATTTGAGAACCTTACAACAGAGCGAATAATGAAAGTTTTGGTTTATCAAATTTAATTATTGATGTATTTAAAACAATAAGTTTTGATATAGATTGTATCTTTACTATTTATTAATTAATGAAATTTATTTTGATCTATAAAAAAAACCCTATTTTTATTTTATAATTTTCAGGAAAAAAAACAACTTATTTGACAAAGCTATATGATTAATTAATAAATAATTGTTAAACATACATTATTAAAAAAAAAAAATAGCAAAAAAGATGATCAAAAGTAAAAATCATAATCGAAAACAGTAAATAATGTTTAACTTACCAAACAAGATCTCTAATGACGAAAACTTCAGACTCAATATACTTCCAATTCTTTCTTTTGGGGAATCTCTTGACAAGCCAAGTGAATGTATCGTTGGGATATTCATCTACTATAATTTGGCTTGGAATTTTTAATATTGAATGATATAAAACAACAACTTCAGCCCCAAAAGTGCAACAATCATTAACGAGGAAACCATTTGAAGGATTATAGAAATCTTCATGAGATATCAATTCTGAAAACCCCCATTCTGTCTTTCCTTCACGAAATCGCCTTACCTTCTTATTATCATCTATACCAATCAATAACATTAATACTAATTTAATTAGTTTTAAATTTCAAATATATATATATATATATATTAATTTATTAGAAAAGCATTTTTTTTTCCTTGACCACTTTAATACTTATCATTTTTGACCTTCTAGTTTGAACATATATTAATAACATGGCTTGTCGGTATTTTAGTAGCTTTCCAACACAGAAGTTGCTGGAACTTAGGTGAATTTCGTGTTTTTGAATATTTCTATTCAAAAGTGATAATTAAGACGGTCAAAAATGAAAGCATATCATTTTATGCAATACTGACAACAAAGAATTGAAAGAAAAATCAAAGATATATAATAACATACCTTGTACAAGCAAGTATTGGTCATGTTTTTTGTCGAATAAGAAAAATTTAAATGTAACATGAACTTCCCAATTCAGAGGATAAGCATCAGTGTCTGCTATAATCAAATAAAGTGATAAGTAGCCATTTTCATTTTTCTCTTTGTTTCTGTTAGGATGAAGGCATAATCTCCTGCAAATATATAAAATTTTAAAATTTCATTAATAATTTTTCTAATTTCATTTCATGTATCAATTTGGTCCTAAACGCAGATAAAAATAATATTGTGGACTAGATATTGGTACTAAGTTGAATAATATTTGGGAGAAAATTAATTTATCAAATTGAGAACTATTCAATAGTGTGGAAAAGAACAGATGAAAAAATTGATATTTCAATCATCCTTCATTTTATTACAAGATGTAAAGTACACCTACTATTTTTAGGCTTTAGATCTCTTTAAATTAATCTTGAATATTAAATTTATTTTAAGTAGCAATTTAAGTAATTACCCAACATACATAGTTAACAGTGAGATGTATAATAAATACTTCACAAGTAAGAATTTTCCTTCAATCTTACGATTTAAACTAGATAGCTAGCCAGGTATATAATCCTTCTTTGAAAATTTAATTTATATACATGTGAATCACCCATGACCAAACTTAGAATTGTTTGGACATATAATGTCGGGTTAAAAAAAAATAATATATACAGGTTTAAGTATTTTGGAAATTACATTAAAAAAAGAAAAGCTAAAATTTATAATAATAAAAATAACACCTAATAATAATAAAGGAATCCAATTTGTTGAAATTTAAATAATTTTAATTCAACTTTAATGACATATAATTGGACGGTATTAAATGTAAAATAATATGTTAAACATTTTTTTAATAGTAAAAATATATGAATTTGACATAAATAGTATTATTTTTGTAGTTACAAATTTTAAGGATGATATTTTGTTGTTTTTCTTTTTTATCTATACTCAAAAATAAGATAAAGTAAGCAAAAATAATAAGAATAATTACGTGATTAAAATTTAATAAGAACGGTATAAAGTTTTTATTTGTTTTTGTTCTTAATAGACGCACCTCAAATTTTTTTAATTAAACTTTTCAGATTAAAAATCATAAGTTGATAATAATTATAAAACTAAATCGTATAATAATTAATATTTAATATTAATTAATATTCATGAATATTAAGTTTCATGAATAATTAATATTCATAAAATTTGATAGCAGTAACAACATAAGCTTTAGAGAAAGTTTGAAACCATCAACTTTTAACAAAACTTACCATTTATTGCCACCAGCTTCAAAGACTTTAGAAATATGATAAAACCGTTGTTGATTTTCTTCGGAAGAGAAAGATTCCAATTGAAGTAAGTACTCTGCAGCTTCAAAAAATAGATAATTATAAGAAATATGATTAATTAAAGAGATATATACAAAGAAACAGACCTGGATGATGATGATCGACTTGAATATTGGGTTCAACTGTTTGACGATCCATGACATTACTAGTGGCACTTTGATTTCCTGATATATAAGAAAACAGAGGGGCCAGTTTTGTTGTGTAAGTTTTGGGCAAATTTTGGAGAAGACCACTACTCGTATCATCTTGATCCTTCATGTCTGTAGTTTTGGAATGGCCAGATGGAGTTGTAGATTTTATATTTTAGAGAAAATGTGACATATTGGCTTCAATTCAATTTGGTAATTAGTGAAAGGTAGAGTTTAGAAAGAGAATGAGAAATCTCAAGAGCAATACAATTGAGGAGCGCTCATTAGCCACAAGAATGTCAACGTGAAGAACCTTCACATTTGAAGAAGGGGGTAAATGTGTCTCTCTTTTCCGATTTATATTTATTAAATATACCTTGATTGCAGATTTGGAGTACAGACTAAAAAAACCATATTTTATAATTAATTAAAGAATTCTTACTCCAATGGCATGTAGTCGAGATGGCATTAGCCAACTTGGTACAAAGAGGTCGTTGGTGGTTCGAATCTGATTGGTAAATGTGGACTATACCCCACTTAGAAGAAAAATAAGAAAGTAAATATAGAGTTTTCCTCAAATTGTGGTATTAATTCCCTGATATGAGACATTTTTAACGAAAATTAATTTTTTGCCTCATATAGCAAAACGATTGTGTTTTGCTAAAATATAAATGACACTTTTAACCCAGCCTTCGCTTCTTCTTCTTCGCTTCTTCTGTGTTCCAGAATTGAAGATGAAGATTTCTTTGCTTCTTCTTTTTCGCTTTCGCTTCTTCTTCTTCTTCTTCGCTTCTTTTGTGTTCCTGATTTGTATGAAATCCTATAAGTTTAAATTTTAATATAAATTAATTGTGATTTCTTTATTTCTCGCTGTTTTTTAGTGTAATTTGAAGCTTTTTGTTGTTTGATATATGTAGGAAAGAGTGGAGCAGGTGAAGAATTGAAGATGAAGATGAAGTATGTAACCTGTACATTCACTTGAACCCACTTGAAGAAGAAGAAGAACAGCTTATGTACATTCACATTTTGTATGTACAGGTTACATACACATTTATTTTGTATGTAACCTGTACATACACATTTTGTATGTACAGGTTACCTGTACATACGAACTGTTTTTCCTGCAAAATGTGAATGTACAGGTTACATACAAATTTATTTTGTATGTAACCTGTACATTCACATGAAATGCATTGTATTGTTTGTATGTTATTATTGTTTGAACAGCTTACAAAATGTGAATGTACAGGTTACATACAAATTTGTATGTACAGGTTACATACAAATTTACATACAAAATAAATTTGTATGTAACCTGTACATTCACATGACCTGTACATACAAAATGTGAATGTACAGGTTACATACACATTTATTTTGTATGTAACCTGTACATACAAAATGTGAATTCGAAGGAAACGCAGAAATGACGAAGTTTTTACGAATACTCAGATAAAGGGATATTTTGGTAAAAATCATATATATTATATAAATGAAACTCACCGTTTAAGTCTAAAAAGTGCTATTTAGGTTCAAAAAGCTTTTTTGTTCAAATCTGTGCTATTTAAGTAATTCACTGCAAATTGTGTCTCCTCTATGTTTGCACTATTTTACGCTAAAAAGCATTATTTCTTTTTTATCAATCCGTTACACTTTCTTAATAATCTCGAACGTTTGTCAACCAGAAAGAATAAAGAATTTAAAAAAAAATAAACTAAATTGGATTTTTTTCATATAATTTTTTTCCTTTCTATTTAAATTAATGTTTTTTTTTTTTTTTTTGCTTTCACCAAACTTTTATTTTAAAGTTCCACTAGGACTATGGACACCGCACTGAGGATTGCTAGAAATTCAATAGTGAAATTGAGTATTGGATCGGAAAAGACTTTCTAAAAGATTTTGTCCCACTAAAGTAAGACAATCACTCTACCAGTCTAGGACGTCGAATAGAGGAGTGTAGACCCTCAGTTCTCAATAAGGAGACCAATCAGTGGAAACTCCAATAATGCTAGGAAGGCCCTTGCTAGGGGGCTCCTAGCAAGCCAAAGTCTACAACACCATACAAACCCTTGGAAAAGGGAAGGAGCCAAGGCTGGCAGGTAAAGAATTAGTCTTCACATAAAAGGAATTTGGGTTGCTAGTGCAACCACATTATGATGCACTTGTTATAACTCTACAAATTTCCAACAATAGGATCCATAGGTTGTTGGTTGAAATAGGAAGTTCAATGGACATCCTTGAAATAAATGAAACTCCAACACCCTCTCTGCCCCATCAGCACTCCACTTTATGGCTTCACAGGAAAGCTCCTAACTTAGAAGGAAGTGTCTTGTTACTAGTAACAATTGGGGAGATCTCACCACATGAACCTTGATGGTCAATTTTTTATGGTAGACTCCCCCTCAACATACAACAGCATCCTGCAACGACCACTTTTACATCCTGCTCGGTCGGTAACCTCAACTTACCACCTGGTCCTAAAGTTTTCTACTAAGATGGGAGTGGAAATGGTCCTTGGAGAACAAAAGGTGACTTGAAACTATTACTAAATAGGGATCTTCCAAGGCCAAAAGATGTGAGTAGACATGAGCATAAAACATAGTCATAATAGCTTATATACTTTTTTCTTTTTCTTGGTTGTAATTTGTTTTACATTGTGTCTGGTGTGGTCCTACAATGCCATGTCAACACAAATACCAACAATTTAAAAAAACATAAATGAATAATACTTATGTAGCCAGTTTTGGCACCAACAAACATTGTACTTAAATTTCTGTAAGCAATCGTCATACCATAGCTCAATGGAAAAAGCTCAAGGCATCCACCTCGGACCCCATAATAACAAGTCACCAACAGACATGGCCAATCTTAGCCTGGCACCCATAAGCCCTACTATGTCTCAGGAGCGAGAATTTGCCCTCCCCCAGACTTAGTAGCAAGCTCTGGCTTTAACAAAGATCCAAGCTCTACAAAATTGAATGAGTATCAACAACTCATTCCTTAACTATTGCTTTGCCCTGCCACACTACTATCTCATGGGAGCAAGCCATGGCCCTCTTTGCGATGTGATAGTTGGAATCAATTAGAGTTATGACTAGGAATCTTTGCTACCCAAAGTTTGGGTTTGAACTTGAGACAAGCTTGCGATGTGAGTGGAGCCACACCTACCTCATCCCAAAAACACTTGGGGCTCACAATTTGGAACCAGTAGTAATTGCAACCTATCTATCCAAGCATCAATTTGGAAGTCTTACTATCCATATGTGTCAAACTTAAACACGTACCGAGGTAGGAAGGAAAACAACCTTCCTCCAGACTAACCTATGCGGACAGCCTGGAATAAGATTTAAGGCACCACAACCCTGTTTTCATGTAATATATTCATGCAAGATGATCTAACAAAGTTCATTCCCATGAAAAAACACAGACACAGATAAGACACCCCCAAAACACCTACACTCCAAGTGCCTCCATCTTGTAGTGCTCTATCCATTTTCATGAATTAACACATCTGCCTTAATGCTAACACCAACTCCAAATGAGCTAAAAAGTTCCTAAACTACATATGTAAATTGCACACATATCTATGAACGTATCATGTAAAACTATGTGTAGTCTAACCAAATACTATCATATTATCCCTACACTGGTACACACTAATAGGCTAAAACACAAGTAGTCAAAAAAACTCATTGTTTACTTTATGCAACACTCATCCTAAATGCATGCAAGTTAGATAAAACGATGTGATGCAAACCTACACTCACATCCTACACAAAGTAGAAAACAGATGTAAACAAGTTGGGCAATATACAAACTTCTTCCCTTTTTTGACACAGAAAGTCAAAGTAAAACCCCTAAATGAGGGAGAGAAGGCATACACAATGCAATAATCCTATACAATCGTGCATCACATGCACAGAGAAAAATAAAGCACAAGTAAAAGAAATAGAAGTAAGCACACAACAAATAAAGTCAAATTTTATTAAAATTTGAAGAATTTATTACAATATTTTAGAAAAATAAAAGACAAAGAAATAAAAATTCCCCTATCCCATCATCTCCATCAGGGTTACACTGAGAACAGTTGTCGAACTCTCTATGGTCAAGACAGTGAGAAGAAGGGTATACGAGGTCATGAAATTAGCACCAAATGTAGCAAGCTTACCAAATATCTGAGCAAAGGAATCAGAAGATTGAGGAGCTGAATGTTTGAATCTCTAAGTAGAACACTAGTGCTCACAACAGCTGAGTGAATCTAGGAACCATCCACCCTACCAATTGCCTGAACAGTAGGTCGAGAGCTTGAGGACCATGGAGAACCATGTTGAATCTGTTGGTGACGCTCAATTCTACTAACCTTTTCATTAATGTTCCTCAGCATCTATTTGTAGAGTTTGCATTCCTCGTGCTCTTCTATAAGATCTTCAAGAACCTTGTGCAACCGTTAAGTCAAAGCATCCACATTTTCATTTAGTAAGACAAACTTCGAAGATTGACAAGGAGGAATAGAAAATGAGTAGAAGGGGTAGAATGAGAAGCACTTTGAGAAGAAGAAGAAGAAGAAGAAGGTTTAGAGTTTCTCAAAAAAGGGCGTGCTTCCTGAAGTTGTCTAATAGAAAGTGAAGTACGACTAAACAAAGAGACTTTAATTTCATTGCCAAAGATAGATTGTCCCTATCATTTGAAAAAATTTGGAGAAAAAAAGGGTTATTGAATCATATAATTCATTGAGAGCCAAAAGAAATATTTACAAAGATTTCGTTTGTGCTTACACAGCAATAATGTGAGTGAAATTTACAACAGTTATGAATCATTCTTATGCTATATTCCCAAGTAAAGTTTGCTCATAAAATAGCAATAAAGAAACACACACATATATTTAAATATTATGTACTTACACAAATATTATGATCATATCATTACTAGAAGTAAATATTATATGATGATCATGCCCATAAATTAAGTTATTGTGTTCATATTGGGAATGTGGTAATTACGATCTTTACCATATTATTAAATCAAAAGCTCATATAAGTAAA
Organism: Elaeagnus macrophylla; assembly: GCA_029378325.1. Classification (NCBI taxonomy): domain Eukaryota; kingdom Viridiplantae; phylum Streptophyta; class Magnoliopsida; order Rosales; family Elaeagnaceae; genus Elaeagnus; species Elaeagnus macrophylla. Next base: position 30,294,488 of record CM055643.1, on the reverse strand, counting down.
TAAAACTTATTTTGGAGTTGTTATGTTATAAAGCATTTGAATTCTAATTTTATAATTAACTATGAGTTTTCATGTAAACAAAATAAAAGAATGTTAATTAAAGTTCAATATCTTATCAACATTATCCACTATATATTCCCTTTTAATCTCAATGGATAATGATCATCCATAAAATTATGAATGAAGAAATGTAAATTGGGCTTGTAACTATTACCTATTAATGAAAATAGTGAACACTTATGTATCTCAAATACAGAGCAATAATACTCATTATTATTGAATGATATATTTTATGAGTTAGCATAATTTCATATATTAATAAAAGGTTTGAAGAAGTATGATAAATTATATTATATTTAACTGTGCTTAAATTCTTCAAAGTTGAGAAAAAATTTAACATTTTGAATATATCTGACAATAATGATATTTGAAGATTATAAGTAAAATATAATTATATTATATCTAAAGTCTCAAATAGAAGGTTAAACTTGAAAAGTTTTCCAAAAGATTGACCTTAATGATTAAAATTGCTTGGTTTAAAGTATAATACCACAAATATATGACTAAAAGTCAAATTTAAAAAATTTCTTTTAATTTATATCGCAAATATAAAATATATTTTGATGGATAAAAGTTTAAATAATTATCATGATCAAAATAAGTTATGAATAATAAAAATTGGTTCGGTATACAAAAGAAAATTAAATAGTTGTAAACCAAAATTCAAACTTTTCTTTGTTTAGCAACCTTATATGTTATATGTTTCTAAGACAAAATAAACTCACTATATTTGAAACAAGTTGATAATGAATCTAACACCTTTGAAAAATCATCTATTATGAAAATAAGGTTAAACAACACTTATGGTCCTATATTTTTTACTTAATCTACACTTTGATCCCCTAGCTATGTTTTCTTAACATCTAGTCTCCTAACTTTTTAAATTTGACAATATTAGTCCAACTACTAATTTTTTGTGAAATTTAATGTTTGATTTTTTTCTCTATTTTTTTTTTCCTTTTTTTAACCAATAAATATTTTTTTTAAAATTCCTAAAACTATCTAACTACTTCAAACCTCTTTTTTCGTTAAAAAGAGGAAGGGGAAAAAAAGATAAAAAAAATTAGACATTAAATTTTACAAAAAATTAATAGTTTGAGTAATATTGTCAAATTTAAAAAGTTAGGGAAAAAATGTTAAGAAAAAATAGTTAGGGGACCAAAGTGTAGAATGAATAAAAGTTAGGAGACCATAGGTATTGTTTAGTCTAAAAATAATATTGTTAGCCTTATTATAGAAACATGATATGTTTTATATTCAATTTAACCCACAAATTTATTATTAAAATTTTTTAATTGTAACTTACATTATTGATGAAATAAAGTTACATTATTCTTATTATACTGACTCAACATATTGAAATGGGCCAACTAATAAATTTAAAGATATATGTTTTCAATTTTATTATTATTGAATATATTAGACTCTTAATAGACTTCTAAAATAATTTTGATAACAAAAATAATTTTTAAAATTATAGGGAGAGAATAAAAGATAATGGCATGAAATTACTTTGAATGCATCAATTTTTATGAAACATGAAATTCATAAAATCACTCGATGATAGGGTGCTATATATTATCAATACATTTAAATTGTGACAAAGTTAGCTGCAAAATACTCGAGCAGTTATTAATGTCCCTATATGACAATAAAATGAGAAAAAATAATACAATTATTGTTAGAATAAAAGTAGTTAATACTCTAAAAAATGATTTCGGAAAAAATTATAACTATTGACTCCTATAGAATCTCAAGTACTTGATATAAAATAATATCATTGGAAAAAAAAATATTAATATATTTATGTTAAACAACATATTTTCTTTCATATCTCTCTTTAATAAGTAAAAAATGATAATGATCCTTAATAATGTTAAAATTTATTAAATGTCGACAAAAATAATATTGGCCAAATATAAAATATTATTTTAGGCATATATTCATTTCATTATGCGAAAGTGAAAAAGATATAATATGAGCACATAAGATGTTCATTAAATATTTATAAAGACTAGTATTTATGAGGACTAGTTGTCCAAATGTCTAAAAATATAAAATATGTTAAAAATATTTGAATTTATATACAAATTTTACTTTAAAACTAGTCAAATAATATTAATTTATATAGCTATTGGTTTGAATAAATTAATAGTACTTGTTGTTTATAAAAATATTAAATTCAAATGTTATTTATTGTTGTGATAATTCATAAGCATGTACTATTAAAATAATGTAAATTACTGCGTAAATTTTAATAGATACATAGTATATTCACATTAGCATATTTTCACATATTTTATGACTTTGTTATAGATTCAAAGCATATTGATTTATTTTATGTGCTACTAAAAATATGAAAAAACAAATTAATATATTATCTATATAAAAGAGGGAGTTTGTCCTTCAAATAAATAACTATTTTATTTGATTTTTTAACATAAAAAAAATATTAAGTAGCCCATAATTAATCATATTTATATCTCTCTTACTTTAATTTTTTTATTTTTATTTTAAATATTCATAAAAAAAAAAGGTTATTTTCTATCTATTTATTTATATCTATCTCTCTATTATTTATTTATATATAAATGAGAGTTTATTTTCTCCTATTTATTTATATTTGATATTTCTATTTCTTATATTTTATTTCCTATTTATTTATTTATTTATCTATATATAAAGAAGAATTTACTTTTCTTATTTATTTGTATTTAATATTTTTATTTCTTTTATTTTATTTCCTATTTATTTTTATTTGATATTTATATTTTTTTTATTTTGTTTGAAATAAAAAAGTAGAGGGCTACAAAAAAGTAGTTGAGAACCTATATAATTAGACACTATATTGGTAGATAGATGTTATTTTCTTAATAGTGTTATATGTATTAAGTTGTTGTATATATTAAGTAACATATAATAAAAAGGTAACTAAATTATATTAATTTAAAAAATAATTATTATATTTAATTTGTATAAATAAAAAAAATTAAGTATCATGTTATCTTTAAGAAAAATACTCTTTACAATAATACAATATTCTCTTATAAAAAATGAGGCTTTTTCGGGATAATTAGATCTTGAAATAATTTTTATTGCCATTTTTTTAATAATTGTATATTTTTATGATTCTTTGAATAGTGAAAAAATTTAAATAAGAAAATTTGAATTTCTTTATTAAAAAAATAAAATTTGTAAATAAATAATGATAGAAGTAGGTGAAGTGAAGAGATAGTTTACTTTTTCCTATTTATTTATATTTGATATTTTTATTTCTTTTATTTTATTTCCTATTTATTTGGATTTGATATTTTTATTTTTATTTTTATTTTTTTGAAATAAAAAGTTAAGGGCTAAAAAAAATAGATGGTAACTTATATAATATGACAACACACTAGTGAACACGTGTTATTTTTTTAGTAGTATTATATGTATTAAGTTGTTGTATATATTAAATAATATATAATAAAAAGGTAATTAAATTATATAAATTTAAAAAATGATTATTAAATCTAATTTGTAGAAATAATATATATATATATATATATATATATATATATATAGGTGAATTATCCTTCGTATAAATAGCATTTATTTGATTTTATTTTTTTTGAAATTATTTTTCCTTTGATAAAATTATTTAGGAGTTGATGTCAAAAAAAATTCAAAAAAGTAAAAAAATTATATTTGATTTTTTTATATTCTAATATTTTTTATTTTATTTGATAATTTTTTTTATATTGTTGTTATTTTATTTGATAATGTTGTTTTGATGTTGATATTAAAAGATATACTTCTAATTTCGTAAGGAAATAATATCAAACCTTATGAGCTTTGTTTGTTCTACTAAGTTAGTTCATTTTCTACCAAAGAAAAATGAAAAGGTAACATAAATTTATACTTACATTTGTACTCATATTAATTATAATATGACTTTTTTTTAAAAAAAAATTAAAAGTAAATAATTTTTTCATTTTCAAAATTACATGACCACTTGTCACACCATAATCAATATGAGTGTAAATTTATGTATCTGAGCATTACACTTCTACTTTGACCCAAAAAAATACTCATTTTCTATCGAATCATTCTTTGTTACATTAAAAATAAGTATTTATATGAGTATTAGTTAACGATTTTTTTATTGTTTAATTTGAATTGACATATAACAATTTAATTAGCTATTTTTATGATGATATTATCTATTTTAGAAATAATTTGTTGAATATTAGAATTTGCTTGACATCAGAAGTGGAACAATTTAAATAGAAGATATTTTTTAATGTCTTTAATATATTATGTATAATCTCTTGCATTTTAAAAAAATATATATGACATAAATCTTACTTAAAAATTAAAAAAAAATTATGATTTAAGTTTTAATAATAATTATGTTAATATAAATTATATAAAAAAAAACATACAAGAGAGCACATGCCTTGCACGTGTCCCAAAACTAGTTATCTTAAAAAGAGACAAACTTGTATTGAATTATGTTTTTTGAATAAAATATATATACATTATATATTTAATTATTATTTAATTGCATGATATAAAAATTATTTCATATTATTCTTCATTTTATAATCAGTTAGCATCATTTAGTAAGATAATTAATGCTCAGTATATTTATTGATATTGATGAATATTATTAAAGCATATACGATTGTTGAATCTTACATAAGAATAAAATGATAAGTTTTATTATAAATTGAATATATGAATTTTCATCATTATTGCAGGATGTTGTATGAGTACAATGTTTCGAATTAATTTTGCAATGACAAAAAAAACGAATTACTTTGTAGAGAATAACATGTACTTTGTAAGTTAGTATTTAAATATAACATATTATTGAAGTAAATACATTTGGCCTATAACTTTAAAATATGGAGAAATTGTGTTATATATAAAGTCAAGTGACAACTAAGTAGACTAACTCTCCATGAGTTATTATATATATTTACTTCAATATTTGAAAGATTGTCATATTAATGTTAAAATGCATCAATCAAAAGAATATCTCATGTTAAACATTTGTCATCATCAAGGAGAACACATCTCTATATGTATAGTACTATTTTTTCTTTCTATGATTTTATTCCACTGGGTTTTCTATAAAGATTTTAATAAGGCAACTTAAGCGTATTGTATGATAATAATGTATTCTTTTTCCTTTGCTATTTTTGTCATATTGAATTTTTCTTGAAAGACTTTGAACGAGGTGTATTCTCAATACATTTGGCATTCATAAGGAGTATTATAATTTAGATATCAAATTGAAATATTATCTATCTTATGGTTAGATTTATTTCAAATGAAAATTTATCTCTATTGTATCATAAATTTGTATTTAATTAAAAATTTAATCTCTATCTATCTTAAATTCAAAATTTATATTATGTCTTGTAAACTTTATAAATAAGACATTTAACTATGTATTATAAATACATCAATTAATAAAAATTACTTTTTATTATTTACTTTTCTTTTTTTATATCTTTAGTTTTATAACATATATATTATTTTTATTTTATTCTTTTATTAGTTTACTCTAGTAATTTTTGATAAAATATAATTTTATGATATATAAATATATCAATATAATATGACCTTTTTAATCCTATTCAAATCACATTTGTGGTTTACTAATACCAAAATAGAGTTTATTGATAATATTTCAAAGTTAGGACCTCCTTGCTATTCGGGAAAATTTCAGAAAATTATTGGCATTGACCCTAATAAATATCAGAAATTTGGTAGCAGATATCTCATAATAATTTAATTTAAGTACTTTATTTTATAATTATTATATTAAGTATTAAATATCTCATATCTTTTAAAAAAATGTTACAATTGTTTTATTATTACATACTATAAACCTTTTAGTCTTATAATTTTTGGGAAATAGGCTCATATGACCCCCTATTATTATTTGTATTCTACATTAGACCCCCAACTTACAATTTTAATAATATTCCCACTTTACCCTTAATTCACCAGAAAAAGTTGAAGATGAGCTCTGCGAGGTCTTCCACACCATTTTCTCGCACCCGAACTGAAGGCTCTCGAAGCATCATTCGGCAGTGGGAATATGAATAATTCGAATAATATGAATAATCTTGATTTGGGTTCGAGAGATGATGTTTCTCAACCTGGGTCGTTTACAAATTGCAAGAAGGGGGGACATGATGTTCATTCTGTGCCCGATTCACCGATGCTTGATACAACGTCGTCGTTTAGTTCTACGTCATCATCACCTTCCCTAGCGAACTTGCCGCCAATTCGTGTCCATGTGGAAGATGGTGGTGGCGGTGTGAGAGCTCAATACGATTGTAGCTTCAGCCGTACCAGTGAGTACCATTTTTGCGCCTGTTGATTACACGAATCGGGTTGTCTCTGATGATGAGCGATCCGATCAAGGAGTATCTATTGGGTATCGGAAAAAATCTCAGCCTCAGATTCAGGTTCAGGTTCAGGCTCAAGTTCAGGCTCAGGCTCAGGCTCAGGCTCAGGCTCAGTCACAAGCTCAGAATTTACCTTCTCAGTCACAGCCCAAGTCCACTGGCTTTGTTGATTTGCCTTCCCCAGACTCAATTTCGAGGTATTTTTTTAATCATTATATTTGAGTTTGTTTATCCTATATTTTGTGTATAGTTCTCTTTTTTGCCTTTTAATTGTATTTTTCTGTGAACCAATTATAAGAATCTTAGTTGAACTCCTGTTGTTTGATTTAATTTCACAATGATAGTAGTGCAAATGCAATATCTCGTTCAAAACCTGTAGTTTATCAAGACCAAGTTGCACAAATACCCTCTGGAGCTTCAAGAGTTCCTTCTGCTAATCCTGTTGATTCAAAACTAAACATGTCTGACCAGAATGCTCGGGTTCAGATGCAACAGCTTCAGGATTCTGGGTATATTTTGCAACAGCAATTGGATTCGAGACAGCAGCAACACCAACAATTACAAACCCAGTAGCAACAACACCAACAACAACAAGCCCAGCAGCAGCAACAACAACTCTGTTGAAAAAATGTCCAACTCTGTTGAAATAAGCTCGCTGGTTTTTAGTTGGACATACGTCCAACTCTGTAGTTTTTAGTTGGACATGCGTCCAACTGAGCTCCGGCGAGTGGGGTCATCGGCCAATCAAAATTCGATCAGTTGGACATACGTCCAACTCAGTTGGACATGTGTCCAACTAAGCTCCGGCGAGTGGGGTCGTCGGCCAATCAAAATTCTGCTAGTTGGACAGTCGTCCAATTCTGAGCAGTCTAGTTGGACATGTGTCCAACTCGACTCCGGCGAGTGGGGTCGCCGACCGGTCAAAATTTCATCAGTTGGACAGTCGTCCAACTGAGCTCCGGCGAGTGGACATATGTGTCCTCTAAAATATACTCCTCTGGTTTTCAGTTGGACACATGTCCAACTCTGTTGAGGTCAGTTGGACAGTCGTCCAACTAAGGGGTTATTAAGGGCATTTTTGTCATAATATGTAAAAAAATCAAGTGGAGGGGGTCAGATCAGATTTTTAATAAATAGGGGGTCATGACAGCATATAACCCATAATTTTTTAGTTAGATACTTATAGTCTCGTTATTTATGAAAATTAAGCATTATAAATCATCAATTTTAATACTTTTGTTGGACTAAAAGTGCTCATTTAAAAAAAAAAAATCATATGACTTTGATTGCTTATTTTTCATAATAGCAGGATTTATAGTATTTAAATTATAAATTACGATACTAAAATACTTATTTTAAAAAATTATAAAATTTTTAATACTTAATTTAATAATTATTAAATTAATGTACTAAACAAAAATTAGGAGACAACTAGAACTTCTTTCCAGCACATATGCACACATGTATCCACATATTTGTCATGAGCATCACTCGAAAATAAAGCTGCTGAAATTCCAATCAGACGTTGTAATGCAATGTTTGACAAAATAAGATGTTGCAATGTAATGTTTAACAATTTGTAGTTTTTTACAAATTAAATATTATTATATTCAGCATCTCTTTCATAATTTCATTTTCTATTTATTAAAGATAATGCATTCACATGGTTCTAGTATTTTAAGACTGAAGAAAGATCGCGATCACTGAAGTCAACAAAGGCGAGTAAGTCATTGCCTAGCTTAAGTTATAATTTTTTCCTTGGAGAAGTTATATTGTACCGAAGATTGTCACCATATATGAGTAATTCATCTTTGAATTACAGAAATCCATCTCCGAATCACAATTAATACATATACTAACACTATTTCATATAATAATTTCAAGACACTACTAGACTTCAAAGTCATACATGTTGATAAAGACAAAATAATAGCTAAATATAAAAATGGTATAATTATTTTTTTCCCAGGAATTATTAATAAGCTATGATACCCTTGAACCCTTGAATCTTAAATTATTTTTCTGGAGAAGTGGATGTGATCGGTAAACGTAATTCAGGGTAAGGCGGCTGGCAAAAGGCCTAAGTAATATAGGCGGTTTCTTAGAGCCTTGACCTAATAAGGATCCATCATTATTTTTTAATTTTAAAATATATATTTTTTTTAAATCTTTTCAATTATAGTGTGTGACTGACGATTTTAACCTAATTCAAACATAACATTAACACATTTATTACAATAAAATTAGATCAAAATTTATCAATAATTGCTTTATAAATTTAAATGTCTTTTACTTTTAATATTATAAATAATTTATTTGAAAACATTATCTAAATTTTATATTCAGTCTTGACAAGATTTCCAAACCTAATATAATCTATTGAGTTAAGAACATTTTTAAGTTTTAACCATACCACCTCATTTAAATATTTAAATATAAGACACTTTTTTTTATATTAATTATTTTATTAATATATTAGTTATACTATTATAATTCTTATTTTTGAGGAATTTTCTATTGACAAATATTCACTGTTTTTCTCACAATAATCTCAATCATAATTTTTCATATTATAATATGCAATAAAGTATATGCATATTGCCATGTATAAAATACATTATTCAACCCATATAAATTTAAAAAAAATTGTAACTCGTTCAAAGCATAAAAATATGATAAATTTATCAAGATATCTAGAAGAATCTTTTCATGGCACGCCTTTGATGAATACATTATTTTGTCTCATATATTTATAAACTTAAATTTATTTTAAATTTTAAAAAAATGTATTTATTTTTCAAAAAATGTATGATTAGCCGAGATGATAATTAATTACTCACATTTCTTCCAAAGCAAATGAGTTCCAATCAATAATCCCATTTTACAAAACTTCACAATTGAAATTTAAATTAAGTTTTTAATTTATTTTAGCTATATAAATTGTGAAAAATATATATATATATATATATTTTGTGGCATCTATAAAATAAAATTTGTCAATCATCTTAAATTTATTAATTTTTTTAACTAACTAAGTTATTAAAAAAAAATTCTCATATTTGATAAAAAAAATTATAAAATAATAAAATTATCACTTTTTTATTAATTGTAAAAGGCCCTGTGACAGTCTCCCTAGGACACATGAATAACTATGATACCCTTTGAATCTTAAATTATTTTTTGTGGAAGTTGATACTTGATTTCGATCCAAATTATATATATTTTTATTATTAATACAACTTGAAATTCTATAATAATTATATATTAATATTATTTTAATTAATAAAATTATCATCAACAAAAAATAATTATGAAGTATGCCATCCACCATATATAATCTTTGTTAAGAAAAGAAAAGGACATATTTACCCCACCAGCCAAAAGAAAGCTTCTAATTAGCAATTCGCACATATGAATTGCTCTTGATCAGATTTCTTTGTGTTTCATTAGAAGTAATCTCTGTCATTCACTTCCCATTTGAATTAAAGACAAAATGTCAAATTTTCTCCAGAAAATAAAATCATCAGCTACATCTACGAATCCCAATATTAATAAAGACATTGATCAACATGATGAGAGAACAGGTGGGCTTCTACATAATTTACCAAAAACATACACCACCAAATTGGCCCCAATCTTGTCATATTTGTCTTCTTCTTATCTACCTGGAAATCCCATCAATGCTTTGAATTGTGAATCTGGTACGCTACTTAGTTTCTCTTTCTCCTCAATTAGGCTCATCCCACAAATTACAGAGTAGTCTGTTTTATTACATAGGGGTTTTTTTTTTTTAATATAATTATTATTATTGTTATTATTATTAATTTTTAAAGAAAACTAATAGCGAAAGTACCCTTGGAACTATTAGATATTGTGATTGGTGTAGTGCTGAAAAATTATGATGATTTATGTTAAGCTTATGTTGAAGGAATGACTAGAAGAGAAACTGAAATTCCCTCAAGAGACTACTTATTAAAAGTACAATCGTTCCAGTCGTTGAAAGAAAACTTTGAGCAATTCGATTCAAGCGTCTTTGAAGCTGGAGGCCACAAATGGTTAGTTTGTTTTGCACCAAAAATGAATTTCAATATTGTTCCAATTTTGTATATTCAGAATTATTCAACTCTTTTTTATACGTGAATCTCAATTAATTTAGTTGAATAATAGAATTCGTAACATCAAATTTCACCGATATAATTCTGATAACGCATACCCATCGATTTAGAAATTTTTTTTTTTTTTTTTTATCGCTTTAATTTAGTTGAATGTTGCTTAGGCTTAGTTTTAAGGTATTCTAAAATAGCATAATTTCTTTTGTGTTAGTTAATGTCGTCTTATGTCAACACAAAATTGATGTGATTTTCTGAACCTGTACAGTAAGATAGCTGCAAGCGTAGTGTCTTTTAAGAAAATACTCATGTACTTAAATAAAAAAAGGGAGGAGCTCAACGAATAAAATAGAAACTGTGTAGATGGAAGTGAGGGATTGTGATTGTGAAGGTGAAGGGTGTAGCAATCTATTTATACAGTTCAGATATTACGTGATACGTATTCACTATTATTTTTAGTAGCATCATCTTACTAACAATTATTTTTTTGGGACTATTAGAGGGTCCTTTTATCCCATAATAAATATTCAGGAGTATATATTATCTAATGTTTGGAAACTCATTTTATTCTATCAATCAAAAGCAAAATAAAAGTAACAAAAATTATGAATTTTGAATGTAATTTATTTTCAGGAAATTATGCCTTTACCCAAATGGCAACAAAAAGGACAATGGAAGTGGCTATATTTCACTATATTTGAATATAGTGGAGACTGATGCTTATCCTCGTAACTGGGAAGTTCACGTCAATTTCAAGTTTTTTGTATTTGATAAAATACAGGACAACTACTTGATCGTACAAGGTACTTAGTCATTTAATTTATACCCTTTCAAATTTTTCTGACTAATTTTGTTTTACAAAATTATTATTATTATAAATAAATAAATGATTTTTGTAGATGCTCAAGCTTGTGCAAGGCGTTTTCATGAAATGAAGACAGAATGGGGATTTTCGCAAATGATTTCTCACGAAGATTTCTATAAACCTTCAAATGGATTCCTAGTTAATGATACGTGCTTGTTTGGAGCAGAAGTTGAAGCTAAATATCATTCCATTGTAAAACAACTTCCTGGCCGTTCACTAGTACAAGAATATCCTAACCGTTCATTTACTTGGGATTTTAAGAGGTTCTCCAAAAGAGCTTCTTGGGACTTCATCGAGTCTGAAGTGTTCGTAATTGGTGAACTTGTTTGGTGCGTTCATTCCTTTTCCCTTTTTTTCTTTATTATAATTCCATACGAGCAATTAGTTTGAAAATTTTTGTTGTGTCTAAGCTTTGGGTATTTTGGTTAATTATCTTTCTTGTTTTCCTAATTAAATTATGAGTAATAATTTATTAATGATAACTTTATTCAAATATTTTATATACATTTTTGTTATAATAATATCAAAAGTAGTTATGATAATATAATGAGTTTTAAACTAATGTGAAATTTGTTTCTTTCTATATTTGTTTGAAGGACAATTTCTATATACCCAAGAGGATATCGACGAGGTAAATATGGACGTAAGGGAAATGTTTCTCTATGCTTGTACTTACACTCCCAACAAGAAATGGAGCTTCCATCTGAAAATGTAATATCTATAGAATATAAGATGATATTATTAAATAGAGACAACACTAAACATTTGGAAAGATCATCATCTGGTGAGTAAACTCCTTCAATTTAATTATTAGGTATACATGTACTAAGAAAATAAATTGGAAAATTACCAAATAAATTTAGTATATTTAAAGCCTAGTTAATTAATTAGGTGTACTTAATTAGGATTAAAATTGAGGAGACTTTAGAGTTTTTTTTATAAATAAAAAAAATTTAAGTGTACTTATTTAGAATTAAAACTGAGATGTTTAGAGTAAAAACGTGCTACTATATAGTTCAAATCTTTAACCACAATAATTAATTGATAAGGTAAATAGCAATTTTTTTCAAATTACTTTTAAGAAAAGTGCCGAAGGAGTACAAAATTAATTTTTGAGCAATTTCCTAATTAAATGAATCACATGACACGCACACGATTTCATTAATAGGAATTGTATTTGTTATTTTAATGACTTTTCCTTCCATTCAATAAACCCTATATATATAAATGTTGTCATTTTTTTATTTATTTTTAATTTTAATTCCAGTTTTACCTCACCCAAATAATAACATTTTAATTACACTTGTCAAATAATTTTGTTTTATTGTATATATCATTGGATTTCAACTCTTTTTCCTTCTACAGCCACTTTGGAGATTACTAACAGGACACTACTTATTCGTAGCCTACAATACATGACTGCTTGAGACCCTTTTCTCTAAATTTAAAAAAAAAAAAAATCAACTTTATAAATTAGTGTATGGAAACCTCGTTTTACTAATATATGGTAATGTCCACAATTTTCCATAAACAATTAATTAAATTTGCTTTAAAATCTAATAGAAGTATTTGGATGTATATGAGTTCCTAACGAAAGAAATTTAAACATTATTGTACAAGGTCTCGTTGGATTGACTAGAGGAACTGGTTGCTGGGAGGAGAGCATTATTCCATTGAAGAGTGTACTGGAAAACTCAAATGGATTCATCAAAAATGATACCTTAACTCTTCAACTTCAAATTTCTCTACCCGTCTAACTTGGACTCCAACGTTCCCAAGATATTCTAGCTACAAAAACTTCAATTAATTTAAATATTTATCCTTTTTAATATTTACTGTAGGTGCATGTCAAATTAATTAATTTATAATCCTTTTCTCTTGGAGTTTTGTAATACGTACATTTTTCATTTGGCCACACTGATATACGTTACTTTTTCAGATTAAGAATAAAAATTTATTTGAGTTAGAATATTGTTAATTTTGTGATTTGAATTTGTTAGAGGAGAACTAATTTAGTACACGAGTCAAATACAATAAGGTATTCGAGAGTCAATTACATGATCTTACATGATCATGTAACTTGATTTATTATTATCACATAACTGTATAACTAGATGATAAGGTATTCGACCGCAAATTTGAGAGTTTTAAAATACAGAACTAATTAACTTAAAGCGAATGAATATCTTATTTGTAATTTGAACTAATTTAATTATATAAAAATAAAGTACAAAATTATAAATAATATACGAAAATTTTAGATAAAAACAGCGTAAGCTACAATAATGATTAAAGAGAAAAATCACTAGTCCACCAAATTACCGAATCTATCCACTATAAAAATTCAATGTCAAATTACAAAGCCATATTTTAGATTATCCTCCACATATAAAGGTTACATAAAACTCGAGCACCCCAGATTTATATGTGCATCGTGACACACATTTTCTTCGTCGAGACATAGGCCTGAAAATTGTTCAATAATAAAATCCGAGGGTCATGCGCCGCGGCACAAAAAAGCTCTGCCGCAACACAAGGGCAATTTGGTGCCCCATACAAATATCCAAGAGTTGGGTGTTGTGGCAAACATTTTTCTTCTCTGCGGCACGCGTTGTTTTGAGTGGGCTCATATGTTACCCCTTACAAATTGGTTGGTTCCTAATGTAAAGCTTGCATGCCTTTGTCCTTTTTGCTCCTAGGTTGTTATTTACGTGTTTCAAGTGTTCCGTTTTCGCGTATTTACATTATTAAACTCTTTTGAATCTAAAATATTTGAAATGCATAAAAACATACTTGTGATTGTGATTTGATAGATTTAAGTAAATGATTAAATAAAAGCATTATAATTAAATCTATTTGTTATAATTAACTGCAATAAATAACAAAATATTAGTATTTTTCAAGCACTCATCAATTAGTCACCAAATTTAAAAAGCTAATAGGTGCATGGGCTTTCCAATAGTGGTGTCAATTTCTAAGGCAATGCATAGATTTGTAAATTTGAATAGAGGCTTCTCGACCATATAAAAAATGGGAAGGTGGGACTTTTTAGGAGCAGGGCTGCCGTCAAGAGGATACTGGGCTTTTATGTTCAAAGACCAAGGAAGTGGCACTTGTTAAAGGTGTCAAAAACTGAGCTACTATTTAGCGGGGGTGATCATTGGGGAAACAACCCTTTTTTGCGATATGTTTTACACTCGATATATTTTTTCCTCTTAATTTTTCATATCAAATTTTGAAGTTGGTTGGATGGGAGCACTTGTTAAAGGTGTCAAAAACTGAGCTACTATTTAGCGGGGGTGATCATTGGGGAAACAACCCTTTTTTGCGATATGTTTTACACTCGATATATTTTTTCCTCTTAATTTTTCATATCAAATTTTGAAGTTGGTTGGATGGGAGTCGCTTATCTGAAGACTTTTGTTGAAAGTACATATGGTCTCTTTGATGGGATTGTTAGAATGATCAAATAGATAGTATTTTCTCAAATATTTTGTAGAATCAGGCGGAGAACACAACGAATGTTCTTACAAATCTCTCTTTTGGTTGTTACCTTGCAAAGCACACTTCTTTCCCACATATGACGCTAGATGTAAATGCCATTTTTGAACAACATCAAAAAGGAGTCAACTTTTTTTTGTTGTAGTCCTTCGAATAGAGAACACATGTTAGAACCTCATACTACTACAAGATATTGTGGCTTTTGACCCTCAGATGCTTAAGTCAATTCAAATAATTGGCAAAAATGGAGGAGACTAGAGTGTCTCTTTTTGATTTAAAGAGAAGTAGTAGAGACTAAGAGATCATAGAGATATTGTAGATTTTTTGTGTTTTGGTTGAGAGTTCATGTTGTTTAAAGTGAACAAAATGTGTATATAAGCAAATGATTTACCTAATGTCAATTACTTATTAAGATAAACTTAATTTAATATCAAAATTATATGTCCGTAATTAACTCTTTTGGATAATTATAAGATTTTTCTCCATTAATTATCTCTTTGGTTATTTTCCTAGCAGTTGTGCTCATTTGCTAACATAGTGCTCATTGACATGGTCGATGAGTCCCATTGTTGAGTAGGACCATTCACGTCATGCTATGTGATATAAGTTTAATGACACCACACAAAAAAAAAAATAAACATTAATATTGTAAAAGCCTTATTTAAGGTGAATGTTAATTTAGAAAGAAATAAAATATAAAGTGCAATATAAATTATTATATTAAGGTATAAAGAAACCAATGTTATTAATTAATGAATTTAAGCAAACATGCTAACTATAAAATAATTTAAATTAATGGTGTAAATGTCATATAATTTGAAATTTATAGTTAATAACTTTTAAAATTAAAGCAAAATAAAATAATACAAAAGTACATATTTAACATTAGACATGAATAATTCAACAATCAAAATATGCACACACATATACACATAAATTGTTAGGTTCAATTAAAAATATTGGAATTATACACATACATATATATATATATATATATATATTTGTATATATATACATATATATATATATATGTGTGTGTACATACATACACATGTATATCTATATATATTTATATATATATACATATATGTGTATGTATGGTACACACACATATATATGTCCACGTAGATTTATTTTGTTTATACATAAATATCATTTTAGAATTAAAACTTCTCACATTAGATAATTATTGTTAATTAAGAGACGTGATAAAATTAAATGACGTAATAAGCATTAATTATATAAAAAAAAATACTTATATATAAACAAATAAAAGTATGAATAACTTTCTAAAAAAAATAAAAAAGGTTTATGTAAAAAAAGCTTAAATTTAAATATTCAAAAGCTGTTTTACATCGATACCAAAATTTCAAAAAACGACATAAATAATTAAACTAAAGTAACACCATAAATAAAAGGAAAGATAATCCTAAGATGATCCATATAACGAGGTCTACTAATTTTTAACGTTCTTATTTTTTTTTAACATATTTAAAAACATTTGAATTTTTTACTAGCATTCAAAACTATCAATATTATTGTCAACAAATTTGTAGTTTATTGGCACGTAGTTTACTTATGAAAGTAGAAAGTTTATGGTTTAAGACTTTAAGTCCCAATTATAGGTATGTGAATACTATAGTTATTTTAATATTAGAAGTTACGTGAAAATCTACTCTCTCAAAAGTTTAAGTTATTAGAAGAATGTCAATAATTATTTTATATATTTATTACGCTCCAAGTATTAGCTCTATACATTATGTATGCCAAAACACTTAAATTCAACAGTTGAGATTATTGGGCCTTGAATATATGATCTTCAACTCTAATATCAAATTAGAAGTTATTGAAAAACTAACTTATCTAAAAATTTAAGTTCTTGGGAGAATGAACAATAATTATTTTATACATCTATTATTAAAAAAATCAATAAAAAAAACAAGGGTGTACAAAATATCCATTCATCCTATCAATCCATAAAATCTGTCCACTCTAAAGAATTATGAATAGTTTTTATCCAATAGTTGGATTAAATTGGATGAAAATTTTCAAAATTCAAAACGTGTGAATCAAATAACGAATTTTCATTTTAAAATTCGTATAAATTCGATATGATGAACATATATTAAAAATATAATATTTTTTATATTTGTATACAGATTATGCAAGTTATAATCTTACACTCTGCTATACACATAATAATAAAATATTTCTTTTACTTTCACTTTTTTTTTAAATCTTTGGAATAAAATTATTCAATGGATCATTAGTCTTTCTTGGTTTTTATTTGTTTTTTTTTTCCAAAAAAAAATTCGTAAAGATAATTGATAACTCTATTGTTCAAATATAGCATATTATAGTTTTTAATTTTAAGTTGTATAGATTTGTAGTTTACATAAGTTGTTACTAAAAAAAATTATGTCCATGAAAAGTTTCATTTAACATATTGTGCAGATTGATTCGAACCAATCTACATATAAAATGGATCAGATTAGTGTGCGGATTTGTTATGAATTATAAAATTTGTAAGCCGTAAGGATCAAATTAGATTGTAGATGGATTAAAATTGTGTGGACTTGAAATCTATACAATCCTAGAAAAAGGTAACCAGACAACAATAAACATTTTTTGGTATAAATTTTGCTCACATTTTCTTTGTCTCGTGTTAAATAAATAAAATATACTGGGATCCTCTAATCTTGCTGAGGTGATTTGATGAAAATTTGTAGTCGTAGGGCCAATTGACATTTGTGTTAAATAATCGGTAAATAAATGAGTCAATGATATCTCTGATTTTCATTTCTAAAAAATGCCCTTCTTGCTCAACAGTCGCCCATTACGCTTAAGAGACCCATTTTGATATATATGATTAATATATTGAACGATCTTATCCACTATATATTAGACAATAACTATAAATTTTTTTATATTAAGGCTTAAATTTTAATATTTAGGATTTAAATATTAGAGATTAGAGGTGAGATTTTAAGATTTAGATTTTAGGGTTTTGATTTTAAAATTTAGAGATCACCCGCCCAACATATTAGTCTCATATATATATATATATATATATATATATATATATATATATATATAGGAAGCTAGGCACTAGAAATACCGTTATTATTTAATTTAAACAGTTTATTATCATAATTATTACATTGGTTAATAAAGGTCTCATAATTTTTTTAAATGTCATAAAAATTTTATTATTATGTACAAATGAATATTTTAGTCCCATAATTTTTAAGTTAAGTCCCTATAGTCCATTTATTTATAAAAGTTAGGCACTATAAATCCCCAATTTTAATTTTTTATCGAACGAGAAGTGCTCTTTTTAAAAAATTATATGGCTAAAATTGCTTACATTTCATAATAATATAACTTGTAGTGCTCATAAATTATGGGACTAAAGTACTCATACATACATACATACATACATATATATATATATATATATATATATTTTAATCACAAAAAATAACATTATTTATATATATTTCACATATTTTAAAAGGCTATTTTTGTTATTATAAATTTTAGAATACTTTTATAATTTTTCTTTTTCTTTCATACATTTAAAAATATTTATCTTGTCGATTTCCAACATAGAAGATTTATTAGATCATCAAATCATCATATTACCTGCTAATTAACCTTCATAATAACAAGACACAAATAGAAGATATCAATAAAGTCATCATTCCTGTGTTCAAAAATTGTTCCATATAGATTTTATTCTATATAACACCTACAAGTTAGTCCAAATGGTCTGGATGTATTGTATGAAAGTTGTGGGTTTTGTTGGACAGCAAAGTAGATGGGTTTGAAGCTCGGATCATGCGATTCAATGTTCAGCTTTAATCCAATACCTCTCACTGGTCTTGGATGTGTATATACCCCTCTAAGGATAGGGACTTCTCCAATAGTCGATAAGCAGTGATGGTGTAGGTATGTAGCAGTAGTCTCTATTTCGATCTCATGAGATACTAATGCAAATACTCCTACGAGAATTGACAATAACCTAACTAAGGCTTGATTGAGGCTTGCCTCTATCTACCAAATTTCCATACAATTCGATCGATTCATTACGTCTGCTAATTCGACTGCAGTTGAAAGTGCGGGTTATCCTATCGGGCTAACAACCCCTTACTAGACTAGCTGCTAAGTGGCGCTAGCTATTCTTGAAACAGACTTTAAGAAAGTGGTTCAGGTAGCTCAGTTAGAGCAAAGGACTGAAAATCCTTGTAGCTCTATCCCCTAAACTCCAATGAAGCCTTTTTGACAAAAAAATTTGTTCTTTATAATTGTTTACTGCTATATAGTTTCGGGAATCTCTTATAGTTCAGGTGGTAAGACTTTCAATTCTCTCACCAAGAACCCAAGTTCAAATCTCATCCGAGTGTGTGAGTGTATTTTTTCTTATTAATAAAAAAAGGGGGACTTTAGTGCCTTTAAAAAAAATTTAAATAATGTAATGGGTAAAGTAGTTTTTTAAATATAAAAATATTATAAAACAACTTTTTTTATTATTTCGAAAAGTTATTTTATAATATTTTTACATTTAAAAATATTCCACATATTTCTTTTAAAATACCTATAATAGGTTGAAGAAACCACAAATAAATTAATTACAATTAATTCATTAAAATTGAAATAATATTTTTTGAAGTTTATTAAAAAAAAATTGAAGTTGTATTAAAGAGGTTTTATAAAATGTTGAAAGAAAAATGCTAATATAACTCATTTTTGCATCTATGATCTTTTATATTATGTCAAATGTTAAAATTATTATAAAAATTAGTTAATATTCACACATTTTACAATATAATTGAAATTAGTGCAAAAATATGTAATTTAAATAAAGCTAAGCATGTTTGAAACAAAGAGTAGAGAAAAAAATTTGATATAAGTCAAATTATCCGTGTTAGGGAAAAATAAAAAAAAAACCATGAGAGCATCTTTAACATTTTGTATAAATTGATAGTATTTATAAAATTATGTGAAACTCCATCACAAATATTTAAATGTAATATGTTATATATTTTTTATAAATTGTAGATATTGATGTCAGTTATATATATATTTTTTAATATAAGACAAAGAGTTAAGATTAATTTGTTTTATTAAGTGAAGATATAAATGCTATATATAAATTTTTTTCAAAATTATAAAAATATTATTAAATTTTTTTCAAGAAAAAATAAATAGTGAAAGGAGAAATTAAAAATTAAAATAATTATATAATTGAGTACAACTTGACATGATAGAATTTATGAAGTCAAGTCACCGGCCATGTGGTAATTACGAGTGGCAAATAGTTAATCGGGTCAATTTGTTAACAAAAATTGTTTAATTGGGTCGGATTATTTTAAGTTTGTCGTATTGCATTTGATTCATTTAATAAATAGATTATAATATCGTATGGTATCGTAAATTATCACCTACTTAAAATAATAAAGACGCTCTACTAATCTATCAAGTTATAAGACTAAAAAAATCATATATAATTAATTAAAAATGTGATTAGTCTTTGAAGTGATAAGACTAAAACGACATAATTAATTAATTAAAAATGGCGTAGAAAATACAAACACTATATTAGTTAATTAGCACTGCAAAACTTTTTCAAGCAGTACCAATTTCAAATAGAATACTAATATTTGATTAAATTAATACATAATATATTAATTATTAATTAAATTTTTAATTAATTTATATTATATATAAAAATTTAAATCACATCTAATAATTTTTTTAATAAAATTATTTTTTATATTTTAAACAATTGATAATAATTATCATTTTATGATATATTTTACTTTTGATAAGAACTCTAAACAAAATATTAAAATAAGAACTATAAACATGATAATAGAATAATAATTATATCTAATAAAATCACTAATAATATGATAATTACTACATTCAATAAAAACTATAATATCATTTTATTTTCATAATTAATTTGGAAGCATAAAAAAACTAATTTCGTATTATTTTAAATATAATGTAGAAATTAACCAAAGAAACAAAATAAGTTAAAAAAAATTAACGTACGAGAAATATATTTTTAACTAATAATATAAAATAATAAAGTGATTATGAGACAATTAATCAAGTTAATTAAATTATATTGAGTAAATTATTATAGCATCAAGCCATAAAATAACATTTTTAATATTTAAAATATCATACTGAAAACTACATGTGAACATAAGCTAAAATTAAGACATTTGAAGTCTATTAGCGAAAAAAAAAATTAAGACTTAAAGTCTTTGCCATTTATGATATTTCATAATGAAATGACGCACATGATCACATAAAAATAAAACAGATTAATAAAAAAACAATTAATCGTCTTAAATTACACTAATTTAATAGTTTCAATAGATCTCGAGCCTTAAGTTCGATTTAACTAACCGATAAGGCGGTAGCTCAAAGATTTGAGCATCAGGTTAAAGCGTTGGGTTCCTATCTTTATACGGCAAGGCGCGGTTTCGAACATTCAGTGTGTTGGTGTTTGACTTTAAGGGCACTCAAAAATTAGGTACCTTCCACGCTCTGTCATCGAGCTCCAATCCCCTAGCGTCCTTTGACCTACTCTTGATCGGTATCAAAACAAAATTGTAGTGATCTTTGATGGTGTGGTGGTGTGTGGGAATAACTCTATCTTTCTTAAACTGAGGGAGCCTTTTTTTCAATAAACAAAATAAATAAATAAGTTCGATTTAAATTTAATTAAATTATCAAAACATCACCGAAAATTTGATTTAGGTAAATTTATTTATGGTGCGACATTTTGAAATAGTTTATATTAGTTTTAGCTTACCTTTCAAGCTAGGTCTGGATCTAGACATTTTAATTTGTTAATTAATTAAAGTTGAGTTAAAATATGCTGGTTACCATACATATAAACTAACTATAATTAAATCATTTATTTATTTATTTATTTTAATTTTTCTTTCTTTCCTCTTTAGCAGTTTTGTTAGACATCACACAGATAAAACAGTAAACTTAGAGTTTACTAATAATTTTTAACAGCCGTTCCAATTGGTGGCCTACCTTCAACCAAAAAACGTCTACTAAATTAATTGCCTTGGGGTGCTGCAGCTGGTAAGAAACAAAAGCCTTCCTTTTCTGAAGGAGATAAAAATTCTTGTTTATCGGGGGAGATGCAGTCCCAACGAAAGAAATGAGTTACCTTAGCTTAAACTGCCGGGGACTTGGGAAACCCCATGCAGTCCTTGCTTTAAAGGGAATTAAATTAATTCCTATTCCCCTGATTCACTGTTTTTGTGTGAAATTAAATTATTTCAAAGTGAATTTTTTAATTTAAAATTTGATTTAAATTATGATAATACTTTAGTAGTTGATTGTGTAGGACATAGTGATAGCCTTGCTTTATTATGAAATTATAACATGGACCTGAGCATCGAGAGTTTCCCTAAACACCATATTGATGCCATTATCAATTTTTCAAACCCCGCTTTAGCACTACTACAAAAATGACATATGGTCAATAACAAAACCAAAAATTACCTTTTAAGGCCTATTTCTCCATCACCCACACGACCATTAGCCCAAGCCCCACTTTCAAATGGCCTAATAGAGACAGCATAACATTACAAATTAGCAACAAAATAGAAAACTACCTATTGCTGCAAAGGGAGAAGGCGATGGAATGGTACTAGACGGCACTAACGCTGGATGCATGGTGCTGGAGATAGGACTGGGAGCTGGCAAACAGAACTCGACGGGGTTGTCACAGTGTGAAGGAACGATAACTATTAAGGAGGAGATGGTGACAGTGGAGTACATCTTCGACGATGACTGGTGGTGTATTTTGGGAGGTTTTGATCGTGGAATATGTGTGGTTATGTGAGAATAGCTAATGCAATTTGCCCTAGTTTCATGAGAGAGAGTCTCGAGAGGAAGATATAGAAACTATGAGAGATGGAGATCGTGAGAAATGAATTAGCTAGGTTTAGTTACATTTTGATTTTTATTTTACAAAATAAATAACATACAACATATTTTATGGTCTCGGTTTTAAAAAATTGAGACTATATCATTATAATTAGGTTACAGTTATTAAATAACCATGACTATAAGTTTTTTTTTTAATAATTTTTGTAGTTTAACTTATGGTCACAGTCCTTTTTAAAAATCGAGATTATATATACACACTATGGTCACAATTCTAGTTTGACAGCGACCAAAAACCTATTGCTTGGGTTTATAGATAAATCGTGCCCAATATTACGAGACTAAAAGACATTTTTGTAGTAGTGTAGTGTGGCGTTTCACAAGCTTTTATGAGTACCAGATACAACGCAACGAAAAATTTCTTGGTAAATTCTTTAGGACTTGGGTCGACTGTTTCATATTCCTTGAGTATGTTTGTGAGATATTAATGAGATATTGACCATCGATGAGTATGATGGTACTAGTGATAGGCCCCTGTGGCAAATGAATAACTTTCAATGGGCCTTGGATGAAGCTCTCCTCTCGAATTTGGGTTTCTGTGGACCAAAGTTTACTTGGTGAAATAAAACTGTTGGACCTGGATCTGTGCGAGCAAAGTTAGATAGGATTTAATGACCTAAAATAGACTCCAATTAA
The DNA here is from genome assembly GCA_029378325.1 of Elaeagnus macrophylla. Classification (NCBI taxonomy): domain Eukaryota; kingdom Viridiplantae; phylum Streptophyta; class Magnoliopsida; order Rosales; family Elaeagnaceae; genus Elaeagnus; species Elaeagnus macrophylla. Next base: position 30,270,921 of record CM055643.1, on the reverse strand, counting down.
TAAATATAAACAAATTTTCAAAAATCGCTATACGACTTCGTTTGGTGTAGAAAACTTTACTCTTTTACCCTCATATGAGTTTACTGTATTTTCAAATCCAAATACCTCTATCCATTTTTCAACAAACTTCCTCCCCACAATGCTTTCCCTCTAACTTTAGAGCTTGATTCCCAGTTGAAGATAGAAGATAATCACGATCATTGGATCCCAGTAAAGATGACAACCTAGAGTTTGAGTTCGTATTAGAGACTCCGTTCTCTATCTCCATGTTCATTAAGTTATATCCTTCTCCTTCTAGCAATAAATAAATAAAAATAATCATCCTCCTTTTTCTCTCTCTAACTTTCCCCGTCTCTCTATCTTATAAGGTTTTTTAAAAATGTATTTACCTTTCTTGGATGATAATTTTGAAACTCAGTATCTTCATCTCTTTTTACTACCAAGTGCTCACCGTATGTTTGAACAAATGCCTGAATGAATTATATTCATGTCTGCCGTTGTATGTAACATCTTACATATATCTCTGCTATTGTATGTAAAATATTACATACAGTTCTATTATTGTTTGTAACATGTTACATACACCTCTACTGCTGCTGTATATAATATGTTACATACAGCTCTACTGAATGTTACATACACCTCCGTCTTGTATGTAACACATTACATACACCTCCGTCTTGTATGTAACACATTACATACACCTCTATTGTTGTATGTAACATGTTACATACACCTCTATCATTATATGTAACACATTACATACACTTCTGTCATAGTATGTAACACATTATATACCTATTATTTTCGCCAAAGCTCTGGTAAAGTCGTTGGAGCTCCGATGTTGTCACCAGTGGAGTCGCTGGAGATCTAGTGATATCACCGATGAAATTGTCGAAGCTCTTGTGTATTTATTTGTTAGCCCTAATCTAATTTTGATGTAACTAAAATGCATAATTTTGGTCCTATTATTGCTAGTGTGTGAAAATGTAAGCTATTTAGGCCTATTTCTCAGTTAGACAGGGGGTGGAAAATATGGGATGGATCAAAATTAACCCACATTTCAAAATTGACCCATGTTGAGTTCGATAACTCATACAACTTGGTTATTGTCCTATATGTTGACAGTGGACCCAGTAAGAGGTTTATGTTCATGAACTATTGTACGTAAGTGGAGGATTGTGTGATACACTTGAAAATATACAAATATACGTGATTAATGTACAAGTGATAAGTAATTTTAAGAATTAGGGTTTTGTACCCACAATAATTGTTGACAATTTATACTACTATTTATTTATTTGTTAATGAGTTAATTAAAGTTAGAAAGGGGAGGATTTTTGATTGATTTTAAAGAAAATAACATAAAACAATTAAAAAGTGAAATGAATAAAAATAATGAGAGATATGTGATCATGAGACTATTCTCACCACTAGCCTACAATTTAATCAAGCATGTTATGAATGTAAATTAATTTCTTAGGTTCTAAATTGCTTTCATAATTTAAAATAATTCTTGAGTTCTTAACTTTAGCTATAGAAGTATAGTTTCACTTAAGACTTCCCATCGTTTCTTATTTTGTAACTGATTAAAGACCTACTTATTAATCGCGACCGGTAGGAAACTGCTGACCACGATCGTAACTGACACAATCAAACTAGCCCATCTAAACAAGTCAAGAGAGCTAAGGCATCACCACCACTACATGGCCACTTTGCCAATGAGTCTATTGGTCGACCTGTTAGCCTACAGTCTATAAGTCGTATCGCATCTGCCCACAAGTCTGCGTGTCCATTCATCCATGCCTCTCGCACACCTTGCTTTTCCCACCATATGCTGCTTGCTACCCAACTGACCACCTGGCTGGCCCCCTGTCGGTCATGTTGTGGCTCGTCTTTCAACCAGTGTTGGTCATGTTTGGTCCTGCCTTCGCTACTATATGTCCCATCAGTGCCTTCCAAAACTTCTCTAGATGCACTTCGAGGGTTGATGCCATATTCATCCTGGTGATTGGGGTTGACCTACTTTTGTCTCATCATCTCAATTCTTAAAGAATTTCGTAGAAGTGTAAGGTATTTCCTAATGAATCCCAAAGTTACTGAGTGGAGTTGTGCTCTTATAAGGTTGCTACATTGCTGGTGTACTCTTGTGATCAAACTTCTATAAGTACCGCTAAGTGCATCCCTACAGTCCAACTTCCAAGAGTGTTGCTAAGTTCACTCCCAATCTAGGTTTCGAAAGTTGAGCTAAGCACAATTTTCAAAGCCAAGTTTTATACAATGCAAAGTATGATCTCTTAAGTTCACAAAGTTCTAAGTATAAATTCCCAAGAACACTCAAGTCATAAATGTGGTCTCTGAAGGTCGCTTAAGCGCATAGTGCATCTTACCAAGATTATAAAGCATAAAGGTTGTGCTCCCATTCCAAGTTCTCGTGGAAATAAAAGAAGTATGATGTCAATCACAAATGACGAACAACATTCCGCATCAACAAGCAAGAAATAAAAAAATTGGAACGTGAAATGTGGAGCACAAAAATGTTAAAATAAATTATGATCTCCATTCATTAAAGTCATGTTTCTGGAGCAACTATAGACTAAAGGCCAAGTGACTACACTCACCAAGAAACTACTACAAAGCAAATAACAAAGAAGCTACCAAAGTTTAAATCCTAAGCCTTGCATCAACGACAGGTGTCGGTATCATTCTACAGGACCATAAAGACAAGGGTTGCCTGAACTACTTTCTTAGTCCCAACTAAATCTTGGGCCAATGTTGCATCCCCTATTCCATCAAGATCCTGGACCGCCTCTTTAGTTGAGGATTCACTCCTCTCATAGTCTAACTTGTCGTTGAACTCATCATACATAACTACAACCTTAGTGTAATATGGAAGCTTGTAGCGAGGTAGAGGCAAGTTTTATACACTATTTTGAAGCTTGTCTTAGAAAACTCAAATCCATGAGATCATGTGATCCTAGTGTCAGCCATAAGGTCCTCAAAATCTAGATCCTCCTCTACAGCTTGCTCACCTACAACTTCAACCTGGGTAGCCATCCTTTGAATTTGAGTTATGGCTCTCCTCAGCATAGAATTCTTCTAAGCCAATTCACTTTAGTTGGGTCTTAGCAGCCTTAGTAATAAAAATAGCTTGTCTGACAGCCTCTTGGAATTGGCTTTCTTCCTTCAAAGCATCAACAAGCTTCTACTTCTCTTCCAAATCCCTGCTCATTGAGGCCTTAGTTTGATCTCTCTCTAGCCTGTTTGCTAGGAGGTTGTCCATTAAGGGATCCAAAAAGTGTTGAGCCTAAAGAAGACATTCCTCTACAATAGCCCTAAGTCTTGCACACTTCTCTATCCATCCTGAAGTGTTCACTCCCATTAACTAAGTCACTTTGCTTGTGGGGGCAATGGGAGTAGTTGTTGGGGGTCACATGGAAGACTCACGTGTGGAGTCTCATCCTCCATCATAAAGTCCTCGATAAGAGAAAAACCCTAGTTGTGTTGGGAACCTCAACCTTTGCAATCGCCTCGACTTGAGAAGCTAGTGTTCAACATGTTGTATTCTTCTTGAAAGTGCCCCTTATCTTTATCTCTTATCTCCCAAGTGCTTGGATATGAACTGAAAGCAATTTTTTGATGGACCCTTCTAGAAGGATATGTGTTAGGACTTCATGACTACAAAGTATAACAAAAAATAATTAGTAAAGCCAACTTTAACTAAGTTTAGATTGAATTATCAAGGTACTCATGTAAGAGAGAAGGACCACTAAAATTCCTATGAACAGATGAGGAAAGTTGGAGACCCTAGTGGATAGTTCTCTTAGCTATGATTAACCTTGATCTATTATGCCTCATAGGGGGCAAGGGGAGCATAGAATCAATAAACTCCTTCCTCTCCTCAAAGAATGTGACCTTATTCCAACGGAGTACATAAAAGGAATAAAGTATTTCCTAGAGGATGAGTCATGCATATGCAAGTAGCCCACCATTGAGAACAAGTTGAGTGGGTATGGGGCCTAGGTCAAGACAAGCTACGTCATAAGCCCCAACAATAATGAACCAAAAGCTCCTCCAACCCTTGTTGGACTTGAGTAAATTGAGTATTAGCTTAGAACTACTGAAAAGCTTAAAACTAAACCAGCCCTCGCTCACAGATTGTGCATAACAAAAAGACATGAATTTTTCCAGACTCATCTCTCGACCTTGCTGCTTTCACAAAACCTAGCAAGATAGCAAGATCTTCCAAGCATTAGGAGGAAACTTCCCGAGAGCAACCCTTATCCTACAAAGAAACTATCATATAAATGGCAAGAATAGGCGTCTAATTCTAATGATCAAATGGTCAGCAAAGATGGTAACCCTCTAAGAGAGGGTCTTCTAGGAACAATCCCATTGCTAGAAAGAATGATTCCAATGGAGTAAGGAATCTCAAACATCTCCCTCAGCTTATCCACGAAAGGTTGTGTAGTGAATGCCACCAAAGAGTAAACCTCATAACCAAGGGCACTAGTTCAAAACTTGGATCGCCCTCAGAAATGTCTTTTCCATAAATGAAATCGGAAGCCTCAATGGAAACAACAAGGTTATGACTAGGAGAAAAATTAGACAGGGGACCAAGTTTAATGTCGGAGTCAACATTATCGTCGAGAAGGCAATTGCAGTCAAGCTTGCCACTAGTTTTCCTAGCCAATCAAATGGCTAGTTAGCTGGATGGACAGGCTCTTAGGTTGCTTGTTAGTCAACTAATTGACTACCCTATGCTGGTGCTTTATGTGCCTTTTGGTTAGTCCCCATTTCTGTTTCATCTTGACATGGTTGTTGGACCCTCGTATCATGTCCTCCTTATTGTGTACCATCCCTACCTTTTTACCATTCCCACTTTCAATATTTTCAACTTACTAATCAGCCATGCTAGGCCCACTCTTATGTTGGTGTTTTGTGTGGTGTGTGTGTGCTCTCTTGCTAGACAATGTTTTCCTAGGTACTTATTTTTCAAAAGGCCTACAATGGGACATATACCTCCTAGCTATTGGGAAAAAAATTTCACGAACCCTTCAGACAATTTTCTATCCTATGGGTACATGTGTTCTTCCAAGTTCTTAAGCTCATGTAACATTCAAAGAAAATTGAAGGAAAAAGGTAAAAAGTAAAATTTTTGTTTCACTTACCCAGTGTGAGTTGAATAAAAAGGCTATTCTTAGGTTTTTTTTTTTTTTCCAAAGTTCTAACATTAGATTTTGAAGTGAAGAAGTTAAGAGTGACCAAGTCTATAAATAGATTGGCAGTATCAATCTCAACCTCTCATTAGATAAGGATAAAAGGAAAAGATTTTAGAGAATTATTTTAAAAAAATATCAATTTTTTGGAAGTCAAACCCACAGGCCCGTAATTCACTTTTTTTCTTTCCAAACTTTGACCTATCATAACTATCCAACTGGAACTTTGATTAAGATATGAAAATAGTCGTTGAAAAGCTTATAACCATGAGCTCATCATGGCATGAATATACTTGAGATACTAGCTATCCATCTCAATCAAGACATTCTAGAGCGAACTGTCGATGAGCCACTGTACAAATGAGAAAAGTTGCACCACCTACCCCTCCAAAGTTGCTTAGGGGGCTTTTGTTGGTTAATAAATTAATCAAGTACACATGGTGCGATTTGATTGATCCATGTCAATAGTTGAAAAATCATATGATAAAGTCAGTGCACAATCAGGTAAATCTTTATTAAATGATTTATATTAATTACGCAGATATTTAAATTCTTGAATATTAATATAAACATTAATTAAAATAAGTTATTTACTGAAATGTCATCTATCAGAAATCTATAAAAAGGTCCTTATAATCTGAAAAGGTACGCATATGCTCACAGCTACAAACTCTAAACTCCTATTTGATCGTAACATTCTCTAAAGAAGCTGACTTAAGCATAAAAGTGATACGACACCCCACGATGTCATTCCTTTTGATGTGGTTGCTTGGTGACGTACAGTGTTGAGGTGCCAAGAAATGTGACTGAACAAAAATCAGCTTCAATTCCTTCTATAACGATGGTGTTTTTTGGAGGTAACTACTTGTCCCATTTGTGGAGCTCGTGATGAAATTCTAACCCATTTTTTGGTTAGGTAATATAATTCTTGTAAGTTCTTTGTGTCTTTGTTGGCATTATTGTGTGCAAAACATAAAGTCTGTTGTATTTTAATTAATATTTTTGTCTACCTCTTTATACAGTACTTTGCTTGTTATCAGTATCACACACACTTATATAGAATTTAATACTTCTCATGTTCATATGTTACATACACTACGGGGTGGTTGGTAGCATATAGTTTGCATGTTAAAATATGTTTATACTGGCATTTGATTTTCACAATTGGTGAGTGTTTTTTAATTTTCAAATGGTTAAGTTTTTCCTTTAAAAAACTAGTTTTTATTGGCTCGTCAAGGGCATTAGTAGGTTTCTTGCAGGTGGCTAGCCAAAGTGGTTGGCGAGGGTTTGCGAACTTACACTGTGTTGTTTGTGGCTCGTTGGACCTCGCTCATACCATGATTGGGGTTTTGCGGAAGTGGTTGGTGAGGGTTTAGGCAACTGATTTTTTGGCTATAAATACTCACTTTCCTTCTCAGCTTTAAAATTTTGATTTTGTGAAAAATATTTTCCTGAGCTCTCGCAAATATTTTATGTATCCTGAATCATTAATACGTTGAGTTATGTTCAGTATTACTTGTTCATTGTTGTGATAAATATCAATTAGATTTTTTGGAGAAAAATATATTTTAAATAGTATTTTCGTACTCTCAATACATCTAATATTTTTTTGTAGTAAGATATAAGGCGATGGTGGAGTTTTTAAACTATTTCCAAATGGAGTTTCCATATTAACAATATAACGATTATTTCTCTGTATTGTTAATACGAGGTGGATTTTTCTATAAAAATCATATCTTTGGAATACTTTATCTTGTTTAGTTTTCATGAATACTGATCGCAGGTATTAGTACCACACTACGTGGTGGTGTGACTTTGGAGGTGAGCATGATCCAGTATGGATAAAAGTAGCTGTGGTGACAACTAGTGAAAGTAGACTAGGCAGTTGGCATTTATCTTTATCAAGTTTGTAAAATTATTTATTTCTTTAGTGAATTTGGCTGCTGAATAGTTGTCTTAAGCAAATCTTAGATGTTACCACTTAGGATTGGAGCCTAAGTGGGTTTACCACATTATATTGTTGTGTTTGATTGATCTAAGCATGAGTTAGTACAATCGCGATATCTTTATGTTAAGACTAACATATGTATCAACATGTTAAGACTATATTGTGATCGAAAATCATTTATTGCTTTATTCCATTTCCATTATCTAACTTACAGTATACTTTTGATTACTTGTTATCTGCTATCTATTTGTTTTCCCTGCCTATATGAAAGGAGCAAGTCCTTAGGTGTCTGCATCACCTAGACTTGATAGTTTATTGAATTGGGACCCTCTCATTTAGTATCAGAGCTGGTTCACCATTGTTGGGCTTAACTGCTCTGTTGTTGATTTTTATCTCATACTTTCACACACTCACTATTCACCAAGATGGATTTCAGTGAAGGAGGGAACGTAGGTGGACCTCTACTCCTCAATGGGCATAACTATGCCTATTAAAAGTCACAAATGTTAGCCTTTTTTTGGTCAATAGGAGACTGGGTATGATATCAAGTAGTGAATGCCTGGACTCCTCTACCAAAACTCTTGAAAATGGTTCTGTTTTTCCAAACCTATGATTGAATCTACTAAAGAAGAAAGTAGAGAGTGCAATTGGAACAAGAGAGGGTTGTACTAGTCACTCCTAAAGAATATAGATGGATTTCTTCCTACGCTACTTCTAAAGAAGCATGGGACATTATAGAGATTACGTATGAGGGTACCTCTACGGTTAAGAAATCTAAGTTAAGAACTTAAAAGAGACTACGAGCTTCTTCAAATGGAGAAAGACAAGACTTTTGACAATTTCTACAGCCACGTTTCTAACATATCAACACTTCTTACAACTTGGGCTGTCCAATTCATGAAGAACTTCAAAAAAGAGAAGATTCTTTAAAGCCTACCTTGATGGTTCAGGAAAAAAGTTATCACTATTGAAACAACTTTCAAAGGAGAACCTTTAAAGGTTAACGAGATAGTTGGTGATTTCCAAGCTTTCATAATGTATCGCCTTCTCTTTAAAAGAACTTCTTCTATTGATAAAAGTAAGAGTCTTGCCTTGAAGACCACTAAGACTTAGAAAGGCAAAGAAAGAGCCTTTGTTGATAGTGATGATCCATCTAGTTTGGATAAGGAAGAATTTGCTTTATTGGCTAAGCAATTCAAGAAATTATTTGGGAACAAAACGAATGCTCCATGTAAATCAAGAAAGGAAAGCTCCAGTCAAAGAGATTTTAGAGCCAAAGTTGAAGACTTTGACGAAGAACAATAGATACCTTAGTATAGAAGTTAGGTTAGATAGGTTAGGTGTTACGAGTGCGAAAAGTTCAAACACAATGCTGCACAGTGTAGGTTAAAAACATGAGAATCTAGCATGGAAGCCATGGTGGCATAGGTTATTATCCTCGTTTTACTCTACAAAGACAAAGACCTAGTTTCTCTCGCTATCCTTCTCATACTTTCCATATTTGCGGCACTATTGGCCACCTTGCAAACCAGTGTTTGAGATATTTTTAGAGTAGTACTAGGAGATCTCTCCCTCACTCTTCTCATTCAGACTACTTAGAATGTAACTACTATGATTCATCTGAGCATTTTCAATCAAAGTGCAATATTCATCGGCGATAGTTAAGAAAGGGCTAGACTTTTTAAGAGCCCATCTAGTCGCATGTATGATGACGACTCGACAAGTGGTTCAAGAATTTCTAAAAAGAACTCTAGAGTGGTTCATACTCCTCATGCTCATATGCACAAGAGATTACATTATGCTTCTACTTCCTCATAAATTATTTTCTAAACCAAGGGATGCAGTTTCATCACACTATTTCTGTGTCTAAGTCAATTTGATTTTAGTTATTCTTTTCTCTCATTTCCTTGTAGTACTTTATGTATGTATTTATTTTCTTAATTTCTTATTTCTCTATTTTTAGTTTGTTGTTTTATCTTCTATTTTGTTAAAATATTGTTTAAAATAATAATTTATTTTTCCTGAATTTTTTTTGGTATTTTTAAAGGGATTTTCTCTGTCTCCCCTCACCCTTAAGGGTTGCTCGCTGAGCACCCTCATAATTGTCTCGTGATGAGGGCTTAAAAATACTAATATTTTGTGATTTAATGCACTCAATTGTATCAAATAGATTTAATTATAACTCTTTTATCTTATTATTTGCATAAATCTATCAATTTGGAAGCACGGTATGTTTTTGCATATTTTGGGTGTTTCTAGCTTCAAAAGAAATAACTAATGTAAACACGCGAAGGCAGGACACTTGAACACTTAAATAGAAACCTAGAAGTAAAAAGGACTAAGGCATGTAAGCCTTACATCGGAAGCCAACTAGTTTGTAAGGGTACTTATGAAGACACAAAAGCCCACTTGTGCTGCGGCGAAGATTTTTGTGTGCCGCGATGCACTGCTCTCGAATTTTACTATGAGGTGCAATATTAACATTGTATTGTGGCTGAAAAAAATGTGTGCCACGATGCACGTACTTTTCTATGTAGTTCAAGTTTAACGTAATCCTTACACCTATAAATACTCCCCTTACGTTTCGAGCAAGATACAATTTGGGGACAATTTTTTATTAAATTAAACTAAGTTTTGGAGTATTGTCACATCTTAGGGAAGCAAGAGAGGCACATCTAAGGAGACAAGAAGCCTTTGAAGATCAAAAATTAAACTGTTGGGGAAGGAAACATCATCCAGGCCAATTGTGATATTTAAATTTCAATTACGTGTTGTTGTTAGATATATCTTCCTCTTCTTTTCTCTCTAAAATGTATGTTAGATTATATTTATCTATGAATATTAATCTAAATATGTTTGCCTAAGTTTAACTATGAATGTTTAGTTTTTGTTTTCATGTTTGATAGATTTATTTTGGTGAATGTTTGAATTACAAAATAAGTAAATATTGTTTTTTTATTAAGACTTTGTTTAGATATTTATTTGTGAATTTTTATGGGCCAATTTGATGTTCAAAAATAGATTGAAAAATCTTATAATTTATTTTTAGGAACATCATCTTGACTAAATTTTGAAAAACTTAATCAAAGCTTCAAATTGATGACCTAGTGATGGTATTAGTTTCATTGGCATATTTTTCCTTGTGCATAATTTGATTTCTAGTTAATATATTTTGATCTGTAGGATATTGATTAATTAATCACCAAAGAAAATTATCTAATAAGCAGGAATTTTCGTAAATAAAAGAAAAGCAAATAATATTGATTTATTAGATTGTTCATGTTAATTCACCATAATATTTCGATGCAAGCATGGTTAACTAACTAAACGTCCATAAATACTCCATTGATTATTAAGAACCTATTGAAGTTAGTTTAAAGTTGAAACATAAGTTTAAAGTTGAAACATAATTTTGTGACTCATTTGTTTGTCATCTTATTTCTTGTTCTTCTCTTAACGATATGATTTACTACTTTTTAATAGTTTTAGAATTCTAACTAGTTAGTATTTTAGTAGTCTAATTAGTTAGTATTTCAGTAAACTTAGCATTCTAATTAAGTAGTATTTTAGTAATTCTAAGACTCTCAAGAAGTTGAAAAATATTATTTACAACCACTACAATTCCTTGAAAGATCGACCACTAAGGTTTACTTATCACTTGGTACAAGTGATTAGTACACTTGCGAGTAATATATTTTGTACATCAAGTTTTTGGCATTATTGCTGAAAATTTTGAATTTTAAATAATTTTTTCTAGTTTTTTAGTGCTTCTATGTTAGGTTTAGGTTTTATCTTTTATCTTTTATTTTAATTTTTATCTTTAATTTTGTTCTAACTATTATTTTTATTTCTTTTGTTATTTATTTTCTTAATTTGTGTTATAGTTTCTAGTACCTTGATTTCTTTATTGTTGGTGTTAGTTTATTAAAGGTACCATTCATAGGTAACATGAACAAATTTTGACGAGCACCTACTTAGGCTGGATACTGAAATTCAAGTTCTCTTTTGAAGAGCCAATACTTGAATGCTTTTATTCAAGTTAGTATGGAAAACCACGAGAAACACAGTCGAAGGTTGGCTTCCTTAGAAGCTTCTATGAAAAAGATAGAAATGCTAGTTGAACAACTAGCGAAAAAAATTCAAAAATAAGAAGAGGTGCCTAGTCAAACTGAGCAAGTGAAGGATAACACAATCCTTCAAAGTGGTAAAATGCTTAACAATTTCTTTTTCAAAAATACTAATGATTTAACACTTATTGTAGAAAATATAGATGGAGAGCAGGCAAATATCAAAGGAGGTCAAACTAAGGAGAAACAAATTCTTAAACCTTCCATGGAGAACAAGGAGGAATCATCTTCACCTCCTATGCAACATAAGGCACCTAAAACTTATGCATCCCCAAATCCTTTTCCAAACCACTTAAAGGATATAGTTTGTGTTGTACTTCAAAGGAGATTATTACCAAGATGAAAGAACGTGCTTAATGAAATACTAGCTCGAAAGTTTGAAATCACACATTCCAAGATCTTTGATGACGATGGATAGAAACGAATAAGTAAGGTCTTGCGCTAAGATGTTAAAGAAGGCCCTTAATGGGAGGCAACCCACAATATTCTGTAGTATTATTTGTTTTCTTTTCTTTTCTTTTTGTCTTTTTTAAATTAATTAATTAATTTATTTTAGTTTCTTTAGTGTTTCTTTTATATTTGCTACTTTGAATACTTTTTTGAACATATACTTGATTAAAAACATTGAGGACAATATTTAGTTTAGGTTTTGGGGTGTGAATAGGAGTCAACTAAATTTTTTTTGATACATTATAATCAAGCTTTTGGTTAATTTATGGTGAATAATTCGATATATTATGCATGCTGTGTTTGATGATTTTTTTTAACATTCTAAAAATTTGTTGTAAGAATTAGATCATAATTCATAAATCATGCTCTTGATATTAAATTGAGATTAACCTAATTTAATGCCGTAGAATCAAATAGTGGAGACTACCTTGTGAAATATTTGAGCCTTTAGCATTTCATTCTAAAAAAGTAATTTTTTCTACTCTTATAAACATCTTTCTTATGATTCTAAATTATTAGATGATCTCTATATATTTTACATGGGAATTTTATTTTCATAACTTTAATTGAATAACTTGAGTAGCAATTGAAAGTGAATGTTTAATTATTTTCATGCTTGACTTCTAGTGCATAATGTTATATATAGTGTTCCTTTAGACAAAAAAAAGTTATAATAGTCACTTAGCAAAAACAAATACTACATAAATGGTTGGGGATTTAAAAAAAAAAATGAATGTGTACAAATAAAAGGCTATACATATAAATAAATAGAAAAAAAATAATAAATAAAAAACCCAAAATCTTAAAAGTAGTAAAGCGGCTATTACAATCTAGAAAAAATAATCCTTTGAAGTCAAAAGCATTTGTATTCATTTATAGGCACGTACTTGATATTATTTGTTAATAAGTTTGATTGGAGTAAGATTTGAGCAATGTGGTTCCTTCATAATCCTAGCATCTGATTCCTTTCATGAGATCAATTTTGTTACACTTGAACTTTCATTCTTTATATGCTTATGTGAACCTATTTTCTTTCTTTTTTACATATACTTTGTTGAATGCATGAACCCTTAGGGTCTGTGTTATATTAAGAGTGAACCTTGTGAAGCGTAAAGTCGAAGCGAATTTGAATTCTTGACATTAAGTTTAGGAAATTTGATATGAATATGTTAGAGCATTTGGATATGGAAAAACAATATAAATTTGATTTGTATGATAGACTTTGATGTATGTTGAGAGGTTAAACATGATTATGCATAAAACATAATTATGAACTGTAAGGAAACTCAAGCATGAGAAATTTTATTGATTTAAGTTAAAAGTTTTGTTAGTAGTTAGTTTTAGTTTATTTTGTTTGTTAGAATGTTTGTGGGTATCATCACTAGAAACCCTAACCAGGCTACAACTAGTCCACTAAGGCCACCTAGGGGTTTAAAGGCTTGTTGCATACGCTAAATGCAACCATGACAATCTACAGAAGTGATTTAGGTTAGTTCATTTATTACTTCTTTCAATTTTTAGATTGTTTTACTTGCTAGAGACTAGCAAGAAGCTGGTTGGGGGTTGTGATGAGTGCTTAAAAAGCACTAATATTTTGCAATTTAATGCGCTTAATTGTATCAAATAGATTTAATTATAACTCATTTATCTTATTATTTGCATAAATCTATCAATTCATAATCACAATATATTTTTGTGAATTTTAGGTATTTTTAGCTTCAAAACCAATAAATAATGTAAACATGCAAAGATGGGACACTTACAACACTCAAATAGCAACCTACGAGCAAAAAGGACTAATGCATATAAGCCTTATATCAAAAATCAACCAGTTTGTAAGAGTTACGTACAAAGACAAAAAAAATCAACTTGTGCCACAGCGGAGATTTTTGTGTACCATGGTACACTGCTCTCAAATTTTACCATGGGGTGCAAGTTCAGCCTTGTACCGCGGCAAAAAAATGTGTCCCATGGTACGCGTACTTTTCTGAGGAGTTCAAGTTTTATGTAACCTTTACACCTACAAAAAAAATCCCTTACATTTCTAGCAACACAATTTGGGGACGATTTTCTACTAAACTAGGTTTTGGAGCTTTGTTATATCCTAGGGAGACAAGCAAGGCACATGTAAAGAGAAAAGAAGCCTTTGAAGATGAAAGATCAAACTTTTGGAGAAGGAAACATCATCCAAGCCAATTGTGGTATCTAGATTTAGGTTACTCGTTGCAATTAGATATTTCTTCCTCTTCTTTTCTCTCTAGAATGTATGTTAGATTATATTTGTCTATCAATATTAATCTAAACACATTTGGCTAAATTTAACTATAAATGTTTAGTTTTTGCTGCCATATTTGTTACATTTATTTTGGTGAATGTTTTAATTGTAAAATAAGTAAAGATTGCTTTTTTAATTAAGAGTTTGTTTAGAGATTTATTTGTAAATTTTCATGGGTAAATTTGATGTTCATAAATAGATTGAAAAATCTGAGAATTTAGCTTTAGGAGCATCACCTTGCCCATATTTTGAAAAACTTCATCAAAGCTTTAAATTGATGAACTAGTCATGGCATTGATTTGATTGGCATATTTTTCCTTATGCATAATTTGATTGCTAGTTAATATACCTGATTCATAGGATATTGATTAATTAATCACTAAAAAAATTACCCGATCAGTAGAAATTTTCGTAAATAAAAAAAAAAGCCAATAATCTTGATTTATTAGATCGTTTATGTTAATTGACCATAATATTTTAATGCAAGCAACTAAGTAAACGACCATAATTCCTCCATTGATTATTAAGCCTATTGAAGTTAGTTTAAAGTTAAAACATAATTTTGTGACTCATTTGTTTCCCATCTTCATTCTTGTTCTTGCTCTTGCTCTCTGCAATCTAATTTACTACTTTTCAATAGTTTTAGAATTCTAACTAGTTAGCATTTAGTAGTTTTAGGAGTCTAATTAGTTAGTATTTTAGTGAACTTAGGATTCTAATTAAGTAGTGTTTTAGTAGTTCTAGGACTCTAACAAAGTTAAAAAAAAAAAAGGTTATTATAGCCACTATAATTCTTTAAGAGATCGACCTCGAAGACAAGTGATTTGCACACTTGAAAGTACATCTCACTGACCCTCGTCAAGGTTTCACCAAGGTAGTGTTTTTACACAGCTGTGGGTACCCCACCAACCACCTCTTCAAATGGTCTACGAGGGGTTTGCCCGCCGTACGAATGCCTATATAAACTCTATTTTCTCATTTGTTTCAAACCATATAATTTTTTGAACACTTTCTACCCTCAAATAAATTTTCCCTCTACCTTCCAACCTACTTCTTACTACCTCTAAACACTTTTACCTCACTTTCACTATCTAAAATGCCTAAATAAACCAAGAGATCCCGTACTAACTAAGAAGAGGATGCCTCCACTTCTCAGATGAAGAAGTCCACTTTTTGCCTTTATGAGCACTTAGTCTTGATTAAGTAGTTTTTAGAGATCCATGAAAGGTTTGTCTTCTTTTTATGGCTCACGCTTTGTTCTCAATCTTTGGTGTTCTTCAACCAACTGTTTGACCAACTTTCCACCCTTGGACCTTAGTTGCCCAACCTTATGTAGCCTTCTTCCTAGCCTTCTAAAAGTAGGAAGTTCAGCATTGATTCTCAACGTAACCCTGATAGAGATGTAGGGAGAAGAGAATCTTAATTTTCTTATATTTTACTTTTATTTCAAAAATGTTGTAATAAAACTTTGAAATTATTGAAAATTATTCGTTGTTGTATGTTTACTTTTGTTTCTTTACTTATGCTCCATTTCCTCTCTACTTGTGTTGAATGAGTATATAAGATTATTGCATATTGTGTACCTTCTCTTCTTCATTTAGAAGTGTTCCTTTGACTTTTTGAGTCAAAAAGGAGAAAGTTTGTATGTTACAGAACAAGTTTACCTTTGTGTTCTGCACTGTTCTGGGAGGTGAGTGTAGGTTTGGATCACATCTTGTTGTTTGACTTGCATGCATTCAAGGGAAGTATTGCATGAAGTCAAGGGGAGTTTTGTTTGTCTTCTTGTGCTTTCCCTATCAATGTGTACCTGTGTAAGGGTAACATGATAGTGTCTGGTTAGACTTTATGTAGGTGTACATGATACGTTCATAGGTATGTATTTGTTTTGTGTGTAGAGGATACAGTTGTAGACATGGACCTTGAAGCTTAGTTGGAACTGGAGTAAACAACACGATGGATGTGTTGATTCATAAAGATAGAGGGAGCACTACAAGACAGACGCACTTGGAGTGTAGGTGTGTTCTTGTCTGTGTCGGAGTTTATTCATGGGAATGAACTTTTTTAGGTCATCTTACATGAACATATTGTGTTTGATTCTTGCCTTGTATAGGTTGAGCAGTGTTTTGCCAAGGAAAGCCAAAGAGGGAGATTGTTTTGTGTGTAGAGGATACAGTTGTAGACATGGACCTTGAAGCTTAGTTGGAGCTGGAGTAAACATCACGATGGATGTGTTGATTCATAAAGATGGAGGGAGCACTACAAGACAGACGCACTTGGAGTGTAGGTGTGTTCTTGTCTGTGTCGGAGTTTATTCATGGGAATGAACTTTTTTAGGTCATCTTACATGAACATATTGTGTTTGATTCTTACCTTGTATAGGTTGAGCAGTGTTTTGCCAAGGAAAACCAAAGAGGGAGATTGTAAGTCTTGTAAATCCTTTGTGTCTTTCTTGGCGTTCCTATGGGCAAAACACGGAGTTTATTTTATTTTACTTGTTTTTATTATCTGCCTCTTTTTTACGGTACTTTGCTTGTGATCAATATCGCACACACTCAAGTAGAATTTAACACTTTGTATGTTTGTACATTACACACACTATGGGATGGTTGGAAGCATGTAGTTTTCATATTAAAGTGTATTTTAATTGAATTTGATTTTCACAATTTGTGGGAGTTTATGAATTTCAAATGGTTAAGTTTTTCCTTTAAAAAACTAGTTTTTATTGGCTCACCAGGGTCCTCGTAAGTATGTAGCCAAAGTGGTCGATAAGGGGTTCACAAGCATGTTAGTGTGGTTTGTGGCTCGTTGGACTTCATTAATAACTCACAGGGGGTTCTCCAAGGAGGTCCACAAGGGTCCAAGGAGCTGATTTTTTTGCTATAAATACCCACTCTCCTACTCTTTCAAAAAAATCTTTTTAAACAACTTTTTGAGCTGATTTTTATGAGAATTAAAATTTTAATTTTGTGAAAAATATTTTCTTGAGATCTGTAAAATTTTTTCGTATCTTGAATCATTAATATATTGTGTGTTGTTCTGTATTGGTGGTTTGGAGTTGTGATAATATCAATTAGATATGTTGAAAAATATTTTCTTGAGATCTGTAAATTTTTTTCGTATCTTGAATCATTAATATATTGTGTTTTGTTCTGTATTGGTGGTTTGGAGTTATGATAATATCAATTAGATATGTTGAAGAAAAATATATTTTAAATGGTGTTTCTATACTCTTAATACATTGAACACTTTTATATATTGAGATATGAGGTAGTAGTGGAGTTGTTTAAAATATTTTCAAATGGAGTTGTCGTATTAACAATATATTATTTTTCAATATTGTTAATATAGGTTGGATTTTTCTATAAAAATCTTTTCTTGGGAATTATAGTTTTAACGAATACTAATTATAGGTATTAGTACCACACTACATAGTGGTGTGACTCTAGAGGTGAGCTAGATCCGATGTGGATCAAAATAGTTGTGGTGATAACTGGCAAGAGCAGCCTAGCCAGTTAAGATAGATGGTCCTGACTAATAGAGGTATTAGCATTTATCTTTATCGAGTCTGTAAGATTGTTTATTTCTTTAGTGAATTTAGTTGTTGAGTGGTTGCCTTAAGCAACCAGTGAATGCTATCATTTTGGATTGAAGCCTAAGTGGGTTTACCACGTTATATTGTTGTGTTTGATTGATCTGCTGCATGAGTTAGTATAATCACAGTATCTTTAGCATATGTGCCAACATATTAAGGCTATACTGTGATTGGAAATCATTTATTACTTTATTCTATTTCTGTTATCTAACTTATTGTATACCTATGATTACTTGTTATCTACTATTTGTTTTTGTTTTCTTTGTAGTTTATCGGGTTTGGACTCTCTAAGATGTCATATCACTAGCACTATCCTAGCTACACTATGTCATATTTTCCCATTCTAACTGAATGGCAATGGCACTTTTATGCAATTCTATCAAGAGTTCTTACACTAGGTTTGTGCACGTAGTGATGTGTATGATTTGTTGGCTAAGGTTTCTCTTGGGTTACGGAGAATTTGGAAAGGAAATAATATGATTGATAACTCTACAAAAGTATAGTTATTTAGCTACTTCCAAGCTAATTATTTGTCTTGTTTGGTTTGGACTTATTAAGGTTTAAATAGTTTGAGTTATGTTCAATTGTGTCCATGTAGGTGGAAGGATGACAAATAGAGTGAAAACGAGTCAAAATGGCAAAAAAGCATGTATGTCACAGCCACCACCTTTAAATGTTGCGGAATGCCTAGACAACATAAAATACCTGAGAGAGATGTGACGCAGCAAGAACTTTCTTGTGCAGGGGTGCCCCCTTTCACAATCAGACCTGAAGCCTTCATGCCATAGCGGCCAAAAAGCCACGTTGCAACGCCGTTGTTTAACTGGTAGTCCTAGAAGATTTACAAGCAACGCACAATTTTTTAGGCCGCAATGCGCATTATTTTTCATGTGAGTGAAACATGCCAGAATTCCACTTTCCTATTTGGACTACAACTATTTTTTCCTAAAACACTCCGCCTATAAATAAGACTCTTAGCAACCAAAACAAAATCTTTCAACATATTTCACCACTAACCTAGATCTTTAGAGAAAGAGGCAACAGATTTATTTTTATTTTCTCTTGTAAATTCTCATTGTTCTAGATTTGATTTAATTATGATTGGCTAAATCTGTTGTTAGGATCCTTTTGAAATCAATTCCTCTATTCAATGAATTAATTTATTTTCTCAATTCCATTGTGATTGCAATTTAACTATATTATTCAATCTAAATTTCATGTTATTAATTGATAAGCTAATAATTATACCAAAGAGGCAATTAAGTAGCTTTTAGAGAAGTATTTAATTGTTTGCCTTGATTGATCAGCATACATGGTTTCTAGGCTAAGAAGTACAATTCTTGTATGTGTGGTTCATAATTGACGTTATTAATGAGTAGTAAAGTAATCTAATTAGTAGGAAAGTGTGATTAGGTTAATTACTATATTGTATGTAGTTTACTTGAGTGAGGAATGCATGCTAGGTTAGAGTTAATTGATCATATAATTTGTTTGAAAATTGCTTCGAATGGTAGATTAAATCATGTGTAGGAAATGGAAGGAGAGTGGATTTCTACGACGTTTTGTATGCAATTAGTTAGTGTGAATGTGTTGGATCAAATCTTTAAATATTAATTTTTTGTTATTTTTATTATTTTTATCTATCAATGTTTCTTAGCCTAAATAGTTTAAAGTAACCATAGTTCAGTAGTCAATTTTGATAACTCTTAAAAAATAGAGTTATTTGACTACTTTTAAGCTAACTATTTGCATTATTTTGTGCTTAAAATAAACAAAAAGAGTTAATATTTGTTTAATTGTGTCAATGTAGGTAAATGGTAGCAAAAGGAGTTCAAACGAGCCAAAACAGAGGAAAAACGTGTTGGACACATAACATTAGAAGTTTTGTCATAAACATGGAGATCAGGGCAGCGGCAATGTCCATTTTGTGTTGCAACACCACTGGATACCAAAACCCACCTGAGAGCCTGGGGCCGTGATGGTGGAATATTAGTTTCATGGCACGCAATGTGTACAATTCAACTCGAGAGCCTTAAACAGCAATGCGTAGTTACTTGTGCCAAGGTGTACGTAGTTGTCCAAAAATTTTCGAGAAATTGGGCTGTGGTGCAAACAAGTCCAAGCCACAATGTGCATTGACATGTGCATGAGAAAGTGCCATAATGCAAATCTTCTATTTGGACTATAATTCCTTGTTGAC
Source organism: Elaeagnus macrophylla (assembly GCA_029378325.1). Taxonomy (NCBI): domain Eukaryota; kingdom Viridiplantae; phylum Streptophyta; class Magnoliopsida; order Rosales; family Elaeagnaceae; genus Elaeagnus; species Elaeagnus macrophylla. The sequence continues at coordinate 30,251,110 of CM055643.1, read as the reverse complement.
TCCTACTTGGACTACAATTGTTTGTAACCTACAACTCTAAGCCTATAAATATGACTTCTAGTAGCCAAGCAAATAGATTCACACACTCTACCATTAACCTACATAATTTAGAGAAAAAGGGCAGCAGTTTAGAGAATGAGGCATAGCAACAGTAGGATTCAACATTGAAGGTATTGGGGTTTAGTTCCATCAAAGTGATAATTGGCAAAGTTTAATCTTCATAATGATAATGAAGCTTGGTTTTATCTTTCTGTACCCTTTTTGTTAATCTATTCTCTTGTATTAACTCGTTATTTTTTATTTTATTGAATATTTTGTGAAGCTAAATTTGTTGTTAGGATCCTCTTAAACTCGATCTTTTATATAATAAATTAGATTGTTCTTCCATTCTATTGTGATTCCAAATTTAATCATTCAATCTTATCTACTTGCAATTAATTATCTAACAATTATACCATAGAGATAATTCGATAGCTTTGAGAGAGAAGTGTCTATTTGTTTGTCATAATTGAATAGCAAACATAGTTTCTAGGTTGAGAGGTACAATTCTTGTATATGTGATCTATAATTGATGTTCTTAATGAGTAGTAGTTTAATCTAATTGGCACGAAAGTGTGATTAGGTTAGATTATTATATTGTATGCAATTTACTTGAGAGAGGAATGCATGCATAAGGTAAAGTCAATTGATCATATAATTTATTTGGAAATTATTTGGGATGATGGATTCTTATGACTCTTTGTGCTTAACGTGTTAGTGTGGTTGCGTTAGATCCATTAGTATAAATATTAAGATTTTATTGTTATTTTACCTATATTTATCTTAACCTAAATAGTTTAGTGTAATTGTAGCCTATTAATCCAATCCTTGTGGTTACGATAACCCTTGTTCTTAAAAATACTTATTATTTGTACACTTATCCGTACACTACCCTTACTCTTAAAAACACTTATTATTTGTACACTTACCCGTGCACTTATGGATTTAGGTGATCAAGTTCTTAGCGCCGTTGTAAAAAATTGGCATTAATTTGTGATTTAATATCGATACTAGGGTTACCAAAAGTAATTTAAGCCAAAAAAAAATTAGAAAATACAAAAATAGTCTTTATTTTCTTTTATTTATTTATTTTTGTACTATTTTCTTAACTATTTCTTTTTACTAACATAACTTTTTTTTTTTAGTTGTTATTTTATTTATCTTTTGTTATATAATATATATTTTTTTTAGTTTTGTATTTATAGCTAGGTGATGGACTCTTTTGAGCTTCAAAATCTTAAGGATGCAATGATAACAATTGAGGAGGCAACTAACCTCATAACATACATTGAACGGGCTAATATTATGACGAAACTCTCCATACAAAAACATTCTAATCCTTTCAAGTTGAAGTTCTACACATTTACTCAACCCATACAACATCAAATGCATACATACATATGGAATGAAGAAGACCACGCCTACAACACTTTATATACCAATCTAAACCCAGCACATTCATACTATTAAAATTCGAATTAGGGGAGTCAATCTTACAACTCTTGGAGCTACAATTAAGAGGGAACACCTTCTACATTGTCAATATATGTAATGGACTACTTTCATCAACCACAATCTTTATCTTACAACAACATGAAGATAACTATAAAAGACAAAGAGCCCAACCATGAGGAAACATTTAATCTAGGTGAAGTACATGAGGTAATGGAGGACATGGAGGATCATAAGCATGTGGTAGAAGATGAACCCAATGACACAATTAGGAGCATGTAGTAGCTCAAGAGGAGGAAAAAGAAACTCCTAAGGAAGAGGAGACACAACTCAAAGAAATCGGAGTACTTAAATTCAATGTAGAAAAAAGGAGCTCACCTTGAGGAATTTAAGTGGGTTAGTAACCTTCAAGATTATAAGAACCATGGACCTCCCCTTTGGTGCCAATATGAGCTATGAGTTAGATTTTGGCAATAAGCTTGAAAAGTGCAAGTTCAACAATGAATCTCCAACTGTTTTATTTGGCTTAGGCTTTGGGCAAGGATTTGGTATTGGAGAATGTCAACTTCTGAAAGTGGGTCTTGATGCCTCAACTAAGAGGAAGAGGGTTTGGATCCCAATAGAAAATAATGATGATCTTGGCCCAACAACCATAAAAACCTTCAATTGATTGTTTATGTAATACTATGTGTATTATCCACCTTAATGGATACGAATAGTCTAGTCAATGACTTAAAATGTGACACTTCTTAAGAGGCAACCCAAGTAATTAAATTTTTTTTGTTTATGTTTTACACTTAATCCTTTTTTAGTTTTCTTTGTTTTATGTTTTAGGTGAATAAAGCAAGAGAGGGAGACAATCGTGCTTATATAGACATATCAAGTTGTGAAGACTATGGCATCATTGAGGGAGTTTTTCTTTACCCTTTTATTTTATTATATTTGTTTCTCTTTGTGTTTTGCACATTGAGGACAATGTGCAATTCAAGTGTGGTGGAGAGAACACCGTTCTTTTCTTTTGTGATTAGTCCCCATTTTAAAAAAATTTATGTTATTTTTAGTAATAAATTTGGTTAAAATTGATGAACATATGAAATTTAAATGCATGTATGCTTGATATGAAATTTATGAACACAATGATAGAATTGGTTTTCATTACTAGAATAAGGAATGATACGAATCAGCTGGCACTACCACCACTTCGCATCCTGAATGGGCCAATCACGAGGTCGAAGGCGAGACAACTCAAGGAAGCCTTGAACGGACTTGTCCAAGAGTTAATACAAGGCCAAGGGATGATGAGGAATGACTACATAGCTTGTGAGAGGAAGCAATGTGATAGAGGCAGAATTGGAAGAAGAAGTTCTACGCCACAGCATGGATTTATAGCCGCTGCGGCAAGTGGTCCTCTATTTTGGGTAGTATTTTGGCGAGGTATGTCTGCTGCGACAAGCATTTGTGGCGCCGCATCCCAAAGGGTTCTGTTTTGGCATGGCGCACGAGTCTGGGCATATGTGCGCGCAAAGATGGGCGAGTGTGGGAACCGCGGCATGATTTTGGTGCACCGCGGTACAAGCCTCTCGGGTTGGATGTCAAGGTTGCTCGCCGCGGCATGGATTTTACTCCACCGCGGCCCGCCTATTTTAAATGTTGTATCTCGAGCCTCCTCGCCGCGGGCATGAATGTTTTACTGCAGCGACACAGATGTAATTTTTTATAATTAGAACCATTGGATCAAATCCAATGGCTGAGATGCTTTCTTTTCTTTAGGTTTTGTTTGTACTCTATAAAAGACAAGTTGTAGCAGCCCAAAAGGCAACTTTGTTCATTAACGAGAATTTTGTTTCTTCAAACAAATTTGAGAGCCAAGAGCTCTTTGCTTCATTGCAAACCCAAACTTATCAAAGGACTTGCATCCCTTTGTGGCGTTTCTACTCTTCTTCGTGCGTGGTGCGTAATATCCATGTGTTGAGGTGAGTCCGTTGCAACCAAAAATCTGGTTTTGTGCTTAAAAATTTCCTACTAATTTGTTGTTGGGTCTTGAATCGTTATCATGTGGTTCTCTAGTCTTTGTTGCTAGGGGGTCGTAGGAATCGTGTTGCGGGGTTCGTATCATTTGGTATCAGAGCTCTAGGTTGTGACTCTAGATTCCTATCTTAATTTTTGTCGTTTTTGATTTCATAGCAACCAAGAAAATTCTTCACAAAAAAATTTTGTGTTCTTCTTTGTTTCTATTTTTTTATTGTATTTCCTGGACTAATTTGAGTGATGTTGTTGTTTCCTTCTTATCTTGATTGAATTTGGAGAGGTCTTCATGTTGAAAAAATTTTGAAATTTGTTTTCATAAATGAAGGGTATTTTGGTAATCTCACATGTTTTGTTCGTGTTGAAAAGTGAGAATAAAACTTTATTCTCTTTATTTAAAAAAAAATATCTTACTAAAATATCTTGTGAAAATATCTCACAAAAATATCTCGTGAAAATATCTCGCTAGATATTTTTTATTTAAAAAAAAGAGATAGAAAAGAAAAGGGAATATTTCGAAAATTATAAAAAAAAAAAAAAAAAAAGAGAGAGAGAGAGAGAGAGAAAAAGAAAGAGTGAATTCTTAATTCCCGAGAATTTACGAAATTTCTTTCGTTTTAGCGTCGTTCACGTTTTAACAGATCGTTTCTTTGTTTGTTTACATTTTACGAGTTTGAATTTGCCAAATTGAACTTGTTTCCAAAATTTATAGAGTTAGAGTTTCAAAACACTTCGAGTTAGTTTCCTCTGTACTTAACATTGGATTGTTGAGGATGAAAACTCTACAATTGTGTGTGTGGAAGACTTGGATGGTTTGGTTTGTCAAAGGGCTTCGAGCGCTTCGGCAATCAAATTCGAGTGTTAAACACGTGAGGTAACGAGTGAAAGTTTCAATTTTGTTATTTGCTAATCTTTTGTTCGTATTAGTTGTTGTTAAGAATGTCTGACAGGAATAGCTCCGAGGAAAGACCTGATACAGCTTTTATGATGAGAGTGCTACAACAATCCATGGAACGGATGAATGCCGTCATGGTTAACATGAATGAGCGGATGGAAAGGCAAGACGCCACTATCGCCAACTTGCGGCAAGAGGAACTGCAAAACGCTCCTAATGTAGGAAGGCCTAATAGGAGGGCCCATATTGAGGAGGAGTTGGAGGAGGATAGTTTTGGTGAAGATTATTGTGAGGGTGAAGGGAGGATGCCCTTTGGAGGAAGACATGGGCCTAGAGGTGGCCAAGGTTGGGGAGGAGTTAGGAGACCCCCACAACGACCCTATGATGGGGTTGATAGAAACTTGGATAGCATTAAGATGAAAATGCAGGCATTCCAAGGAAAGAATGACCCGAAATTATATTTAGAGTGGGAGAAGAAAGTGGAGCACATATTTGCGTGCCACAACTACTCCGATGAGAAAAAGGTTAAATTCACAGTGATTGAGCTTACTGACTACGCTTTGAATTGGTGGGATCGTTGGTAGTTAGTAGGAGGAATGGAGAAAGGCTGAGAAGTAGTTGGGAGGATATGAAAGCAATCATGTGAAAGAGGTTTATTCCCAGCCACTACTACTGAGAGCTTTATCAGAAATTACAACGACTCAATCAAGGCTTTCGATCAGTTGATAAATATTACAAGGATATGGAAATGACCATGGTTAGAGCTAACATAGAGGAGGATAGGGAAGCCACAATGGCTAGGTTTGTTAGTAGTTTGAACCAAGACATTGCCAATGTTATAAAGCTACACCACTATGTAGAGTTGGAGGACATGGTACACATGGCAATCAAGATGGAGAGGCAATTACGGAAAAAGAGTAGCCGAACTTTCCCACCTAAGGTTAACCCAACGACATCAAAACCCACCCTACCACACCATGGAAAATTTGGAAGAAAGATGAAGCCACTAGCTCCAAGCCAAGGTTTGAACCGAATAGAGGCAAGGAAATGGAGGCTAGCAAGGATAAGGGTAAGGTTGAAAACCCAATCCGATGCCGAGACGTCAAGTCTTTTAAATGTCTTGGAACCAGACACATAGCATCCCAATGTCCGAATAAAAAGACAATGATCGCTCAAGCTAATGGCAACATTGAGACGAATGAGGATAGTGATGATGAAGAGATGTCGTTACTAGAGGAAGCTAGTGATGAGGAAATAGGGCCCATTGAAGGAGAGACTCTAGTGATAATGAGGTCCTTGAGTATCCAATACAACGAAGAAGATGCGGAGCAATAACGAGAGAACATATTTCACACAAGGTGTCATGTGATCTCTAAAGTGTGCAATGTCATTATTGACGGTGGGAGTTGCACAAATGTGGCTAGTACTACCTTAGTTGAGAAGCTAGGGTTGCCGACAATCAAACACCTAAAACCCTACAAGCTACAATGGTTGAATGATAGCGGGGAAGTGAAGGTTAACAAACAAGTACTAGTATCCTTTTCAATTGGGAAGTACAAGAATGAAATAATGTGTGACGTAGTGCCTATGCAAGCAGGACATATATTGCTTGGGAGACCATGGCAATATGATAGGAGGGTCACACATGATGGATACAAGAATAAGTATTCATTTAAGTTGGAGGGTAAGAAGATTACACTTGCACCTTTATCTCCTAAGCAAGTTTTTGAGGACCAAAAGAGGATGGTTAAAGAAAAAAGAGATAAATTGGGAGAAAATAGAGAGGTGGGAGAGAAGAGTGGAGAGAGAGAAAAAGAAACAGAAAAGAAAATTAAAAATTTTTACGCAAAGGCGAGTGACGTAGAACATGCCTTCTTGGCGAAGAGGTCTAAGCTTGTACTTTTGTATAAGGAGACTTATTTTTCTACTAACGAGCTTGACAATGCGTTGCCAAGTATTTTTGTTTCTTTGTTGCAGGAATATGAAGATGTGTTTCCTGAAGAGATCCCGGACGGTGTACCACCATTGTGAGGGATTGAGCATCAGATTGACTTCATTCCTAGAGTGTCTCTTCCAAACCGACCGGCTTATCGTACCAACCCGAACGATACCAAGGAGATACAAAAGCAGGTCAAAGAATTTTTGACTAAGGGACAAGTCAGGGAAAGCTTGAGCCCTTGTGTAGTGCCTGTGCTACTTGTGCCTAAGAAGGATGGGTCAAGTCGTATGTGTGTTGATTTTCGAGTCGTCAACAACATCACGGTAAAGTATCGTCATCCCATTCCTAGGTTAGATGACATGTTAGATGAATTGCATGGCTCTAGTATATTTTCAAAAATTGATCTTAAAAGTGGGTATCATCAAATAAGGATGAAAGAAAGGGATGAATGGAAAACCACTTTTAAAACCAAACATGGGTTGTATGAATGGTTAGTGATGCCTTTCGGATTATCTAACGCACCCAGTACTTTTATGAGACTAATGAACCATGTTTTACGTCCCTTAATTGAAAATTTTGTGGTTGTCTATTTTAATGATATTCTCATTTACAGCAAAAATTTGGAAAAGCAGATTCAACACTTGCGTGCTGTTCTTGAAATTTTAAGAAAAGAAAAATTGTATGCTAATTTAAAGAAGTGTTGTTTTTACATGAAAAAACTAGTTTTTCTTAGTTTTGTTGTAAGTGCTAATGGCATAGAGGTAGATGAGGAAAAAGTAAAGGCGATTAGGGATTGGCCCTCGCCTAAGTCTGTTACTGAGGTTCGTAGTTTCCATGGCTTGGCTAGTTTCTATAGAAGATTTGTTAGAGACTTTAGCACTGTAGTTGCACCTCTAACCAAGGTGATTAAGAAAACTCTAGGTTTTAGATGGGGAGTAGAGCAAGAAAAGGCTTTTAATCTATTGAAGGATAAATTATGTACTGCGCATGTTCTATCCTTGCCCGATTTTACTAAAACCTTTGAAGTTGAGTGTAATGCTTCAGCTATAGGCATAGGAGCTGTTTTGATGAAGGAAAGGCGGCCATTTGCCTATTTCAGTGAGAAGCTCGGTGGAGCCTCCCTGAACTATCCAACATATGACAAGGAACTCTACGCTTTGGTTAGAACCCTAGAGACTTGGCAGCACTATCTATGGTCGAAAGAATTTGTCATCCACACGGATCATAAATCCTTGAAGCATCTAAAGAGCCAAGGAAAATTGAACTAATAACATGCAAGGTGGATGGAGTTCATCGAAACATTTCCTTATATTATTCAATATAAGCGAGGTAAGAAAAATACTGTCGCAGATGCATTGTCGAGGAGGTATACCTTACTCTCTATTCTAAATGCTAAATTATTAGGGTTTGAGTATATTAAGGAAATGTATGCTACTGATAATGATTTTTCTGCTATATATCATGCATGTCATAAGTCTGCTTTTGAAAAATTTTATCTGTTAGATGGGTATTTATTTAGAAAGAACCATTTATGTATACCCAACTGCTCTATGAGAGAGCTACTAGTTAGAAAGGCCCATGGGGGAGGTCTAATGGGACACTTCGGTGTGACCAAGACCATGAATGTTCTACGTGAACAATTCTTTTGGCTTAAAATGAGGGATGATGTAAAAAGAATGATACGAACCGGACCCCCTCCCGAAGTCGGCCCGACACGAGCCGAGAGCCGTGCCTTGAGAAGGGCCTCAAAGAAGTGCAAAATGGCATGCAACATCAACAACAAGCATGCAAGCACAAGGGAAGAGGAAAAGAAGAGTGCAAGTGGCAAATTCCAAAATTTGGGATGAAGAATTTGATAACGGAGAAAGGAGGATGCCTTATGGAGGAAGGGATGAACATCGGGGAGGAAGAAATGGTCGGGAAGGTTTGTGGAGACCCCCACCTCGGCCCTTTGACGGGGTTGACCGGAATTTGGACAACATCAAAATGAAGATGCCTACATTCCAAGGAAAATATGATCCAGAGTTGTACTTGGAGTGGGAGAAACGGGTGGAGCATGTTTTTGATTGTCACCATTATTCCGAGGAGAAGAAAGTAAAATTGGCAGTAGTTGAGTTTAGCGATTACGCCTTAAATTGGTGGGACCAATTGGTGGTCTCAAGGAGGAGGAGTGGAGAGAGGCCCATTGATAGTTGGGGTGAGATGAAAGCCATAATGCGGAAGCGGTTTGTCCCAAATCACTACTACCGGGAACTCTATCAGAAGCTACAAAGGCTTAATCAAGGTCATCGGTCCGTTGATGAGTATTTCAAGGAGATGGAGATGACTATGGTGAGAGCAAGTGTGGAGGAAGATAGGGAGGCCACCATGGCTCGGTTCTTAAGCGGGTTGAATTCTAGCATTGCTAACATTGTGGAGTTGCACCACTATGTAGAGTTGGAGGATATGGTGCAAATGGCCATCAAGGTAGAAAGGCAATTGATGAGGAGGAATAGCCATATCATACCCGTAGAGAACAATCAGGACACCACTTTTCCGACACCAACACCGAACCCAATTCCTCCTTGAAAGTCTAATGGGAGGAAGGAAGGGGAAGGTAGTTCTAAGCCCAACTTTGAGAACAAGGGCAAAGAAAAGGAGATGAGGAGAGATAAGGGGAAGGATGAAGGAGGAACTGTCCATCGAAGTCGTGACATAAATTGTTACCTGATGAGTGCTCGAAAAGTACTAATATTTCGTGATTAATTGTGCTTAATTGATTGATATATAGATTTATTATGATTATTATTTCGATTATTTTCATAAATCTATCCATTCGGAGTCACGGGTATATTTTAGTGCATTTTAGGTGTTTTTAGCGTCAAATGAGTCAAATGATGAAAACACGCAAAGACGGGACACCTACGGCACTCGGATCACGAGTTACGGGCTAAACAAGACAAATATGTAAGCCTTACATAAAATTCCATCACATATGTAAGGGGGGACATGAAAAGAAGGAAGACATTGCGCGCCGCGGCGAGGGAAATACATGCCGCGGCGAGAGGCTCTCGGGTTGAATCCTGGAAAACATAGAAACATTGCGCGCCGCGGCGGGATAATTGCATGCCGCGGCGGGGAGCTCTCGAGTTTTTGCATATTTTTCAGAAATTGTGTTGCGCCGCGGCGGGGAAAATGCATGCCGCGGCGCGCCTATTCCTATGGCACATAGGATTCGTGTAAACCCTTACATCTATAAATATCCCCTTAGAGTCCCCCTTACAGAGAACTCGACCAATTCGTACACAACTCTCATTCTTCTCAATTTTGCGACCCAAACACTACATTCAATCAATTTTGAGAGCGTTGCCACACTCTAACGAAGCGAGAGACACTATTCTAAGGATTCAAGGAAGCCAACGACGATCGAAGATAAAGCTTACGGAGAAGAACGCTATCCAATCCATAAGCGGTATTTAGATCTAGGATTTTCTTGTTGTTATAGAATTAATTCCTCTTCTCTTTTTGTTAAAGTGTATGATCATATTTTATTTGTCTATGAATATTAATATGAATATGAGCGGCTAGTTTAATTATGGATGTTTAGTTTGTGTTGCCATGTTTGCTAGAATTGTGTATGGTATATCTTATTGATTTATAAATAAATTACTTTTTGATTAAGAGCATGTTTAGATATTTAATTATGAATTATCATGGGCCCATTTGATGTTCGTAGTTAGGTTGAAAAATCTGAGAATTTAGTTATAGGAACGTCACCTTAACTTTATTCCGAAACACTTAATCGAAGCTTCAAGTTAGTGACTTAGTCATAGCATTAATTTGATTGGCATGTTTTCCTTGCGCATAATTTGATTACTATTTGATTTACCCCCGCCAAAGGCAATTAATTAGTTAATCAATAAAGAGACCTACCCCCGCCAAAAGGAGTCTCGTAATTAAAAGGAAAGCCGGTAGTTTAGTTTATATAGGACGTTCATGTTATCTCACCATACCTTTTCGATGCAAGCATGGTCAACCAAGCTAAACGTCCATACATCCTCCATTGATATTTGAATTGATTGTTTGCTTGCGATCTTGTTTTCGTTTGATTGTCGTATGATTGTTCTCGTCACAATTCCAACTTGTTTACAGTTTTACTAGCTTTAGAATTCTAGTTACTTAGAGTTTTAGTTTTACTAGAACTCGATTTAATTGGTATTTTATTTGCTTTAGGATTCTAGTTACTTAGAGTTTTAGTTTCACTAGAACTCTATTTAATTAGTGTTTTATTTTCATTAGAACTCTATTTTGATTAAAAAGTTAGTTATTTAGAACCACTGCAATTCCTTGAGAGACCGACCTTGGAAGTTGCTTATCACTTTCCTACGAGTGATTCGTACACTTGCGAGTACACATTTTAACACATCATTACCATTGCCTTGGAAAGGGTCATTACGCTCATCAATGTCCGAACAAAAGGACAATGATCGTGCAAGCCAACGGGGAGGTGGCGACCGATGATGACAGTGATGACGGGGAGAAGCCGTCATTAGAGGAGGCTAATGACGAGGAAGTGTATCCAGTCACGGGAGAGTTGCTTGTGGTACGGCGGGCACCATTGGATCATTACCGAGAAGTTGACATGGGATCCCAAAGAGTTAATACTTTTCATACGAGATGCCATGTGAGTGATAAGGTGTGCCAGTTCATCATTGATAGTGGGAGTTGCACAAACATTGCTAGCACAACTTTAGTTGAGAAGCTAGGGTTGACTACGAACAAGCATCCCCAACCGTACAAGCTACAGTGGCTAAATGACAATGGAGAAGCGAAGGTTGAACAGCAAGTACTTGTAGCCTTTTCCATTGGTCGATATAAGGATGAGGTGATATGTGACGTGTTCCCCATGCAAGTTGGGCATATATTGCTAGGGCGGCCGTGGCAATACGATAGGAAAGTCACCTATGATGGATACAAGAACGAGTATTCCCTCGAGAAGGAAGGGAAGAAGATTACTTTTTTGCCTTTGACTCCACGACAAATGTTCAACGAGCTGTTAAGAGAAGTGGAGGAGAAAAAGGAGAAGAGATTGGAGGGAGAGCCCAAGGAGAAGGAGGGGCAATCAAGGGGGAAGAAGGAAAGAAAAATGTCCAAACAATGCTTATTTTCTAACTTTTCTTTCTTGCAGGAATCTTATGATGAAAACCAAAATGAAGATGGCCTGCAAAACTTGCCCTATGACAAAGGTCCGAATTCGAGGTCAAATTCTTTCGAAGAAGGAGAGAATGATACGAACCGGACCCCCTCCCGAAGTCGGCCCGACACGAGCCGAGAGCCGTGCCTTGAGAAGGGCCTCGAAGAAGTGCAAAATGGCATGCAACATCAACAACAAGCATGCAAGCACAAGGGAAGAGGAAAAGAAGAGTGCAAGTGGCAAATTCCAAAATTTAGAGCTGCGCCGCGGCATAGATTTTGTGCGCCGCAGCGAGGAGGTTTCTGCATTGGAGGATGGAATTGTCACACAAGCGCGCCGCGACATGGAATTGGTGCGCCGCGGCACAGGGCGTTCTGTTTTGGTTCAAGGGAAATGTGCGCGCCGCGGCACAAGAAAGTGGCGCCGCAGCGAGGAGGGTTCTGTTTTGGACCGAAGGTGCATGCGCGCCGCGGCATGAAATTCCATGCGCCGCGGCATGACGAGGACTGTGCGAGACGTGCGCGCGCTGACATGCCAGACCTGCGCGCTGACACGGACAAGCGCACCTGACAGCCAGACCTGCGCGCAGACCCTGAATATGCGCGCCGCGGCATGAACTTTTGTGCGCCGCGGCAAGGCCTCGCGGGTGGCAAACATAACAGGGCGCGCCGCGGCATGAATATTTCCCCGCCGCGGCGAGGATTCAAAATGTTGTAATTTTGGGCCATTGGATCCAAATCAATGGCTAGGATTTCTTGAGACAATTTTAGGGTTTTTATTATCTATATATATGTAAGGTAGCTGCCATTGTAATCAATTAATCAAAAACATGAATTTTCATCAATGAAAAACAATTTGAAGTGATTTCAAATTGAGAGAGCACAAGTGCTTCTCTTGTTCTATCAAGAAACTTATCAAAGGAACTAGCAACCCTTTGTGGCGTTTCGCCTTGTCTCGGCTCGTGGTGCGTATATCCAAGGGTGGAGGCGAGTTCTTTGCTACCATAGTCAAGCATTCTTCGTAGAATCTGCGTGCTAAGATTGGTGTCGAGTTTCTGTCCGTATTTCTTGTGGTTGCCAAGCCGCGTGATTTGGAGGTCATAGGAGTCGTGGCGAGCGGTTTGCATCAAAGAATTTGCTTTAAGTGCATCACGTATAAGCAAGCAAAGTCCAAAGTCCTACCTCAAGGACTATATACACCCTTACCTGTGCCTAGTTCACCTTGGGTGAATATTTCTATGGACTTTATTTTGGGTTTGCCTAGGTCTAAAGGAGGAAGAGATTCCATTTTTGTAGTTGTTGACAGGTTTTCAAAAATGGCACACTTTATTGCGTGTCACAAAACCGATGACGCAACTAACATTGCCATCTTTTTTTTAAAGAGATTGTACAGCTACATGGGGTTCCAAAAAGTATAATTTCTAATAGGGATGTCAAATTCCTAAGTTATATTTGGAAAACTCTATGGGCTAAGTTGGGGATGAAATTTTTGTTTTCTAATACTTGTCATCTCCAAACTGATGGCCAAATAGAGGTAGTTAATCGAACTTTGTCTACTCTGTTAAGAACGGTCATTCAGAAAAACTTGAAAAATTGGAAGGATTGTTTGCCTTTTATTGAATTTGCTTATAATAGGAGTGTGCATTCCACTACTAACCATACACCTTTTGAAATTGTTTATGATTTTAACCCACTCACTCCTATGGATTTATTGCATTTACCTGTTTCAGTTAGAACAGATTTAACCGGTGCCAAGAAGGCTGAAATGGTAAAGAAACTACATGAGAGCATTCACGAGCGCATTGAGAAAAAGAATGAAGAAATTGTGTTCAAGGCTAACAAAGGGCAATGTAGGTCATTTTCGAACCCGGCGATTGAATTTGGGTACATATGAGGAAGGAACGATTTCCTGAAAAATGAAGGTCCAAACTACAACCTCGAGGAAATGGACCATTCCAAGTACTCGAACGTATCAATGATAATGCCTACAAGCTCGACCTTCCAGGTGAGTACAATATTAGCGCATCTTTTAATATTTTTGATCTTTCTCCTTTTGATTATGCAGGTGAATATTCAAGGTTAAATCCTTTTGAAGAGGGGGGGAATGATGCGAATCAGCTGGCACTACCACCAATTCGCATCCCAAACGGGCCAATCACGAGGTCAAAGGCGAGACCAACTCAAGGAAGCCTTGAACGGACTTGTCCAAGAGTTAATACAAGGCCAAGGGATGATGAGGAATGACCACATAGCTTGTGAGAGGCCAAGCAATGTGATAGAGGCAGAATTGGAAGAAGAAGTTTTGTACCGCGGCATGGATTTATAGCCGCCATGGCGAGTGGTCCTCTATTTTGGGTAGTATTTTGGCAAGGCATGTACGCCGCGGCAAGCATTTGTGACGCCGCGGCCCAAAGGGTTCTGTTTTGGCATGGCAACTGGACAAGTGCGCGCGCAAGTGTAGGCAGATGTGCTCGCAGAGATGGGCGAGGGTGCGCGCCGCGACATGGTTTTGGTGCGCCACGGCACAAGCCTCTCGGGTTGGATGTCAAGGTTGCTCGCCACGGTATGAATTTTACTCCGCCGCGGCCCGCCTATTTTAAATGTTGTATCTCGAGCCTCCTCACTGTGACATGAATGTTTTATCGCCGCGGCACAGATGTAATTTTTTGTAATTAGGACCATTGGATCAAATTCAATGGCTAAGATGCTTTCTTTTATTTAGGTTTTGTTTGTACTCTATAAAAGACAAGTTGTAGCAGCCCAAAAGGCAACTTTGTTCATTAATGAGAATTTTGTTTCTTCAAACAAATTTGAGAGCCAAGAGCTCTTTGCTTCATTGCAAACCCGAACTTATCAAAGGACTTGCATCCCTTTGTGGCGTTTCTACTCTTCTTCGTGCGTGGTGCGTAATATCCATGTGTTGAGGTGAGTCCCTTGTAGCCAAAAATCTGGTTTTGTGCTTAGAAATTTCTTACTAATTTGTTGTTGGGTCTTGAACCGTTATCTTGTGGTTCTCTAGTCTTCGTTGCTAGTGGGTCGTAGGAATCGTGTTGCAGGATTCGCATCAAGGAAATTAGCATATTCATTAAGATGCCTACATGAATCTTGTATGCTTGCAAAATTTTTGATTGGATTGATTCTTTTTTATGCATATGCCATGATTGATTTTGTTGCTCTTATTGGGAGCAAATTTAGTGTGAGTTATGCCATGTGATGATGTCTTCCATATTTAAGAATTTATTCGATCATTCCTTGAGGCAAAATTCTAAATAGTATTTGGTTTTAGAAGTGATTTAGGCTTTTAATTGAATTGATTGAGCCTATCAAGCTAACCATAATTTATGTTCTTAGTCATTTATTTGAGCTTAATGAAATATATTTCATTTCTTTAAGCCACATGTGAGCCTAATTAAAAATGTGTATTACCTTTAACCTTGCATTCTTAGCTTCTGTAAAATTTAATCATATATTGTGTTATAAAGTAAAGTGAAGGGTGGTGCACCCTAAAATAGTTTTTTTTTTTAATTCACAACACCAATATCCCTATAAATAGAAAATAAAAAGAATTAATTCAAAAAAATAAGTTTGGGGATGTTATGATGTTGCAAAAAAATGTGGAATAAAAGAATGATAAATAATAAGATAGGATACACTAAAATATGAAATAAAAGCTCAATTGTGTCTTTCATGTTGTATGATGACTAAAAACCCAAGCTAAGGTGTGAAATTAGCATAAATGTTACCATTTATCTACCCCCACCTAAGCCTAACATTACAAGTATGCAAAGCCTTTTTGATCTTTAGTTAAATGCATTTTTATATTAGTGAGAGGGGTATGAAAAATAGACTTAATGAAAATTTCTCTAAGACATAATCTATTAGCATTCTTATATAGCTTAATTTCTTGCATTAGATGACATCATGTGCATTACACACACACATGAATCACTTCATCAAAGATCTTGCATACACTTGTATTGATGGAAAGTTGATTAATGACATGTAAACTACTTTACAATATGTTGCATAACCTTTGAGGAGAATAATGTTTATTAAATATGCATATATTAGAGGATATGTGCTTATGAATATTCTACCCATGTTGGTTAGTATTTTATTCTTTATTGTTTAGCTTTGACTTTGCTTGAGGACAAGCAAAGAGTTAAATTTGGGGACGTGACAACTCTTCAAAAGTCAAATTATTTGGCCACTTTTAGGCTAACTATTTGCATTATTTTGTGCTTAAAATAGTCAAAATGGCTTAATATTTATTCAATTGTGTCAATGTAGGTAAATGGTAGCAAACAGAGTTAAAACGAGCCAAAATGGAGGAAAAACATGTTGGGTGCATAACATTGAAAGTATGGTCAGAAACAGGGAGATCAAGGCTGCTACGATAGCCATTTTGAGCCACGGTGCTACTAGATACCAAAAACCACCCAAGAGCCTGGGGCCAAGGCGATGGAATATTAGGGTTGTGGCACGCAATGTGGAGAATTCAACCCGAGTGCCTTCGACCGTGGCGTGTTGTTACTTGTGCCACAGCTCACTTAGTTGTCCATAATTGTCCAAGCAGTTGGACCGCAACGCAAACAATTCCAGACTGCGGTGCACGTTGACATGTGCATGAGAAAGTGCTAAAATGCTAGTTTCCTATGTGGACTATAATTCCTTCTTGAACCATGACTCCTACTTGGACTACAATTGTTTATAACCTACAACTCTAAGCCTATAAATACAACTTCTAGCAGCCAAGCAAATGGATTCACAAATTCTACCAGTAACCTACATAATTTAGAGAAAAGATGTAGCAGTTTAGAGAATGAGGCATAGCAAGAGAAGGATACAACATTAAAAGTGTTGGAGTTTAGTTCCACCAAAGTGACAGTTAGTAGAGATTGATTTTTAGAGTGACAACAGAGATTGATTTTATCTTTCTCTACCCATTTGTGTTAAACTGTTCTCTTAGATTAACTCATTGTTTGAGATTTTATTGAATATTTTATGAAGCTAAATTTGTTGTTAGGATCCTCTTGAACTCAGTCTTTTTATGAAATAAATTAGATTGTTCTTCCATTCTATTGTAATTTCAAATTTAATTTTATTATTCAATCTGATCTACTTGCAATTAATTATCTAATTAACCATAAAGATAATTAGGTATCTTTGAGAGAAGTATTTAATTGTTTATCTTGATTGAATAACATACATGGTTTCTAAGCTGAAAGGTATCATTCTTGTGTATGTGATCCATAATTTGTGTTTCTAATAAGTAGTAATGTAATCTAATTAGCATGATAGTGTGATTGCATGCTAGGTTATAGTTAATTGATCATATAATTTGTTTGGCAATTGCTTGAAACGGTAGATTAATTCATGTATAGGAAATTGAAGGAGAGTGAATTCCTATAACTCTTTTGTACCCAATTAGTTAGTGTGGATGTATTGGATCAAATCTTGTACATATTATATTTTTATTATCAATTTTCCTTAACCTAAATAATTTAAAGTAATCATAGTTCGATACCTAATTCTTTAATAATTCAATCTTCATGGGTTTAATACTATATCTTTAAATACTTATCACTTGTATACGTCTAATACACTTACGGAATTTGTGTCAATGACCATGAAGTATTTGACCCTAGTTCGACTATTGGTGGTGTCTGACATGATTGGGCGTGATTAATAAGGCTTTTGGCTAATGTGATAGTCTCTTTGTTGTAGGAGTGTTAGTCGCATATTTGTTGCTTTATATGTTCATGTATTTCTTGTATTCTTGGTAAATTGTGACTATTTGAGGAGCTAGCCATAATGCTCTTTGCACTAATCATCACCATTTTCGTGTTCTAAATAAAATGACTATGGTTTATTTGATCGAAAACAGTCACTTGTGGTGCCTATGTACTGTACAAAACTTATCATGGTATCATAACTCAATTATTATAGGTTAAAAACTTGTTGATCTTGCCAACTTGTGGGATTGGCAGGCCTCATTTCACCTTAAGGCTAGGCTACATACTGAATATTCAATTAAAGAATATGTACCATATAATAAGATTTACATAGTTAAATGAGAAGGTTTTGCTAGTTAGTCAACTAAGTTCTTTAATTAAGGATTCAAAATATCTGGACATAAAGTATATAAATATGCATATAGTAAACCTTATTCAACCCATGAAAATGTTTCAGAAGAAAAAAGAAATATAAATTTGAACATGGATATTTTCCCTGAACATTTCAATTTATAGTATTGAAATCTGAACTTCAACTGTAATTATATCATTTTTGATAAATCCCCTTGATGCTTCTTGGAGTTCCTTCACGGAAATAATGTTCTCCTCCCAACAGCAACTAGATCTTTTAGTCAATTGAACTCGACCTTAAATTTCACCAATTAAAGAAAATTGATTGTTAAACAAGAGAACAAAATATGAAATAAAATAAATAGATAGATAGGGAGTGAGGCGTACATGTTCCTTAGGTTATTGTTATGGTTTAGTTTCTTAAATTAAAAATTATTTCATTTAGTCTTGAAAAAAGATGTTAATTAAAAATAAATTATATTATTTTAATAATTTTTTATTATAATATTTTTTTTTCTTTGTATTGATTAAAATACAATTAAAACCCGAGTTATTGACAATGACAAAAGTGAAATATAATATAAAATTATTTTAAAAACAACTCTATAATAATAATATTTTAACAAAAAATTATTTCAATATATTTTTTAGTTTTTTAAATAGAAAAGAATAAAATATTAAAATAAAATAATAAAAATTAGGAAATATTAAAAAAAAATTGTGAAAAAATATTAATTGTCACTTTACTATTGCTAAAGTCTTGAGTTTTAATCATATTTTAATTACTTGAACAAAAAATAATACTTTAATTGAAAAATCATTAAAAATAATATAATTTTTTTCTTAATTGACTCATTTTTTTAAAAATTAAAGACTAAAATGACATAATTTATAATATAAGTGACCAAACGTCTCATCTTTAAACAAACAAATGTAACAATTTTTGGTCAAAAACAAATGTAGCATTTTATTAGAAGAAAATTCAAACTTGTATTTTTACTTTGCATTCCTGCACTACCTATGTATGTGAGGTTGTTATTAAAATATTTTTTAATAATTTTAACTAATGAAATTGAACTAAATAAATCTAAAAGTCTGTATCACATACTCACCGGATGATGGTCTTTCAAGGTGTTTAGTCTCATCTTTGTTCAATATACTCATCTTATATTCGATGGAAACTTCCTTCCAATATGGAAGACTTATTTCTTGTTGTGGATGCAGACACAAGCACATCGTCACATGTCCCTCTCTTCCATAAAATCCACCATCATAACCTCTTGGATAAATCATTAAAGTCCTTTGATCATAACCAAAACAACTTAGGAGAGTTTAATCTTTTCAAAGAATTTTCCTTATTTTAGATACAGTTATACACCAATTAATTTATCTTCATCTTAATTTAAATTAGGTTTACATAATAAAAAATTGAGATGGGTTCACATAATATAATTAAAATATAATAGTGAGACATCTAATAGTTTCATTTTTTTTATTTTTTTTGCTAACATCTAATATTTTCATTTAGTTAACGAGTCTGTGCTCTCAACTTAAAATAATAAATAAATAACAAAAATAAAAAGGATAAAGGATAAAGGATATAGAAGAATTTTTAAGCTAGGCACAAATACTTGCAAACACACTAGTTATATTATGTGATAATGTGGTAGAATAATTTTGTAAAATGAAAATTTTCTTTTTTCAGATAATATTTACACCATTATTAATGTATGTATAAAAGCGTAAAATGTAGTGTGCGTGTAGCATTCTACGACAAAAATGTTTTTTCATAAGGAATTTTAGAGCATATAATTGAGAAAATAACATTTATAACTCTCCCTAAAATTTCTAATCACAAAAATAAACTCTCCTTCGGTGCATAAATGACCCAGTTATTCAACTAATTTTAATTTTTAACCTCTCTCAGTAAAAAAAATATATGTTTGTTTTCTTATAACACTAAAAAGCATATGTTCATTTACGTTATAAGAAAAATGAATATATGTTTTTTTTTCCTGATAGAGGTTAAAAATAAAAGTATATATCTGAAAGGAGGTTATTCTATACAATTAAACCAATAAACTCTCATGTCCACCTCATATATTTTTAGTACATGAGAAAGCACAACTCAAACATTTTATATTGAATGCTAGTATGTTGAACACTATTTAAGTTGAATTCTAACCAGTTAGACTCATTTAATATTAAATTTTGGCTAATGGAACCTCATTCAATGTTGTCAGGACTAGTTAAACCTCATTCAATGTTATAGAGCCAGTTCTGGGGATAATATGTATAACAAATGATACTAACAAATTATTTTAATCATAATATAATTTAAATCAATGATGTAGATATTATCATATTTTAAAATTTAAATTTAATAAATAACTCCTAAAATTAAGGAAAAATCAAACTAAACAAAAATACATATTCATCATTAAATGAACTTAATTAATGGTTGAAAATAATTTGTTAAAATTATTTGTATGCATGATGATTATATATATATATATATATATATATATATATATATATATATATATATATATATATATATATATATATAAAGTAATGTTATATGAAATAAGTTGTATGTATTGATGTTGAAATAATTGAAAAGTTAGTTACTAAAATATTAATTATATTGTAATATGTGAGTTAACTAATGTATTTGTATTAAAAGGCATTTTCCAATGTCTATATACGTGACTTTGAACACAAACACCAATGAGTTAGGTAGTACCTTTAAAACATGTTTGTTATATCTTATTAAATATTTTGATTATATAATTTATATATAATTATAAGTTTGATTGTAAAATCAGATCGTATTTTACGGTATAGAAATAATACAGTTATGTAAAAAATTTGAACGACCAGGGGGTATGGGTCTAAACCTATTGAACAATTAACTTAATATGTCTGAATTTTCATTTATAAAATTATAGGTCTTAACTTCTTTTATTTCAAATTAAAAATAATATTTTTTTTTATTTTTAAAAATGATATAAAAATATAAAAATGAATTAAATATTAATTTAAATAAATTTTATAATTAAAAATTATTTTAATAAAATATATATAATCAATTTAATATGACTATATTATACAACTTTTCATCAAATACTTAACAAACTAATTATAATATAATTCAATATAATTCAGTTCAATACGATCATACTTAATCTATTTAATACAGTACATCAAACATGTCCTTAATGGTCATACGTGAAAGATAATTAGCTTCAAATTTGCAATTATATAAAAGTGATCAATAACAAAATAATAATAGGCGTAATAAACTTACCAAACTAGTTCTCCAATGACGAAGACTTGAGACTCAATATAATTCCAGTTGTCTCGTTTAGAGAACCTCTTGACATCCCAAGTGAAAGTATTCTTAGGAAATGCTTCCACTGTATAACGATTAGGAAATTGTTCAACTTTAGAATGACATAAAACATCAACTTCCACCCCAAATATGCAAAAATCATCAACGAGGAATCCATTTGAAGGATTATAAAAATCTTCATGAGATATTAATTTTGCGAATCCCCATTCCGTCTTTCCTCGGCAAAAACGCCTTATCGCACCACCATTGGCAACTGTGTTGATCAAGTATATGTGGTTAGGGGAAGGAAGTAGCGAATGTTTATTTAGAAGATAATTAATTTAATTATGCAAATGTTATCTACAAATATATTCATCCATAGACCATATATAATTAGCAACAAAATTAAATTAATTATCATACCTTCTTGTATGATATAACATACCTTCTTGTATGGTCAAGTATTTGTCATATTTTTGGTCAAATACAAAGAATCTAAAATTGACAGGAACTTCCCAATTACGATAATAAGCATCGGTCTCCACAATTATCAAATATAGTGATATGTAACCTTTTCCATTTTCCTCTTTGTTTCCGTTAGGGTAAACACATAATTTCCTGCAGGATAAATAATTAAATTAATTGACAATGTTTTATTATTTATTATTTTAATATTTTCCTTCATGATTGAATTAAGCAACTTAAAAATTTGAAAAATTGTTATGCTAATTGCATATGTTTTCAGGAACATAATTAGAACAAAAATGTTAAGGGGGACTAGTTTCAAATGACAAATAAAAATTATTTTAGTAAATAAATACATATTATTATATAAAAATAAATATAAATTTTTAATATTTTTATTTTTTTCCGTATTATTAATGGTATAAAATGAACTAAATATTTTTTTTTAATATATGATCACACACTTACACATGCATACAAATTGTTATGAATAATGATTAAACATGGATCACTATAATGTGCACAATAATTAATAGTCAAAAATATAATTTCAATTTGACTAAACAATAACTGTAAGTAAGAAAATTTAACTGAGTATTTTATGAAGAAGTATCAAACGTTTACAATTCTAATAAATTTCAATTTGTAAAATTGAAATATGAAAAAGAAAAAAATTATTATAATATAAATTTTACGTAAAATAAAAAATACACATATAATACATATTTTTAATATTTGATCTATTATATATATTATATACATGTATGAAAATGTTATGGGTGGGGTTCGAGGTTATCCCAGGCACATGTCTTGGCTTTATTACTTACTAGAATTGAAAAGTTTTATTTTCTAGGTATGTCGTGCAATATAAATTGTGTGTGAGCATTCACTAACGCTGATTCTTGACTCATTTTCTCTAGTTTAAATTACACAATGTTTCCTAAAAAATTACAAATTTTACGCTTTAGTTTCTGTTTTTTTTTTTTTTCCTTATGATCTAGCAGTCCATTCACTTTTTTAATTTTTTCACTTGGTTCCTTACCCTTTTTCTTACAAATTAGTCCCTTTTATTTTTATTTTTTTAAATTACACTTTGGTCCTTTTACTGTTTTTACTCCTTTCTTGTTCAATTTTAAGTTAGTCTCAAATTTTAGACTAAAAGTGTGAAAATTTAGAGACCATTTTGTACAATTTAGCATTTTCTAAATAATATATTTATTTTAACAACAACCTAACTAACTCAGTAATTTTGAGATGTAGGGTAATAGATATAAGATAAAATTATCAATTAAAAATATCAGATGTATTATTTTATATAAATGTAAACCATAAACTCTTGCTAAGGCATAGTTTTTTCTTTAAAAATTCAACAGAAAGTTCATTCTGTAATATCATAATCAATTACAATGTATGCAATCCATAATTTAAAAAGTTTCTTATGTCAACACCAACTAAATAATAATAAAACAAAATAGCTAGAACGAAGCAAACATTCAAGCAAATTAAGTCTACCTACAAAAGCAAATTGTTACCAATTTTAATTAGCATAGTGCCATCGAGTAGCTTGAATATTTAAATCAAGGAAGGTAATTGCCTGCTTAGGAATAAGAGGGAGTAGAAGTTTAGCATCTTAGCGTCTTCTTGCTATGGTATCATTATCTCTGTAGAATAAATTTGAAATATAGATCTGCCTTATAGTATAATAATTTCTATGTGATCAAGCAATGAATCAATGAGTTTGTATTCCATTAAATATAAATTATGTGTATCATTTATTAAAAAAATTTGAAAAAAATCAAAATTAAATTTGAAACCTAAGGTACGTTTAATAATGATTTTGATTCTTAATTTTTTAATTTTTAAAGTGATTTTTCAATCAGGTATGTTTCGTAACAATTTTTATTTTGATTTTCATATTTTTAAGAAATCACTATCAAAATATAGAGTAATTCATAAATTTTTAAAAAGATGACTTTTGAATTAAATTTCAAATTTTTATTTTTTTCATTTTCATCAAAAAAATATTTCTAAGGAATAAATCAAGTCATATGACTTTTGTATGCATAATTACTAGAAGAAAATAATTAATAAAATCTTACAATTTGTAAATAATACCCAAATTTTTTCTTTATTTTTAAAGTTTTTGAAAAAGAAAAAAAGGAAGAAAGAACGCTTTACCGTTTAACTTGCATTTGATTTTTATATTTTCCTTAAAAATCATTAAATATAAATTGTTATCAAACATATTGGTGATTATTTTTATAAAAGAATAAAAAATCACAAAAATTATCTATTTAATTAAAAATCACAAATTATAAATTAAAATCGTTATTAAATAAGACCCGATGAAACTCACCATTTGTGACCTCCAGCTTCAAAGACATCAGAATCATACTTCTGTAAAGTGTCCTTAGTTGAGCAGAATGATTGCAGTTTCAGTAAGAAATCAGCAGGGGGAAGATCCCTTGTTGTCCTGGAAATTCCTTCCAAACCTATATGAGATCTGATCGATTAATTAAAATTTATAGATATATATCTATATCTATATATATATATATGTATGTATGTATGAGATCTGATCTACCAATTATTAATTAGCTTCTCAATTTTATGATTGATCAGATGATAGTCAAAGTTTGTGTAGAAACCAAAATCAAATTAAAGAGATCGAATTAAGCATACGTACCAGCAGTTTCAGTTGAATGATCAGAAAACGACATATTGATTGTTGCCATCTTAAACTAAATTTTGCTTCTCTTTTTTGCTCAGAACAGACTGGACAAATATATCAACTAAACTCTTCAGAATACATATGCCATCCATGACTATAAGTACTGAGAGGCTTTTTTTTTTTTGGGTTGGTCTTTTTCTCTAGATAGTGAGAGCTCTCGTTGACTATGCATTATAAATTTATTTACGAAAGACTACAAGTTGTAATGAATAGCTGGCTTAATAAATAAATGTGTAATGGATATACGTAACTATTTTTTAAGCGAGGTAAAGAACGCTAAAAGTTACTTTGCTTTTGTCGAAAGAGTGCTCCACTTTTACCATGTAGCTTTTAAGTGTAACAATTTAGTCATATAACTTTAATTTGAGTATAACTTAAGTCCTAAATTGACTATTCACAAAAACAAATTTAGGCTTTGCCTGAACCTTGTTTAGGACTAAATCGAAATTTCACTCAAGAAAAAAAACTTGATACATAAAAAATAAAAACAAAATAGGAAAAACCTAAGGCTCAAACTCACCCTCCATCGTTGGCTCGATCTGATGACAAAGATAACCCTCTGATAAATAAATAACTCAATTATTCAACTAATTTTATTTTTCCTTAATAAAAAAATATATATATTCATTGTCTTATAAGTTATAACACTACAAAATATATATTCATTTACATTAAAAAATAAATAAACATAATTTTTTTTCCTAAGATGAGTTAAAAATAAAACTCTATATATAAAAAAAAAATTATGTTATATAATTAAAGCCAAAGATAACTAGAGTCGCCCATGGAGGACAACCCAATCTAGTTAAATGAGTATGTATTATGTAGATTACATAGAAACACAATGTATCATTCGAGTAGTAACTAAGGAATATAAGTATAAATTGGGACAAGACGTTCTTAAAACTCATGAAACAACCCATAAATTTTCACATCTGATCTTGTCTCACTTATTTTTTTCATAAAATGAAATGATAATAAGGTGATACTAAAAGAAATATCTCATTTGTCCAAATGTGTCTACATAAGACAAGTAAAATATAATACATAATTATTTACAATGTTAAAGTTTATAATGTTTAAACTTGGTAAGAAAAATGATAAAACATTATGTTTAAAATTAAGCACATTAAAATTACAATCTAAATTAAATTAAATAAAATAAAATAAGATAATTTTTAGATGATGTAAGGCAATTTTGTACCATGAACCCATTAAAAATACTAAATGAAGAATAAGATTAAATGATACAAACCAATTTACATCTTTAAGATGAAACATGCCAAACCATGTATGCCTTACGAGAGCATTATACATTTACAGTTCTACACTGAAATACCAAAAAAATCCCCTTCAACATTTATTTGTATAACCAAATTATATATTAAACTAAAACATAAACAAAACAAACAAATATTCCAATTGGGTCCTCGTTCTCGAGCCAAAAAGTGTTTGATCCCAACTGCTAGTGCCACTACGACAAACTAGGTCATAGCAGACGAACATTTTCAAAGAAACTAAGAACAATGTAGATGGAGAGAAAAATGAATGATTCATGAATTGATAGAAAGAAGATACAAACTAACAGTACAAATCTAGCTACTTATAGTCAAGACAATACAATGCACTTGTCACACAATCATAGGCTCGGTTATTAACTAAGTCTCTAACTACTATTATTTAACATAGCCAACACCCCACTTCTAACTGATGGTTTTGGTCCTAAGATACGAAAAGGAAGCTTCAGGTAAGGGCTTTGTCAAAGCATCAGCCAACTGATCAGTTGAAGAAACATGAGCGATAGGAAGAACACCTTGACGCTACTGTTAACTTTTCTGCATGAAAATAAAGTGATACCAACCAAACTTACAGACACAAAATTTTGCTCTTCAAAATGAAAGAAATTACGATCTGGATGCCATAAAGTGATTCGTACAACTTAAAAATGTTTCCCAGTAACGCTAGAAAGGAAAGAAAATCACATATTATAACTTCTGATGTAATTAATGTTATTTTAGTGTGCCTTAATATGTCCTAATTAAATTAGGATTGTGGCTCTGTACCTCCTCTGAATTACATTGAAGATATATATTAGAAGTCTTCTTATTAAAAGACAAATAAGCTATATACATATATCATATACCACCAGCGGCACTAAGAGTATCCAATATCAGTGAAAAGCCACTTTAGAATCCAATATCAGCAGCCACCCTTTTTCGATACCCATTAGTGATTGATCCTTCATAAGTTCTCTCTCAACTTGTTCGGGATATCAAGCTAATTTATTTCCAAGTTCGGTAACTTTGTTTTCTGTTGCAAGATTTTTCATTTATTCTTGCTTTTGTAGTTATTGCTATTTGTGAGAGATATTTTGGTCTATTTAGGGTTTTAGTTTGTGAGTGGTTTCTATTGGATGTTTATACTTTGGATTTGATTATTAGTGAATTTTCTTCGTTGTGCTGTCAGACTTTTCATATTGAAATATTAATCCACTTAAATCTTTATATTCCATTTATTTTCTTATTGTTTCTTATTTTGCCGATATCCATAATTATTTATTTGTGTGATCTAAATTAATACTTGGCTTTCACTTCCACATTGCCAATCTATAACAAGTAGTATCAAAGCTTCAGATTCATCTATTATTTTTTTAAGACTAATTAAATTTGCTCTTTTGAATTTTTTGAGCATTCTGGTTATTTAATTAGTTTAAGTTTTGGGATTGTACTTTTGTTGATTTAATTTGGGTTTTCTGTCATAACAAAATATGAAATTGAAAAATTCAACGATGGGAGCGATTTTAGTCTGTGGCATTTAAAGATGCAGGCCTTATTGGTTAAAGAATGACTCACTAAGACACTTGAAGGCAAAGATAAATTAGCATCATAATTGTCCGACGAGAAAAAAAATGATTTGATAAAAATGCTCTTAGTTCGATTCGGTTGTGCTTGTCTGATGAAATTTTGCGCGAGGTTGGTGATGAAAAATCTGTTGCTAGTTTGTGGCTTAAATTAGTGAATTTATATATAACCAAATCTTTGACTAATCAGTTATATTTGAAGCGGCGCTTACACACGTTTAGAATATTATAAGGTACTTTGTACGATCACGTTAATCAATTTACTAAAATTATTCGTGATTTGAAAAATGTTGGTGTGAAAATTGATGACGAGAATCAGGCCTTGGTTCTATTATGTTCTTTACCTCTCTTTTTTAAGATTTTTTTGATACCATGCTATATACGTGTGACACTTTCTTTGGAGGACGTAAAAACAGCTTTGAACTCTCGATGAGTTGAAGGTGTCAACTAATAATGATAGTAACAATGGTTTGTCAGAGGTAGAACTTACGAAAAAGGCTCAGGCAATGATACAGGCAAGTCTGAATCCAATAAAAAGTATAAATGCAACTATTGCCGACAGGAAACGCATTGAAAATTGAATTGTCTTAAACTTAAAGATAAAGATAAAGTTTATCACGTCTTCTACTCCTAACGATGTTGATAGTGTTGTAGATAGTTATAAGTTTAATGATATTATTTCATCAGTATCTATTGGTTCATCCTCGTTGTATTTAGTTTTAAACATTACTCGTTTTGTCTTATGAGTGAAGCATGGATGCCTAATTTAAGAATGTGGGGTTCATTTGATAGTCAGAAAATTAAACGATTTAGGACCAACATTACTCGTTTGGTATTTTAAAAGGGACAATTTGTTGACTTCTGTCAAAAAGGTGATAGTGAGACATCGCACTATATGTAGTACACTATATAGAGTTGCATCGCACTATATGTAGTACACTATATAAAGTTGCAGAACGTTTGAGTGTTATTCTTTTGAAAAGAGCATGTTGGATGCTCTTTCAAACTGTTTTGGGTAGATTCTTTTGGACTGAAGTTTGTAATGTCTATTATTTAGTAAATTAGTCTTTTTTGACTAAATTTGTTATGAATACTTCGTTTGAGAAAAAGAAGTGTGTTTTGACAGTGAAAGATAACGGTGTCATTAAGCAGGTGGAGCTTGAGAGTAAATCTACTAGTAAAGTGCAATTGGGCATTTATGTTCAACCTTTGGTAAACAAGTTAGATTATTCTGCCAATGATGCAACAGAAGAGCAATTTGAGCAACCTTATTGGCTTCACATTGATTTATTTGTTGCTTTTTAGTGATAACATTTTATATGCTAGTGCCATTAGTAATTTGATATATACTATGATTTATACTTGTCTTAACATTTCACGTTCAATTTGTGATGTCATTTGTTTTGTAGACAACTTTTGCAAATATCCTTTAGTAGCTATTAAATGGAATTTAGTTAGCACTTTGAATTTTGGCTTAGTTCTTGGTAGAAGTTATAACACTTTGTTATTAGTTTTATAGACTTCATTTTTGCTGAAAATTATATTAGAAGTTTTCTAACAAATTTTGTCTTCACTTCTCATTCTGCTATTAGTTAGGAGATGACATTACAGTCTATAATTAATCTCTCTACTAAAGAGAGAGTATATGATAGCAGCAGAAGTAGCGGAGAAAGTTTGTTTAAATGTTTGGTATGTAATCTAAGTTTACTTCAGAATATTTCCGTTGTATTTTGTGATAGCCAGAATATGATACATTTGACCTATAATATTTATCTTGATAAGACAAAATCATTTCGTGCCAAATATTACTTCATTGGTGATATTGTCATATTGTGGAATTATTGTCGAAAAGATAGTCACTTCAAATGTTCCAACAATTGGGTTAATCAAGTATGTTTCTATTGACAAGTTCAAGCATTACTTGAACTTGGTCGATATTTGCAGCAAGTAATTGTCTTTCGAGGCTATGGGCGATGGATATTGGTTATTTGGAGAAATTTCTATTTGAAGAACTTGGTTTCATTTTGAGACATGGTAAGGATTGTTATTTTAGTGTGGATTAAAATATCCTAATTAAATTAGGATTGTGGCCATGTACCTTATTGAATTACATTTAAGATATATATATTAGAAATCCTTATCCATTTAGAAGTCTTCTTATAATTGGATTAATAAAGGACAAATAAGCTATACATGTGTGTGTGTATCATATACCACCAGCGGGATTAAGAGGATCCAATATCAGTGAAAAGCCACTTTAGAATCCAGTATCTGCAGCCACCCTTTTTTGATACCCATTCGTAATTGATCCTTTACAAGTTCTCTCTCAACTTGTTCCGGATTTCAAGCTAATTTATCTCCTAATTCAACTTTGTTTTCTCTTGCAAGATTTGTCATCTATTCTTGCTTTTGTAGTTATTGCTATTTGTGAGAGAGATTTTGATGTAATTGGGATTTTGGTTTGTGAATGATTTCTATTGGATATTTGTGTTCGTACTCTCCATTTAATATTAATAGTGAATTTTCCTCGTACTGTCGCCAGTGGAGTAGACTTTTCACACTAAAAGGTTGATCCACTTAAATCTAAGTGTTCCATCGCTTCTTATTTTGGCAATACCTAAATAATCCAAATTGGTTTTTGGCTTTCACTTCCGCATTTAATCTATAACAATGAATAGGAACCAAATTCTTCGGATACAAGTCCTAATGAAGAATTGTAAGTATGCATAGCAAAAATCACTAACAAAAACCTTATATATAGAAGAAATAGACAAAAAATAATTACTTGCAGTTCTAGTTAAAGAATACGACAAAAACCAGAAAACTATATCGTGATACTGGCCAGAACTTATTAAAACTGTGTATAATGCCCCCACTGTGTTGGTACTTCCATCTAAATTCTTAGCAGCAAGAACCTTTTCAGTAAGTATGTATAATCCAAGTTCTTTTACAAATTTTCTATTAAGCAGTTTAGAGAAACCTTGGGAAGTGGGAAGGGATCTCAAAACAACAAGAAAATAATTTCTTCTAGAAGTTTTTTATTGAATGGTGATAGAGAAATCTGACTTATCTGTAGTATCATCCTTTGAGTCCTGCAAAAAGAATTCCCTCCAAAAAAATCCTGCAGAAGATGTACAAGAACGCAGCACATTATTACTGAACAGCATTTCAGGAAAAGAGCATCTTTTTGGTGATAGATAACACTAGAAAACATAAATGTTATAAAACTATCAAGTACCAATTCTCCCAAAAACCCAAAATTATGAGAAGTGTGCCTAACAACTCATTTATATTTCTTCAAGAGTCCTGTAAAGAATGGGCTGTCTTTGCAAAGGCATATTACTTGAAATTTTCTCAAGAGTACTTCGGCATATAATATAAAATTATTAGAAGTGACTTTTAGTTACGAGTTATTTTAAGAAATGAGCATAAATTCGAATCTACATATACTTCTCTTAAAAGCACAAATCATAATTCTAAAAATTTTAAAAGCACTTCTCTGGGAGATTGTCAAACACTCTTAAAGTGCCTTGATCGATTTAAAATCACTTTTAAGCCAAATGAGAAGCAGATCCAAATAGACTCTTATAATCTTTGCATTAACAACCAGCACATATAGTAAGCTGTAACTTTTGAATCAATATAACTATATTTGATTCTAAGTCGATCTGTATTTATATAAATCGTCCACTAGGCAAAAATATCCATAGGAACCAGAATGCGTTAAGCATAACTGAGCAATGAGGATATGTTCTAATCAGAACCTTCTTGCAAACTAGTCTTTTCAAACTAAGAAAATGGAGCATAATTAATTGGTCAGTTAATTTGCAAAAGGGAATCAATATTTGAAAGATATAAAAAGGCAAGGCTAATAGCAAATGAAGCTGAAAAACGAAGTAAACAGAGAGCAGCGGCAACATACTACAACAAAATTTTATGTAGGAAGAAGAGGCCGCCTTTCGTCAGCTCCCACACGATGACTAGCCTGAAATGAGAATTTATTTAGATACCACGCAAGTATAATAGGAAGACGAGTTTTGTTAGAAAAACACAAGGACTGAAGATTTAGACCTCTTCATTTGCCCCTGCTGCCATATTTATGAAGGAATCTTTTGCCCTGAAAATCAAACAGTGTATGTAAGTAATGGTACTGTAGAAGTTATTCCTTTTTGAAAGAAAGAAATTCTCGGCATTGTAATATCAATACTAAATTCCTGCTAGACTAGAACACAACACATAGCTGGGAAGTTTATCTTTAGACCTGATTGAAGTATCAAACATAACTAGTTCATACAACAAAGATTAGTAAACAAATGAGCACACACCTATGATTATCATGGACGTCAACTAGTTCCACCTTCCCATTTTTTTCATCTTTGATTTTTGAAAGGGGTGAAAAGAACTAAGATATGAAATACCAGGTCAGCCAAAATAAGCAACAAAACAGAACTACACAAGTACACCTTAAATCTGACTTGTAAACATCAAGTTTTCAATTACCTGGTGCATTGAGATGAACACAATAGAAATTCCTAACATAAAATTTACAGTCAAAGTATGGCCAAATAGCACAGCAGAAGCTATGCCTGTAAAGATTGTCGCAACTGTCGATGAATACTTCTTCAGGATTGTATCTGAAAAAATAAAAGGAATCATCTAACAAATAAGTGTCATTACCAAAACAAACCCATATTCCACTGTATAAAAGCATAACTGCACATGACAGGAGATTGAAATATATTGTTTAAAAAGTTTGCTTGTCAACTTGTTTTAATGCAGAGATGATAACTAACCCGCATACTTGAAGAAAAAGGAGGACAGAATTCCTTGTGCTGCATTGTTAGCAATCAGAAGCATTGTAGCTCTTGAATGACCTTCCAGTATATCAAAGCTTCTAGGACCTGAGATTCAAAAGTTCATGAAAACTACACCTTAAACTTCAGTCAAAAGCCAATAACGTAAAAGCAGTAAAAAAGTTGACAAGAGGTGCAAGTCTCGTGGAATTTAATTTGACATAGCAAAGGAAACTGCATAATTAAAAAGTGTCAATTGGGTCAATAAATTCTACAGGATTATAGGAAGGTAGCTCATCACTCATGTTCTAACCTTTCACAATGACAGTTCCCAGTATTCCTAAAAAGTTGAAAATGGCACCATATCCATATAAAAATAGGTTCTGCAAGGAAAAAAGAGATTCAAAATTTATACGATAGCTTATTCATTTTGCTCAAATCATACTCATTAGTAATGAATCAAATTCATAACGTCATTTTGATGCAAAGCTGAAGGTGACAAAAAAAGTGTTTCAATGCTGAAAGTTGAGCATATGATAAACAAACCATTAAGCCTTAAGATGATGGTGGTCATAAATCACCAATTTGACATTAACAAACTATAAGCTAACTAAATTATTCCAGCATAATAGAATATACAATAACTATTCACCCTCTTTTGACATCTCACAGAAAACCAAAGGGGCCAACCTTCAAACCTTTATTTGGCTGAAGATCACAAAACTGTTCTTGTACTACATTGTATACTGGAAAGGAAATAATAATATGCCGGCTATCTCCACAGCTGACACAAACACACAACATATGAGTAGAGTAGGGCATGCATGTTTATCAGCTGATTCCAAATAATACCTCAACCTCATGAAAAACCGAGCACATAATAATAGTGGAGCATGATCAATCCGTATTTTGGCTTAAAAATCACATCAATGTATCACCTGAAGGTATATACTCGTATCATATTGACTCTTCAAAGCATACTCATTGTACACGGAGGCAAATGATGGAACAGTCACCTAAAAAATAGATTCCCGTGATAAAGATAGAATGAGTATAGTTCAAATTTCAAACTAAAGCTACAGTACGGGTAAAATAGTGATTTGGATGAAGGAAGCCACTGTCAGAAAAGGAAAACCAGAAATCACTCACAAAGATCACTGTGTAGATGTATGCAACAGTTGAAACTGGAAGACCCAAAGCAGTAGTCCCTTCAGGAACTGAACGCAACTGATTAATGCTAATGCCAATAAGCAAAAGTGCAAGTGCTTCCCACTGCAATAAATCACTATTCATTCAACAAGCAGCAGACACAAAATATGGCACTGAAAGGTTATCAAAGCTCTAAAATATACTACTTTCCTATTAATCAAGAAGACATGGAAAAACGATTGGAAAAGAGGGATCAAAAGGTCCTTTGGTCCTTTTTTCTGGCCATATGAGAAAATATTAAATAAGACTGACCTGAATTATGGAAAAACGGCGTCTCATTATTATCTTCAACAAAATGGCAATAACCAAGACCTACACGCCCACAATAATAGTGAACATTTAAAAAGGGTAATAAGCAATAACAGAAAGATGGAAGTCAAAAACTTGATATAAGAAAATTTAAACTGCCAGAAGAAATTACCAACGCAATCAAACAGTAAAACCATGCAAAAGAAAACCTACTTTAGCATGTGTACAAGCAGGGAAATCTAACATTTGATAAGCAAACAATATCTCTACAACCAAAAATTTTAACATCTCAAAGTTTAGCAAGGCTTTCATATCAATCTTATCAAAACTCAAACTAACTAGTTTCTATATCAATCTTATCAAAACTCAAGCTAACTAGTTTCTATAGATTGTCTTATTCATGAGACATCTGATGCCAATGCCAACTGCGCTCTACTTACAAGAATCTAAAATATGTTCTAAAATTTGCATCAAGTATTTGTTTAATTCACAACAAGCAAACCTTTCCTAATTCCAATACAACAACAAAACGTAGGACATACTTAAATGGTGTGCATGTAAATTTGCACTTGCATTGTTTGCAACAGAGTAAGACAACAAGAGAACGAGTAGAAAATCATAGGGGAAAGGCATAAGTGAAAAAACAAAAGAATAGCCATGATCTGTAGCTGAGTTAAGGGGTGATAATTCGTGCCAAGCTAGCCCAAATTAGCCCAATCTAAATTGGTCCAACCCTAATCAAATTAAATTCAAGCCAGTAAAGATGAGCTGAAACTCAAACCAAACACAAATGGGTTGACCCAAGCTGAATCAAACTAGTTGAAATTACCAATAAACTCTCTACACTTATTGTTAGACACAGATGCTTATCGAAAAGTAAAAAATTCAAGTAACTTAAAATGTCACACGATAACACGACTTTGACTATTACATACTAATCATGAGTATTTTTTTTGTTTAAAGAGATGAGTAAATTAAAATATCACACGAAAACAAGATTTTGACTATTACATATTAATCATGAGTATATTTTTTTTGTTTAAAGAGGTGTAAATAAATGCTAAAAGCGTTATCAAAAAATATAACATAATAATAATAATAATCTGGCAAAATGAATAAATTATAACTATTTATTCCTTATTAGTTTATTTTTCAAAGGAAAAAAAAGAATAATAACTAATATACCATAAAAAAAATGGAAGATTGTTTTAATTTTAAAATAGTCTTTTCTTTTCTTTTATCTTTTTTTTATATAAAATTAAATTTTATTTTATTTCATTCGGATTAATGAGCTGACCCTAACTCTAGCCCAACTCAATTTTTTTCGAGTTATTTGAGTTGGCCCAAATTTAATTTGCTTCGTGTTTGAGTCAATTAATCGAGCTACGATACAAATTATCACCCCTTACTAAATCACATGACACTGGGACTAACAGTATCACATATAACAGAAGAACCATAGCTTAGAATGGGTTCTTCAAGAGTATCAGTGAGTGGTTCTTTCAATATACCATTGGAAATTATCACATTACCAGCAGAAAAGCTATATAAAAAAGTCATAGAGAACAGTTGGTGAAATATTCATATATCTAAATCAGTTTTACAGTCTATCTAGCACTACAAATAATGCACATTGATATTATAGCTTACCAAACTTTTCTCTTTTATTGTTACTATCTCACTAGCACTTAAATGTGAAATCTGGCAGTCTAAGAACAATACTGTTATTCAATCGGGAAGCATTTAAAATCACAAGTTACCTTGGAATTGCTCAACATCTTCACCGTTGCAGGATTAAAATATAGCTGTAGAACAATTAAAACTTACGTCAATTATATGATTACCTCAACCATAAAGCTTTCCAAAGCCATTAAAAGAGTAACGTTTCATGAAGTTTAATAAAAATTGGAAAAACAAAGGCAATAATTGTAATGAAACCTTTAAAACTTACTAGTGATCCTACCTGAAAGCCAAGTCCAATAGAGGAAAAACTAAAAAAATGAAAATAACGTAACAGTAGCTTTAGCTTCATCCTAAACAAAAGCTAAATGCATATAGTGCCATAGAAAGGTGCATGACCAGCACAAAACGGTTCTCGAGTTGCAAAAATCAAGTTTCACACCCCCCATTAACTATCTGCCTCCTTTAGTTAATGATTCAGCTTTGAATCTTATAAAGTGCCAAGTTGTAGATGATTATAATTCATAAGTATTGAATCAAAAATTATACATCTTTGAGCATTGAACTAAAAAGAGAGATGAATTAACATGTACACTATTTTGAGTGTCAGTGCTGTTCAGGTTGGAGACTCAGTGGCCAAATTGCCAGACTTGAAAGAAAAACATGGTGATATCTAAGAATTGTTCATCTACAAATTGAAAATGCTAACTGAAAAATAAAGCTAATATTTCCACAGCATCTGCTACAGGATAGGACAAAGGCATGTTAGGAGAATCTATACAAACATAATACCTGCATTGTGAACTTCAGGTAGTTATTGATAGCATACAGAAATGCTGGAACAGCAAGAAGAACATTGGAACGAGCAGCCTGCAAAACAACGAAATGGAATTGCTTTTCATTTATAAGCTATCAAGAGAACAGATGATTATGGCAATTTAGAAAGCAAAATACTCTTGGCTTTGCTTGGATATGAAACTGTAATCTTCAGTCCGTAAATTTGTTTAGCTCGTTTCATTTCATGAAAACACTGTCAAATTTGATTGTTTATTAGCCTTGTTAAGTGCTGAAACTTCAAATGCATTTTCCCTCTATTAAATTTTTTTTTGGTTCACAATCTAGTATAGCTGTGCCAAACACACTACACTATACACATCATAGGCATGAAACAGTTGGAGACTACACAAACAACCACCCTTCTATTCCGTCTCTGTTAAATCGTATTGAAAGAGTTTCTATTACCTTCGTTTATGACCAAATTAAAAATTTCGGTAAGTGTGTGAGTCTCTCAACTGTTTGAATGTCTCTTGTGTTTAAATTCCCTAAATCTTGTGAATTCTTATCCCCACATCGAGTTATTCAATATTTCTTGAAATCAAAAAGGAGCTTTAAATATCCTCGTATCTGGCAAATGTCTTCTACTGAAGTTGGTTTTATAGGCAAATGTCTTCTACTGAAGTTGGTTTTATATTTTGGCATATCACTTTATCAACTTGAATACTATGACTCGAACCAAAATTTAAAAAAAAAAACAAATAAAACCACACATAAGAACAAGGAATGAGTACCTGCACAAATGTTGAAATTGAAAGAAGAGGCTTTTCCCCTACCTTTTGATGCCTAGCCTGCAAAATTGGCAAAATTCACAAAGGAAGTTTAAGCACCTAAAAGTATTTAACATCATTCCCCTTCTTTTTAAGAAGCTTCAATAACAATAACTTGCATTCTAGATTAAGAACCAGCAATAGATCTGCTTCAAGCTCCTCTGCAACCCCACCCCAGCCCCTCCTATCCTATCACATGCTCATATCACAAGCACATTTAAATACGGCAAATTTGGTACCAACTACCAAATTTTCCTTTCTCAAGGCATTTGTGTTCTAATTTTCAAAGTGATGTAGGACGGATGAGAACAATAAAAAAAATAACAATAATAATCATAATATAACTCTAATTACACAAAATTATAATAATTATAAAATTCTAATAAACTCCTAATTGTTGTTCCACATTTGAAAGATTCTAAAATGCATATCTGATGCAGGAAATGAACTGCATTCAGGAAACCACTCAAACTGGTCAAGATTCTCTCCCTCTATCCATCATAATGAGGGCGTTTAATTATCAAACACAACCAATATAACTTAGATTTAAGGAGGGAAAATATGTAGCTTAACATACCTGAAATAAAAGCATCACAACAGCAAATAGAACCTTTGTAACCTCTGTCAAGAAGTTAACACTAATTGGGCTAAACTTGAATCTTCCATCCACCTTGGACATATACACCAGAATAGGCTGGTAGCAAAAGTAGCTCATGTCAAATAATTAGGAATGAGAACAAGAAACTACCCAGATACAAGCACAACTTGCACCATCAAACAATCATTTGTATCAAGATTCACAATTGAAATTAGATCAGATGAGTTCACAAGGGCCCAATTATGATAGCTTCATTTCTTCTGTATTATGATTTTACATGAAACAAAATGTTCTCTAAGTTTTCAAGAATCTAGGAAATGCTCATCAAGTACAACAGACCAAATAGTATATAAACCTAGATAAGCTAAATGCAGGTCTTGGTAAGAAGTCTTGGTATTAGGAACACAAGGACAATAACAACAACAACAACAAAAGTAACAATTACAATGGAGAAAATATTGGTTGAATACCAATAACAATTGTACATGGAGGCAGTGCAAGTCATTTTGAAGTGCCAGTCATATGCATTGCGAAGTCATCTTGGTAATGGTAAAAGAAATAGCTTAAGATATCACATAAAGTAATGGCAGAACAACAAGAAAATGCTAAAAGGAGGCAAATAAGGGTTTGAATCATGTTCTAATGGTCTTAATAGGCTTGTTAGGATTGCCTTGAGGTGCATAGGATATGCCCTGAGGCATTGGATTGAGGCTCTTTATGACGAGACTTACACTATGTAACCTCATCACATGTAACTTTTTGGACTTCTTTAATTCTGGGACGGTTTCCAATTCAAACCAGCCTAATGAGTGAAAAAAAAGAATCCACAGTAAATAGGGTTTTCCTAGATATTTTGACGCCAAATAAGCAAATTTTTTGGTTGTACTGCACCTACTTTTTGGCTCCTTCACTGCGAATGCATACATTCAGCCTTCAACAGCGGTTCAAGTACAACATGTGTTGTAATAAAACTATTTACATCCCATGCAATCCCCACCTTATGCTTTCTGTTAATTTGTTATAATAAAACCATTTATGTTCCATTTAAAATGTGTTGTTTGATTATTTGCTATTAACTATTTGACTATAACTGATTCATGAATATGGGTTCACTTGCTTATGCAGCCAACCCATCGTGGGAGGTATTTTATCCCTTAGATCATCTTAAAAGCATAAAGGTGCCACTTAGCAAGATATATTCCCTTTAAATCACACTAATGTTTACTAACTATTCATATTTACATTCAGTTTTTTTTTATTTTTTCTAGTTTAAATCTTAGGCTTATGACTCACCTCGCTTGTCAAAGGAATTTGCCTCTAGGCTTAAAAACGCCTTTTAAAACCTTGGCTTGGATCAGTCATAAAGTTATATCAAAGCTAGTTGAATGCAGTCAAATGTCCTAAAGAAACCTACAATTTCTATCAAACAAAATATTCATTCTGCTGAGATATGTGATATGACTGAAAGAAGAGGCACCTGCAAACCAACTAGAACACAGTCACCACCAACCAACAGGAAGTTGAGAGCACGCTGCTTGGATGATATTCTGTTTTTGCACCTGTCATAAGCCCTTGAAAATGGTTTAGAAGTTGGTGAAACCAACTTAGAATGGCATACTCTGCATTCTAACATCCCGTTCTTCATAGATTTGGCCTCAAAGTCTACAACTTCAAACAAAATTGAACCTGTAAAGAAAAAAGTTGAAATCAATATGAACCAGAACATGCACCAATGAACTACCTAACGAGATATAAAAACCACGTCAATGACTATTATCATTCTTATCTAGACATAATCACAAACATCTCGGTACAACTTACAAAAAATGTGCAAGATAAACCATAGACAGCCATAATTGTATCTCACAGAAAAAGCAAATGCTCCGGTTTGTTCCTCCATACAAAAGACTAGAATGACGTTAAGTATTTGAATCTCGAACTATTCACTAATAAATCTAATAAGACCGCATTATTAGACAACTTCAGCCAATATTTCAACAAAGTGTCCACTTAAACTCCTTTTCTTCCAGTTTCTTAGTAACCAAAAGAAAAATACTTCAAAATTTAGCCATTTCCTCAAACAACAAATAAACTCCACATTTCATAACTTAATCAAAAGCATCATCAGAAACTCTTATAGATCGAAAATAACCAAAGCACAAACAAATAAAAACTGAACTCAGATCTTGCTAATCTATGATAAAGAAAAACTGAGATAAAACAAAAAATATATAAATAAAATCAAAATTCCGACATCTTACTACCGGATTGTAGATTCTGATCAAACCTAAATAGCCTCAGACACCAGCATTTATCTCTAGTCCAAAATGAAACCCACGGAAGCTCTACCGCCACAAAAATTCACTTTTCCTCTTTCTATCAATCCGTCTCGGAAATTGAAATCACTTATGATTTAATATACGAAAGAAAACTGAGGGATTTGGTAAGAATTTGAATTTTTTATAGAATTCCAAATTTCCTATTAAATGACTTGATATAAATGGAAATTTGAAATCCCAAAGATGCCAGAAATATGCAAAGAAAATAAACTTAGAGGGAGAAATCTGGATGAAATCGTGGTATAGAAAGTATAATATTCAAGGGTGAGAGGAATGCTATATTCACGAAAATTTACACATCGCAAACAAATCAGTCACTAATAAAATTATCAAAAAAAAATTAATTTAATTTTTTTTTTAAATAATGTTATTACATATCAAAATATAATTAATACAGATATAAATATAATACAAACTTAGCTAAATAACATATACACTCTTGAGCTTTATAAAAAAATAAAATATCATAAAAGTCTTACGTTTAAAAATAAAAATCTTGCATACGTGTTACTTACATAACATTAATTTTCATGTATATTATAAAACTTAAAATTATATTAGTATATAAAATAGTCACAAAATTAATATAAATAATATAAATTTAAAAATTAAAAAATATAAATAATTGATATAAAATTTAATAATATATAAGAAAAAAAATATTAAATAAATTATAAAGTTAAATAAATTAGAATTTCAAAATTTTAGGTTCCTGTAAACATTTCAAACTTATTATTTAACATTTATAGCAAATGATCACAAAGTAATAATTATTTATGTATAATTTTATGCAACTTGAGAAAAAAAAAAGTATTAAGTAAATTTACATAAAACATCTAAAAATTATGCATTTTCAAATTATAGTTTTAATTTCCTTTTTATAAAACACTCATATAACAATTGATATTTACTATAAGTTTTTTTTTTAAAATATATATATAATTTGGGTAAAATCAATATCATTATGAACATAATTGAGCACATTAATAGCAAATATACATACTTTTGCTTAAAAAAAATTATCATATAAATAAGTTTTAACAATTAAGACCGAAAAGATATGGTATTAATATAAGCTACCAAAATTTTAATAAGATAAGAGTGTTAAAAACTATAAAGTTATAATTTTGAGGAGCACGTATCATAACATATTAATGTGGATGCTAATTTAGGGACAAAAATATATGCATTTAATATTCATCTATTTGTAAATATCAAATAAATGCATGCATAATATAATATATATATACACACACTAATTTTCATTTTTTTTTTCTTTTTGATAAGTCAAATAGACTATGCACATATCACAAATAAATAAATAATAAAAATTAAGTCCTATAACTTACTTTTAAGAATTATAACATGCATCAATTTTTTGAAGAAGTTGTTAAAAAGATTCATGAAAATATGAAGAAAAAAACATATCTAATAAACAATTAATTACTAAAAATGATAATTATAAATTAAAAACATAATATAAATAACATATATTTTCATTTGTTACCCTTCTATTCCCCTCAAATTTTATATGTAACTTTATGCATTTTGTTCTCAAGTTATTGGTAGAGTTCTTTAAGAAAACTTGACTCTATCTTCATAAAAAATATGCATTCGAAATAAAAGTACAGGACCAATGTTGCGTTTACCAAATTTAAATACAAATAATTCAATATAAACATTAAATTTTTGCATTAAAAAACTTGTATTTGTTTAGAATTCTACTTCCTATCTTAGATAAGGTTATATTAAAAAAAATAGTTTCTTTCAAAACTTATAATAAATAAAATAGCATCATTTATATTCAAATTATATATTTCACAATTAAAAAATAAATTTTACATTATTTTTTTTAAATGTCCGTCTAATTGAATACTGTTTAAATTAAATTATGACAATTTAGACTTATTCAATGTTGAATGTTCAACATTATACGTTTAATGTTATTTAGGTACTAGTTTTATTATTATAAATTTTAGGGATGTTATTGTTTATATTTTTTCTAAAAATAATTATCACTTCAAAAAAAATTAAATAAAAAAATAGTTAATTTGAGAGATCTTTAATCTCTAATGTTAGAGAAAATTTGCGCATTAACTATAATTTAAATATCTTTTAATATCATGAGATATGTATGAACTATGGAGAATTAATATGGCAAAAGATTATTTGAGTGATGATAAATTTGTATATCCTTACATAACTTTATGCTTTTCATTCAACGTTTAAATTACCATTAGATAGATAAGATCAACCCCTTATTATTATTATTAAAAAAATATTAAATATTTTACATTTTTATATAATAATAAATAATAAGAAAAATATAAGTATGATAAGATAAGATAAATATAAGAATATATCAAAATTTTAGCATTGTTTTTAAATAAAATTTTAACATTATTAAAATA
Source organism: Elaeagnus macrophylla (assembly GCA_029378325.1). NCBI lineage: Eukaryota > Viridiplantae > Streptophyta > Magnoliopsida > Rosales > Elaeagnaceae > Elaeagnus > Elaeagnus macrophylla. The sequence continues at coordinate 30,209,229 of CM055643.1, read as the reverse complement.
ATATTAATATAAATAGTGCATAATAGTTCACTGATTAAGGGCTCTTGTGCTAAAGATGAACGAGATTAAGTGATTTATCGAAACTAAGGATGTAAAAATGTATTAATAGAGGAGCATTCCGACAAGAGGAAAGCACCCCCGTGAGTGGTAGTGAACAAAGCAAAAGCAAGAATATATATAGTTTACCTAATTTTTTCCCCTTTTGTTGCACTCAATTTTTTTATTTTGATTATAGTGAGAAAAATATGTGCATGAGAATTGAGATAATTTTTAAAATATGTAGGCTATTTTAATTTTTTTTGAAGATTTTTTTTCCTTTTTTATCTCAATAAGAGATTATGTTTAATTATCTTTAAATAATGATATAATTATCTTCAAATAATGATAACTATTAATATAAAGCATCAATATAAAAAAAAAAAAAAAAAATTGATGGTCATCATTAAAAAATTACTCTAATTTTATTTTTATAATACATGTAAAGTAGGTTAGACAAAATTTATCGATCCTTTCACATTTTCATATAATATAATAAGATAGAAAAGTGTTAGGAGAGTCATTTTGTTTAGGAAAAAGATGTTGTTTAATATTATTATATATAAAAAGATGTTTTTAAGTCCGTTTTTTAAATTCCTTTATTTTTAAAAAAAATGTGTTTTTAAGTTTGTTTATGAAAAATGTGTCAAACAAAAAAATTTAACTTCATTCTAATTTTTGTTAAATATAAATGAATAGCACATCTAGCACATGTCTATTTGTATTTTTTAATTGAAAAATTAATCAATTGTTTAACAAATTTTTTTTATCAACCTTAATTAAAATTTTCATTATCACATATGTGATTTTGCATATTAGACAATAAAATTTTTGTTTAAATTTAAAAGAAAAAAGTTCTTAAAAAATTTGAGCAATTTTTTTAAAATAATATATATATATATATATATATATATATATATATATATATATATATGACACATAAATATACTTATGACACATGTGCTATTACGTTATATTTAAATAAAAATTTGATAAAAAAATTAATTTTTTTCTTACCCAACATCTTTTTCACAAATGAAAGAACTTAAAAACACATTTTTTTAAAAAATTAACTCAAAAATACATTTTCTTAATAATAGTATTAAACAACACATTTTGCCTAAACAAATGAATCATTTTGACAACCACCCTTAAAAATAATATCAACAAATCCACTTTTATACTAATTTATTAAAAATAAAAACCCTAGAAAAAATATATCTTCTTATCTTATCTTATTACTATATATATTTATCTATTATTATTTTTAATTTTGAAAATTTTTATTCTTTATATTTTTTATTTTAGAAAATTTAATCCTTAATAATTTTTATCTTCAAGGAATTTATTTGAATTCACTTTACGAAATTATTTGAGCATAAGATATGGCCTGACAAAAGACTTTAACTTACTTTGGTACATACTGTTATCTGTGACGTATGTAGAGGTTCATTGTCATAAGGTCGATCATTATGCAGGTATTATGGGCCTACTAGCTAGATTCTAAGTTTGTATTTCAGGTCGTATTACATCTTTAATTAGGTCACTATTTCTCTCAATATGTACCCTATTAAAGTGACATGCACAACTATGTATCACATATGTAGATATATAGGGACTTGGTACCTTTTCAGTACTCAAGTTATATCAAAAGTATCCTAAATTGACCATATTTTCAAGTGGTTCCATTTTAGTACCCATGTTTTTCAAATGGTTCCAGTTTAGTCATTTTTAGAGTTTAGGGCAGATTTTATACTATTTATAGATTTGGGCAGGGGTAATTTCGTCATTTCAAACGGCCAAACTCTATGTATTGCAGCGTTTCTAGAAGTCCATTTTCCGAATCTAGCAGTCCCCCAAAAAAGAAACCATATCGCAGTTTCAGAATAAAGCAAAGCACATAAAGGCAATCCAGTTTCAGAAAAATGATTATTACCAGAACATCAGCATCATCTAATCCAGCTTTAATATCAGAAAGCTTCTGTTGTTTCTGATTTTCTGTTCACGTTCATTTAAAAACAAAAAGGCAAAAGATAATTAGACAAAAAGAGAGACTCAACCAAGAACACATTTTTAAATTCAATGGAACAACGAATGCGAGAATTTAAGACTAATTAGAAAGGAAAAAAAAAAAAACTAGAACCAAACCAAATCGAAAATAAAAGAAAATTTGATATGAAATATGACATTACCTGTTTCAGTAAGAGGAGAAGCTGAATTGCATTTTCGTGAAAGATTAGCTGAGAGCTCGCAATACTGACACTCGTAGCCTTCAAATACCTCACTCATCTTCCTTTTTCGTTCTATCGAGGTCTGAAAACTGTAAGCTTTGATCTTACATTGGATTAATTCAGGAAAGCAAGGAGATAAACAAAATAAAAGGACATTGATCTGATTTTCCGAGAAATTTGTGATAAGAGGACGAGGCTCTGAACTGGAAAGAAAAATATAAAAAGAATGAAAATGCAATAACTGTGAAATCGTAAACGGAGAAAGAGTCGTTTTATCCAAATTTGCTCTATGTAGTGTTTTTTTCCTACATTAACAGGGACGAATTAAATTTTTTTTTTTCCCTGTTTGCAAATTTATTATTTTAATTTATTAAAAAAATGTCTTGAAAACATAATAATTTGTCATTGCATTTAGAATCACCTTTTTCCAATTATGAAGTAGAATAAAAATTGATTTTAGTTCCTAAAAAATATTTCTGGATCTGCTTCTAATGAAAAGTGACATTTCTTTTCTCAGGAAAATAAAATAAGAAAAATTATATCCCTAACTTGCTCCATTTCTCTCCAAATCTTTTAATGTTTGTAGATAATTGAAGAAAAGAGATTGTAAATATGTTTTGTGATACTGAAAATAGGAAAAATGGCTGAAAAATACCTTAATTTCAGTAAAAATAGAGGAGGTAGTTTTTCCAGGTGCGAACCATAAAAATGGACAGAATTAACCCTGCCCTATATTATAAATCTGACCAAATTTGCTAAAAATCCAAATTCGGAACCATTTTAAAAACATGGGTACTAAACTTGAACCATTTGGAAAACATGAGTACTAAACTGGAACCACTTGAAAACATGGTCAATTTGGAATACTTTTGATATAACTTGAGTACTAGAAATGTACCAAGCCCGATATATAGAGAGAAAGAGAGAGATGACCGTTTGCTTTACGAATAATTAAGACAAATCTTTTTAATAAATTATCTTATCTATTAAGACAAATCTTTTAATAAACTATTCGAATCTAATAATATATATATCAATTTATTTTAAATTAAAATTTTTCTTAATTTTATAAGTCTTTTATAAATTTTAATTTTTAAATATGCTAACATTTATACCTTCAAATAAATAATCTAATAGTTGATATAATTTATTCATATTATTAGTTAAATTCATTTGTCTCCATAACGAGCTCAATATATATCTATATCTATTCTAAATGATGAAGTTTGGTCTTGAATAGCAAAAAATTCAAAATGTCTCTCATATTAATACTTTGACAATAATATCCTTAATATCCTATATAACTATCACAAGCAATAATTAAAATACTCCACAATATTATTAAAAATATCTATTAAAACAAAAATATTTATTATAAATATTTGTTTTAAATACTTTATAAGACAAAAGCATGAGTATAAATTAAGTTTGTAACAGTTTAATATTATTAACATTAAAAACCGATATATTAATGACAATTTTTTATATTATTATAATTAACTTTGTAACAGTTGTTATAATTATTATTTTATGATTAAATTGAAGAACTGTCTTTATATCTTTTAAAAAAAATGGTTAAAAAGAAAATATCAATAAATAATTTTATTAATCAAAACATAATTTTACTAATCAATAGGTGTAAAAAAATGTATTTCAGTTACATAATAATACGTTATATGAGCAATGAAATATTTACGAAAATAAAAAAGATAGGTACAATGAAAAGTTTTTATCTAAACATATTAACTAAAAAAATAAAGCAAATTCAAATAAGTAATAAATTAATGTAACTGTTTTTCATAAAGAATTTAAAATTTTGGATAAAACATTTTAAAATTATGTTAAATTAAATACTAAATAAATTAATTCTTATTACCTGTTCCTTCATTTGGTATTTATATCAGTAAATACTTACATTAAATTTAGACATAAACATTTTTATATTGTACTGTATGTGTATGTGTATGTGTATGTGCATGTGTAATGTAATGCTTACATAAATTTTTTGTTGTGATAACTAATCTTTTGCATAGAGCATATGTGCAGACATTTGGGAAAGAAGTTTTCTTAATAAGAATATCACTTGCACTTCTAGAGAATGAAGGTTATCCATTTCAATTTAAGAGGAAGCAATTTTCAATATATTTATGCTTTGTAATGACAATTAACAAAGCACAAGGATAAATAATATTACATGTCGGCGTTTATCTTCTCAGTATGTCTTCTCTCATGGTCAACTTTATGTAGCACTGTCTAGAGGTACTTCAAGGGATACAACTAAAATTTCAGTCTTATTAAAAAAAAAAACTAAAAATAAAGATTCAGCACACACAAAAAATATTGTTTACAAAGAAGTTCTTACGATAACTAGGTAAATCCTTTTTTACTTAAATTATTTAAATTCAAAAAAATAAAATTTTTAAAATTCATTTGTATATGTTAATAAATTTTTTTTTTTTTTTTGTAATTTTTTCGGTGAAGATTCGGTGCCCATTGGAGAGAACTTTATAAGCCAACCCTACAAGTCAAAGTTTTTTTAAATTTTTTTTTATTTTATAAATTCATGTAATTAGCAATGTAATGACTGTGTAAGAGTAATTAAAGGGAGTCATTTTGTGTAATATTTTCTAACATATTGTATGGCAGCTCTTGTAAAATATTTGTAGCTTTTTTAATAGATTAAATTATTCGTTAAATTTATAAAGAAAGTGAAATTCATAAAAATTGTTTATGATAATTTAGTAATTTAGTATATTTATGGTAGTAATTTAATAACATTTAAATATAACACTATAAAATGAAATAAAAATTTATTTTATGGTACATATTGTAGTAAATTATAAAATCTTGCAATATGAAATCATATAATTAACTCTTATTAATAAATGGACCCATAATTAGCTTAATATATAAATTTTTAAATTTAAAAATCAATTAAATATTAACTTTATCACTTTTGACACTACGTAAATAAATGACTTTCTAAAGAAATATGCAAAATTTCTAATATTAAGTTATAAATAAATAAATTTGTAAAGAAGTCGGCAAAATTTGTTTTTCCTTCCTTAGTTGTCCAATTAACAAACATAGCAAAAACAAAATTATGAGAAACTTGGAGAAATGCTAAAGTGAAAAAAAATATATTAATATTGATCTTAAAATTTATTCATTAGTACAAGGGTTAAGCAAAAATTATTATTAAAATTCACTTTGTCATGGTTAAAAATAGTTTATTCTCTAATATAACATCCAAACTACAAATTAACTGTATAATATTATTTTTTAAATAAATACTATTTTTCTTGAAATTAAAAATTGAAAAATTTAAATATTATTTAATGAAAAATAATTTAGTCTCTAACTGTAACTTCCAAACTACACCTTCAAAATTCTACTTTTTTAATAATTTAATATCGTAACTCTTCAATTAAAGTGATCTTGTAACTCCTAAAATATTATAATATAAATTATATTAATTTTTCCATTTAATATGTATATTCAATTGCAAACGTAAATGGATTTAGTGTGATTCACAAGTTCTATTGAATAATATTATTATTCTTGAAATGAAAATTTAAAAATTAAACAATATTATTTAAATAAAAATAATTTAGTCTCTAACATAACTTCCATACTACAAGTTAATTGTATAATATTATTTTCCGTAAAATTAAAATTTTAAAAATTAAAGATGTTATATAATGAAATATAATTATTCTCTAAGTACAACTTCCAAACTACATTTTAAAATTATTGAAACTGTTCAAATCTAAATTAAAAATTTATAAACTTAATAATAAACTATAATAATTCAAGAGAATTAAAAAATTATTAATTTTAAAAAGAATTAATATTATGTAATTAGATGGTATTGGATATGGATTTTTAAAATACTTATTAATCTCCCAATTTCTATTAATTGTAATTATATTGATTATATTGATTAGTTAGTAATAATCATATAATAGAATATAATATAAATATATATATTAAAAAAATGGATGATAAATCATATTAATTGAAAGGAAATTATTATTTTTACTTTTTAGTAACCACTAATATCAAATTAGTTTAATTTTTTTAATAATTATCAAAAAATGGCTGACAAATCATATTAATTAAAAGAAATTTATCATAAATAAGTTACAGAGACTAAAAATGATAAACGGCTAATACATTAAATAATTTATAACTCATTTAAAATATAAACGTTTTTTATAAAATAAAAAATGAGAGATTAGTTAAAATAATTAGCAAGAGAAAAACGTTATTAGTTAAAATATAAACGTTTTCTTTTGAGCATAAAGATAAAGATATAAAGATTCTAATTTTTTCAAATTTAAAAATTAAAATTAAATTTAATTATCAAATTTTTAGTCATTAATACTATAATAATTAATGATAATCTATATATATATATATATATATATATATTATGTTTTCTTTCTATTCCTAACCTCCATATCTATCATTATTATTGTCATTATTATTGACAAAATTGAAAGTGTTTCAATTCATCTACTTTTAATTTTAAATTTCTTATTATACTTTTCATAAGTAACCATTCATCTACAACTATTCAAATTTCAAAATAGTTAATAATATATACTTAGTACTAACTTTACTTTCATCATATTCAAGAGATTATTATGAATTTTCTTTTATCTTTTCTTTATTATACAAGAATACCAAATTTTATTTTAAAAAACCATATTCACGTGAAGTTAGATTTGATAATACTCTTCTCTTTTTGTTTTTTGTTTTTTTGTTTTCCCTTTCATCGTCTATCCAATCATGTCATCAAGTACTCAAATAAATATAATATAAAATTTGAAGAATTATCCAGCAAAATGGACCATAAAAGTTGTAGTGCTCCGTGTGACAAGTATAGAAATATACAAAAAATGATAATCGGTCTGATCAACTTTTGAAGATTATATTAGCTAACTCAAACGTAAGTAAATTAGTAAAAAAAAATATATATATATATTTTCCAATTATATATGATTCTACATATTAATCGAAATGGTTTTATTATTGGGACATGTATATTTTAATAACAAAGTTTTCTTTTAATTATATACTTACTATATTAATTCTTTTTTGAATTATTTTTTAAACAAATTATTTGTACTTACAGTTGTAAATTATTGTAAATAATCTCTTATAAAATTTTCTACATAAATATTTACAATTGGATAAGTGCAAGGGACAAAAATAAAAGCTGTGATGTTCAATGAAGCTGTTGAAAAGTTCAGAGAAACGTTTGTTAAATACACATGTTACAAAATCTCAAAAGGAGAATTAAATCCCACAAATCCAGCATAACAAAATGCACACAAGGACATTTAAATAACTTTGGAAGCAAATAATACTATAAATAAAATAGAGGAAACAATTACCTACGATAAATTCTTGAAATGCTTCAAAACAATTAAAGATGTCATGGAGAATGGTTTGCAGGAAAGAACATGTTAGAGTTAATAATGATATATTATGTTATTATTTATTTAATAACTTTCTATTATGTTATTATTTTTTGAAATATCATATTTAAACATTCAAAATAATACACACTCTAATTTCTGTATATAGGTATATTAGGTTGGATTAAAGATATGAAAGAATTAATTACAAAAAAGGAGAACAAAAGGAGAGCAAACAAAGAGACATGCTCATTGCATTATTATTATTATTATAATTTATTTTAAAGATATGTATTTATTTAATGTTTAATTATACCACATAAACTATCATTCAAATGCCATATAAAAGTGATTTTATTTAATATATGTGTGTGTATTTACTTAGTGATTAATTACACCACATATTAATCACATGAAAAATTAAAATTATCATTTAGATGGCATATATATATATATATATATATATTACCTTTTAAATATATTAGTATTATTTTAATATAAATAAAAATTTAAATCGATCAAATTTAAATGTTATTATTTTAATTTTTAAACATATATTTTATATTTTTTTTTGAATAACCACAAAAATAATTTTTAGCTTTCAAATTGATACACCAAAAAAATTGATATAAATTTTTTGATCTCAATGTGAACTAAAATAAAAAATTTGAATGAAATTTAAAATATTATTGTGACAACTTAACTATAAAGTGACATTATGGGGAGATCTAGCAGAAAATGAAGGAGCCATTCATAAAAAAAAAAATGGAAGAAAATAACATAGTGACAATTTGTGCTTTTAAAACTTTAGAATTTAAAGGTATTAACAATTATAATTAACGCTATCTATATTACTTATACCTTTGTTAAAATAAAAAAAATAAAACAAAAAATATAATATTTTAATGTAGGAAAAATTAATCTTTTATCCAACGCTAGCTCAATAATCCACATCAATTTAGATATATCAAAAGTTTATGACATGAGAAAAATGTCAAGAACATATTATATTATTATTTTTATTTTTATTTTAATTATGAAATATAATTGAGGATAAATTTATCATATTAAATTAATTATTTCTTAACTATGTCTTTGATAGGATAAATTCATTCAAAAATAAAGGCAAGTCAAACACATAAGATAAAAAAGGGTACAAGCAACTAAAATAAGTATAAAAAATATACTTGAGGGTACAAGTGACTAACTTTGGTAAAAAAAATAATTAACAATAATTATTTAAGTTATTGAAAAATATTAATTAATTAATTTTATTATTATATTTGTAGGGCTCATATTACACTTTTGATGGAACAATTATTAAAATTCAAAACAAAAATAACCATGGTACAAAGTATGTAAAAAGTGTTCAAACTTAATTATAAAAAAGGAGGATCATATAAAGTGCCCAAAATGTAACTCTTAAAAGTCCAGAATTTGAAAATAGATATACTTTATGATCATATAAATCAAATCAAATTAAATATAATCTTCAAATGACATAAAAGAGATATAGAATTTATTTATTATACAAAAATATAGCAAATTTTTTAAAGTAAAATTCTTTATTTGTGATATTTAAACAGATATATGTTGAAGCTTGAGGTTGGAGATGATTTCAATATTATATTGGTAGCATTGTTTTAAGCAACAGAAAATTTAACTCGATATAATATTTCAGAGTTCATCAAATCAATGATTGGTAAGTAAAAGGAATTTAAAATTTTATATATAAAATTAACTATTCAAATGGAGAATTGTAAAATATGTTTCAGGAAAAATAATGTAGCAAAAATTTTAGAAATTTGATATCGTAGCAAAACAAAAAATTTAAATTTTTGGTGAAATTATATAGAAAATTAATAGAGAATGAAAAAAATTCAGTTGTTGTAAAAAATATTGAGCCAATTGGTAGAAAAAAGGCAAATATTCTTCATATTGATGACTATGAAGAAGAAGTATAAAATATCTTCGAAAAGAAGATCAGTATCGAGAAAGATTGAGCTTTTCTCTTAAATTTGTAACTAATCCAATATTATGTGTATTTTTTGTAATCACTTTTAAAATTATAAACTTATGGTTGTTTAAATTCAATAAATAAACATTTTATTTATTATATATAAACTAATATTTATTATTGAGCAAGTTTTATAAATATATAAAAGTTTAAAATATACGTCTTTAAATATCATAAAGACATCATTTGTTCAATAAGACATTTTATAATATTTTAATATCTCTTGCTAATTGTAAATAAGTGACTACAACAAATTATTAAGAATGAAACTTAATGTCTACCATAAAAAATTAAAATTATTAACATAAAATAAGATCAATAAAATAATTTATTAAAAAAATAACATCACGTGCATTAGCATATGCTTAAATCTATTAGATATAAAAATAAATAAATATATATACACATACATATATGTGCCTGTGTGTATATGTATGTATGTGTATATATGTGTGTGTGTATAAATATATGTATATATATGTGTGTGTGTGTGTATGTGCATACATATATGTGTGTGTATATATAAATACATACATATATATGTATATAAATACATAAATGTATGTATATATATACATACATGTGTATACATATATGTACACATATATACTTCTATGTGTGTGTGTGTGTGTGTGTGTGTATATAAACTTTTATTTGCTTTTTTCTTACAAAAGAAAGCATATGTTATTGAAATAAAAGCTAAATTTACCTTCTATCGATACAGACTCTAGATATTTATTGCAAAGAAGAGAACATTCACTATTTATCATTTTTCTAAAATCTTATCCTGTTTTACTATTTCCTGTTACATATACATATCATATGTGTGTGTATATGTATATAAATACATACATATATATGTATATATACATATACATATACATACGTGTGTATATACATATATGTGCACATGTACATATACATATACACACACACACATATATATATATATATATATAAACTTTTACTTACTTTTTTTTACAAATGAAAGCATATATTATTGAAATAAAGGTTAAGTTTGTTTTCTATTGATACAGACTCTAGATATTTATAGCAAAAGAGAGAACATTCACTATTTATCATTTTTCTAAAATCTTATCATGCTTTTACTATTTTCTATTTTGGCTTTATTTCTTTTTCTACTTAAATCACACGTATATATTTACAAATATTTTTTAGTAAATTATATTATATCCACTCACTTTATTCTATCTTATCTTTTAGTAGATTACATTATATTATAACTATATACGTATTATACAAAGAGATAAGTATTTACATATAGTAGATTCTTTTTGTCTTGTGATGCAGACAACTTTTCAGCTATTTGTACCACATTTTCGCAACTTTAATTAATCACATTTATCATTGGGCTAGTATTCATTCTCACTGGATTCTTTTGGAGTAGGAACATCTCTTGAAGTACTTTCAATTAAAGCCAATTCTGAGGTTTGAATACCATCATCAGCATCCCTAATTAATATGTGTTCTTTTAGAGAAAAGAGCATTAGAATTAGGATGTAGATCTAGTTTTTGTAGAACTTGGCTAATATTTTTCTCATTCTTGCACAAGAATTCCATTAATATTCATTTTCTTCTCATGGATTATCATGATAATGATTTATTGGAATAACCTTTAGAGGAATTCTTCTATCCCATATGTCTGATTATTAGATGATGACAGTTGTTTCTTTTTCAATCTTATGACCATTAATAAGTATTAACTGATCAATGTCTTGAAAAATTGAACTAAACAATTTTTTAAGATGTAGGACTTTTCCTTCATACCAGAGGTCTGAAAAATACTGAGGTTCAAATATAATAGCCATTGGATATAAGTTGATATTGATACATAACCATGTTACATGATATGTAATTAGAGCATGAAATTCTTCAAAGAAAGGATGCTCACTTGACCATATATTTTTTATAGTCTAATATCTTACAGATGCAAATAATGAATACTTGACATTGTATGAATCCGATTCTTTCTCAAAGAATCTTGTGATTATCTTCTTATTCTTTCTCATGTTGTTGAGGTTGTCTATGATTTTTTTTTTTTTTACTTAAAAATCACACAATGGTTCTTCTAAAACTTTTTCAAGTATTGTATCTTGGATTTCTTCCAGGAGTTTTTGGATAAAATTCTTCATAACTTCATTGCTACTTCTTAGTTTCCAAACTAGTGTTGGAAAAATTAATGGTGGAAAAATTCTCCAATCTTTTAGATCTGGCTTATTCAAACTACTACCATACTAGATCATGAACACTTGATTATCTGGAGAAGTTTTAGACAAATAATCTGCAAAAATATTGTGTTCACCTTTGATATGTTTGACACTCCATTAGTATTTTGAAAGCCATTCTAACTATATGAAAAATTGAGGATTTGGAAGTTCACCTTCTCTTCTTCTAAGCAGTCCCTCAAAGTATTTGTAATCAGTTTCAATAATAAATAGATTTTGTGTTAGAAAGAATTGAAATTTCTTGATTTCATTTATTACCGTAAGCACTTCTTTTTTTAAAAAGGGATAATGCTGTTGAAAGGCATTGAAGGAACCTAATTTATATCCACAAATTTTTCTGCACTTGTCCTGATTTTTTCAATTAAGACTGCTGCCTAATATTGGTCTGAAGTATCTATCTGGAGTATAAGTTGACCATCTTCTGGGATCTTGAGAGGAGGAAGGTTGTTGCATAGTTTCTTTAGAGTTTTAACTGACTGAATTACTTCTAGTGACCAAGTATCAGTATTTTTTCTTAAATGTCTGGAAATTTTGCTGGTGATATTGGCAAGATGAGGAATATGAGATGAAACATAGTTTACAATTCCTAAGAATTGTTATATATGCCTTCTTCCATGAAATTCATCAAGAAATTCTTTTATTTTCTGTGCTATATGGTCTTGCGGAATGATTGATCCATTTCTTATTTTTAATCCAAGAAAGAGAACATCTTCTAATCTCATCTTCATCTTGGATTCTGAGAGAACTAATATATGTCTATAAGTTAGTTCTTGAAATTGAGGGAATTGTTTTTTATGTTGTTCGTCATCTTCACTAAAGATTAAGATATCATCAATAGAGATGAGACAATTTGATGACAAAAGGGCATAGACTTCATTCATTCTATGTTGAAATTTTGATGGTGCATTCTTTAAATCGAATGGCATGACATTCCATTCATAATGTCCATGTGACACTATGAAGGCTGTTTTATGTCTATCTTCTAGATTAATACCAATCTATCAAAATCCTGACTTCATATCAAACTTGGAGAATATCTAGGCTTTGTTCATCTTTATATTAAGTAAAAGTTTTACTTGCTTTTTTGTTTTTTTTAAAGAGGAAAGAATATGTTATTGAAATGAGGGCTAATTCTGCTTTTACTATTTCCTATTTTGGCTTTATGGCTTTATTTCTTTTTCTACCTATATCACACGTATATATATACAAATATCTTTTAGTAAATTATATTACATCCACTCAATTTATCCTATCTTATCTTTTAGTATATTACATTACATTATAACCACACACGTATTGTACAAAGAAATAAGTATTTACATAAAGTAAATTCATTTTGTCTTATTATGCAAACAATTTTTTAGATATTTCCACCACGCTTTTGTGACTTCTTATCCATCATTCTATGGCAAAGAGACAAAGTATTGTTCTCTTGTCCAAAACTTATTTGGAACATTAACACAACACTAGAGCAACAATGCTCTTTCTTCAGCAAAAGTTTCACGGTAAATTCCAGCCACTCCGAAAAAGAGTTTTTTCTCAACCCAAGGAACTTTATATTTTATGTATAGTGAAAATCCATCATGAAGGAAAGCAAATGAGGACCAAAGAGTTAAGAAATCAAATCCCAAGATTACATTTTCTTATGATTCATCATACATATAGAAGCAATATCTTTGAGATAATGAATCTGATAGGAGGACTTCAATAGGTTTAGAGCATGTGGGACTATAAAATTTATTTCCATTTGCTGTTGTAAATGATGCTTTTATTGGAATCCATTGTTTTTTTATTAGAGTCTTACTATGAAGAAGAGATACTAATGCTCTAGTATCCACCAATGCTGTGAGCTTTATGGGTTGAGATTGTGGTGAGGTAAGAGTCATTTGAAGATAAGGATGAAATGATTCTTCTTAATGATAAAAGATATCATCTATTTTTTCCTTGGTTGCTCTTGGACTATTTGATGAATCGATTCCTTTGTGCTAGAATCAGAATATGGTGTTTTTGATTCTTCTGATTCTGTGTCATCAAAAAGATCTAGTCGTAAAATAGTCTCAGTTGATTGAGTAGTCCAATCAAATCATTGATCTTCAAATTCTTCTTCAACAATAAACTGGATCAATTTTTGAGGAAGTTTATTTCTTTTAGGACATTATTTTGCCCAGTGTCATTTTTTCCATAAATAAAGCATTTGTCTCTTGACAGCTTTGGTTGTTTTCTTCTTTTGATAAACTTGTATCTCCTTCCTTTACATGGTCTCGTGCTTGATATCTTTTTTTTTTTGCCTTTTTCAGATTTTTTAAATCCCTTTTTGGTGCAATGACATGAGGCAGTATATTACATCCAAATTTTTGGGAATCTTTCTTTCAAAACTTTGTCAATGAGGCTTGTTCTAATTGCTTTATAGTCTTCTTGAGCTTTTGTGAAAGGCAATGGTCTTGTATCAAATTTTCAACAAGCTTGTACAAAATAGCTAGACTGGCTTGTGTAATATCTACATCTTGCTATTTCATCTTTTCTTCATCTAGTTCACTAACAAATATTCTTTTGATTGTTTATGTATTTTTGTTAATTGTATAAAAGAGTTGTTCTTATTTCATATAATACTCCTTTAGCTTTGAGACATCACATCACTTATTTTGGAGAAATTCCTTCTTAGCTTTTTGTATTTCTAGAACTTCCACTCCAACAAAGACTTTATTAATAACATTCAATAATGTTGTTATAGGCAATCAGTTTGTTGGATGTTGCATCTATCATTTGTTGGGAGATGATACCACTATCTTCTTAATGCGCTAGTAAATGCTGTTGTAATTCTGTCAAGGATTTCTCTAAGAGTTAAGTTGGAATTTCTTAGAACTTCTCCTTTAGTCCATGCAGCCATTCTTTCTAAATATTGACCTCTTTGTTCTGGATCAATTTGATCAATATTCCATAATTGTTTGTGATTTGGAACATGTGGCACTACAACTCTATATTCTGCTAGAGCAATATGATCTTCCTCATATTATTGTTTCTTTTATGGAGGTTGTGTAGGATTTGAGGTCTTTGATTGTTCACTTTGGAATTATGAGGCTGTCAATGGATCTCTAATTGGTTATGTTTGAGAAGTGCTAACTCTTTTATTTTTCCAGTAAGATTCGTTTGTAAAGGGTATGTAGGATTGGTCATCATGAATTAATTTATTTGGGAGGTTGTTGAAATAATAGATGTAGATAAGCGAGGTAAGGATAAATCTTCAGTGTTATCATTAAAATCATCACCCCATCTAGTAGATTTTACAGGCTATGGGTAGATAGGAGGAGGAGCATAACTTCTCCAAAAAACTTTTGGATTATTTTCTGATTCTTCTTATATATCATAAGAAGATAATAATTTAGATTTCTATTTAAGAAGAGAAAGATCACGAACATGTTATTTATCCTTTTTTACCCACTGATTTATATCTATATATACATACATATATACATATGTATATATGTATCCTATGTACATATATGTGTATATATGTATATACATATGTGTATATACATATATACACATATATGTACCTATGTACATATATGTGTACACATATATGTACCTATGTACATATATGTGTACACATATATGTATTTACATATACATGTGCATACACACATATATGTGTGTGTATACATATACATGTATATACACATATATATGTATTTGTATATACAAATACATACATATATGTGTGTGTGTGTGTATACATATACATGTATATACACATATATATGTATTTGTATATACATATATATGTGTGTGTGTGTGTGTGTATACATGTATACATGTATATGTATATACATATGTTGGGGTGACAATTTGTGCTATAGTTTGATTAACTAAATCGAACATAAATTAAAGAATTTGAATTGAACACGAATCGAATTAAATTTGAGCCTATTTCGACCTAGCTCGAATAACCCAAAAAAATTGAGTTGGGTTAGGGCTAGCCTATTAGCTCGAAATAAAATTAAATTTTAAATAAAAAATATAAAAGAGTAAAATAATCTTTCATCTTTTTTAGTACTTATATTTTTATGACATATTAATTATTTTTCTTCCATTTTGTTAAGAAAGATAAGCTAATAATGAATAAATAGTTGAAATTTATTCATTTTGTCACAATATTATGTTACATTTTTTTTATGTTAATGCATTTTAAATTTAAATCTACCTAACTCTTTAAACAAAAAATAATATTCATCTTTAATTCTAATTAGTATTATGAAATTTTTATTTTTAAATCGATTAAGTATTAGCTTTTGAAGTTAAACTTTAAACATTTTATCAACCTGTGTTATGTTAATCTCTTTTCAACTAATCTATTGTCCTAAGAATTATGTATTATGTAAAAGTCAAAGTTCTATTCTTATGTATATAAAAGATTTATATTTTTGTGTAACATTTTAAGTTACTTGAACTCTTTATTTTTTGGTAAGTATATTTGTTTAATCTATTCATATCTATTTATTTTGTTTAGTGGCTAGAAAATTTTTTATTGGGACTTGAAATCTTTTATTCTAACTGTGAGTTTCCATGAGGGCACGACGATCTCTAACTTTTGCATGGGTGAGGTTTGATGGCGTTTACCTTTTGCCTAATTAATTTAAAAATTAACTTCTTGCTTTCATAATTAGTTTTTTCTCTTATATTTATTTTTCCCTTTTTCATTGTTTTATGTAATGCTGCTTGAGCTTTAATTATTAAATATATATTTTTAATAATAAAAAGTTATATTAACTAAAAAAATATGTAATTAACAATTCGGGCCAGTTCGAGTCAGCTAGTTTGTGTTTAGTTTGAGTTTAGGTTCACCTTTATTTGTTTGAATTAAATTTAAATTGAGCTAAAATTAAACTAATTTGGGCTACATATGTATATACATATGCATACACATATATGTATATGTATATGTATATGTATATGTATATATATATATATATGTATATATGTACATACATATGTATGTATACATATACATATATACATATGTATGTATACATATACATATATACATATGTATGTATACATATACATATATACATACATATATATATATATATATATATATATATGTATATATATATACACAAATGTGCATACATATATACATACATACATATGTGTGAGTGTGTGTGTATATATATGTACATATACATTTTCCTATGTATTTGTATATAGATATATACATATATATGTACATGTATACATATGTATACACATGCATGTGTATATACATATATGTATATGTTTACATGTATACACACACATATATATATATGTGTGTAATAAAAGCTATAAACAACTCATATTGATTTCTTTATCATAACTCTAACTTATCTCTTTAAAACGGATCATCTCCAACATTTTTGTGCCTATCGTGTGGCTCAAGATTATCAACTCGTGAGAGACAATTTTGACTCCTCTCATTTGAAGGATTCTCCGTAAGAGTAAGGAATATTAAAACATAAAGTGAATGATTGTTTTCATAAAGTGAATGGTTGTTACTAGAGCATTAGGAAGAATAAGGCTAGTTAAGGAATAGGTAGGAATTCAACCTTTTTCAAAAAACTTGTCAGAAAATAATCAAATACATGCAATACCCAAAAGACATGAGACAATTAATGATGTTGCCAACAAATACAATCAATCAAGCTTACCATGGACTAATTAAGAAAGGGGAATTTAAAATTATGAAAGCATGTTAACGAGTATAATGAAAGGTTGGAAGCACTAGTACCTCTAAATCACAAAGATCCAAGAATTGCAAAAGAGGACAATAATGATGAGATTGACCAAGTTATTATAGAAACCAAAGTGCCTTAAGAGATGAAAACATAGAACACATAGAATTGAGCAACACTCAGGTTGGAGTCATGGAAGACTATTTAGAGCCAAAAGTTCATAACATCCTATTGGATATTGTTGCAAAAGAAAGGAAGTTGTGAGAAGCAAGAGTCAAGAATTTGGAGGATCAGGTAAAAAAGAAAAATACTGGGAAGGTTCAATATGATATTGAGAAGGTGTGCAAACAGTTGGTAGGGTCTCATTTTGCTTATGAGATCAAGCATAATGAGGCCCCTACTAAATTCAACACTCTCAAATGTGCAGTGTATAAAGGAATCAAAGATCCTGTCACTTATGAATTACATTTTAAAACTACAACGACTCTAATTAGCCTAGCTTAGGATAAAAAAAGATGGAGTACATGAATGGTTTAATAATTTAACACCTCTCGCCATAACCTTCTTCATTGAGTTCGTTAAGTTGTTCATCATTAACTATGCTAGCAATAAACCCATACCCATGAGGAAGGAAGCTCATCATCTGTTTGTTATCACACAAGGGGCAAATGAAACTATAGAGTCTTACATGAAAATATTGAGAGGAAAAGTTGAAAATATTTGATTGTCCTGACTATTTTGCTATAAAGGTTTTTTAAAGAGAAACAATCAAGAGATCAAATTTGTTTATCGAAATTAGTAAAATCATACCACAGTCATTGAAAGAAGCTTATGAGAAGACCATGAAATTTTTAAACTTGGAGCCGGCAATGAAATTGTTGAAAAGAGACAAAGTTGTGGTAGAAACTTCCCAAATAAGGGAAAGAAAATGAAGGTTTAGTCATGACCAAGCAAACCTTAACCCTTCTTGATTAAAAAAAATTTCCTTGTTCCCCTTTAAGAGAGAAGGTCATTGCAACAAAGGCCATGGTACTTGGGGAAGGTCTTTATATCCATTTTAGGGACCAACCCTGCTTGTCAGAATGTCAGTTTACCTGAAGTTGTGATGATATTAGGAAAGAAATAGAATGTGAAATGACCACCTCTAATGAGGGCTTTACAAAAAGATATCACTAAATGGTGCGCTTTCCACAAAGACATAGGCCATGAGACACAAGACTGTTGACACTTGAAAAAGGAAGTTGAAGAGTTGCTATGAGGTTACTTAAGTGATATAGTTGAAAGAAATAAAATTGTCGACCAAAGACAACCAAGAGATGTTCCTTGGTTGTTAATGTGTAAATTATAGTACTCGCAAGTGTACGAATCACTTGTAGCAAGCGATAAACAAACCTCCGATGTTGATCTTTCAAGGAATTACAGTGGTTTTAAATAACCTTTTCACACTTCTGTAAAATCCTAGAACAACTAAAATACTAAATAGTTAGAGTCCTAAGACTACTAAAACACTAATCAATTAGACTCCTAAGGCTATTAAAACACTAATTAGTTAGAATCCTAAGGCTACTGAAATATTGATTAATTAAAATTGTAAGTGAGATTGGAAACTAGAGCAAAAGCTGTGAAGGCAAGGAACGAATAATTATGATGGCATACAAACGAGTCACAGAAAAATATTTCGACTTAAAACTAACTTCACTAGGTTTTTAATAATCAATGGAGGATTTATAGATATTTAGCTTAGTTAACCATGCTTGTATCAAAATATTATGGTGAATTAACATGAACGATCTAATAAATCAAGATTACCAGCTTTCCTTTTGTTTACGAAAATTCCTACGATCGGATAATTTTCTTTGTTGAATAACTGTTGCACGAAATCCGCAAGCGCACGGGTCGTGTACAAGTGATAAGTATTTTTAAGAACTGGGTTGTCGTACCCACGAGGAACTTATTATGGCGTGTATTAAAATTAAGTACCGAAATATGTACTCTCCCTTTCTATTTGAACTATCAAAATTTGTGATTCATTAAAATAGATAAATTAAACTAGTTAAATAAATAAAAATCTAGGAATTCAATTTCTCCCATTCTAATTCCATGATTGTTTTTATATCGCATTAATATTGAATTAAAATGCAAAAATTATTAATCAACTCTACTCAATTAATTATCACCCACATGTCTATGGTCATGTAATTCTAATCCATATAAACCTAGCCCACATGTCTATGGTCATCTAAGCATACATGGGTCATTAAGTACCTAGAGTTTAAAAATGATTACATACAAAATAATGGAAATTTCTTCCTCATTACATATATGCCAATTCAATGCATGTTCATAATTTCATATCAATCTTTCAATTGCACACAAAATTAACATATCACCTAATTAAATGACCAATTTAATTAAGAGCATTAAGCACATCAAATCAGATAATTCAAGCATAATAATAATATTAACTAAAAATTAAACAATCATGTTCATAGAATGGGTTCCATCAAAATCCCTAGAACAAAAATACTACTCCATAATCAACATTTTAGAAACTAGAAATTCAAGAATAAAAACAAAATCAAAACATAAAGAAATACAATTAAGAGAGAAATTTATTACACCCTTAAGAAGAATTCCCCCAAAAATTGCTTCTTGATGCTCCAAAAATGCTTTCACCTTGCTTCTAGCTCCTAAAATGGAGAGGAGAAAATGGAGGCTGAAAATTTGTGTTTGGGAGAGGTATAATGTGGTATATATAGGGGGAAAGAAGTGGAAGACGCGTTTTAGGATTTCTGGGCAATTTTGGCACCTCCCGCCGCGGCGCAGGTTTTTCCCGCCGCGGCGCGGGTTGAATTGTTGGCTCGTTGGTTCAAAACAGAAACCTCCCCGCCGCGGTGCAGGTTTTGCCCGCCGCGGCGCGCCTTGTTTTCATGATTTTCCAAGTGCAACCCGAGAGCCTCTTGCCGCGGCACAGGTTTTTCCCGCCGCGGCGCGCCTTGTTGTAATGCGCTGTAAATGCCCTTACATAGTATGTTGATTCTCGATGTAAGGCTTACGTTGCTAAGCCTTTGTTTGTCCCCCTTACATAGTGAATAACATCCAATGTAAGGCTTACATTTTTAAACACTTTTGCTTCACTTTTGCTCTCTTTTTCCACATTTCTTCCCAAATCTACTTTAACCTACAAAACACAAAAATACCTTCCAAAACACGAAAATAATAAAATAAAATAAGAAATATTAAGCATAAAAATGATATAATAACTCTATTTTCATAGAGTTATCACACCCCCAAACTTAATATTTTGCTTGTCCCAAGCAAAACTAAAATTAAACTATACTAACCTAAATCACTTCCGTAGATTATCACGGTTGCATTTAGCATATGCAACAAGCCTTTAAACCCCTAGGTTGCCCTAGTGGACGAGTTAAAGTCTCGTGAGGGTTTTCAGTGATGATTCCCACAAACATCCAACTAAAAGAAAAACTAAAACGACAAATAACAATGCTACAAATAAAAACTACAAACTTATTTCAACAAAATTTCTCATGCTTCAGTTTTTTTTTTTTTTTTTTTCAGTTTATAATTGAAACTCATACATAATTTTATCTAATCATCTTAACATATTAAGGATTCATCATGCAAATCAGTTTTGCATCACAAGTGCATACTCCAATACTAAAAAAAAATATATCAACATTGATTCCCCCAAACCTAGTGTTAAGAATCTAAATTCGTTTCAACTCTACTCCTCACAAGATAAAAAATTCACTCTTAATATCACACTGATCCTATGGGTTCAAACACTCAACAAAGTATATGCGAATAGAAGTTATGTAAAGAAATGAGCTAATAGATTCGCATATGATTAAACAAGAAAGGCTCAAAAGTGCATAACATCGATCTCATGAAAGGAATCAAATAATAGGATTTATGAAGAAATCACATTACTAATCTCATGCATCAATTAAAATCTTTAAGCAAAAATTTCAAGTGTGCCCTAGAATGAAAATGCTTTGACTTTAAGGGAACTTATTATTTTTTTTTTATTTTTTTATTATTATTATTATTATTTTTTTATGTATTAACCATTCATACTTGAAGAACTTAGGGTCATAAGAAACTTATTATCTTTTTTTTTTTTTCTTTTTTTTATATACAAAGACCCAAATACATATGTATTTTGTGAATGGATATAGGAATTCCCTCATATCTTTTAAAGTTAAACATGGATGAGATAGGCAAACACTCTACATTTTACTCAAATCATTTAATCTAAGCAATACAATTAAGCATATGATTCTTCATTAGATGTTTAAAATCCTATCATTCAATGCAAAAACCTATAGAGATCTTCTAACAATTTGAAATAATAAGAAAAGTGTTTAAAAGAGTAGAATAATGATTAACTCTCAGAATAAAACGTTAATGGCTCAACAATCAACTCACAAGGTAGTCTCCACTATTTGATTCTTAAACACAAAATTTGGGCTCATCTCAATTTCAATATTAAAAAGCATGAAGTATGAACTATGAACAACAACCAACTTTTATAACTAACCTTGAATATGTACAAGAAATCAAACAAAACATGTAATAAAGATTCAGTTACTCACTTTAAATTAACAAGAAAGCATGATAGTTTTATATCAAAAAGTTTTTATTGGACTACCTATTTGTAAATGCCCTTACATAGTATGTTGATTCTCGATGTAAGGCTTACGTTGCTAAGCCTTTGTTTGTCCCCCTTACATAGTGAATAACATCCAATGTAAGGCTTACATTTTTAAACACTTTTGCTTCACTTTTGCTCTCTTTTTCCACATTTCTTCCCAAATCTACTTTAACCTACAAAACACAAAAATACCTTCCAAAACACGAAAATAATAAAATAAAATAAGAAATATTAAGCATAAAAATGATATAATAACTCTATTTTCATAGAGTTATCAATAACTAATCAATATCCTACGATCGAGTATATTAAATAGCAAACCAATTATACACAAGAAAAAATACGCCAATCATATTAATGTCATGACTAGGTTATCAATTTGAAGCTTTGATTAAGTTTTTCAAATTATAGTCAAGGTGACGTTTCTAAAATTAAATTCTCAGATTTTTCAATCCATTTATGAACCTTAAATTGGCCCATGAGTATTCACAAATAAATCTCTAAACAAACTCTTAATCAAAAAGTAATCTTTACTTATTTTTCTATTAAAACATTCACCAAAATAAATCTAGCAAACATGGCAACGTAAACTAAACATTCATAGTTAAATTCAGCCAAACATGTTTAGATTAATATTCATAGGCAAATATAATCTAACATATATTCTAGAGAGGAAAGAAGAAGAAGAAATATCTAGCAACTACAAGTAACCTAAATCTGTATACCACAATTAGCTTGAATGATGTTTCATTCCCCAAAAGCTTGATCTTCAATCTTAAAAGGCTTCTTGTCTCCTTTAGATGTGCCTCTCTTGCCTTTCTAAGATGTGTCAAAGCTCCAAAACTTAGTTTGGTTTAGTAGAAAATTGTCCCCAAATTGTGTGAAAAATTATATGTAATGCTGAAAACGTAAGGGATTTTTTTTTATAGATGTAAGGGTTGTACAGAATTGAGACTCTCCAAAAATACAAGCACATCGTGGCACAACTTTTTACCCACGACGGTACAAGCCAAAAATTGCCCCTTATAGAAATCAGAGAGTAGTGTGTCATGCCACACAAAAACCTCTGCCGTGGCACAGCTGATTATGTAACCCTTACAAATTGGTTTATTTTTTATGTAAGGCTTACATGCCTTAGTCTTTTTTTTGCTCCTAGGTTGCTATTTGAGTGTTCCAATTATTTCATCTTTGTGTGCTTACATTATTTATATCTTTTGAAGCTAAAAATACTTGAAATATATAAAAATATACTGTGACTCCGAATTGATATATTTATGCAAATAATTAAATAAAAGAGTTATAATCAAATCTATTTGTCACAATTAAGCACAATAAATCATAGAATATTAGTACTTTTTAAGCACTTATCAGTTGTTAACTCTCTTAAGAGAAAGAATTGAAGCCCATGCAGAAGGCAGTGTTAGAGCCATCCACTCTATACATAGTGGCCCAAATATCAATGGAGAGTCCAATAATGCAAGGAAGAGACATGCAAGAAATGCTGGACATGCAGATGTTTCAAATATTTTAACTTGCAAAGACAAGTTGAATCTTTGCCTTTGAAATGTATTGGGGATGATGAGATAACCTCATTACATAAAGATCCGCTGGTTATAGCTTTGAGAATAGTTTGCGGTATCTATAGAATCTTGATCGACATTGGAAGCTCCGTTGATTTGTTATTTTTAATAACCATGCAAGCAATGGGAATCAAAGAGCATGATATCATAAAAAAGAAAAGGCATTTGGTCAGTTTTAATAGTAGTACAACCTATGTTGTAGGAACAATTTTTCTTTCTGCAACAATCATAAGATCAGTTGTTATACCAAATTTGTAATAGTATATGCATCAACTTATTATAATACAATTCTAGGCCGACTATAGATATACAAAATGAGAGTTGTGCTATTAACCTATCATTAGGTTATTAAATACTTAATAGAGAAATGAGTTAAAGAAATAAGAGGATATCAAGAAAAAGAAAAAAGTTGTTACAATTCTCCAAGAAAGCATGTTGAATCTCCTCGATTCGACCCTAGTCGAGGTTATATAGATAGTTCCATTAGCTCAAACACACAGAAATGTTGTCTCTTAAAGAAAAAGAATAATGGTGTTTGAAGATGAGCTCCAATTTGGAACTTGAATTTAAAATGCAATTAATAAGGTTTTTGCAAGATAATATTGATTTTTTTTTGGAAGCTCAATGACATGCCTATGGATTTTGCGATTATTAACAATCAACTTAATGTTGACCTTAGAATCAAGCATGTTCAACAGAGGAAAATAAAGTTCCTTAGAGAGAAAAATGATATCATTCGAGGACAAGTTAGCACTCTAAAAGAAACTGGTATAGTCATAAAGTGAATTATTGTTTGTTAAATGTGGTCCTCGTAAAAATGACTTGCGACTTAGCTCACACATGAGTAGCTTTTATTGATGTCAATGATCCATATTTGAAGGATTGTTATCCTTTACCAAGCATTGATCAACTTGTTGATGTGACATGAAGGTTTGGATTAATGAGTTTTTCGGACACCTACTTTGATTATCACCAAATTAGGATGCATGTTGATGACAAAGAAAAAACTGACCTTATAATGGAGGAAGGTTTGTTCTATTATACTAGTATGCCTGTTGGATTAAAAATGTTGAGGCTACATACCAAAGATTGGTAAATCAAATGTTCAATGAGTAACTCGCGCGGTAGAAATATGGAAGCATATGTGGATGACAAGTTGATCAAATCTAAGATCCTTGACTATCACATAAAGGATCTAGATGAGGATTCAGGGTCATAAGGAAATATGGCATGAGATTAAATCCCAAGAAGTTTTTTTTTTATGACCTTTGTAAAGTTTATGGGATACCTAGTTTCAGCTCGGGGTATTGAAGTTAACCCTAAAAAAATACAAGCCTTGATAAATTCACAGTCTCCTAATAATCTCAAAGGCATTCAATAGTTGAATGAAAGAATCACGACCCTCAATAGGTTTATCTTTAAATGTATGGACAAATGTCTTCCCTTTTTAAATTGCTAAGAAAGAATACTTACAAATATTGTAATCAAGAGTGTGAAGAAGACTTCCTTAAGATCAAACATTATCTAGACAACCCCCCAATCTTGATGAGTTCAATTTCTAGTGAGGTCATGTATTTGTATATGGCTGTAATTGGTCAAACTATAACTAGTGACTTATTGGTCAAAAGAGAAAAAAATTCAACACCTTGTGTACTATGTTAGCCAAATCTTGAGAGAAGCCTATAGAAGGTATCCAATGATGGATAAATTGGCATTTGCATTAAAGATGCCTATTCGAAAGTTGAGACAATATTTTGGTTTGCATATCATTATTTTCCTCACTTCCTACCCTCTCAATAATGTACTTGTAGGCTTGAAGTTTCAAGAATCATTTCTCATATTGCTATAGAGTTGTCATCGATCTTCTATAAAAGCACAAGTAGTAGTTGATTTTATGGCAAATTTTAGTACTTTCTTTGAGATTGAACATGAACCAAGTAATATCTCATGTGTATTTGCCATAGATAAAGAAGTAGAATCTAATTGGAAGGTGTATATTGATGGAGATAGTAATTTCAAAGGAGCTAGAATTGGGTTGTTATCATAAATCATTAATATAGAGGGATATAGTTTTAAATACTCTATAAGAATAGATTTTCAGGATACTAATAATGTAGCGAATATGAGGCTATGATATTTGGTATAATGACTTCAAAAAAAATGGAAGCAACTAGACTCATCGTGAATGGAGGTTCTCGTTTGGTGGTCAATCAATATATGGGTTCCTTTGAGGCAAAAGATGAGAAGATGAAGAGATACCTTGAAATATGAAGTAGGTATGCTTTGGGATGAATGGTTTTGAAATTGCACAAGTACCACGATCCAGTAATAATTATGACGTGCGAAATTGACACTAGTTAAGTTGTTATCTCGGTGAGAGGTTGGGATATAAATACAAGTCTAAGGGTACTAGATAGCTCATTTTGCTTCCAGAATTTCCAAGTCTCATTTGTGTGAAACTCCTCATTCGAACCCTAAACCCAAATCTCGTTATCTTTCAAAATCGATTAAGCTTCCCTTAAGACTTTTCATTCTCAACCACACTCAGACCTAAGAAAATATATTTTAAACACACTTCTCTCCCTAACATGAGATTATGGTGGAGGTGAGAGAGGCCACATCCACAATGCCTCTTTACTTTGAGCCTTTTACTACTCTCCCTCTCAGAGGATTTTGCTCAGCAAGGCTCTCAGGATAAATTATCTCGAGGCATTTCAAGTAGCTTCCATGATCAGAGAGGAAGACTTTGGCACTTTTTGCAAAAAATACAAGTTTCCCAATTATATTCTCCCTAGGGCTGCTTAGCTAGAAGAAAGAGCTTGTTTCTTCATCAAGGGGTTTTGCTGTTTTTATAAGAATTCATTGGAGTCTAGACTTTATTTTCATATTCCTTAGCTCCTTCGCAGCTCATGTCCAATGACTAGAAAACCTTGCTTGCTTTGACGGTCATGGTGGGGATGGTTGGCAAGATGTTGGCCTATGATGGTTTCAAGCTTCATGTACAAATCAAGGAGCTCAAGATAAAGGGCACTACTATTTACCTACTTTGCCCAACTCCAAGATTCTAAGAGTTCTTCCTCATGAAGACAATAACTATAAATCCAAGTTTTGTTTCGTTTGGGGAGCTTGGGAGAATCTGGAAGGCTTTATCGAAGTTGTTTCGATCATCCTTACTAGGTGGGGAGATGCATGTAATCTTGTACCCTTTTCTTGCTTTGGAATTCATTGTACTTTTACAAATTAGAATCGATTTTCACTGACTTTGATTTTCTTTCTTTCAAAAATAAAGTCTTTCTTTGATCATGCTATGAGTAATGCTAGCGAGGAGGTTGTGGTGGCTCTTCGCTTGTTTCCTCACAATTCTTTTCCATCTTTGGTCCAAGAAGCTAGACTCAAAGTGAGTGGCTTGTGGACACATATCTATAGGAAAGCTTGAGTGGCCTGCAGAAACATATCTATGGGAAAGCTTGTAAGGAGATTGTAAAGCTGATTATTTATTTTTTATGGAGTCATGATGGTGTCTTAACCATTTTACTGTCTTTGTGAAGTTCCTCATTTAGGTGGTACAGCTTCTAACCCTTTACTAGTGGATTCAGAATCACCAATTAGTGGTGATTTTGTGGTGGCACCTTTTAGGGCGTGAATGTCGATCAGGGAGGCAAAGGCCAAAGATGCCACTATGAAGAAGAAGGCTTCAATTAAGCTAGTTGTTAGCTCTAAAGATGGGGAGGGAACTCCAAAGATGAAAAAAGAGGTTTGCAATCTCCCTCTGGGTCTTCAGATGCTGGTTTCTTTAGTAAGAAGAGATCATTCGACCCTATGGATGAAGTTTTGTTGCTGCCCAGTTGGAGTGTAAAAAGAGGATGGCACGTGGGTCATTGGTAAGAGTGTCGCCAAGAGGCTGTGTTGTGAGAGGACTTCTCTAAGGAAGTAGCCCATGCTTTGATAATATCTCAATTGTCTCTACCAACTGCTGATAAAGAAGCTCTAAGTGGCTACAATCCTTTAGAACTTTACAAGTATCTTACCTAGAGGTTGGCTCTAGTAAGTATCATTCTCTTTTATGAGTATAGTATATGCTAATGTACTTCATATTCGCCCTTATATTTTGTCAATTGCAGGTAATGCAAAAAGTTTGTGTGGGTTGACACACTGAAAATCACGCAAGTATACTTGGTCGGTGTATAATTGATAAATTTTTTTAAAACAATGGTTGTCGTACCCATGAGGATTAACTTCTACCTTTAATCATTAGTTCGTTAGCAAATTGGCTAAAATTAGTAAACAGGGGGTTTAAAGTTAATTATAATTAAAATGACAAAAAGTAATTAGTTGTGAATTAAATTCAATTGCGAAATATATATTATCATGGGTTTATCTTTACCACTAGCCTACAATTTACCTAAGTATGTTATGGATAAAGATTTAATTTCTTGAATTTTAAATTACTATCGTAAACTTAAACATTTCTTGAATTCTTAAATTTAGCTTTAGAAGTCTATATATGCTTAAGACTTCCCATCTTTTCTTACTGTACAGTTGGTTAAAGATCTACTTATTAACCAACCCTAATTTTGAACAACCTAGAGATATGCTTACTAGGTTTAATTGACCTTTTGTATTATGATATAAAAAGATGATAATTAAACTAGGCAAGATTATAACAATCATTTAACCTTTAACAAAGACATTCAATCCTACTCATGACAGAAGCCATAAGGTACTATTTTGAATAAGATTATTAGTGATTACGTACTAACACCTTAAACTATATGTAGGCATAGTCATAAAATAAATTAGTTGATCACTCTAATTCGTACATGCATAGCCATGTCATTTAAACATAAAATTGAACACATCAAGAATCAAGAATTGAAATTAAAATTGTTTGTGACATTAATATAATTAAATCATAGTCTAGAGCTTAAAATTGCCAACAATCACATAATTGAAACTTAGCTAAACATGGAAAACATAGCAATCACAATTGATTTTATAGAAAATAAATGAGAAAAGGGAAGAGAAATCTTAGACCATTGTCTTCCAAATCTTGATCCTCTCTTAATTCTTCAGCCACCAAGTTGTGTTTTACAACCCTAATGAGTATATTTATACTCCTAATTAAAAAGGGAACTAAAAAAATCTAAGAATATAAAATTTGGGGGTTATTTTGCAAATTCAAAACGTTGTACCGTGGCGCAGAAAAGTTCATGCTGTGACATGCTATTACGTAGTGTCTTGTAAGCCCATCTGAGAAGTCTATGCCACGACACACTTTTTTTCCAAAATTCCTGAGGACTCCAAGAGCCTTATTTCGTAGCGTGCTTTTTTTCATGCCACGATGAGCCTACAATTTTCCCATTTTTGGACTTTGATCCCTTTGTGCTCTTTATTTTTTGCACAATTTTGTCTCTTTATGCTCCTTTTGTCCCCTAATACCTATATAACACAAAGTGAACATATAAAATGCGTAAAAAAAATATTAAATTAGTGTAAATATGTGGGAATTGACACATAAATAAGTGTAAAATGACACCAATCAACTCCACCACACCTACTCTTTATTAGTTCTCGAGCAAAGGCAAAACTTATTATCTCATATTATGTTTTCTAACATTTTATTTTAAGAGCTTAGCAACATTATGATCTCAAATTTTAACAAATGTTAGATATTATCTCTAGTCATCTCTTAGCTCTAAATACTATACAATAATCATGCTCAAATTGTGTGTATATGATTTGGAATCCATTAGCAATAGCCAAGTCATGTAACTTAAACATGTTATAATATTATTCCTCTCTATAAATATCTACTACACTTTTTGGAGTTTAGTTGGATACTATAGGCTTTTCTTTACAATTACATCTCTACTCACTAAAAATATTTTCTAAAATCAAAAGGTCTTTCATTTTGTTGTAATGTAGTTAGACTTGTTGGTTTATTCAAATGAAAGAAAAAAGAAAAAACAAATGTTCATGAATCCATGGACTAAGAGAAAGAGACCTATAAATAATATTATCCTAAGACTAAGCATGCCAATAAAATTGGGTCAAATTTCAATGTTTTGGACCCATACATCACTATTAACATATTTTCTTCTCTTTTGGTCAATCCTTTCCAATACAAAGCCCCTTTGAGTATTTCTTTTTATATTGTTCCCTTTTTTTGATATTATATATATATTTTTCTTTTATTTATTTATTTTTTAAATTAAAAATTAGTAGTAATATGGGATACATATTGACATAGGGGCTAATTTGTATGTATTGGACATTTAATTAATTATAGCACAATTGACACTTCTGAATCTTATTCTAGCATTTTCATAAGGTCCATTCTCTTTTTGTGCAACTCCACTTATTCTTGAACTATATGGCATGGCCAAAGTATTTGGTTCAAAGGGTAAGAAGTAGGTACAAATAATTGGCTCATGTAGGCTCAAATTGATTTACTAAAAGGATTGTCCTTGTAAGGACAACAATGTTAAGGGTAGGACAATTTAGACAAGTGATTAATCCTATTGCCTTAATCATTTTTTAAGAAATACAATTAGCATTCGCTTTGATAAACTTAAGAAATGCAACAAATAAATACTAAATATGCTAAGGAATACAATAAATAAATACTAAAAATGAAAAAAAAAATTATGCTACCTAGAGCATACTGATCCTAAAATATACTTAATTAATAAAGCAAAATGAAATAAAGATTTGATATGCTAACACTCCTTCACACCTAATTCTTACATTGTTCTTAATGTAAGCACATGCATAAATAAAATATAAAATAAGTAAAAAGGGAGTAGAAAATAAATCTGATAAGTTGCCTTCCACAAAGTGCTTGGTTTTAACGTCCTTAGCCGGATGCAGCTAGTCATCATCCAACATCGGCCCCATCGTCATTTGGGTACTTCATTGCTTCAAAGATGTTTTAGCGAATTATCTCCCCATCAAACTCAAGAGTAAGCTCTCCACTATGCACATCAATCTTGGTTTAAGTTGTCTTCATAAATGGTATTCCTAAAAGCAATGGTGTAGACATGTTGTAAGAGTCATCACTCATGTCTAATACATAAAAGTCCACTAGGAAGATATCATCTATCTACACTAAGACATTTTCTATAACACCCTTAGGGTAGACATTAGGCCTATCAACAAATTGTATAATTATACCAGTTTTTTTCAGAAAACCTTGATTTAATGAAGCATAAATATTATATGGCATGACATTAATAGACACTCATAAATCTACCATAGCTTTTCAAGCTTAGTGTCACCTATTCTTATAGAGATGTGAAACTAGTTGGGCCCCGGCATTTGGGTTGGAGCTTTCTTTATAGCACTATAGGCACATTTTCCCCCATACTTACCACTTTATTATCTTTTTAATTTGTTCTTGAATGTGCACAATTCTTTAAGGAACTTTGCATACTTGGGAACTTTCTTGATAGCATCTAGAAGTGGAATGTTTACTTACACCTTTTGGAAGGTTTCCAAATCTCCCTTTCATGTTCTTCTTCCTTTGTTTTCCTAAAATTGCTTGGAAAAGACAAAATAGGTTCACAAGTAGAAAGGGGAGGTTTAGAAATTACCTTTGGTAGCACCATGGCTTCTTGCAAGGTGGTCTTCTTTTCATTAAGCTTGGTGTTTTTGGGGCCTTGTTTGGGCTCCTATATATGCAAGAGTTGACCTCGTGTGGTGGCATATACCCAATGAAGCTTTCCCCAACATATGGACTATACAAAATAGTTTAATCACATGTAAATCCACTAAATAGTTTTAAATTCAAAGAAACGAAAGTTTTTTACCCCAAATTAACATGCATATTGTCCCCGATGTACAATAAAGCAAACAAAGAATGAGAAAACTCTCTCAAAACTTGTAGCTTTAAAAAATTTGATTTGTGTCACCTCTAAGCTTCAATGCTTCTCATTATTAACCTACAAAAATCAAACAAATTTATTTATTTGTACTTTAAAACTTGGGTTGCCTCCTAAGAAGCATTACGTTCAGGTCATTGACTAGACCATCCTTGAACATATCAAGGTGGATGATATAAAACATATTCCATGAATAACCGTTTAACGGTTTGTATGTTGGTTGGGTTACGATCATTAGTGTTACTCTTAGGGTCCCATGCCCTTTTCCTCTTCATAGAGGCACCTAGACCCTTCTTGAGAAAATGGAAGTCTCCAAAACCAAAATCTTGCTTAAAAGTCATATCAAATGGGTCAATTGGAACTTTCATTGTGAGCTTGCACTCTTCAAGTTCATTGCCAAAGTCTAACTCATAGATCATACTGGCATCAACGAGGAGGTCTTTGGTTCTTATAACCTCAAAGGTCACTAATCCACCTAAACTCCACATGGTCACTCATTTTCTTCTATATTGAATTTAAGTAACTCGGTAGCTTTGAGTTGTATCTCCTCTTCCTTAGGAGTCTTATTTTCCTTATCTTGAGCTACTTCATGATTCTCTATGTCATCCATAGAATTTTCTTCCAGTTCGTCACCGAATTCCTTTTCTAAATCTTTATTCCCACACACCACTTCTTCATCCTTCCTATCAAAGATCTCATAATCATGCTCGACTGTTTAGTCCTTGATCAACTCCTTCATAGAAGGCTTCTTTTCTTGTGGGAGTGGTGGTGGTTTCACATAAGTAGAATAGTCACCCTCTTGATTATAGCTCCAAGAGTAACTAGGTTGACTCCTTCAATCCGAATATTGGTGGTAGGAGTGTGATAGCTTCGGATTGGCGTATAAGTTATGGTAGGTGTGTCCCCCTCCACTCCATTCGTAAGTATGCAATAGATTTTGTAAACCTCTAGTATCTATGAAAGACCTCAACAACGAAAGATAGTAATGTCTTGTATTGTGAGATTTCTTAAGATACTATTCCATTCAATACAAGATATGAGGTTAGTAGCCTTCTTAAATGTCGTTCGTGCATCCTTGAGACTTTATATTCAAATGAGTCTATCACCTAACAAGCAAAACTTAAGAAAAACATGAAATACGAAAAATAAAAGAAATTATAGAAAAACTTAACTAAATAATGATAATAAAAATAAACAAGAAAATTCAACTAAAGAGCTAATAAAAACAAATAAGATAGTAAAAATAAATCAAACAAAATAAACTAAATAAAATAACAAAAATAAATATTTTGAATTTTAAAATTTTTTAATTTGATAAAAAAATATTCAAATTAGAGGATAAAGCCTTGTATCAATATTAATCATAATACACTATCAAGTTCCCCGACAATAGCACCAAAAATCATGCACTTGCAAAATTCTTGCCATTTTTGCAATCATATTTTCTGTATAGAAAGTCCACAGCAACCACTAATGTAAGTTTTAGTCCACCTCCATTATTCCTTGCAATGCAATCCTTTGCATCATTTTGAACAAAAAGAAATATGGCATATATGTTGTCACCAATTTCATGACGCCATGTACTAATATAGTTTCTCCTATCAATCCATATGTCTCTAATAATTCTCCTAATGGACTCCAACATAATGAATATTGGTTCATTCCAAGCATGCTTATTAACTTCACTATTGAATGACTCACACATATTATTTATTTGTATGTTATATAAACTTTCGGACCTACATACAAACATACGTACCACACATATTAGTAATTACTAAAGTGAATAATTAATCTAACAATAATTAACATAAAAATTAGCTTAAAAAAGATTTGTACCATCTCTCATTTGGCTTCATAGACAACCAATCATAAGCTTTATCATCTCCAGCTAAAAAATTGTTCATTCCATCTTCAAATTGTCTAGGTGTTGTCAACTTAGCACAACTCCAAAAATGTTCATGAAGATAAATGTTTGAACCCTTGCAATACTTTGTAAAATTTTGTAGGATATGTCATGCATAGAATCTGTGCTCAGCTTTAGGTAATCTACTTTTCAATGCTGTAGATATTCCAAGATGTTCATATGAAATTATTGTGCATATTTCACCTTCTTGAAATTGTAGGTCATTATTCATCAAACTTATAAACCACTCATAAGATTCCTTATCCCTTAATAGTAACCAATTCAGCAATGGTGTTTAGGTTTGTTCCCTTAAGCTCATTCACATACATACTCAATATTTCATATTGTTTTGAATTGGGATCCATAAAGCATCTTCTTTGCCCTCATCTTTTCCTTTTTAAATTGGTTATGAGTGACATCTATGTGATATCTCTCTTTGACCTTATCTTTTACATGTCTTCATTTAATCGATGAATTTTCTTTAAAATATGGAAGAAACTCTTGTGCTATAAATTTACTAGTAATCCATTGCTTCATGTCATAGTTTCTCACACAAGTATGTTCATCTTCTTTATGATATCTGGTGATAATGAAACTATTACATCCAACTTGTCTACTAGTTCTCATTATCCAATCACAACCATTTTTTGAACATTAACCTCCTCACAAGATCTACTCCAACAAACACCATTTCAATCCTCACTACCAAAAAAATCAATTATCTAAGAGATAATATACTTGTAATTATTTCAAGGACAAAACAATTTGTCCGCGAAAAGTAAAAATTTTGTTGCAAAAGTTTTATACTTGAAAATTACATTCAAGAACAAATTTTGAGACAATTTTTTCATTTTCAAGAACAAAACTTTTGTCTTTAAAATAACTCCAACTATACGATCTTCCTATTTTTGTGACAAATTTTGTGTACTAGAAGAGACAAAAAAATTTGTCCCTAATTCCATCCATTTTTTGGGGACAAAATCCTACTTTGTCCTTGTAATGCTTGAGACATAATTATTGTTATAAAAGGATCGACAAAATATTTTGTAGTCAAAATCATTTCTAAAACAAAATTGTAATTTTTTAGGACAAAATTTTTGTCCCAAATAATAGATTTGTTTAGTGTAATTGGCCTTTCTTCAACTATTATCATTTTTTAATGAAATGGTGTAAAATTGAAACTATAAATGATGGTTCTTTTAACCACACAAATCTAATGTCACTTTTAACACTTAGAATAAACATTTACCTTCTAAACAAATTGAAGAAGAATATAGCATAAGTGTATAACAATTAAAATTTACATTTTTAACACCTTAAACATGTCTTATGAATATGGTAACATACTCCATAATGTTACTTTGAATCAATAACTTCAATCAAAATATTGTTTGGTTAAGTTTGTCTTCAAAACCTTAATCCAAAACATGTTTTATTTATATCCTAATTTTGATTTTTAAAATTCAACTATAAACATGAACTTTAGTTTTTTGAATATTAAAACTATTTCAAACTGAAATCAAAACAAGTGTTAAACAATATTGAAGTTTGTTATTTCTGCACCAGTTAGTGTGTTATTTTGTTATTTTTGCCTCATTTAGTTTGTTATTTTGTTATTTCCTGCACTATCTGTTATGATATCACATTTATACAAACAAAATTAGTTACAAGAGACTTTTTTTTTTTTTTTTTAAAAAAAAGGGGCTCTAAAGTCTCATTCTTTTTATTAATAAGAGAAAACACACCCACACACATTTGGGTATGATTCAAACTTGGGTTCTTGGTGGGAAAATTAGGAAAGTGATTCTCAAAATTGAACACTTAGTTACAAGAGACTTAAAAACACCATTTAGTTACAAAATTAGTTCACATACATCACAACACACCTTAATACTATACACCACTAGTACTGTTATAAAAACAAAATTGCAATGAAATTAAAAACAAATTTTATTGCACCATCTTTAATGTTCATCATCTCCTTCCTCTAGCTTCCTTATTTTCTGAATTTTCAGTTCCGTAAGTGTTATGTTTATCATGGTAACAGAGCACTAGGGGATTGCTCTCCTCCACTTCCATGGCTACTTTACCAGCAATCACTGAGATTCAATTTGAATCTCAATCTTCATCTAATACTTGCAATTTAAATTATCCTATTAATCCCAATTTTAATGTAAAACTTGATGATACTAATTATCATATTTGGAAGGAACAACTTAAACATGTTATCACTGCTTATGGTCTTTAAAGTTTTATTGATGGTTCTGCTACTCCACCACCTAAAGTAATCAAGAAAGTGGTCAACTATGTAGATCAGACTATTGGAGAAACACGAATTCAATAACAAATTGAAGAAAATTTAGATTACAACACTTGTGATAGAAAGGATAGTGCAATGAAGAACTGGATATATTCATCACACTTGTAATTACCTCAATCATCTTGTTGCTAAGAATACTGTTTATGAATATTGGCTAGCTTGCAAAAATCCTTCACTGATGACTCATAAGAAAGACTAATGCAATTGAGGTGGCAGCTGCAAATAATGACAAAAGGTGCCGTGACTATGGAAGCTTATATTAATGCAACTATAGAACTTATTACGTATGTAATTGCAGATGGTGACACTATTAGTCCAAGAGAACAAGTGCTTTATGTAGAAAAGAAGAATGCAATATTTGGTTTGAATATTTCACTTACTTGATTTGCTTTGTACAGATTACATGAATTTATAATAGAAATAAAACGACAGAAAAGGATAATCATTAAATACAATGATTTCTACCATATTGAGAATGATCTCTACCATATTAACATTTTAAGTACTTTTCTATTTCAAAATGAATCTCAACACTCCCCCTCAAGTTGGTGCATACATGTCCCACATGCCCAACTTGTCTAAAAACTTTAAGAACACTCGATTTGAGACTGCTTTGGTGAGAATGTTAGCTAACTGATCTTCTGAACGAATCTTTGGTAATTCAACAATCTTTCCATCCAACTTTTCCTTGAGAAAAAATCTGTCTACCTCAACGTGCTCTGTACGGTCATGTTGAACTGGATTATGTGCAATATCACATGTTGCTTTATTGTCACAAAATATTTGGACAGGTTGTTCAGTAGGCAAACCCAAATCTTGTAAGAGTAGTCTTAGCCATAGTGTCTCACAAAGTACATTTGCTAAACCTCTAAATTCAGCTTCTGCACTTGAGCGAGCTACAACATTTTGTTTCTTGCTTCTCCATGTCACAAGATTACCTCCTACAAAGGTGAAGTAGCCAGAAGTAGATCGTCTGTCACCTTTATTACCAGCCCAATCAGCATCAGTATATGCTTCTATACTCTGATAGTTTGTGTTTTTGGTGAACAATACTCCTTTTCTAGGAGCAGACTTTAAATATCTCAAAATGCGAGTAACTGCATTCATATGTTGTTCTCCAGGATTATGCATAAATTGGCTGACAATACTTAAAGCATAAGCCAAATCTGGTCTAGTATGAGATAAATACATCAACCTCCCAACAAGTCTTTGGTATCTTTCTTTGTTAACTAGTACCTGGTTGGATTCAACACACAATTTTAGACCTTCTTCTACTGGTGTATCAACTGGTTGACACGCCGACATACCAGTCTCTTGTAGTAGATCCAAGGCATATTTTCTTTGAGATAAAAAGGTTCCATCATTGGATCGAGAAACCTCGATCCCAAGAAAATACTTTAAGAGGCCAAGGTCTTTCATTTCAAATTCTTTAGACAAATAACTTTGAAGAGCTTTTCCTTCTTCAGGATCATTTCCTGTTACGGTCATATCATCTACATATACAATAAGTATAGTGATCTTACCATGTTGTTTCTTTAGAAATAAAGTATGGTCTGAATTGCTCTGTTGATAGCCAAATTCTTTCATAGACTTTGTGAACCTGCCAAACCATGCTCTTGGAGATTGCTTTAATCCATACAGTGATTTTTTTAATCTGCACACTTTTCCATTATGAATTTCTGACATCTTACTTCCTGGTGGGAGATCTATGTAGACTTCTTCAGATAAATCTCCATGTAGAAAAGCATTCTTTACGTCGAATTGATTTAATGGCCAATCCAGATTTGCAGCTAGGGATAATATGACTCGAACTGTGTTCATTTTTGCTATAGGTGCAAAAGTCTCTGTATAGTCAATCCCATATGTTTGAGTGTATCCTTTTGCCACCAATCTTGCTTTATAACGTTCAATTGTACCATCTGCTTGGTATTTCACTGTAAAAATCCATCAACATCCAACAACTTTCTTTGTTGGTTGGCGATCAACAAGTTCCCAAGTCTTGTTCATTTGTAAGGATCTCAGCTCCTCATTCATAGCAGCTTTTCACTTTGAGTCAGCTAAAGCTTCTTGCACACTATTAGGAATAGATACAACAGATAATTGATTCACAAATGACATATTTGATTTTGACAAACGATGGTTAGACACATAGTGACTCATGGGATATTTTACTTTGCTAGAAAGTTCGGGTTCATATGTGGGTTTAGGAATACCTCTTGTGTTACGTTGTGGCAACTGTCTTCTGTTTGGCTCAAGAACAACTTTAGTAAACGATTGGTGTGATATATCGACAGGAGATGGAGCCATACTATCCAATGGCTCGATTTCAGGCTGAGAAGTACTCAGTTCATCAATGGGATGTTCATCACTGATTTCTTCAGTTATTTGGTTCTCATTAACATTTTGATCTAATGTCGTACCACTTGAATTTAATTCATTTATTGCTTGGTTAGGTTCAGTTTGTGAGTCATCAACAGTGTAATCCAATGCTATGCCACTTACATCTAGGTTAATCATATTTTGGTTTTCACATCCATCATAATCGAGAGTTTGAATTTCCTTCTGGTACTCCCCCTGAAATTCAGCTTCAGAAAAGTACATTGTATCTTCATGAAAGACAACATCCATTGTGACAAACAATTTTCGAGATGGCGGATGGTAACATCGATATCCTTTTTGATGACTAGCATATCCAACAAAAACACATCGTAATGCTTGAGGAGTTAGTTTTGTGCTTTGATGTTTGTGGAGGTGTACAAACACCACACATCCAAAGACACAAGGGGGTAAATTGGAGACAGTTGGGGCAACAACTGCATCTGTTAGGGTTTGGAATGGTGTTTTGAAATTGGTGGTACTAGAGGGGACCCTATTAATTAAATAAGCTGTAGAAGTGAGTGCTTCACCCCAATAAGACAATGGCATCTGGGCTTCAATTAATAAAGCTCGGACCATGGCCAACAAGTGTCTATTCTTGCGCTCTGCCACCCCATTTTGTTGCGGTGTGTAAGAGCAAGTTGTGTGATGAATCATTCCTTGTGTCTCCAAAAATTGTTGAAGCTCAATACTCTGGTATTTGATGAGTGCTCGAAAAGCACTAATATTTCGTGATTAATTGTGCGTAATTGATTGATATATAGATTTATTATGATTATTATTTCGATTATTTTCATAAATCTATCCATTCGGAGTCACGGGTATATTTTAGTGCATTTCAGGTGTTTTTAGCGTCAAATGAGTCAAATGATGAAATCACGCAAAGACGGGACACCTACGGCGCTCGGATCACAAGTTACGGGCTAATCAAGACAAAATATGTAAGCCTTACATATAGTGCCATCACATATGTAAGGGGGGACGTGAACAGAAGGAAATCATTGCGCGCCGCGGCGAGAGAATTGCATGCCGCGGCGTGAGGCTCTCGGGTTGAATTCTGGAAAACAATGAAGCATCGCGCGCCGCGGCGGGATAATTGCATGCCGCGGCGGGGAGCTCTCGGGTTTTTGCATATTTTTCAGAAATTGTGTTGCGCCGCGGCGGGGAAAATGCATGCCGCGGCGCGCCTATTCCTATGGCACATAGGATTCGTGTAAACCCTTACATCTATAAAAACCCCTTAGAGTCCCCCTTACATACAACTGGAAAGAACTTGACCAACTCATACACAACTCTTCCTCTTCTCAATTTTGCGACCCAAACACGACATTCAATCAGCTTTGAGAGCGTTGCCACACTATAACGAAGCGAGAGATACCATTCTAAGGATTCAAGGAAGCCAACGACGATCGAAGATAAAGCTTACGGAGGAGTACGTCAACCGATCCATAAGCGGTATTTAGATTTAGGTTTTCCTTGTTGTTATAGAATTAATTTATCTTCTCCATTTGTTAAAGTGTATGATCATATTTTATTTGTCTATGAATAACAATATGAACATGAGCGGCTAGTTTCATTATGGATGTTTAGTTTGTGTTGCCATGTTTGCTAGGATTGTGTATGGTGTATTTAATTGATTTATGAATGAATTACTTTTTGATTAAGAGCATGTTTAAATGTTTGATTATGAATAATCATGGGCCAATTTGATGTTCGTAGTTAGATTGAAAAATCTGAGAATTTAGTTATAGGAACGTCACCTTAACTCTATTCCGAAACACTTAATCAAAGATTCAAGTTAGTGACTTAGTCATAGCATTAATTTGATTGGCATGTTTTCCTTGCGCATAATTTGATTGCTACTTAATTTACCCCCGCCAAAGGCAGTTAATTAGTTAATCAACAAAGAGACCTACCCCCGCCAAAAGGAGTTTCGTAATTAAAAGGAAAGCTGGTAGTTTAGTTTATATAGGACGTTCATGTATCTCACCATACCTTTTCGATGCAAACATGGTTAACCAAGCTAAACGTCCATACATCCTCTATTGATATTTGATTTGATTGAATCGATTGTCTGATTGCCATCTTGATTTCGTGTGATTTTCGTATTATTGTTCTCGTCACAAAAACAAATACCCTTTTTACAGTTTTATTAGCATTAGGATTCTAGTTACTTAGAGTTTTAGTTTCACTAGAACTCTATTTAATTAGTGTTTTATTTTCATTAGAACTCCATTTAGATTAAAAAGCTAGTTATTTAAGACCACTGCAATTCCTTGAGAGACCGACCTTGGAAGTTGCTTATCACTTCACTACGAGTGATTCGTACACTTGCGAGTACACATTTTAACACATCAAGTTTTTGGCGCCGTTGCCGGGGAATTGGCGTTTTGAATAATTTTCTTTTTAACTTTTTAGAGTTTCTGATTTATTTATTTATTTATTTATTTTATTTATTTGTTTATTTTATTTATTTCTTTATTCAAAAAAAAAAAAAAAAAAAAAAAATCCAAAAAAATCAGAAAATCAAAAAATCAAAAAAATAGTGCTTAATTTCAAATTTCACTGCTACCTTGATCTTTGTTTGCTTTTTATTTGTGCATGCAGGGTAGGAGATCACTTAACAAGGAACTCTCTCCTTACATTGACAACATTCATAGAGTCAAACACCGATCAAAGAAACTGGACAATCAATTTCAAGAGGACGAAGTCCAACAACAATTACAAGCAGCAATGGGTGAAAACGTAGCTAGGCAAATGATGAACAAAGAGTTTGCAAGACCGATCATTGGGACCGCCACATCATGCATTCAACTTACAGAGGCGGCTAGGAATTATGAATTGAAAAATATTCATTATTCCATGCTTCCCTCCTTTTACGGTATCCCTAATGAAGATCCTTTAAATTTTATGCGTGAACTATATGCTACTGTGCAAACTTTTCCATTGCAGGGACTTAGTGAAGATCAACTACGTATGAGGTGTTTTCCATACACTCTCAAGGATAGAGCTAAGTCTTGGCTAATGACGTTGGCACCCGGTTCTTTGGTCACTTGGGACGATGTTTACAATAAATTCATGGGTAAGTTCTATTCCCATCAAAAGACATCTGATCTAAGAACAAAAATTGCCACTTTTTCGCAGATGGACGGAGAACCCTTCCACGAGGCTTGGGACAGATTCAAATTGCTGTTGATACAATGTCCACATCACCACTTCCCGTTGCAGTTACAGAATCAGTTTTTCTACGACGGATTGACACTACAATGCCAATTCACAGTTGACAACGCTGCAGGAGGAGCTATGGGTGAGAAAACAGCGGATGAAACATACGAGCTATTCGAGATGTTGGGAGCCAACTCCCAACAAAAGAGCGCTAGAGGAAGAAGAGCTGGAGTCCACGAATTAGGATCCAACAATGAAATGGCCATGCAACTTGCTGAATTGACGAAACAAGTGCAACTTCTCACAACCTCCAATATTAATCAAATGCCAAAACACGAGGTATGTGGAGTTTGTGGTTCATATGGACATGGTGCTAATGTTTGTTCTTTTGCAGGTGATCCTTACACAGGTACTACTGAAGAGGCGAATTTAATGCAAGGGTACCAACCTAGACCTAGGAACGACCCTTATTCAAATACCTACAACCCTGGATGGAGGAATCACCCTAATTTTGGATGGAAACAAAACAATAGCCAACCATTTGTCCAAGATCAAACACAAGGCCAAAATGTAAACCGACAATTTCCACAAAATAAGCCAACCGTAGAGGAAACCCTAAACAATTTTATACAATCTTGTAGTGGTAGGATGGACTCTATGGAAGCATCAATCAAAAGCGTGGAAATGCAAGTGGGGCAGCTAGCGGAGCAAATGTACAAACAAGAGACGGGAAAGCTGCCTAGTCAACCTGAACAAGCAAAGGCGATCACAGTTTTTCAGAATGATGAGGAGGTACTTAATGATTTACCTGATAATTTATCTGATAATTCTAATGTTTTG
The DNA here is from genome assembly GCA_029378325.1 of Elaeagnus macrophylla. Classification (NCBI taxonomy): domain Eukaryota; kingdom Viridiplantae; phylum Streptophyta; class Magnoliopsida; order Rosales; family Elaeagnaceae; genus Elaeagnus; species Elaeagnus macrophylla. The sequence goes on along the minus strand of CM055643.1, from coordinate 30,166,820 downwards.
TTGTCTAGTACAGGTAACTTTGAAGGTGAGGATTCAACTCTCAAAGGAGATGATGAGCTTAATACCAAACCAAATGAACTTCCCAAGAAAGAAACATCCAACATTTTTCGATTGCACAAGTCAATGGATCCATACCGACCACCAATACCACCAATAAACCAGTTTGAGGAGACAAATCAGAACTTTATCATCAAGAAGAATAGAAGCAAAGAGAATAAGATGTCAAAAATTGGTAGTCCAATAATCCAACCGCACTTACCTCTCAAAATGAAAGATCCAGGTAGTTTCCACATTAACATCACTATGGGAGATAAGAGGGTATTCGAGGCTATGCTAGACTTAGGAGCAGGTATAAACCTAATGCCATATTCAGTATACTTGCAACTAGGATTAGGAAAGCTTAAAGAAACAAGGATGACCCTTCAACTTGCGAACGGTTCTATTCAATACCCAAAAGGAATAGTGGAAAATTTATTGGTACAGGTGGACAAGTTTATTGTACCAGTGGACTTTGTGGTGCTTGAGATGGACAAAAATTTTCTTCAGGACAAGGAACATACAATTATTCTTGGTAGACCATTCATGGCCACGACCAAAACAACTATTGAGGTCCATAATAGGAAGTTATCAATGACAGTTTGTGGAGAGACTGTAACATTTGGAATTTTTCAACCCTCTCCTATTTCTTCTAACATTCAATCGCAGGATAGCATAAGTAACAGAATTGAGGCTCAAAACATTGGATGGAGAGGGAAGGACAAGCAGATAAATTTAAGTCGGGATGATGCCTACAAAGAACGCATTAAGCATTCTAATTACAAAAACTCGACTGGGAGGACGAAAGCTCATTTCAAGAAAGATAAGGGAGGAGATAAACAGTACAATTACATATTTAACCCCCCTTGACACGAGATCAGTCACGTCTTGCTAAGACGTTAAACTAAGCCCTTAATGGGAGGCACCCATTCGGTATCGTATCTCTTTCGTTGTCTTTATTTCTTTTATTTCTTTTTCATTTATTTTCTTTCATTTTTCATTTTATTTTTGATTGTTTAACTTAGTTTGATGTTTTTGTGTCTTCAATTGCCTTAGTTATAATTAAAAATTGGGTTTGAATGTGAATTGTGTGCATACACTTTGAGGTTCAATATATGTTCATACATTCTTCATCAGAGAAGCGAGGAACAGTGAACCGGAGCATAGCGAGTAACGACACAATTTCATACGAAAGGGGGGTAACTTCTTACACTTTTTCTTAATTTCTTTTGTTCTTCTTTTTACATTGAGGACAATGCAGAAAATAGGTTGGGGGTGGGAAGAATATTCCATGAGCATGAAATATGACCAATTTTAAATTTTTAACTTTGTCACTTGAATTGTTTTTAGTTAGTGTCGTGTCTACTTGATTCAATCCGAAAATCTATGATATTAACATGATTGTAATGACAATGACATATGAGAGATGTTAGATTTTTACCTAAGCAACGAAGCACATAAATGTTGGATTCATCTAATTTGAGAATTTTGTGGTACATGTGGTATGTATGCATGGTTAGTTTAACTATTCTGATTTGTGGAATGTATGCATGTTCATGATATGTTTTAAGTCTCAACAATCTCTAGAACTCATTTGAAAACACGTTGAAGCGAAATAATAGAAACAAACACCACTTAGAAAATGATTTAGGCCATCTTTGGACCGTTTGGACTTTTCATGCCTCCCCGCAATATTTTATCAATAGCACACCCTTGAACTCAACATTGACATACATTGAACTACCCTTAGTGATAAGAGTACTTAATGTAATATTTGATTTTCATGAGCAATTATGTTGTGTTTATCTTGCTTCATCACAAAAAAAAAAAAAAAAAAAAAAAAAAAAATGATGATGATTGAAACAGTAAGCAAGAATAAAAAAAGAGAAGAAAATCAAGCAAAAGATCCAAAGGACATTTAAATTGAAGGGAGGATGGAAAAGAACACTTGGTAAAAAAAAAAAAAAGGGGGTTGAAAATATGTTTGTGAAATAAAAGGTACTCTTATCATATGAAAACATCATTTTTGTACTTTCATGATCACACACCTAGCCACAACTTTACAAGCTTAATGAAGTCCTATTGATTCTAGGTAATTTAGTTTCTATATTAGTGGAGATGAGTTTGAAAAATGAGCATATGGAGTTTGTAAGTGCAAAAATTCACATTCATATTTTACTTGCACATTTATGAGATATTGAAGTGTAATCTATGAATATCATGCATGACACGGTCAGATAGTGTAACTAACGGGTTTGTGGTTTGATTGGTTGTTCAAAATTCGATTACCATGATGAGTTTGATGTTTGGACTGTTTTTGAGCTTAGGTGATGTTTAACTATTTCATGTATCATTCGTTATTAACAATTTTTGAGACGTATGCATGGATTGATTCAAGTATTGTTAGAGTCTTTATTAGTTTTGAGTCTTTATTTGTGTCAGTTACGATGTTTGTGGGTATCATCACTGGAAACCCTCACGAGACTATAACTCGTCCACTAGGGCCACCTAGGGGTTTAAAGGCTTGTTGCATACGCTAAATGCAACCGTGACAATCTACGGAAGTGATTTAGGTTAGGTTAGTTTATTTTCTTTGTTTTGATTTTAGTTTTTAGATCGCTTCACTTGCTAGAGACTAGCAAGAAGCTGGTTGGGGGTTGTGATGAGTGCTCGAAAAGCACTAATATTTCGTGATTAATTGTGCGTAATTGATTGATATATAGATTTATTATGATTATTATTTCGATTATTTTCATAAATCTATCCATTCGGAGTCACGGGTATATTTTAGTGCATTTCAGGTGTTTTTAGCGTCAAATGAGTCAAATGATGAAATCACGCAAAGACGGGACACCTACGGCGCTCGGATCACAAGTTACGGGCTAATCAAGACAAAATATGTAAGCCTTACATATAGTGCCATCACATATGTAAGGGGGGACGTGAACAGAAGGAAATCATTGCGCGCCGCGGCGAGAGAATTGCATGCCGCGGCGTGAGGCTCTCGGGTTGAATTCTGGAAAACAATGAAGCATCGCGCGCCGCGGCGGGATAATTGCATGCCGCGGCGGGGAGCTCTCGGGTTTTTGCATATTTTTCAGAAATTGTGTTGCGCCGCGGCGGGGAAAATGCATGCCGCGGCGCGCCTATTCCTATGGCACATAGGATTCGTGTAAACCCTTACATCTATAAAAACCCCTTAGAGTCCCCCTTACATACAACTGGAAAGAACTTGACCAACTCATACACAACTCTTCCTCTTCTCAATTTTGCGACCCAAACACGACATTCAATCAGCTTTGAGAGCGTTGCCACACTATAACGAAGCGAGAGATACCATTCTAAGGATTCAAGGAAGCCAACGACGATCGAAGATAAAGCTTACGGAGGAGTACGTCAACCGATCCATAAGCGGTATTTAGATTTAGGTTTTCCTTGTTGTTATAGAATTAATTTATCTTCTCCATTTGTTAAAGTGTATGATCATATTTTATTTGTCTATGAATAACAATATGAACATGAGCGGCTAGTTTCATTATGGATGTTTAGTTTGTGTTGCCATGTTTGCTAGGATTGTGTATGGTGTATTTAATTGATTTATGAATGAATTACTTTTTGATTAAGAGCATGTTTAAATGTTTGATTATGAATAATCATGGGCCAATTTGATGTTCGTAGTTAGATTGAAAAATCTGAGAATTTAGTTATAGGAACGTCACCTTAACTCTATTCCGAAACACTTAATCAAAGATTCAAGTTAGTGACTTAGTCATAGCATTAATTTGATTGGCATGTTTTCCTTGCGCATAATTTGATTGCTACTTAATTTACCCCCGCCAAAGGCAGTTAATTAGTTAATCAACAAAGAGACCTACCCCCGCCAAAAGGAGTTTCGTAATTAAAAGGAAAGCTGGTAGTTTAGTTTATATAGGACGTTCATGTATCTCACCATACCTTTTCGATGCAAACATGGTTAACCAAGCTAAACGTCCATACATCCTCTATTGATATTTGATTTGATTGAATCGATTGTCTGATTGCCATCTTGATTTCGTGTGATTTTCGTATTATTGTTCTCGTCACAAAAACAAATACCCTTTTTACAGTTTTATTAGCATTAGGATTCTAGTTACTTAGAGTTTTAGTTTCACTAGAACTCTATTTAATTAGTGTTTTATTTTCATTAGAACTCCATTTAGATTAAAAAGCTAGTTATTTAAGACCACTGCAATTCCTTGAGAGACCGACCTTGGAAGTTGCTTATCACTTCACTACGAGTGATTCGTACACTTGCGAGTACACATTTTAACACATCAGTATTCTCCACCATTGTCACTCCGAAGAACTTGAATCTTTGTACGATATTGAGTTTCAATCATTTTATGGAACCTTTGAAATAACGAATTCACTTCATTCTTAGATTTCATCAAGCATAGCCATGTCATCCTTGTACAATCATCAATAAACGTTACAAACCACGGTGCCCCACCCAAAGTAGTAACTTTAGATGGACCCCAGACATCAGAGTGAATAGTCATGAAAGGTAGTGGACTCTTGTTCAATCGTAATGGAAATGAAGCACGATGACTTCGTGCAAGTTCACAAACATCGCAATGGAAGCTTGAAACATCAGCTGCAAAAATAAACTGGAAAATAACCTTTTTAGATAGCCAAAGGAAGCATGTCCAAAACGGCGATGCCACAACCATATTTCTTTTCTCTTTTTTTCTTCAGAACTAACAACTGCCAATGTTTGTTGTGAGCTTTCAATACTCGTTGAGTCCAAATCTAAGTAATACAGTTGCCCTCGTCGAGTACCACAGCCAATCATTTTTTTGGTGTTGATGTCCTTAAACACACAATAATCAGGCCAAAAAATTACAACACAAGATAAGGCAGTGGTTATTTGAGAAACAGATAAAAGGTTATAATCTAAAGATGGAACAACTAAAACAGACTCCAATTTTAATGTATCAGTCAAAATTAAAGAGCCTTCTCCAATGATTGAGGTTGAAGTACCATTTGCAACAGAGACAAAATGATTGGTAGATGGTCGAAGTGATGAAACATGTCTAGCATCATTTGTCATGTGATCTGTTGCACCCGAATCAGTGAAATATTCAGAACCATTGGATCTGTGGCGGCTCACGGTGGGGGTCGATTTGGGTTTTGTGATTTCTGATTTGTTGGGTGTTGGTTGTAGGTGCAGAAGTTGGGTGGAGCTGGTGGTGGTTGTGGGCTGTTTTTTGATTTAGGCGATTTGGGTGGTGCTGGGCTGTCGGTTTGAGGTTTTTTTTTTTTTTTTTACAGAATCCTAATCGGCTCTGATACCATGTAGAAAAGAAGAATGCAATATTTGGTTTGAATATTTCACTTGATTTGCTTTGTACAGATTACATGAATTTATAATAGAAATAAAACGACAGAAAAGGATAATAATTAAATACAATGATTTCTACCATATTGAGAATGATCTCTACCATATTAACATTTTAAGTACTTTCTTATTTCAAAATGAATCTCAACACTTTATGTTCTTGGAGGTTTAGATATGCTTATACCTCCCTTGTAATAAATATAACAAATAAGAAGCATATACCCATCTTGGATGAAGTTTTCTCAAGGATGCGCGCCTATGAGCAGCAATTGCAAAGAATGAATATGCCAGATCTTCAACTTGTTCAAGCTAATCTTGCAAATTATTATGGAAGTATTGGTCTTCTTTCCAATATTACACTGTTTGCAGCAAACCAAACCCATTCCTTTATTTCAACTTTTCCTGCTTTTAATGACCTTAATATACCTTACACAGCTTTACTAAGAAATAAAGTTCATAATCAAACAATGACATCACAACCCACTTTTACCTACTCACCTGCGACCTTAATTGAATTGTGTCCAGTTTTAGATCCTCCATGAAATACATTTTATCAACATCAGGTTCTAATGCATCTTCATCCTCATCGGATCCCTTTGTATCAACATTTGCATTTACATCAGTCATCAGTCATGTCCTCATTACCATCACCCCTATCTTCATCTTTATTTTCCAAGTTGTAAGTCATGTAAGTTTCTTTGTGTCTATGTCGGCGTTCTCGTTTGCAAAATCAGGAATCTGTTTATTTTACTTAATATTTTGTCCACCTCTATGTACGATAATTTGCTTGTGATTAGTATCGCACACACTCATGTAGTTCTTAACACTAATGTATGTTTGTATAATACACACACAATGGAGTGGTTGGGAGCATATTTATTACATGTTAAAATGTAACGTTGGACCTTGCTGACATCTTGTAGGGCTTTCGCTGAGGTGGTCAAAGAAGCCTCGAGGAGATGCATGGTGAAGGGTCAGCGAGGGTCTTGGAAGCTAAAAAATTAGCTATAAATACCCCCTCCTCTCTCTTCTTAAATACACCTTCAACACATCTTTTATCTTCTCTCTTACCTCTTTCACATATATTTCTCACACTGCATTTTTGGTGTTGCTTATTTTTATAACATGTGAAAAATATATTTTGGTGTATTTGAAAAATATTTTATTTCCCGTATTACTAATATGTTGAGTGTGTTTTCGTATTAGTAATTTGAAGGTGAGTCGTTCATTTGAAATTTAAATATTTTCAAAAGGTAATTTCGTAGTTTTAAAACATCGAGTATTTTTTTTGTGCTAAATTACGTGGTGGTGGTGGTAAAGTTTATTAAACTCTCTTATAAATGGAGTATTCATAATAACAATACATCGAGTGTATTTTTATATTATTATTAACAGGTGAAATTTTTGTATAACATACATCAAGTGTATTTTCGTATTATTGATATGAGCTGTTTTATCCTAAAATTATATTTTTGGATAAATTGCATATATTGTTGTACACGCATATTAATTGCAGGTATTTGCATCACACTGCATGGTGGTATGGTTTTGGAGGTGAACCGAATTTAGTTAAGATCAACTATTTGGATGTTATAGGGTATATCTCACTCACCCTCATTGCATTTGAATCCTCAACAATTTCATATAAACCCTATTATTATTAACTCTAAAAGTCATCAAAAAAAAAATCTAAAATTCTCATAATCTAAATTAATTTCCTAACAGATCACTTTTAAAGTCCAAAATCTCATGTTCACAAGCATACAATAATCACAATATTGCAAATAACCTCTTCTATAAATCCTATTATTATTTTCAATCACAAACCCACTTCTTATATGTATCTTCACGTGAAGTAATGACTCAACGAGGCTGATCAATTCAATTAAAATAAAATAGTTAAAGAGAGCAAAACAAAATTAAAAAAATAAAAAACAGTATCAAAAAAAAATGCACCACTAAAACACTATAACCAGGAAAAAAAAAAGTATCAAAACCAGTATTAATAATTCCACATTTTTCACTTATATATTGAGATATTTAAATATCTCAATCAAGTTAATTGAGATGTTTTTCTCATTTTTGTAGCTCTAACCAATGTTAAGATGAGACGTAGCATTCAAAAGTCAATGTTTTAAAAAACATGGTTAAATTCACATATGGGTGAACACTGCTTCATTTAAAATTTTAATAATATCATTGTCAATGTACTATTCTCTGATGTAAGCTCTTCTTATTTGCTTAATAGCCCACAAACAAATCCACAATTGCAACAAGAAAGCTTGGTCTTCTTTTAAGACAGTTAATGCATTGTTAGCCCAAAAAAAAAAAGACGGTTCATGCATTTGTAAATAATAAAAAAAAAAATCAATGAAAAACAGTATACTCAATGGCTCCGTATGCCCTAAACCATACAACAACATTAAATAGAGGGAAAAAAAAATCAATTTACAAACACTATTAAAAAAAAAAATATCCGAACTACTAAAACCTGTACAATCAATAAAAAATTTAGGTAAAAGTACCCTAATACCCAAATGTTCCCTCCCCATGCTACAATCACAATAAATTAATGCGCAAAATTACTACAATACAAAATGTTTCTATTTTTCATAAAGCATTGTCCCCTCGCCATGCTTCAATAACAATAAAACAAAATATAACTAATTTTCAGCTATACTATTAGTTCGGAGACCATTAAGATTAAAGATTCTTATCGTATGTTGATCGTACTTCATCAATGGGTTTCACAATGGACTCTTTCATTTGAGTATTATCGTGATCGTCCATTTTACTCAAAAGCCATCCCAGCCAAAAGTGAAACCCAAACTTTTTCTGCAATATTCCTTCTTTGTACCAAACTAGTCTGCAATATTCCTTCTTCCCCACAAAAATCGAACCTTATTTGATCAGATCCCTCTCTCTTGCACACCTTTGTGCAAACCCTAGCCTCTTTTGTGTTCTCACCCAATGTTAAGCAAATTTTGCTTCTTTTTTCCTTTTTCGTTTCGTATTATCTATTACCAACGGGAAAAGAAACAATAAAAAATTAAAAACACCAATGGGAATTAAAATAGAAGATGTTCTCTAGCCATTTTGCCCATGCCCAAATACTTATATTTGGCAAAAATTTATTGTTTATGATCAATACTAGTTAAAAAAGATCAAATTAATTTTTTTTTAAGTTTTATTGGTATTAAATTTGAAATATTTTAAAATATGCTTAATTTTGGCACTTTTGTTAAAACATAAGTATTACAAAAAATACTAAGCCCTAACAAACGCATTTTTAGTTATGTGTAATGCCTAATTTGAATGGTGTTACAATTTAAATATTTTTATGAAATTAAGATACCAAATAACCACAATACAATAATTACAAAACTAAATTTGAATCCAAGCATTTTCCCACGTAGTGAATATATTAAATAAAATAAGAACCGTGAGGAGTGAGGACGGTAAGGTGACAGACATTGCAAATTAATTACATTTACCACCTCGTTTTAAACTTGTACAATTGGAGTACTTTGCTTTCACAAATATATATATATATATTTTTTTTCATTTTTTGCCATTTGTTTTTAATAATGAATTTGAACGAGAAAAGTGTCCCAAAATGACCAAAAGAAATAGGGAAAAAATGTAAAATAAAGTTCACTACAAATAGCAAAAATGATTAAAATGTACAATTTGTGTAAGTGATGTACGTCTGTGAAAGTAAAGTAATAACAGGTACACTTCTATAAAAGGAAAAAAAAATCATCACTTTGAACCGAACCACCTCCTTATAAGTAACAGTCAACTGAACCACTTTTTATGAACCCTTACTATCCATGAACATGGAAAGACAAGATAACATAATGCCATGCTCTTACCACACTACTCCAAACCAATCTTCATAGTTTGACACTTTGGCGGACTTACCAGCCTTGCGAAAAAACAGAACACACTTTGTATCTCTTTACAGTACAAATAAGGAAATTAAGTTTGTTTCTAAATCTCAGAAACTTACTTTACAACCCAATTCAAAATTTTACATCATCTTTCTACAAGTTGCAAATAATGTGCTTGCAGCTAATAAAAACAGAAAATAAAATGCTGAAACCGCAGTGACACTACCCTCCATTGATCTCTCTCACAGAAATGCCCAAGGCACAATGTTTCCTTTCTTTCCGAGCAAAAAGAAAATGACCAATAGCCCAAGGCACAAGGCATCTTTTTAAACTGAATAATGAACGAAATGACCATTCAGTAAATAAATTTCCAAAATGTATCGAAACATAATGGAAAACTTTAACCAGGACAACTCATATTTCCATACCAGGGAATTATCAACACCATTACTGCCAGCCATACTGTTGATTGCGGTTCCCACCCAATCCACGACCACCAGTTGAACCACCATACGGACCATTTTGATTATAGTTTGGACCGCCAACTCCATAGCCACTGCCTGCTCCACGAGGTCCGGCACCAGGCATGCCACCTGAACCATAATGTCCGCCACGTCCTTGCGGAGGAGGGTATGGACCACTATTAAATCCACTACCTTGTCCACCACGACTTGGGTGGTTGTATCCTCCACCAGGGTTTCCACCTGAAGGGTACCTCCCTGGCCCACCAGAGGAGCCACGAGGTTTCCCATAGTGATGGCTGGGACCTGCAGCAACAGAGGCCTGAGAACCATGCATAGGTGGATTCGGACCTGGCCGCATTTGAGCATGTGCTTGGCCTGATTGTTGAATAGGAGGGAGTCGGGAATGTTGCTGTGGGTGTTGTAGTTTCTGCCGTTTAGCTGTTTCTTCATGTTGCCGTTGCTGTTGGCGCTTTTTCTTTGTTTGGAACTCGTGTGATGATTCATATTTGGGTAAACTGTAAAGATATGGTTTTACAAAGAGTAAAATGTCTAAGGGAGAATGCAGAAACTGCACATCAGAAATCAGAAAATAACCAAAAAGTTTAAACTTTTGTCTCAAACCTCTTGGGGTCACAAGGCAATGGGTCAGCCCAGAAATATTCAGCATCAAGGGCATCCTTTGCAGATATCCTCTACAATAGAACCCATCAAACATATGTTGGAAAACCAGTTGCGACAAAGGCCCAAAATCAATGAGGTCATATATAAATTCTCAAAAACATAAAACCAAATTGAATAAAAATACAAAACGCCATGTGTTAAAATAATAAACTGCGTTTGTGAATTATTCAATCATTACTGTTTGGAGTAAGAAAAGCCTGCATGCCACTCATTATGCAGAAACTTTAGAGAAAAGACAGATATGGAAAATAAAGACCTTTATGATTCATTGTAAGAGCAAAGGCATTCATTAGTCCGGTTCTTGAGGTTGACATCAAATTTAGCAACATCAAGAAACATCATTAGCAGCAAGATATTAACATTAGCCTATTTTAGAGCTTCTTGCCCTTTCCAAGATAAAGTGCTCTGCATTTCCATGCAAGCATGCGATGTGGAATGGGAATGCTATTAAAATATTATATTTGCAAGTCAAACAGCTTAATCCCAAAGCAAATAACAAATACAAATTTAAAATCAAACTGATACATCAAAAAGGCTATCAAACTCAGCTTACATAGGAGAAAATAAAATGCAGAAAGCAGAGGAGAAAATGAAAAATTTCTCGGATAAAAGATACCTGAGAAGGGTCAAGAGTCAACATCCTCTCCAACAACTCCATAGCATGCCTGTCAAAGCTAAAAATGCAGAAAAGACATGCTAACAAAGTTATTAAGAATCAATTCAAGGATTAAAGTATCAATATTTACGAAAATATCAACATTTTAATTTATGGAAATATAGAATATAATATTGATCTCAACAAAATTTCTATAAAAAATTATAAAAATGTAAAACTTCATTCGGAAGTTCAATAACAATGGAATATACTAAATTAAACAAAATTAATACATTTTTTATGTTAAAAAGCAATATTACACTTCATAAGAGTAATTTTTTTATCATAAATAAATTTGCATATAAATACCAATAGTTTCAAACTTGAGGCAACATAATGTATATGTTAATTCAACACACACACAAAGAGAGAGAGAGAGAGGAGGCATAAGAAATGAGCTGATAGGAGAAATTAATTCTGTTAGGGAAGAATACTATGGTCAAGGTGTGAAGGAAAAAAAAAGGAGAAAAGGCATTCTTTACATTAGCATAGACTTTTTTATATTAAACTATGACTAGGCATAAGAAACGAGTTGATAGGAGAAATTAATTCTGTTAGGGAAGAATACTATGGTCAAGGTGTGAAGGAAAAGGGAGAAAAGGCATTCTTTACATTAGCTTAGACATTTTTTATATTACAATATGACATAACCACAACTATAGAGCACTTCTGTGTATAAAAGAAGACGATTTTAAGAAAGAGATACACATCATTAAAAAATTAAGGCAGTTAATAACATATAGAAATTTGAATTAATGACAAACGATTTTAATTTGAGAGCTCAACTAAAACAAAAAATAATAATTTGAGAGCATACATGAAAGCTATAAAATCTATTAGGCTTAAGATATATGTGTGCGTGCATATATGCTAATAACACAAATCTGCAATCACATCAATTATGGTGCGTTCAGTGGTAAAATAAATTTGAAAATTGAGAAGTTATTCACTTTTAAAGAAAATTTTGACATGTGGCACGTTATAATTGAAGCGAGTGTAAATTATGTGCATTTAGCATAAGCTAATAGAAAAAAAAAAAAAAAAAAGTTAGCAAACCTGTTGAGCACATTTTATCAAATATTTAAAAAAGTAGCACCATCAAAGCTAGAAGTGCTCAAAACTAAAGCAATTTTTCCACTGATAATATCATGAAATATGCGGTATTTTTGTGAAATGTTAACTTAATAAAACAATATATTACTGATGTGCGTTATAAAAGCTGTTGAGCACATTTTACGGAGAGTACAGAAAAAGAAACAGCGTGCTATATTCTAAAATTTACAATTTTTTCACCAATAATATCACGTAATATCACCATATTTTTGTAAAATGTTAACTTATTTTTGTAAAATGTTAAACTTAGTAAAACAATACAATACTGATATTCAATATTTCAGAGATAATTTTAAAAATATCTGAAATTTCACAATAATTTAGCCAAAAACATATTACAAGCAGTTAACGTATCGAGAGCCAATGAAATACAATATTTTCGGTGATATATCGCAATATTTTAATCACTGATCAATACACACCATGTATTTTAGTTCTAAAAAGTGCATCTTGTAGGACATATCGAAAAAATGTTACTGAAAGTGTTACTTACTTTCTGAAAACCTCCCTAAGACGTCTCTTCATTGTTCTTGTTGGCTTGAAGTTGTTGTACCAAGGAATTTTGGAAACACCCGGCCAATTAACCTCATCTGGAGCTCCACATAACTCAAAAATTTTATTTAATTGTTCCGGCTGCAATAGATAAAGAGAAAAAAAAAAAATTAAATAAACCATAAGAATCAGAAATATAAAAGGGAAAACCAAAAATATGTATCAAGCTGAATATATATACTTTAGCAGAATAAAGAGCTGAATAATAGCAAGCAATTCGAGAACTTCATTTCACAAGTCAATGGAACATGCATAATAAAAGAGAAAGAAATTATAGAATTATAGTCTACCATATTATTAGTAGGAGGCCACATACTCAGACCAGTCAAAGAATTAAAGAACATATTACACTGTACCTAAAAGATATGTAGCAAGAGTAAAAGGATTTTTGTTGTTTTCAAAAGATATAACAGTCAGTAATAAGGGGAAAAAAGTGAAGGAAAAAAATATGAATTGGCATGAAGAATTCAGGTCAAAGACATTGGCTGGAGTATGATGCAATCGAAAATGTATCATAAGACAATATTTTTATGAACACATATTCTAAAGACAATTTCTATATCTCACATTTAAAAAAAATTTCTATCCATCTATACACGCAATCAAAACTTTTTAGAACTCTTTTTAAAAGGGTAGAAATACTACTCAGATATTGCAGTAAGACATGGCTGCAAAAAACAGAAGCTAGATTAATTGCTATGTCCAATCATCAAGTAGAACCCATTTATTCAATCTTATGACATTTATCTACACAAACATTGTTTACTGGCTTAACCAGAAAGCATCCAGCTTAACACAGCGTGTAACCCAAAACTATGACCAAGTATACAATCTCAACTGTTAGTTTAAACCTTCAGCAGTCGGTCAGTTATAATCCCCACTACAACCTAAAACTAACATGGTAAACCAAAACTCCATCTCACATCTAAAGCATCATTTCTTTGCCAATATGAAATCTAAAATTTTGCTCATACAAGTATTAGCAACAAATCATCACCTTTGTGCTCAAAGCCTCAAATACAACTGCTAGTCTCAGCTCATAGTGCTTACCTCATCTTTTCCAGGGAAAACTGGCTTCCCATGAAGAAGTTCAGCAAAGATGCAACCAACAGACCACATATCAACAGCAGGGCCATACTTTGTTGCCCCAAGTAACAGCTCTGGAGGTCTGAAAAAACAAGAGGATCAGGACTAATTACAGGGAGTCTTTTTCCCCTTTTTTTAAGAATAGTTTGCGGGTTTTAGAGCACCATGCATGCCAACAAGACATGTATTTCACATAAACAGTCAGAGGCATCCATCCAACAGTAATTTACCTATACCATAAAGTAATAACACGATTAGTAAGATTAGCATTGTGATCATTCGAGAAAGATCGAGCAAGCCCAAAGTCAGCAAGCTTGAGATTCCCATCATTGTCTATAAGAAGATTGGAGCCTGCACCATAAACATGAAACCAAGCCTAAGCCCTCATAATTTATAACTCTCATTAAATGATATATTCCATTAAATACGAACCTTTTATATCACGATGAAGCACCTGATTTACATGACAATAGTGAAGCCCAGTTAGCAGCTGTTTCATGTAGCACTGCAACAACAAAAGAAAAGGGCACATGAGATAGGCTTTTCAGTCAGGCATTACGTTGCTATTGCTTAAATAGTTAAATAGGCTAACAAACTTCTTGCTTCTGATACCTTAATCTGGGGAACTGAAAACCTCATTCCAGGCCGATCAGCAAGGCCTGTTAAATCATGATCCATGTATTCAAAAACCATGTAGATGCCGCCTTTATACTTATTTCCATCTGAAATTCCAAGCAATATAGATGGATTCAGCGCATATCCAGCCTCAAATATGAATATATGCCATATTGAAAATAAGAAATGTTCAAACAACAATTATATAGAAAGAGCCCTAGAGGAACATTATGAATGAGACAAATCTAAAGTAAATACAAAAAAATAAAGTACTTGCCTGGCCTCCCTTGTTCTTCCTCAGGTCCTGCCAGAACAATTTCACATCATTGGTACAGGGAACAAATCATATACAATACATACAATTATACAACTATATAAATGACAAATGATTTGTTACAACAATACCTTGAGATGTCACAATCTCTTTCAATTTGATGACGTTTTCATGATGCAACTTCTTTAGAATTTTGATTTCACGTATTGCAGTTATGGGAAACTGCATAGACAAAGAACATTCAAATTTCTCAGGGAAGATGAAAAAACCTGACTAATGATGATAGGAACTCTTTCTCCAATACCATAAAGCCAATGGCTTTGCCTTTCGTATTTGGATTCTCAATACCACCAATGAAAAGATATCTTAAATCAGAAAAAGGCTTATCCGTAGAGAAACAGATAAAGCAGTAGATAAATTGTCAATAGGGCAATCATTAGAGCATGTACTTAAAATAGAGAACGGGGGAGAAGGGAGAGACGGTAAAAAAGGAGAGTTGAATAAAATTCAAGGCATACCCCTTCTCTCTCATTGTCCATCCGTATTTTCTTTAAAGCAACAATTTCACCTGTCAATTTTTCTTTAGCCATGTACACTTGACTGCAAATCAAAAGTATGTTTTTTGATCAGCAATAATGATAAAGATGCAATCTAAAACAAGGGATTCCATAAAAATATATCATAAAAAATGTCAAAAAATACATGTCAAGGAGAAAAAATCAAGAAAAACTCCATTGTTTAGTAGCCCGTACATTAATATGATGTAGAACACGATAAAACTAACATATATTTCATGATATTATTGAAAGGGCCAAAGGTCATAATCTGATGCAGGAGCCCTGAATCATAATCACATTCAAAGATCTAATGAAGTTTAACCTTAAAGTAACCTAAATAACTTTTTCTTAATATCCAAAACCCTACATAGTTAATTTCTTGCAAGCCCATGCCTATACTAGGTAATTCTTGATAAAAGTAACGGATGTTAAAGATAGTAATAGACTAAAAGTTATTAGACACAAAAAAGGTTCTAGCAACTAGAAAGTAAAATAAAAACTACACTAACTAACCCGTAAGTTCCTTCACCAATTTGTTCCAATTTCTCAAAGCAGTCAACACTTCTCGATCCCCACGAAGGGGACTCATAGAGATTTAGCTGCCCAGGGGCCGCTATTGCCATTGTCAACTGTCTTCCACTTACGTAATCAATGTCTCTGGACATAATTTCCATTGTCAAAAAAGCACAACCAAGGCTTAATACCTACATTAAATTGTACATTTCATCACGAACTTACCTGATTAAAATCTTCCAGTATACAAAGGTAATGTAAGCAGCATCAAAAGTTCAAAAGGCTTGTAACACCTCCACTCTGTTCCTCTGATGGACCTTACAAACTCCAAGCACGCAGCAGTTGCACTTTTGCATAATATAGAACCATAAATTTTATGATCCATTTTGATGCTATGTAAATACAGGAATATATATAGACAATATTTTTAATATCTAAATAATGGTGAATAGCTAAGGGGAAAAAAAAGGTTCCCCACTCAACCTAATACGAAAACTTGAATTAGTTGAATGTTCCATATCAGATTACGCAAAAACAACTAAAAAAAAAGCTTTAAAATTTCTTATCTGCACCAACATGTGAAATAAGTTGGGAAAAGGGAATTAAAATCATTACCCATCCCAATTCAAGAAAATCAGCATCAATACACCGATAAATGAGACAAGAAAACTACATTATGAAACACAGAAAGAAAAAAGAACGAACAAAAATGAGCTTCAATTCGATTCCAGACAACCAACAAGAACACTAATCACTTCTCTCGCTAAGAGAACCAACTAGGATGAGCTGCAATTCTATCTTAAACTAAGGAGAGAAATAAGAAAAATTAAAGCGAACCCAAATTAAGAACAGGAAAAAGAAGATGACCCACTTGCTTTAAAGCTCGAACCGTTGAATGGACGCCGATAGAGTTATGTGTGGAGACAAAACCCTAATGTTGCTGGAGGGGACGAAAACGGCGAGATAAATCGAAGGAGTAAAAACAGAAATGAGCACACTAACTTGGGCTGATTTTGGACGAACTCACGGTAGGACTTATTTGCCCCTACGCGCCAGGGACGGTTATTTTTTGTGATTTGTTTGTTTAATTGCTCGTCACCCTGAAGAAGCTATATGAATGGATTTTGTTTTTATACTTGGTAAACACTATAGCTATGTCAATAATGATGGTGTTTTGTTTTTATAATTTTTAAAATCTTAAGAGGTTATTGATATAATCTTTAAGAGTTTGTAGATAGTTAAAAAAAAATTACAAGTGATTCATATAAACCTTTGTTTTGAATGATTTTATTTATTTATAAACAAACTGATCTCTAGGAAATAGAAAACTATCCGCTTTTTTCCATTTATTTGAATAAATATTGATATTAAAAGTATCAACAATGATTAATACTTGATACTATTATCAAAGGGGTTATTGTGTACAAATACAACTTTTGTATTTATTGAATTTATGACTTCGTAAATGTAACTTAATTGCTATCTATTACACGTTTGTTTTGAATGATCGATGAAAAATAATTATTATGTAAAATAATTAATGAAATGTAAATAGCATGCTCAATTGATGTATTTCTGTCCAACAAACTTCAGCTTTTATTCAATTTATTTATATTATACATTAAATTCTTGTTTATTAACCCTCATCATCTTATTTGCACTAATATTATAATTTTAGATTGTTTTGGATAATATATTAATTGGACCAAAATGCACAAATTTGATATATAAAAATAATTGATAAAATGTATGTGCTTGATTGATGTCATTTTTGTCCAACAAAAGCTTTAGTTTCTACCTTGTTTACTTGTACCAGATCCTTAACTTTTGTATATTGACCCTTATATGGTTTGCATTGATATTGTAATTTTGGGTTGTTTTGGATGATCTATTGGTTGGACGAAAAAAATGCACACAAATTTTTTATTTAAAATAATTAATCAAATAAAGTTTTGATTGATGCTTCAGTTTCTACCATGTTACTCATATCAGATCTTAAACCCTTGTTTATAGTCTTATCTTAATTGCACTGATCTTTTAATTTTGGGTTATTTTGGATGATATATTGGTCGGAGAAAAATAAATGCACAAATTTGATGTCTAAAATAATTGATTAAATGTAAAAAAATTTCTTTTGTTGTTGTTGTTTGTAATACAATGGTACTCTATCCTACCGCTTAGAATCAGGAAACAAATTCATTAAATCAAACCATGCCAATAATTGATCAAATGTAATTTATGTACGCCATTGATGTCATTTTTGGCATTTCTATTAACTTTATATAAAAATGAGAGTTTTTTTCTGTGATATTTATTTAATATATATTTTATTTGATGAATTTTATATATAAATAATAGTCATCTAATTAAAAATAACACAATTTTAAAAAAATTAATCAAACAAAATAAAAATTAAATAAATAGAATGAGATAAACTCTCTTTTTTTTTTTTTTTTTTTTATATCTATCTATCTATCTATTATTTATATACAAAAAAGAGTTTATTTTCTTTTATTTATTTATGTTTGATATTTTTATTTCTTTTAACTTTATATAAAAAGGACAGTTTTCTCCGTATATTTATTTGATATATATTTTGTTTTCTATTACCTTTATATAAAAATAAGAGTTTTCTCTGTGATATTTATTTGATATATATTTTATTTGATGAATTTTATACATAAATAATAACTACCTAACTAAAAACAATACAATTTAAAAAAAAAAATTAATTAAACAAAATAAAAATAAAATAAATAGAATGAGGCAAACTATCCTTTTATATATATCTATCTACCTATTTTTATATACAAAGAATAATTTACTTTATTCTACCTATTTGTGTTTAGTATTTTTATTTTTTTTTAACTTTATATAAAAGGGACAGTTCTCTCCATAATATTTATTTGGTATATATATATATATATATATATATATTTTTTTTTTTTTTGATGAATTTCATATATAAATAATAACCACCTAACTAAAAACAACATAATTTTTTTTTAAAAATTTAATCAAATAAAATAAAAATTAAAAAAATAGAATGGGGCAAACTCTCTTTTTATATCTATCTATCTATTATTTATATATAAAGAATAATTTACTTTCTTTTGTTTATTTGTATTTGGTATTTTTATTTATTTTATTTTATTTTCTATCTATTTGTATATATATATATATATATATATATATATATATATATATATATATATATATTATTTTTTTAAATAAAAAGTAAAAAGCTAAAAAAAATAATTGGTAATTTATATAATCTGACAATATATTAGTAACTAGGTGTTATTGTTTTAGTAGTTTATACGTATTAAGTTGTTGTCCATATTAAGTAACATATAATAAGAAATAACAAAATTATATATACCTATATAAAAAATAATATTGTATCCAATTTGTAGAAATAAAAAAATTAAGTATCATGTTATCTTCTAGAAAATACTCTTTACAATAAGACAATAAGCTTTCCTTATAAAAATGAGGCTTTTACAATATAATTGAATCTTAAAATAATTTTTATTGCCATTTTTTTAAACAATTTTATATTTTTACGATTCTTTGAATAGTAAAAAAATTATGAATTTCTTTATTAAAAAAATAAAATTTACAAATAATAATGTTAGAAGTAGGTGAAGTGAAGAGATAATAAATAAGTTAAAAAATATTGAATACATAACAAGAACCTAGAGAACAAACCTGAAATTATTATATACTAACTTCTTGATAGACATTATTATAATAAAAATGAAAATAAACTTCATAACAAGCATTGTAGAAAGTGAGAAATATAAGTCCCATTTATTTTAAATTAAATCATTTTTCTCTAGAGCTAGCTTTATATATATATATATAAAAAGGTGAATTGTTCTCTATAGAAATAACATTTATTTGATTTTATTTTGTTTGTGATTTTTTTTCATTTGATAAAATTATTTAGGAATTGATGTTAAAAAATTCTTAAAGAAGTAAAAAAAAATTATATATGATTTTTTTTTATTTTCTAATACTTTTTATTTTGTTTGATAATGTTGTTTTGGTGTTGACGTTAAATGATATATTTCTAATTGCAGAAATAATATTATACCTTATGAGTTTTATTTGTTCTTTAAATATGACTGAGTTGGTTCATTTTTTACTAAAAAAATGTAAAGATAACATAAATTTATACTTACATTTGTACCAATATTAATTATAATATGACTTTTTAAAAAAATTATTTAAAAGTGAATAACTTTTTCCATTTTTAAAATTATTTAACCACTTGTCACAACATAATTAATATGAGTGTAAATTTATGTATTTTAGTATTACATTTCTACCTTTAAATTCTTTTATCAAATCATTTTTTGTCACATTAAAAATAGGTATATATATAAATATTAGTTTAAGATTTTTTATTATCCAATTTCAAATGATATATAAAAGTTTAATTAGCTATTTTTATGATGACATTATCTATTTTAAAAATAATTTGTTGAAAGTAGAACTTATTTAACATTAAAAGTTGAACAATTTAAATAAATATATCTTTTAATATCTTTAATTTATTCTGTATAATCTCTTGCATTTTAAAAAAATATATATGACATAAATCTCACTTAAAAATATAAAACTTTTATTATTTGAATTTCAACAACAAATATATGAATACAAATTGTACAAAAAGAAAATATAAGAAAGGCATGTGCCCCCAAAACTAGTTACAACTAAAAAGCCTAAGACGACAAGGTAATTAGGCATTTTAGCTGAGGATTTATTAAAGAAAAATGCTTTCATCAAGTAATCCTTGCATCTTATATATATTTTTTGAATAGAAAAAAGCAGTTTAAGGAGAAACGAAGTAACGTCTGTTAATTTTTATTTACTCTAATTAATGTCTTATTTTGAGAGTATCAATAGTGGCTAGCATCTAAGGTTATTGTTAGAGAGGTCTTTATGCACAATTACGACATTTTTACCCCTTTGAACTTATGATTACATATATGTAGCCCAATTAATAATAATTTTGTGCATGTAGCATAATTAATTTATCAATTAAACTATCCAATATCAATACATTCATATCTTATATTGATACTACAAAATTTACTTTTTTTTTTAGCCCATCAATTAAATTACTACAAGTAAATTAATTATATATTGTAGTTATGACATATAACAAATTATATTTGTTAAATAACAGATATAGCCTTTGATTGCCACGTAAGCACTAGAAAAAAAATTACTTACATATAACAATACATAATTTAATTAATTTTATGATTATTTATTTATATCATATTTTTAATTTTATATTCAAATAATAATTAATAATCACTTATACATGTTGTATTTAGAGGTGTCAATTCATGCATGTTAGACTAGTTCAGACTAGCTCGAATTTAATTCGTGTCATAAATTGCTAACACTAACTCAAACTGAATTTAATTCGTATCATCAACTGCAAACTCTAACTTAGACAAAAAAAAATTCAAGTTGGCTCAAACTAGCTCATATTTTCATTTACATGTATTAATTAATCTTTTTTTTACCTTATTCAATCCGATATTAATTAAAAATATTATAATTTTTTTTTTATAATTTTTAATCTAATTATAATAATAAAAAATTTGATCAAATTTAATGCATTATAATAACATTAAGGTGGTGTTTGGTACACTATAATAGAATAAGTAATGTAATTAATTCAGTACATTACATTGTTTTGTTTGCCTAAATACATGTAATGTAATGTAATCAATTACATGTAGATAAGGAATAAGGATTACACATCCTAGCACAAGGAATGAGGATTACATTACATGTTTATGTTCTTGTTCCAGCCAAAACAACGCGTGTGCCAGCCCCTGCTCAACCGTCGCGTCCCGTTCCTACGCTGGTGTCGTCGTCGTCCCGTCCTGTCCAGCGAACCAAACATCGTCCAACTCGAGTCATCGTTCAGTTCACGTCCCGTCCAGCCTCCGTCCAGTCGTCGTGCGCCAGCCATCGCGAACTCCGTTCCAGCTCGCGTGCCTCCCTCGCGATTTTGGCACTCGTCTCTTCTTTTTTTTTTTAAATTGTATTTTTTTTGTTGCAATTGTATTTTTTATTAATTGTTGTTATAAAATTGAATTTTTTTAAAATTGTATTTTTTTTTTGCTGAAATTGTTGTAATTAAATTTATGTGATTAATTAAAATTTATTAATTGTTATGAATTGTTGAAATTTATAATTAGTTTTTTTTCTTTTTGTTGAATTGTTGAATTTAAAATAATTATATAATTTTTTTTCTATTCTATTACATTACAGTGGTCAAACTAAACACTGTAATACTGATTCATTTTTTTATTACAGTAACTAAACCAAACACTGTAATAGTAATATTGATTCCTTTACATTACATTCCATTACGATTACGATTACGATTACGATTACGATTACAAAATTTTGTTAAAAGTTTTTACAAAATTAAAAATTAAAAGTTTAAAGTCACAATTATATTACAAAATAACTCAATGAACCATTATATAAAATTAAAGTAAATGAATAGTTTAGACTTAAAACTTCATATAATTGTGATTAGTTATACAGAATATATTTGCAGATTATTAATAAAAAAAATGTAGCAAATTTTCTATAATATGAATTAACAAATTTAATTTGTAAAAAAATAATAGTAATAATATATAATAATAATTTGTTTTTCATGTTATCAGTATGATTCTAATCCAATTTTAATTTTTTTTTTTTGTATTATTTAAACTAATTTAAATTAAATTCAAATTTAATTTGTTCTTATTCAGTTCTTATTTTTAATTCGTGTCTAGTTTAAGCAGTTGTGCACAAATTGCCATCCTAACCGCACCTACATATATTACTAAAAAAATTTGCCACTAGATTGCCTACCTGTTGCTTACATGGCCTCTCTTTCCCCTCGTCTTCTCGTACGCCATTTCCACTTCAAACCAACGCAATCTCTTGCCTTTTTCTTGGGTCGTTTTTCTTGTCCCATTTGAAAGTTGAATCTGAATCCCTTCGCATAGCCTTCTCTGCGAATCGAATTCTTGCCATTTGAAGGTTGATGGTTGCTATTGATTTTGGGGTTTGATTTATCATCATTTTAGGGCTTTTTAATCCTTAAAGTTTTTCTTTTCTCTACAAATATCATGTCTCTTGCTTTGATATATTCCCTTTTTTCTTACGAGTGTTGAATTAAGTTGTTGCAATTTCTCTTTTATGCGAAATTAATTTGTTGATGATACGAACTTTGTATGTTCATAGTTAACAGCAATAGAGGCTTATCAATGAACTCTATGTTGTCGCTAAGGGCTTAGATTAATGGAAATGCAATGAAAATGGTAAAAGACTCCAAAATATCATCGTTATTATCATTTTTGGAAAGTCTTAAGTAGAATTACTATTATTTTATTTGTTTCTGGGATCTTCTTCACACTGTCAGTTAATGAGCTTGTCTTTTTAGCTATTTGAGCTTGATACTTTGAGTAGAGGATTTTCTGTTTAGGAAAATGGTAAGATAAGAGCTAATATTTGGTATAAAACAAATTTCCAAATTGTGTAGTTTTAATCTCCATCATGAAAGAAAGAAGTTATAGAACAAATTTTATTGGGAAACCAAAAAAAAAGAAAAAAAAAAAAAAAAAAAGAGCAGCCTCCAAACTTTATAATAACAAAAATAGAATTATTATGTTTAAATCATATATTTTTATAATTAAAAAATAATTTTTACATTATTTTCATTCAAATTAAATTGTGGCAATTTAGACCAATTCAATATTAAGTGTTTAATATTATTAAAGTACTATTTTTGTTGTTATTATAAAATTTAATGATGTTATTTTTTATAATTTATCAATTTTTTTTTATTTATATGAATCGATTGTAGATAATGGTTTTTAATTGATATGAACATGGTTAGCTTTGATTTTTTGTATTTGTCATAATTTATCTTTTTTCACCAAAAACTTGTAGTTCAGATATGAGACTATGAGATTGCTTTGCTAATAGCCTGTTACCAGTATCATTAGCTTTGTTTGAATAGAGCATTAGAGAGTTAGGGATGATGCCATTTTAAGGTTATTCATAATTCATAATATGTCATTTTAGCTGTTGTCCCAAAAAATAAATATTCTCTAATGCTAACTTGCTAACCAAACACCCTAGGGTTTGAAAAATACAAAAACGTAAGAATGAAAAAGAAGAAGAAAATGGAACAACTTTTTCATCAAATAAATCTGTAATGGATTAGGGACACTTTTAGATTTTGCTAATTGTCTAATTGTTGAAATTTATTGTTTTAAGGTTTTATTTTATAGCTTCTTATTGTCATGAAAGATTCATACATATGCCATGTTGAACGTGAACATTTGAGCATCATGAGTCGAGGACTCTAAATATTGTATTGCTTAAATTTATATTTCTATTAGTTTGAGCATTATAAAACTCAAAGCTCAAAATTTAGTTTGTTTGTTAATCATATATTAAAATTGTAATTAGACTGATATGGATGAACACTTTCTGTTTGTTTTGTCCTTTTCCCCATCTCTTGCTTTTTAAACATGTTATCAACAAGTTAAGGTATTCCGTTTTGTTCTGACATTCAAACCCCCGTAAAAAACCAAATTAAATATCTTGGCTACATCTTCAGAGACTAGCACTGCTGCATATAGTAAATCTGTGAGAATAAGATATGAGATGAAAATTTATCTTTGAAATACACTTATGTAAACAAATTGTAGCATAAGCCTCAGTCGATTGAGGAGCAAGGCGAGGCGCAAGGCGAGGCACAAGTGGAGAGAATTACCTAAATAAACAACTTCTATTATCAGAGTGCTTTTATACCTAAATAGCAAATATATAGATCAAAATGCACCGTTTAAATATTACTTAAGTTTTAAAATTACAATATTGCTCTCGTCTTCCTCACGCCTTACGTCCAGTTTCTTCTTCATCGCCTCCATCACGTTCACGCTTCTTCTCTCATAACTTTCAGCATCGTACATCTGCAATTTATTTTATAGTTTCAAATTTATTAAGGTCCAGCTCTAATTAACCACCCAAAAAGTAGCTTTAATTATGAAATTAATTATTATCCTCTGCAACGAAGAACAAGAACAGAGGAACAAAAACAAGGAACACATCTTGAATATGAATCTTTGTTATCACTCTATATTGTAAGAACATTACAAGGTAATGCTCTGCATTGGTTAAAATGGTGAAAAAAATTCATAAATCTGTATGTAACATGTACATTCACATAACTTCCATAAGTTGTTCAATACATTTCATGTGAATGTACATGTTACATACAAAATAAATTTGTATGTAACCTGTACATTCACATGACTTCCATAAGCTATTCAAAACAACAACAACATACAAACAGTATAATGCATTTCATGTGAATGTACAGGTTACATACAAAATAAATTTGTATGTAACCTGTACATTCACATAATTTTTATAAGCTATTCAAAACAACAATAACATACAAACAATACAATGCATTTTATGTGAATGTATAGGTTACATACAAAATAAATTTGTATGTAACCTGTACATTCATATGATTTTTATAAGCTATTCAAAACAACAATAACATACAAACAATACAATGCATTTCATATGAATGTACAGGTTACATACACAATAAATTTGTATGTAACCTGTACATTCACATGATTTTTATAAGCTGTTCAAAACAACAATAACATACAAACAATACAATGCATTTCATGTGAATGTACATGTTACATACAAAATAAATTTGTATGTAAATTGTACATACAAAATGTGAATGTACAAGTTCCATACAAAATAAATTTGTATGTAACTTGTACATTCATATAACTTCTATAAGCTCTTCAAAACATCAACAACATACAAACAACACAATGCATTTCATATGAATGTACAGGTTACATACAAATTTATTTTGTATGTAACCTGTACATTCACATGACTTCCATAAACTGTTCAAAACAGCAATAACATGCAAACAGTACAATGTATTTTATGTGAATGTACAGGTTACATACAAAATAAATTTGTATGTAACCTGTACATTCACATGACTTCCATAAGCTGTTCAAAACAACAATAACATACAAACAATACAATGCATTTCATGTGAATGTACAGGTTACATACAAAATAAATTTGTATGTAACCTGTACATTCACATGACCTGTACATACAAAATGTGAATGTACAGGTTACATACAAAATAAATGTGTATGTAACCTGTACATACAATAATACAATTCATATTCTTATTTTTTAACAGAACATCACAGCATAACATACAAATAATACAATACATTTCATGTGAATGTACAGGTTACATACAAAATAAATTTGTATGTAACCTGTACATACAAAATGTAAATGTACAAGTTCCATAAGCTGTTCTTCTTCTTCTTCTTCTTCTTCCAGTGGGTGATTGCAGACATAGTCAAAAGCTTGAGAATAAAATCCAAGTGATATTGCAAATAAATATCCACATTTTTCAGAGAAATTATAGAGTTGCTATTAGTAACTTCATGACATACCAAGGAACAGAGGATGCAATATCAAGGAAAACTCCATTTGTTAGTGACTAACAGAATAGAGCTTTAAAATTTGGAGATTGCGTTAGGATCTAGAGTTCAGTTTTTCTTCTTTATCATTGTTCGGAAAATGTTTTTCTCTAATTAATTTGGCATTTCTTTTTATTCATTTACCTTTCTTCTTTATTTAAGAATGTCTCGTAAGCTAGTTCGGAGTTCGGACTAGAAAAAATTTAAGAAAGAAAAAAAGAGTGATAAAAATAATTTTTGGTTACAAGTATCTGAGTTATGCTCATATTTTCTTGGAAATCTAAGTAAATTAGTTGATATAATTTGAAACGATTGTCAGCTTAATTTTTCTGTAAAGATCCTTAATGTTTCTCAATTGCTTAATTTTTTGCGCAGACTAAGAGAACAAAGAAAGCGGGCTAGGGACAAAACCGTAAAATTTATACTGTTAAAACTCTGCCGTTTAGTTAGATAAGTTAAAAAGCTAATATATTATATAATCGGTCTAAACCGAGTAATTAATTCGGCGCAAGTGTTATAAAATATTGAAACACTAAAAATGCTTTTTTCTTGGAAAAAAATCCTTAAGATGAGCCTCGAGGATAGGCATAGATAATTTTTATTTTTTTATTTTTATAAATGGTATCTGAACCCTTAGAGTGAGTTATGTTGAACTTTTTAAATTTTACTACTCACTCGAATCTCTTCTAGTGAGTAAATTTATGCGCATTATGAGCAAATAGCCTAAAAATGCTAATATATTACTCATGTGAGCTGGACATTTCAAAAATAATAAATCTGGTCTATTTTAGCGCCACCAAGAAAAAAATTTGTCATGTCATTGCCTACGTGTTTCTCGGGTGGGATCTCTCCTCTCTCTTAAAGTTTCCCCATTTCTTCTCGCTTACCCTTCTTCTCTAACAAAAATGGTTTGCTCTCTTGCCTTTTATGCTCTTAACTTCATTTCTAAGAATTGAACGTGTCTTGCTCTCTTTCCATTTGAAGCTTGAAAGTGGCTTTAAGAAATTCAAGCATCTCGCAGTCCACAGCTGCGTTAGTTGCAGAGCACGAAGAGGGAGAAACAACTCTACGAACCAAAAGGTCCAACACACATATAATTTGTAACTTTTTCTCTACTTTGCTATTGAAGTCATACATTTTTCTCTTCTACTTGAACTACTAGTAGTAGTAGCAATAGGAGTTAGGTTTGAAGAGCATTGAAAGTTTTTAGTTACGGATCAAATATACCTAGAGGAGGTGAATAGGTTATTTTCAATTTTAACAAATATTAATTATGTAACCTAATCACAACGGCCAGACATGCAATCGCGTGTAAAGATAAAATGCGGAATAAAAAATAACACACGATATTTTTAGGTGGAAACAACCTAGGCCACTCCAATGACCTAAAAGGAAAACCACCGGTCCACCGGACCACCTAATTATCCATTATGAAAATCAATGTTCAAATACAACCATAGGTCCTAGAACTACCCTTCACAGATAGATCCCCCTTTCTGTAATTTACTTACGAGCTGTCGCTCCTTTCATAGCCTCCACAAGTTAGGTGTCTGGATCCGGACCAACATTCCGATCTACTTGAGTCCCACAAGATCAATCGAACCCGTCAACTTCGGTAATTTCGAGTCACACGAAATACCGAACACGTCACCTCAGTACCTGAAACGTTAGCACAAATAACACAAGTGCAAAGTGTGTCCTAGAGCAGATTCAACAATGAAAAATCCTAACTAGCAGATTCAATAGCATACGATGTAAAAAACAAATCAGCTAGTAAACTCTAGAACGATCATGCAAATCTAAATATCATGAAAAATAATTAGGCACGTGAATTATTCAAACATAATCACACAGTATGTTTGAACAATTAAAATAAAAAAGTGCCTAAGCTTAAAGATGAAGAGAATAAGATTTTTCTTTAAAAACTCAATTAGCTGTAGAAAATATTATTTCGGTGTGGGTTATATTTTGCACAAACAAGCATTACTTATATAGAGTTCAATTTGACTTGAAAGATGATTAATAATAGAGTACAACACTACTCATATCAGGATTTAGCTTTTACAACAATTCTACTCATGTTAGAATTTTGCTTTCACAACAATTCTACTCAAACAAGGACTCTACTTTCACAACAATTCTACTCATATAAGGATTCTACTTTCACAACAATTTTACTCAAACAATGATTCTATTCATATCAGGATTTTGCTTTCATAAGAATTCTACTCATACAAGGATTCCAACTTTCACAACAATTCTACTCATATAAGGATTCTACTTTCACAACAATTCTATTCATACTAAGTGTAGTGCTCAATTGTGTGAGGATGTATGCATGAGAGAATATTTTACCTTTCATATGAGCATTGCAAGCTTGGTAACTCCATCATCATATATCATCTAATTGAACGGTGAATACTTATGCTAGATTATAATTAAATATTTTGTGCACGAAAATTGCCAATATAAATAAACCTTACAATCTCCCCCTTTGGCATTTTCGTGTGACAAAATCACTCTCTCACTACATAGCGCTCATAGCTAAAATATCATTACATCAATTACATCAGTGGAACTATCTATGATTTGGTGGACCATCTTCGCTTGATACTTAATACGCTTAGTCCACTGAAATTAGACAAACAAATAGCATACAAATTTGGCTTGAAAGCCTCATTGTTTATTAGTTCAGTGTACATAAAGGTGCGAATGAGATGTAGTCTATGTGCACAATTAATGAATCCAATATCAATCCAATATCTCTCCCTAAATCCAATCTCCATAGCAACATGAAATTTTTCTCTCCCTTTTTGACATACAAAATTGACAAATCATGAAACGGTTAAGATGATATGGATCACTCTCTCCAAAGTTTAACAATTATTTTAGTGGGCTAAAAATGCATATGTTCACACATGTATATGTCTAAAGCATGTAGGAGGAATTGCATAAGTCAAAAGAATAATGAAATATGTATGCAATGACTCCCCCTAAGTTCTATGACTCTCTAGACGTAAAACAAATTTAAAAGAAAACAAAAATATTTTTATTTTTTATTTTTTTTACCACAAAGCAATAAACTCATTTAAGATGAATAAACATACAACTGATTGAAAAATTATTTTTGCTTAAATTTTGATCATTCATTGTATTAGCAAGTAAAATAAATAGGTCACACAAGCACACTAACACATATAATGGCATATTGACATTCACTTAAAGTAGTATACAATGTGAACTCCACTTGCATTTTGATAAATTCATTTATAACCAATTATAAGAGACTCAAAAGAAAATAATTTCATCTATCATGCTAAATTATAATTGAGTCTTCATTCTTACATAATAAAATATGTCTATCAAAAGGAGATTTCTTATTTTTTTTAAAAAAAAAAACGTTTTTGCTCTTTCTTTTTGTATATGTCAAATGAAATTTCTTAATTAAATTTTTATTTTTTATTTTATTTATTTATATTCTTTTTTAAACATGTACGAGCAATAAATCTAATATGATGACTTTCACACTAGTTATGAGGTAACACTCTCCGCTCACTACGGTAGCTGCACACATCATAATAGGTAGCCCTCTCAATACTAGTTGTCTCCCTAAGATGAAATATTTTAAAAGATAAAAAATAGAACTCAATATAATTTCGCAGTCAAGATTAGCTCAAGTCTTAGAGTCTTTCAAAATTAATCATAAATTTCATTGATGACAGACATGAGTGTTCAGTGAGTGTGTGAATAAGTTCAATCAATAGTGTCACCACATGGGAATAATGTAAATATGTGCAGAATTTTGAATTGTAGCATTGAATATACAATGAGAATCAAAATAAGCTACAAAAGATAAGGTTGTATAAGTAAAAGTATTATATGAATCCAATACCTTGTAGTTTTTTTTTTAAACAATCTAAAAAAAATTCTAACAAAAAAAAAAATAAACCTATGAAAATACTCACTTAGGGTCATTTAAGCACTCAAACAAAAGCACCTAGGTGGGCTAGCAATAATGATCAAGTGACAGGAAACATGCAATCTTTCCTAACCCAAATTTTCATGAATTTTGACTTCTCTATGTTTTTGGGTTGAGATTTAATTGCATTAGGTTTTAAAAACATACTCTTAGACTCATCTTTCCTATTCAAATTCAACATATCCATGGTAGGATGATAATTATGAGTTCTATAGCTATAAGCATGAAGATAATTATTAAATCGAAAATCATTCATCAAAAATCTACAGTTAGGTTGAATATGGCCTTTTCTACCACAATGATGATAAACAGGCACAAACTTAACAGTTTTAGTTACTACAATTGTAGTGGGTGTTTGTGTAAAATTAGTACCAGTAGAAGTAGAGTTAGAAGACCTTACAAATGTAGTTTTTGAAGTAGAAGGTGTACAGCTTTCATCTAAGAATCCAAGACCATGTGTATCACCATATGACTTACCAATGCTCAACATCTTGTCTAGTCGTTTAGCTCCAATATTTAATCTCTTCACAGTTTCCTTTGATTGCTCCAATTCCTGCACAAGCTTTGAATTTTCCTGTTTGATACCTACAAGACTCAAACTCAACTGGTCAACATGCTCAGACAATTCAACTTTTTCTTTTTCTAAAATTGACAAATTAAGATCTTGTGACTTGATTTGATCATTCAATTTTGTCACAGTTATGAGAAGTTTATCTTTTTCTTTCTTGCAGTTAATTAAATCAATAAATAATTCTTCAAAACTATTTGCATTAAATTTAGCAAGAATAGATTTACTTCCCTCATCATCTGAGTCAAGGTCTGACTCATTAGAGTATCCATCAAAGTAGGGTGGACGGGTTGTAGAAGAACTATCTCTCAAATGATCCATAACAAGGTCCTAGGCAACACTAAGTTTATCTAGTGACCCGCTCTGATACCAAGTGAAAGTTTTTAGTTACGGATCAAATATACCTAGAGGGGGGTGAATAGGTTATTTTCAATTTTAATAAATATTAATTATGTAACCTAATCACAACGGCCAGACATGCAATCGCGTGTAAAGATAAAATGCGGACTAAAAAATAACACATGATATTTTTAGGTGAAAACAACCTAGGCCACTCCAATGACCTAAGAGGAAAACCACCGGTCCACCGGTCCACCGGACCACCTAATTATCCACTATGAAAATCAATGTTCAATTACAACCATAGGTCCTAGAACTACCCTTCACAGATAGATCCCCCTTTCTGTAATTTACTTACGAGCCGTCGCTCCTTTCATAGCCTCCACAAGTTAGGTGTCTGGATCCGGACCAACGTTCCGATCTACTTGAGTCCCACAAGATCAATCGAACCCATCAACTTCGGTAATTTCGAGTCACACGAAATACCGAACACGTCACCTCAGTACCTAAAACGTTAGCACAAATAACACAAGTGCAAAGTGTGTCCTAGAGCAGATTCAACAATGAAAAATCCTAACTAGCATATTCAATAGCATACGATGTAAAAAACAAATCAGCTAGTAAACTCTAGAACGATCATACAAATCTAAATATCATGAAAAATAATTAGGCACGTGAATTATTCAAACATAACCACACAGTATGTTTGAACGATTAAAATAAGAAAGTGCCTAAGCTTAAAGATGAAGAGACTAAGATTTTTCTTTAAAAACTCAATTAGCTGTAGAAAATATTATTTCGGTATGGGTTATATTTTGCACAAACAAGCGTTGCTTATATAGAGTCCAATTTGACTTGAAAGATAATTATAATAGAGTACAACTCTACTCATATCAGGATTTAGCTTTTACAACAATTCTACTCATGTTAGAATTTTGCTTTCACAACAATTCTACTTAAACAAGGACTCTACTTTCACAACAATTCTACTCATATAAGGATTCTACTTTCACAACAATTCTACTCATATAAGGATTCTATTCATATCAGGATTTTGCTTTTATAAGAATTCTACTCATATAAGGATTCCAACTTTCACAACAATTCTTCTCATATAAGGATTCTACTTTCACAACAATTCTATTCATACTAAGTGTAGTACTCAATTGTGTGAGGATGTATGCATGAGAGAATATTTTACCTTTCATATGAGCATTGCAAGCTTGGTAACTCCATCATCATATATCATTTGATTGAACGGTGAACACTTATGCTAGATTACAATTAAATATTTTGTCCACGAAAATTGCCAATACAAATAAACCTTACAAGCATGAAAAAGAGGTTGTTTTGTGTACCTAAGAAGATGGAGTTGAAAATAGTTTTTATCTATTTGAGACCCTTTAACTATGCCATTATCTTTTTAAGACTTCAAATAAATTTCCTTTCTCAAAGGGACCATTGCCTTGTTAAGAACCAGTTTCTATCGCTTTATTTTAATCAACTCCAATTCTTCCAAACTAAACAGAGTAGAGAGCAATAACCTCTTGCTCAAAGCCTCAATTCCAATGTTGTTTCCCGTTGCTAACGATGACGAAGAACTCAACCACTATATACGACAATGAAGGAGAAAAGGATTTTATAAATTTCTTTTTGTCAAAGGCGTTGACGAGGAGGCGGTGATAACAATAATATTAATCCAAAATTTGACATTTCTGGTTAGGCAACCCATTGGTCTACTATTTTCATTTCATATTCTTATTGTACAGAGGAGAGAGGTAATATGTTTGGTTTCAATTGCCACTATCAGTTTATGTTTGTCTAATATTTCAATTAGGCAGCCATTTAAATTGACCTTAAGCTTCAACGATGACTTAATTTATATATTTTTTATTTTTTTGGTAGAAATATTTTACACTGAGTTTGAAGAGCAGTAGGACCTCCAAATTTTTCATATACTTATATCATTTATAATGAGTTTGAAGAACAATTTGTTTAACTTTTTGTGCCAAAAAAGGGAAAAAAATTTCATGTTGTAGAACATGTTTACATTTATGCTAATGTTGGAATGTTTGAGTACGTTTGCATCATATCATTTTTTTGACTTGTATGCATTCAGGGGGAGTCTGTTTGTCTACTTGTACCTTTGCCTCTCAATGTGTACCTCTGTAGGGGTAACATGATAATATTTACTTAGACTACTCGTGGGTCTGCAAGATACATTCATGGATATGTGTTTGTTTCGTGTGTGTAGGATATAGATGTAGACATGGATCTTGTAGTTCAATTGGAGTTAGCATCAAGAAGGATTTGTTGATTTATGAAGATGGATAGAGTACTATAAAACTGACGCACTTAGAGTGTTAGTGTGTTGGGGGTGTCTTATTTGTGTCGAAGTTTATTCATGGGAATGAACTTTTGTAGATCATCTTACATGAATATATTGTGTTTGATGCTTATCTTGTATAGGTTGTGCAATATTTTTCCACGAAAAGCCAAAAGGGAATATTGTAAGTCTTATAAGCTCTTTGAGTCTTTGTTGGCATTTTCATGTATAAAATATATAACATTTTTTTACTTAGTATTTTTATCTACCTTTTTGTACGATACTTTATTCGTGATCAATATCGCACACACTCATGTAAATTCTAACACTTTTAAATATCGTATATTACACACACCATGAGATAGTTGGGAGTATGTAGTTTGCATGTTAAAGTGTATTTTTTACTTTCATTTGATTTTCACTATGTATGGGTGTTTGAGAATTTTCAAATGATTAAGCTTTTAAAAAAAAAAAAACTTATTTTTAGTGGCTTGATGGGGACCTCATAGGTGACTCGCCGTGTTGGTCAATGAGAGATCCGCGAGTATACACAAGGTGGATCTATGGCTCGTTGAACCTTGTTAATATATCGTTGGGGTGGTCAGTAAGGTCTCACGGAGGTGCTCAGCAAGGGTCTAGGCAACTAAAATTTCAATTATAAATAGCCACTCTCTTGTATTATTTACATTTCATTACATCTTTTTGAGTTGATTTTTATAAGCATTAAAAATTTGATATTATCAAAATGTTTTCTTAAGCTATTGCAAATATTTTATTAATCTCGGATCATTAATACGTTTAGTAGTGTTTCGTATTAATGGTTTAGAGTGGAGATAAATATTAGTTAGATATTTTAGAGAAAAATATATTTTAAATGGTGTTTCTGTATTTTCAATACATTGAGTATTTTTCTGTATTGAGATACGAGATGGAGTTAAAATTGAAAAAGTTATTTTCTAAATTGTGTTATCGTATTAACAATACATTGAATATTTTTCTGTATTTTTAATACGAGGTAGATTTTTCTTTAAAATCATTATTGGGTGAATTTTGTATTGTTTAGTATTCACACTAGTCTAATCGGAGGTATTTAGGATGGGTGGTCCCGACTAATAGAGTTATTGGTATGTATAACTAATAGTCTAATCGGAGGTATCTTTATTGAGTATGTATAACTATTTATTCTTAATGAATTTGGCTGCTAAGTGATTTCTTTAAACAATTCATGGATGTTATTACTTAGGATTAGAGCGTGAGTGAGTTTACCACGTCATATTACTTTGTTTGAATGCTCCATTGCATGAGTTAGTATAATTACTGTATCTTCAGCGTATGTGCCAACTTATAAAAACTATACTATGATTAGAAAGCATTTACTACTTTATTCTATTTCTGTTATCTGTGTCACTATTTATTTGTGATTATCTGTTATTTTTTATCTGTTCTGTTTTCACTACCTGTACGAAATGAGCAAGTCCTAAAATGTCCATATCGCCTTAACTTGGTAGTTTGTTGAGTTTGGATTCTCTCCTAATTGAATTGAAATTTAGCAATATATATTTCAAAATGACTTACACGAACTCTACGGATAAATTGCATGTCAATTTTCTTGATATAAATAAGTTTAAAATCCAACTTACTTGAACTCCACGAGTAAGTTGTAACATTAAACATTGAAAATAACTATCTCAAACCTACAAAGTAAGTTGCATTTAATTTTCCTTCATATACATAGGGAAGTTAAAAGTTCATATTTATATTTTGAACATAATTTTTTTTTATTGAAGGCTACACTATATTTTTTGTCCACTAACTTTATCACTTTAGTCCATCAACTAAATTTTCGTAATCTTTTGTCCAATAACTTTTCATATTTAAGAATTTTAATCAAAACTAAAGATAATGGACTAATTATGTTAAATTTAAAATTTAATGGACTAAATATGTTTAAAAATAAGTTTTTTTTACATGCTCATTCTGATTGCTACAATACAATTTAGTGTGACTTTTGAATTTATATTGAAATTGTTAAATATGGAAAGTTACAAAAATTTAGTTAAGGAATCAAAGTGTTAAATGTGATAAAATTATGGATGAAAAGTATAGTTAAACTTTTATTGAATGAAGTTAACTTGCTATATTTTGTTCATTTAGCAAAAATATTTTGTTACCGTTTCTTTTATTGTACTTCAATTGTAAATTATTTGTTGAACCACTTATCAAATATAGTTGTAATAATAATTTTCAAGTTATATTGATGATGAGGATAAAAAATAAGGCTAATAGACAAAAGAGGATGAATGAGAGGAAAATTTGTTGGATCAACAACTGTGCTTTGTAATTGTTATGTTAAAAAATTTATGAAAACTTCGAGGATACATTTGACGGAGAATCAAATGGAAATGTTCAAGGGTACTATTTTGGGACGAGTTTTAGGTTGAAACAGTCTTGTAGTAAATGACACATTAGTCATGTAAATATTTAGGTGGGTAGATTTAGTCTATCAATTTTTTAAAATGGTCTAATAAGTCCAAATTTCAATTTTTTATAAGATATTCTCATTTTATTGAACATGTGCTTGGCACATGACTCATTTACAAGGTTATAATTGGATTTTCAAATTTATATTCTTATATTCCTCCATCTAATTAATTGCCTTTACTAACACCCCAACCCACTTTTAATTTTCTTTAATTACCCAATGTAAATAAATGCTTTTCTTGAGTAAAACAAAAATTTCGTTTAGTGTAAATGAAATTACAATCATATGACTCCTATTTGATGGCTAAGCCTAAAAGGAATTGAAAATTAGAAACAATTTAGTTAAGTGTAAATAGGAATAAAAGCTTATCTATCTGTAAGTTTCCAACAAGAAATTAACTACCATTTGCCATTTCGTTTGATACTAAGGCAAATCATCTGCATTTTTTAACTTTAACTTCTTCTATTACTATCTTTTGAGCCTCCTTTGAACCATTCCTGGAAGAAGATTCCACTGGCAATACAGTGCCATCTTTTATTTCATTAGACAAGGATAACTACTCCATGGACTTCTCAGGTTCCAAGTATATGATCAAATCTCTAAGCAATTAAAAGTGAAGCAATTGAAGATGTCTTAGCTTATAATCTAAAACTAAAATGCATTACATTTAATAGCATTGTTTACTCAAAAAATAAATTCATAGAATTTTTGTTTTACTTGTTCTTCTAAATCTCTTAATTTATTATCTTTCAGTTTCAGAACCTTTTTTCCCTTAAAAAGATCAATTATACTCCATAAATGCTTTCATTTGGGTTGGATAATTAAAGAAAATTAAAAGTGGGGTATGGATGTTCATAAGGGAAATTAATTAGATGGAGAAATATAAATTTGAAAATTCAATTATACTCCTACAAAATGATTTATGTGCCATGTGGTTTATAAAATGAGAATATCTGATAAAATTGAGAAATTTGAACTTATTGGACCATTTTTAAAAATTGTTGAACTAAATCTATCACTTAAATAATTATAGGACTTATATGTTGTTTACTTATAGTTATACGACCATTTCAACCCAAAATTCCTTTTTGGACCTATAATTGATTCGAAAAAAAATTCAATGGTCTTGTGCAGTATGCCACATTTGATGTGAAAGGAGAAGTTATGATATATTAGATAAAAATATTTGGTTCGATATATGTGGGAAGAGCATGCAATTCTCAAAAGTTGAATTTTCTTTAATAAGTGGGTTGAATATGGGAATGAGGACAATAGTTTTGAGTCTATAGAAAAAAATTTGAAAAATGTTGCAATCGATGACTTAAGGATTAAAATTTTTAATTCTTCAGATCAAATTTCTAAAGAGATAGTTGAGAAAATTTTGAAAAGTAAAATATCAACTATTGACATAGAGAAAGTAAAGCGTGCTTGTTCGTACACCTTGAAAGTATTGCTTTTTTTTTTCCCAAGAAAAAGAGGAATCACATTGACTATTGATGTGATTGATAATGCCAATCTAACTGAATCTATCCCTTGCGTTTAGTTGTTTACAAAACTCTAGTTGATGAATATAAGAAGAAGAAAGTTGATAAACCTATCTGTAATTAAGGCGAGGGTTATGATTATGCAGCCAATACCATGCTAGGATTTTCGTACAAACTTCAACTATTGTAATCATTATTTGAAAATTTTAAATTTTATAATAATATTTGCTTGAATTTTTATATTATTGTAGGCTAATTCTTTAAATTGTTAATAGATTTGAGTATACGAGTCTATTTCGAGGTTGGCAGAATAGGCAAATGTAACACGGCTTGCACATCGATCCTAAGAATGTTAAATTGGGAGTCCTTTAGTGCTAAAAAAATTTAACGTTCTCAATGAACATGTTTTTAGGTCGAATTTGGTATGTTTCTATCCATTTCAATGTAACAAAATTTTCAATCGTCATACTTAGTTTATGAATAGTAATTTGAATTATAATTCAATTACTTTGTAACGATTTTTATATTTTGTATGTCATTTGTAGCCATCTTCTTTCCAAGTTTTATGACCTACATTCAAGGAGACCGAAAAGCCTTTTTTTTTTTAATCTATCAATGATTTTATGTAAAAAAATGGCCGACTGCCCACATCATCAAGCTTCAATGAAACTGAGAAAGAGGTGCATTCCTTTAAAAAGTTTTCACCCTAACAAAAGGATGCGGGACAATCATTGATCTTGGAGGTAAAGTTCTTAATTTACTATAAGCCTTTATCATTTTTTCAATTAATGTTATTACATACAATAATTTACTTACTTTTAAAAGGATTTATTTGAAATTACTGATTCATATTTTATTTCAATATAATACAATTTTTGATCAAAGTGGAGAGGGATGCAACTTGAGTTCATATGTTACCTTTGATGATTTGAAACAATTTATGTTTAAAATTATCAATGGTGTTGAGGTGCTTCTTAAAAACATGTTTGCTTTTTTTTTTTTGGACACCTTCAAGAAATGTAATAAATAAGTATGTATTTTCATTTTTATCATTATTTATTAAAACCTATTTTTCAAATGCAATAGTTGAAATATTGTGTGGTGATAGGGTATCGGTGAGGATGAAAAGTCACTCTAGGGCCAATCACATGAAGAGATTAGGTTGGAAGGAAAATTTGGAGACTTAAACCAAGTTGACCCAAATCCAAGAGAAAATTTCAAGGGTGCTCCAACTTACTACAAGAGCATCAATATGGGGGATGAAGGTCCTATTTATGACCTTGGTAAGCATGCGTTTGAAGATAATGCATATGAGAATGTGTATAACATTGGTCAAGAAATGTGTGAGAAGCATGCATTTGATATTTTCATTATCATTTTAGTTGTTGAGGATTCATGAATACATGGGAAGCATGCATGATGTTCCTGACCATTTCCCTTACTGTTGTTGATGTGTCTAAAGGTAGCAAGTTTGTTGTATAGATGTTTAAACTCTCTCTGTGTTTAGAAAGAAGGGTAATAACGCATCCACTTCCTCCGTTCTTGGACATAAAAGGAACTAATTTGAAGTCACATCTAATAAGAGGGTAACTAAAACGGAAACAACGTGTATTATTACCCAAGCAACAATCAAATTTTGAATCCTATAATCCAGAGGGAAAATGTGACAATAAGATGCAATGAATGGTTGATCCAAGTTATAACATGATATGTTTTAAATATTTAGTTTTTCATAGGTGTATGGACAAAGTTTTCCATTATTTTATAATAGTTAGAATAAATGGTTCTGTTGATATTTTATAGTACATTTTTAACTTATTTGAATGATTTAGATTAATTTGATTACCCATTATAAATGTAGTATGAATTACTATATTCTAATTATTTTAATATTAAATTTTAGCCTTAAGGAAGATAAGATCAATTTTAATGGAATTGTTATTGACAAAAATTGCTTTATATAATGTTCTAAAGTATAAGTTCTACTTAATAATGAGGTATTAATGTGATTGATTAATTACTAAGTGTTAAGTACTTTGTTTAATTCATTGAAATATGACTATTATGCTTACATGACATAAAAAATTTCATTATAGCATATAGATGTTGTGCTTCAATTCCTTAGAGAATAGGTCATCTAGAGACTTAGATAACGAGCCATCTAGAGACTTAACTTGATACATCAACAATATAATAACATAAAGAGCTTATTTGGTGTATATGAATGATTATTTTTGTATTTTTCTAAATATTTAACTTATTAACGTATCATATGATGAGTTTTTTTTTGTTTGAATTAATGATTAGTAAATTATGTAGGCAAAAGTGACTCATTGTTTTGATTTGAAGAATAGTCAACTATGTTATCTTCATGAAGATATTGAAAAATCTATTTTGAAGAATGACATAGGGGTCATTTGTTTAAAATTTATACCTTGTTAAGGCTTGAGTATCAATATGTATACATATCATGTTTGGTCAAAACAGACTACTATTGTATACATGACCAACATCAAATTGAAGTGTTATGATTCAATGAAGCCTAGAAGAGGAAAAAACAAAGAGCTTAAAACTTGTATGGACAAACTTGTCAGTGTTATTAATTGTTTAAAGAAAAAGGAGTTGAAAAAATTATACATATGGTAGTTGTTTTACCTTTATTGAAAAAGATGATGAAAGTTTCATATACATCGGACAATTACACATATATGAATTGAACTTTCAACCTAAATAGGTAACGGAAACTTAGAAGGGGGTGGATACGCCAACCCATAGAATCTTTTCACGAGCTCTATTTTAACTAGGCCAAGCATTCCTCAGCACGTGAATTAAGCAAATAGTGTAGTAGAACAAGTAATCAACAAGCATATAAATTTTTTTTTTTGTAGTAAGTACACTAGTGACAATGTGCCTCACAAGCTCCTATCCAAGCTAGCAATATGCAATAGAAAAGAAATAAGCATACAACATGTGGAATAGGTAAACATAATTTGAAACCAATAACAGATTTTCAATCACTTTGTGATCTTATATGTGAAAACATATTTGGTAAATGATGATTGTACTCTCAGAACAAGTGATAATACATAACACAACATGTTATGTGGTAAACCCACTTAGGCTTCAATCCTAAGTAGTAACATTCACGGGTTATTTAAAACAACCATTCAATAGCAATTTCACTAAATAAAATAAATAGATAATATAACTCGATAAGATAAAATGCTTATAACTTTATAAGTTAGGACTGCCAGTTCTAACTCTCTTTGCTGCTCTCACCAGCTGTCTACACAATTACTATGATCCAAGTAAAACCAAGCTTGTCACCGAAGCTCCATCACTACATGATTTTATTGACTACTGATGATTCATCCAAAGATTATCATACAAGATAAGTTGCAACCTTGCAACACCTAACCGACACACAACATACCAACACATATACTTTTCACCTATGCAAAACGTTGCAATCTTGTAACACCTGATCCATGCACGACAAACTATTGTCACAAGTAGTTTGTGTTTGTGTCAACTTAAGATATGTGGCTCTTCCTAGCCAAATCTACAATCATCACACAGCAACTCAAATCTCATCAAATCTTCACTCAATCTCACATTTTTGTACTCACCCTAGTATTTGAAAATGAGAGACTCCTTTATGATGTCATACATCATAAGATGATATTGTTTCCCAAATCTGACACTCAGATTAAAATCGGACAAAAATGGACCAAAATGAACAGAAAAAGCCCAAAAATGCATGGGCAAAGTTCCCTACCTCTTGGCCAACTAAGACAAGAGAGAAGGTTGTTATTTAAAGAGAAAACGGCACCATCGCAAGCAGAGACGGACTTACGGCGTGGCTGTACCGGGCTTCAGCCCGGACAGCTTTTTTTTTTTTTTTTTTTTAAATTTTTTTAATAAATATTTATAATATAAATATAATTTAATATATTATATTAATTAAAACCCTAATCAAATTATTACTTTCAATTGCTCCGTTTTTATTGCTCTGCTATCGATTGATTATTTCTTTATTTTTTGTTGTGCATTTGATAACTTCTACTTCTTTTTTTTTTTTATAAAAAAAATAAAATTATTATCGTTATGTATTATTCTTTAAAAATACTAAATACTTAAAATATTTATATTTTAATTTATACTTATATCAATAATTATGTATTATATATTCCTAAAAATTATAGCTTTTAAACGTTTGGTCGATAAATGTTATATAATTATTAATTTAAGTGCTTATTTAATTATAAATTTATATGTATTTAGCACTCATTTTTTTTCATAACAATTTACCATTATTACATTAAATATGTTATTTAAAACGTCAGTTGAAATTCTATGAGATGACTGTTGTACAACACTTAAATTTTTGAAACATACATTCTCTATCTAAATTGTGTGAAGAGCTAGTTAGAACAGGAAAGTCACAGATATACTATTTAATTGATAGTTTAATTCGTTTGGTGTTGATCCTTCCAGACTCTAGAGCAACTACGGAACGTGCATTTTTAGCTATGAAACTCATTAAAACATCGCTTCAAAATAAAATGGAGGAGGAATTTCTTCAAGATTGTATGATTGTCTATATTAAAAGAGAGTTTACAAAAAAAATTGAATCTGATTTGATAATTGATGAATTTTATGCTATAAAGTATTATCGGGCACAACTTAAATAAATTTTTTTTGTTTATTTTTTAATTTTATATTATTTTTTCAATGTTAGTTATAAATCTTGATATTATGAATTAAAAAAAAATTAATTTTTTTTTAATATATATCAGCCCTCCTAGAAAAATATTTCTGGGTACGTCCCTAATCGCAAGCCCCTCGCTGACCCCCCTAGCGAGGTACCTTTGAGCCACATGGCAAGAGAAAATGGGAAAAAAAAACCTTGCAGACTCCTCACCGACTACCTCTAGGAGCCATTTACAAGAGCAACTCATCGAGCTACCGAACCGAACAAGAATCAGACGGTTCAACATAGAATCAGCCTAAAAATTGAAATCCAAAACCACTAACTAGTTCACCAAAGAAACGGTCAAGTTCTCTCGATTTTAGACCCGTTCCAAAAATCCTACACAATATGATAACTTTCTATCTAAATGTATCCTCAATATATGCAAGTATGTGTATTTTGTGATTGAACCCAAATGTGTCTTAAGTGAATTTGTGAAACTGAGCCAACAGTAATTAACCTTACAAAGGGACCAACAAATGCACTAAGTAAATTATTGACACCATGTTTTGCACACGAGAATGCCAACACCAAAATCATAAGACTTACAATCTCCCCATTTAGCTTTCCGTGGCAAAACATAATACAACTCTAATACAAACATGACATCTAAACATAATAAGTTCATACAAGATAGTCCTAAGGAATTTAGTCCCACGAATGACTCTCAATGAATCCTGACACACAACCAAGACACCCTAACACACTTTACTCTAGTGCATCCATCTTGTTGCGCTCCATCCGTCTTAATTGTCCATTCAATGTTCCAAGTCTGCATCTTCCACTAAGCTTCAACCATGTTGTACTGTTTGTAAGTACACTTGTATCTGCACACACAAACCAACACATACACGTGAAAATCAAACAAGGAGAAATACAGTGTAGTCTAACTCCTACTATCGAGTCACCACTACACAGGTGAACATAGATAGGCTAAACACACTAAACACGAAGAATAATAACAATAAAAACAATCTACGTGCAAAACAGAGAATCAAACTCCCCTTGAAGATATGCAACACTCCCCTTATGCATATCAGGCAATGAAGATATAGTGCAAACTACGCTCACATCCCATGCAAAAAACACAACCATTTGTGGACCGAAACATCTTTCCCTTTTTGACACAAAAAGTCAAAGGAACACCTCTATATGAGGGAGAGAAGCATACAAGTATGAAACAATCTTATACACTCATGCAACAAAGCAGAGAAGAATTACAATATATACCAATCAAAATGCAACACACACAAACAAGAATATAACTAATAGGGTAAATACATGCCATAACAACAAATAGAATGAATAAAGAAATCAATAATTGTGAAAACATAAAACATCTCCCTAATGCTATACATAGCATGGAGCTCCACATCTATACATGCTATGGGAGAGCATAAGGGACTTTGCAATGCACACAAGACGTATCGACAGGATGGGCCACCAAAGACACATAAATGTGTCAGCGAATCGGTAAGAAGAAGTTGACTTGCAGTCTAACTATCTTCCAAGTTCACACACTCTTAGTGGCTCAACTATCTTCCCCCACCGACACTTGGGTAGATTCGATCTTGCAACCTCACCCCATACTATGTACACACATAAGGAATGACATCCTTGTCTACTAAAGAAAACATGTGTTGTGCAATCTAACAACAACATAATATGACAAACAACTACATGCAAAAAAGAACTTCAAAGCAAGAAAGCTGGAAAACACATAATATGACATGTGAAACAAGAGGAAGCAAACTATGTACATAATATGTCATATTAATTGTCCTATTTATGCATGGTTCATACAAAAATGATGCCATAAAGAGTAAACAATGGAACATCACAAAGACCAGTTAAGCAAAACAGGACAACCGCAAACAGAAGGATGCAACACAACACTCCCCATGACATCATGCATTTGATGCACACCTCTCCTCCTAAATGTATACATGTCAGACAACAACAATGTTATGCATTCTACACTCTCACAACTCTCCTAGAACAAATGTATCTACACACAGCAAAAAAAGTTCAAAATAGAAAAGAGGGAAGTATACAAACCAAGTTACGAGAAATACAACGCCCAAAGGTGATTATGTAATTAAAAGAG
Source organism: Elaeagnus macrophylla (assembly GCA_029378325.1). Classification (NCBI taxonomy): domain Eukaryota; kingdom Viridiplantae; phylum Streptophyta; class Magnoliopsida; order Rosales; family Elaeagnaceae; genus Elaeagnus; species Elaeagnus macrophylla. The sequence continues at coordinate 30,122,377 of CM055643.1, read as the reverse complement.
TAAAACAGTTGATCTTACAAAAATATCAAAACACACAAGCAAGTGAGATGAAAAAGAAGGCCTTAAAAGAGAACATTGACACAATCTGCACACTATTGCTTTAAAAGAGATTATTGACAACACGTACATCATGCTAGTCAAAAGAAGGAAAGAACCTAACAAACTAGTGAAAAATACAAGTACAAAAGTAGCTCGTATCAATAATACAACAAAAACTCGACATATTGTTGACACGAAACCTCCTTTTATCATAAAATATATTTTCATAAAAATATCTCGTATCGCAATACAGAACAATACTCAATGTATTACAAATATGCAAATACAAAAACATATTTTTTTAAAATCATATCGTATCCCAATACAGAACTACACATAATACATTGGCAATACATAAACACAATTTACAAAAATGTTTCTAAAAAATACCCCATATTCTTCTGTACCTCGTATCCCAATATAGAAGAACACTTAATGTATTGGTGATAAAAAAACACAATTTATAAAAATTATTTTTTACAAAAATTTCTCGCATCAATTTTCAAAACTCAAATCTATGAATCATTAGTACGAAAAAATATTCAACATATTAATCATCCAGAATTACAAAAATAATTTTTACAATGCAAATATTTTTAAAAATACAACTCAGTTTTAACAAAAAAGACATGGAAAGGAATGCTAATGAAGAAAATCAAAGAGTAAGAGATAAACTAAGAACCAACACACACACAACATACTAGGTAATAGAGGAACAACCTAGTAAAATAGAGAAGGTATAGACTATATGACATGGCATATGAATGACAAGTGTATAGAAAGAAGAAGCCTAATACTTTGATACTACATGATATAATCATATGGTGTGTTGCTTATGCAAAAAGCAAGGCAAACACACAATTAACACATGCAATCAAAAAATGTGAATCCTAAATAACATAACACATAAGCTCAATAAAGCTTATAGAGAAAATCCATCTCGTATTAACAATATAAAAAATACTCAATGTATTGTTAATACTACAACTCTGTTTTAGAAAATACTTAATCTTACTTTAACTTTGCCTCGTATTCCAATTCAAAAACACACTAAATTTATTGGAATACAGAAACATCGTTAACAATATTTTCACCAAATATCCAACTGATATTTAACTCAACTCTGAGCCATTAATACAGACCAACGCTCAACGTGTTAATAATCTAAAATTTGTAAAATATTTACAATGTTCAAAAATATTTTTCTCCATTCAAATCTTTTTATTACAAGTCACAACAACTAGTAGAGGATTAAAAAACCAAACATAGCAACAGATAAAAAAATCGACACACTATGCGAGTTAAGAACAGTGAATACAAGATATGCAATAAACATACATTACATGCTTCACAGAGTAGACATCATGAAAGGAATATGATACAATCAACATTCTACCCTAGCATGCTAATAAGACAAGAAAAGTGCAAACTTTTAGAGAGAGATGCACAAAACATACAAGAATGAACAAGAAGACAGGGATGATACAATCAACACAAGTGCGCATAGATAAACAACCTTACATGATAAACATTAACCACTCTACTAGAGAAAAAAGGAACAAACATACAAAGGTTTGTGTATGTGTAGATAGAGCTCTATAATCGAACACCTAGGCAGTTAACACTAAATAGGAGTGACTCGCTCTGATATCAATTGATGGTTCCATATACATCAGAACAATTGCACATAAGTGAATTGAACTTTCGACCCAAATAAGTAACCAAGATCTAGAAGGAGATGGATACGCCAACTCATAGAATATTTTCAATAGCTCTATTCCAACTCGGCCAAGCAGACCTTAAGACGTGAATTAAGCAAACAGCACAGCAAAATAAGTAATCACAACATATTTAAATCAACACTCTAAGTAAGCAACAAGTAAATAAGAAAGAACAATCTGTAGTAAGCACAATAGTGATGGTATGCCTCACAGGCTCCTATCTAAGGTAGCAACATGCAATAAAAAGGCGATAAGCATACAACATGTGGATTAGGTAAACATACAGTGAAATCAATAATAGATTTTCACTCACTTCAAGACCTCATATATGGGAACATATTTGGTAAATGATGATTGTATTCTTAGAATAAGTGATCATACATAACACAACTTATAACATGGTAGACCCACTTAGTCTCCAATCCTAAGTGGTAATATCAACGGGTTGCTTAAAGAAGCCACTCAGTAGCAAATTCGCTAAAAAAAACTTAATACAACTCAATAAGGTAAAATGCCTATACCTTTATCATTTGGGACCGCCTATCTTAATTTCTTATGCTACTCTCGCTAGCTGTATACACAGTTACTGTGATCCAAGTAGATCCAAGCTTTTCTTCAAAGCTTTATCACAAGAGATATGATCGAGTACTGATGGCTCATCCAAACACTATCATGCAAGATAAGTTGCAACCTTTGAACATCCAACCGACAGACGAAACACCAACATATAGGCTCATTACCTATGCAAAACATTGCAATCTTGCAACACCTGGCACCCACACACAACAAACTACCATCACAAGCAGTTTGTGTTTGTGTCAACTTAAGATATGTGGCTCTTCTTAGCCAGATCTACAGCTGTCACACGACAATTCTAAGTGGTAACATTTACAGATGTCTTAAGGCAATTACTTAATAGTAAACTCACTAAAGAATATAAATAGTTAATACAACTCAACAAGATAAAATGCTTATACCTCTATCAGTTGGAACTGCCTATCCTAACTGTTTATGCTACTCTCCTCAACTTCCTACACAGTTGCTGTGATCCAAGTAGATCCAAACTCATTCTCGAAGCTCCATCACCATGTGAAGTGATCGACTACTGAAGGCTCATCCAAAGACTATCATGCAAGATAAGTTGCAATCTTGCAACACCCAACTAACACATGGCACACCAACATATAGGCTCCTCATCTATGTAGAATGTTGCAATCTTGCAACACCCAACTGACACATGGCACACCAACATATAGGCTCTTTATTTATGCAAAATGTTGCAATCTTGCAACACTTGGCACTCACACACAACAAACTATTGTCACAAGTAGTTTGTGTTTGTGTCAACTTAAGATATGTAGCTCTTCCTAGCCAGATCTACAGTTATCATACGACAACTTAACTCTCATCAAATCCTTACTTAATCTCACATTTTTACACTCACCTTATTGTTTGAAATATGAGAGAGATTCCTCTATGATGTCATACATCCTAAGATGATACTACTTCCCAACCCTATACTTAAAAAGAAAAGCAGACCAAAATAGACAAAAAATGAACTAGGAAAGCTCGAAAACACATGGGCAAAGTTTCCCACCTCTTAGCCAACTAAAACAAAAGAAAAATGGTGCTATTTAAGAAGAAAATGGCACCCTTTTAGCCCTTTCGCTGACCCCTTGTGAGCCACCTTAGTGAGGTACTGGAAAGCCACATGACAAGGTATTAGGGAGCCACAAGGCTAGAGAAAATGGGTGAAAAAACCTCGTTGATCCTTCACTGACTCCTCTTTGACCCCTTGTCGACCACCTCTGCGAACCCTCGGCAACAAAAACTCAATGACGGTTCAACTCTAAATCGGCCCAAAAACTGAAAATCACAAACACTAACATGTTCTCCAAGTTTCAAACCAGTTCTAAAATCTCCACATAACAAGACAACTTTTTATCTAAACATATCCACAAGATATGCAAGTATGTACATTTTGTGGTTGAACCAAAACGTGTCCTAAGTGAGTGTGTGAATTTGAGCCAATAATAATCAACCTTACAAAGGGACCAACAAATATATCAAGTAAAATACTGACACCGTATTTTGCACACGAGAATAACAACACTAAAATCACAGGACTTATAGATGATGTCCCACTTATACGTAGGCCACACATAAGTTGTAATTTTAACAATGAACATTCAAGATTCAACTTGCTCGTAGGATACAAATGTTTATGATACTCACCAAAATATATTACAAAATGATTGACTTAGACCCTACAAATTAATATTATGTCAATAATACTTTATATGAATATGAAAGATTAAAATAAAGCAACATGGACCATAGGAATAAATTGTATTTTAATCTTTTCCATGTAAATACAAAAGCTTAAAATCCAACTTACTCATAGGCTACACATAAATTGGATTTTTAACAATAAAAATTCTAAATGCAGCTTACTTATAGGCTACGAGTATCTATGATACTCACCAAAATATATTATAAAATGACCTACTTGGATCCTATGAGTAAGTCATATGTTAATAATACTTTAGATGACTAAAAAATATTAAAATTAAACTTATTATACGAGTAAGTTGTATTTTAATATTCTCTATTTAAATACTATTAAAATACAAAAGTTTAAAATACAACTTACTCATAGGTTACACATAAGTTGGATTTTTTTACAATAAACATTCAAAATATAACTTACTCGTAGACAACGAGTATCTATGATACTTACCAAAATATATTACAAAATAACTTACTTGAACCTTACAAGTTAGTATTATGTCAATAATACTTTATATGAATAAAGAAGATTAAAATTAAACTTACTTGGATCCTACAAATAAGTTGTATTTTAATATTTTATATGTAAATATAAAAGTTAAAAATTCGGCTTACTCGTAAGCTACACGTAAATTATATTTTTAATAATGAAAATTCAAAAATTTAACTTACTCGTAGGCTATGAGTATCTATGATACTCACCAAAACATATTATATAATGACTTCCTCGGACCCTACAAGTTAGTATTATATTAAGAATACTTTATATGAAGAAAATTAAAATCAAAACTTACTCGGATCCTACAAGTAAGTTTAATTTTATTCTTCCTTATGTAAATACAAAAGTTTAAAATACAACTTACACATAGGCTATTTTCATAAGTTAAAATTTTAACAATGAACATTCAAAATGTAACTTACTCATAGGCTACGAGTATCTATGATACTCACCAAAATATATTACAAAATAATTTAACCGGACCCTACGAGTAAGTATTATATCAATAATACTATATGAATAAAATTCAAATTAAACTTACTTGAACCCTACGAATAAGTTGTATTTTAATATTTTCTATGAAAATATAAAAGTTAAAAATTCACCTTACTCGTAAGCTATTGTATTTTTAATAATAAAAATTCAAAAATTTAACTTACTTGTAGACTATGAGTATCTATAATAATCACACAAAAAAAAAAAAATTACAAAATGACTTACTTGGACCTTACGAATAAATATTATGTCAATAATGCTTTATATGACTAGAAAAAATTAAAATTATACTTATTAAAATTTTAAGAATAAGTTGTTTTTTAATCTTCCCTTTTTAAGTACAATAGTTTAAAATCCAAGTTACGTGAAGCTACGCTTAAGATAGATTTTTTACAATAAATATTCAAAATGCAATTTACTCGTATGCTATGAGTATCTATGATGCTCACTAAAATATATTACAAAATGACTTAATATTTAGCATTAAGTAGGGTTTGCCCATACATTGGATAATTATACATCTTCATACATTAATATTAAAATACAATCTCATATGTAAATGTAATATAAACAGTCTAGTTATGGCCCAAAATATTATACATTAGGGCCTACATTTTGCTGAACAAAACTTTATTCAATTTACATATGAGTGATTCTACTTACATCCCACATGGGATTTCATTCACATACCCTTAGGGTATTTTTTTTCTTTTTCCAATTTTGTCCTTTATGATATAAAAGTTTACTTCTTTATCCATTTGTCTTATTTTTAAAATTTTTGAGTCAAAATTCATTATTTTTGAAAATAATTTTTACCAAAAATTTAGTAGTTTTATTTTCTTTTATCTTCTGAGTTATTTATTTCTTTAAATATTTTCTATTAATTTTTCTAAAATAAAGTTCATAAATACTTTAAATTACTTTATAAAGATTTCTTTTGTTTTTATGTTTTCTAAGTGTTTTAATTTTTCTTTTAAGATTTCTGTTTGTCTATGTGACAAAATTATATTATTCATTTTTATTTCCATACATGCTAAGAACATGCCTTTAAAATCCTTATTAAATTCTTTATTATTTTCTGTATTTTTAATCAAATTAATTAATTCTTTTAAATTATTAATTTGAGTTTCTGTAAGCATTTTTATTATTTATGGCATAACCAGGTTAATTCTTTATTCCAATTATAAAGTACTTTGTAAATTATTAATTGTGTTATTTCATTAGGTAATCCCTTAGTTATTTCTTTAATTTGTAATATTAATTCTATTGTTTCTTTTTTATAATATTTTAAATAATTCATTTTTCTTCATGAATTTGGTTGAGGATACCTTATTTTATACATTTTGTTTATAGTTTTCTTTTTAATTTCTTTTAATAACCTGGGATTTTAATTTCTCTTAATGGCTCTGATACCAACTTTCGGCTGAATTTTTTATTTTTAAGCTTCAATTGCTTATCTTCCTATTTGTTCCTTAAATAATTAGAATCCAAAGATTAAATTATCAAATTCTTCTTTATTTACTTGTACAAATTTCTGTATAAAATAATTCTTTAATATTTTTCCTACAGGGTGGTCTATTAAAAATAATATGCTAGAAACATAGTCTGTATAATAGTCTAAAAGGGTGTCAAACCTATTAAAATTTTCTAAACATATTTCGTAATCTTCATTATCACAATATTCTTCTAATAATTTCATATATTTCCTTCAAAATATTCTATACTAGTCATAATTTTCTTATTGAGTTTCAAAGTTTTCTAATTCTTAGTCTATCCATCGACTTAGTTCTATTATTTCCTTATTTTCTTCTATATCTATTTTTACTAGTTTAAGACTTGCTTCAAGATCTAAGTGTTCTTTATCCTATCCTTTTATTAAATCATTTCTTTTTTCTTGTTTTGTAAAATAATCAATTAGTCCTTGTAAGTTTTCCATTACTTTAGATCTTCTTGTACTTTTTTCAAAATTTTCTTTTATTGATGTTTTATAGCAGATGAGAGATTGTTTAAGGTATGTAACATCTTTTAGATTTTCTTATTTTTAGAATATTTCCTACTTTTATTTCTATAGAGTATAGTTTCAGACTTCCTTTTCATGCTAATTTGTTTATCATTCATAATCACATGCAATATAAACAGGATTTTAACAATATTAATGAAGATTCAAGGTATACTAGCCTCTACCTGTAAACTAACCTGTTTTTAAATATGGGTCCACCGCGTTCTTTCGCTTCCTTGCTATCTTCTTACTCCAACAAGTTAAGCCTCACTCCAGATCCAAGCTTTCCAGTCCTCCTGACTATGTTGATCTTAATGAGATCCGTACTTAAAATTAATGAGAGAGAGATAATTTGGAATTTGAAACGGACTTTTTATTTATAAACAGAAAGTATTACAAACTAGAAAACTAGTAACCTTGAAAGGGTTATTAGTTCTTCCTAATTACAAACATTGCTAAAGCTGGAAAGTCGAAAGATAGTTGTTAGGTTTTCGTGTTGTCCCTTGAGATCCAGAGAGCTCCCTTTTATAATCATAAGGGTTCTCTGTTTACAATGGAGGGAATACACTATTCCTAACTTTTCCTATTTGGCGTTAAGACGCCTACATTATTGATGCCTACATTATTGGCTGCAATTGTTGGACTGGTCCTACATGGTTGGCTCTGCCGACATAGAACTGCTGGACGAGCTTGTCTCCAAGTGAACCTTATCTTTTATGCAATAATTGTACTTGTGATCTAATGATTGCTGTTTGGAGTAGTAGCAGAATACCTTCTTGGTTTCCTCACTTACCTCAATCTCATTGCAATTGAAGTTAGCTTCGTAAGAAATTACTTTTTCACTATCTTCTCCAGTGATAACCATATTACTTTGGGAAGTAATAATAGTTTTACTTGCACAATAATTTACTTTTATTTTTGAAGAGTTATTAACTCTTCTTATTTCATGATAGATTTGGCTCAGCATTTGGCCTCTTTCAATATGTAATTCTTCCTGATTAAATTCCTTTTCTGGTAAACTCTTTGGATGAGTTACCTCTCTTTTATTGCTTGATATGCCAAGCTTAATGAAATGATAAGGACTTACTGATGAATCTTGGTTCCAATCCATTAATGAACTGAAACATCTTAGATAAATAGGCTTTTCTGTAGCCTTAATTTTTCTTTTAAAGTTCCTGATGGCTTTTTTTGAAATTGTCAGGAAAATAGATTAATTCCTTTAATTCATTTCCTGGATAAATATTTTCTATGAGTCTTGCATGAAATGCTTTGTAAACAAATAATGGATCAGCTCCTTTTAAAATATTAAATTTACTTCCTGATGGAAAATCTTTTTCTGTAGTGTAAAATTTCATATTTTTAAGGTGCTCTTCAGTTGTTTTCCTTGTTTATAATCACCTGCAATATTAGTCCTTAAAAAATGTCCAAAATTTTTATTGTCAGTCCTAACAATGAATTTTGAACTTATAACATATATTACAAATTTCTTTATAGCCTTTTTAACAGCCAAATATTCTTTTTCATTACTATGGTAATTTAATTCAGGGCCTTGAAAAGATCCTAAAGTAAATCTGCAAAGATATTCATCTTTGTCATCAACTTTTGCTTTTAATACTGCTCTCTAATATTCATGTGAAGCATCTGTTTCTATTATCATTTTATCATCTGGTCCTGGATGATATAGAGTTGGTAAATCTTTTACCTGTGCTTTTACTTTATCCATATATTTAGTGTCTTGATCAGTCCATTGCCAGACATAATCTTTCTTAAGTTTTGTTTGTAATGGTTTTCTCATTTTTGCTAATTTCTTTATATATGCTTCTGCATATGTTAAACATCCTAAAAATCTTTGTAATTGATTTTTATCTTTTATTATACTAGAAAAATTTTGTATATTATTCAAAATATGGGGTTGTAGATGATGTTTTCCATCTTCTATTTCTAACCCTAAGTATTTTATTTTTTGTTAAGCAATGACAACTTTCTTTTCTGATAATACTATTCCTAATTTTTTACATTCTTGTAAGACATTGATAATATCGAAATAATGTTTTGATAATTTATTACTGAATATTAGAATATCACCAATGTAAACACAACAAAAATTGTGATATTTTTTGAAAATATTATCCATGTATCTTTGGAAAATACCTGGTGCTTGTTTAAGTCCAAATGGAACAACTATCCATTGGAATTGTCCTTAAGGACAGCTAAATGCCGTTCATTATCAAGTCTTATTTGCCAAAATCCACTTTTGCAATCAAAGCTTGAAAAGTATTTCTTTCCTTTAATGAGTGATAATAATTCTTCTTTCTTTGGTATAAAATAACCATCATCAATAGTTTCTTTATTTAAAGATTTAAAATTTATTATCATTCTTTTTTTTCCTCTTCTTTTCTCAGCTTCTTTTTCTACTAAAAATGTTGGACTGGAATGTGGTGAATTATTGGGAATAATTACTTTTAACTCCAAAAGTTCTTGAATTTGTTTTTCAAATTCTTCTCTGTCTTCTGGGGTATAAATCATTGGTTTTACTCTTATGACTTTTAAAGGGTTTTTTAATTCTATTTTTGCTATTTCATTATATCTATTGATATTTGGATCTAAAGGATTTTCTGAGCATACTGTTTTTAATAATTTTCTTATTCCTGTTAGGGCTTTGTTTTCTCGGATTTCATTTAGAAAGGGGTTTTGGTGAACCTCTATGTCTAAAGAAATGTTTTCTAAATATGGTTTTTGTTTTTCTATATCCTCACCACGTTTTCGCTTTTTATGTTGTGACATAAAAGTTGGTGATGAAACAGTTAATGCTTTTATGATTTTTGATACATAAATTGTTTCTCCATCTAAGGTTGTTATACTGATTTTATCTAAGTATTGTGTAAATGGTTGATATAGGTTTAGAAAGTTATTTCCTAATAAGATATCAACTCTAGTTTCTTGTTGGTATATTGTCGGTATATGAAAGATTTCTCCTCCTATTGATACATCTATATCTTTTAATACTTTATTTAAATTTATTGTAGTATTATTTGCTATTCTAACTTCTAATTCTCTTGGTGATTGTTTCCAAAGTTCCTCTGGGAATACATATTTACTAGCTACACACATACTTGCACATGTGTCAATATATGCATGTAAATGGTAATTTTTATATCCTTTGAATTTTAATCCTATTTTTATATATGTACTATTTGGATTTTTTATACTTAATATTTCATCTATTATTCTGAATCATAATCAGAATCAGATGTTTCTGAGTCTGTTATTTCTTCTTCGGTTTCTTCTAATAGATAAATACTACACGTATCATCTATATCAGATTCCTCTATTGGTTCTAATTCCATTTTAAAAGCTTCTTCTAATATTTTTGCTTTTTGTGGAAATTCCTTTTTAAATTCTTTCCTATGTTGAAGTCTGTTTGGGCATTCATTTGCATAATGTCCTTCTTCATTACATATCCAACATCTACATTTCTTTTTTTCTGATGGACAATAATTTTTCTTTTCAGATGTATTATATCTTTTTCTTCTAAAATATCCCTTTTTATAAGGTTCTCTATTATATCTTCTTCTATATTTTTGGAAGTTTTGTTTTCTGAATTTGTATCTCTTGAATTTTCTAAATTTCTTATGTTTCTTATATTTATTGTAAGGTTTTATATTACAACCATATTTTTCTGGTGTTTTGAAATCTCTTGAATCACAACAGATTTTATCGTTTCCTCTTATTTGTTTGAATTCTTTTCTCTCTTGACATTTTATTATTATCCAACTCTTAAGACCTCTTATTCTTCCTCCTAAAGTGTCAGGTATAGTTTGTCTATTCCTATTATTCCATTCTTCTGTCATAGTTTTATGTAATGTTCCAGGTAATTTTTGGTAAAACATTTCCTTATAGGTTTCTTGTATGGATGGTGGTAATTTATGATAATACATTTCATATTCACATATAAAAGAATCTATGTAACACATATCACATATTTTCATATTTGTTAAGTGCCATTTGGCTTCATTTATTTCATTTTCACTAGATTCTGTAACATTTCTTCCTTTATCTTCTCCTATAATTTTCTTGTATATTTCATTTATTACAGTATCTAAGTAATCTCTTCCTGTTGTAGCATTTCCTTGCATTCTTAAATGTTGTTGTTCAGTTAGGTTTGAAAACTATATTTTTACATTTCCTGTCATTTTGTGAGCTACTAAGACTTTACAAACTGAAGGGTTTGTATTTGTAGTTGAGGATGTTTGTATAATTACACTCATTCCACTAGCCCATTCATCTAAGGCTTTTTTCCTATCTCTTATGCAGTCTAGATCTAAAATATCAGTTTTATAATTTTCATGTGGTCTAAATTCTGGTGGAATACTTCCTCTAGTACCCCAATGTAGTCCTTCTTCCATTTTAGGGGGTTGTCTTCTTCTATATGTTGGATTAGGTTCTTCTGGCCTATTTTTTTCTTCTTTATGTGGGTCAGACGTCTCTCCTCTTTCTAGGATTGGTCTTTCTGAGTTTATTCTAGGTATTAATACTGGCTCCATATTAATTCTTTGGGTTGTATTTTTCTTGTTCATATTCACTTTCGCTTATTACTGTCATATCATCTTCTTCTTTATTTGTGCAAAGTTTTTCATCATAATATTTTTCTAATTCATTGTCTGTTAGTGTTAATAGGCTAATTAATTTTTCTATATTTTTATTTTTAGGATTCATGAATTGTTCTTCTAAGTTTTTCCTATACTCTGTTAAATCCATTAGATTGTTATTATTTGTTTAGATTCTTCTGCTTTTCTTTTTTCATTTATGGGTATTAATGCATCAGATCTTCTAGGAGGTTCTTCTTTTAATCCTTTTAATGAATCAAATCTTAATTCATTTCCTCTTGGTATGTTATTAATATCTTTCTTTAATTCTATGATTTCCTTATACATTTCTAGCTGTATTCCTTTTAAATCTTGTATGTTTTCTTCTGTAGTATCTATTTTTCCTGCTATAAGGATTAAGGCTTCTATTATGGATATTTGATTTTTATTTATACTTGTTAGACTATTATTTTCTTCTAATTGTATTTCTAATAGTTTCTCTTTTATCATTATTATTTCATTGTGTAGACTAGTTCTTTTACCTCTTCAATTTCCTCTTTTAATTCTTCTATTTCTCTATTTCTTTTACTAACTTTTGCTTGGGTATCTATAAATTTTATTCTTTGTATATTATTTCTTTTTGATGATATCAGAGGTTTTTCCTTAATATCTAGATTCCATTCATCAGGTACTTCATATTTTGATAACTTTTCTGGATTCTTTATTACTTGTCCTATATCCTTGAAGGTTTTGTCTATTTCTATGAATTCATTTTGTCCGTATATCGAACTATTGTGACTGTTTATTAATGAATATCCTACAAGGTAATGAATTGAAAATGGGTGGTTTCCATCTTTCATTAAATTTCCTCGTTCAAAGTCATAAGCTAGACGTAATATGATGAGTGCTCGAAAAGCACTAATATTTCGTGATTAATTGTGCGTAATTGATTGATATATAGATTTATTATGATTATTATTTCGATTATTTTCATAAATCTATCCATTCGGAGTCACGGGTATATTTTAGTGCATTTCAGGTGTTTTTAGCGTCAAATGAGTCAAATGATGAAATCACGCAAAGACGGGACACCTACGGCGCTCGGATCACAAGTTACGGGCTAATCAAGACAAAATATGTAAGCCTTACATATAGTGCCATCACATATGTAAGGGGGGACGTGAAAAGAAGGAAATCATCGCGCGCCGCGGCGGAAGAATTGCATGCCGCGGCGTGAGGCTCTCGGGTTGAATTCTGGAAAACAATGAAGCATCGCGCGCCGCGGCGGGAGAATTGCATGCCGCGGCGGGGAGCTCTCGGGTTTTTGCATATTTTTCAGAAATTGTGTTGCGCCGCGGCGGGGAAAATGCATGCCGCGGCGCGCCTATTCCTATGGCACATAGGATTCGTGTAAACCCTTACATCTATAAAAACCCCCTTAGAGTCCCCCTTACATAGAACTCGAACTCACTTGACCAATTCATACACAACTCTTCCTCTTCCCAATTTTGCGACCCAAACACGACATTCAATCAGCTTTGAGAGCGTTGCCACACTATAACGAAGCGAGAGATACCATTCTAAGGATTCAAGGAAGCCAACGACGATCGAAGATAAAGCTTACGGAGGAGTACGTCAACCGATCCATAAGCGGTATTTAGATTTAGGTTTTCCTTGTTGTTATAGAATTAATTTATCTTCTCCATTTGTTAAAGTGTATGATCATATTTTATTTGTCTATGAATAACAATATGAACATGAGCGGCTAGTTTCATTATGGATGTTTAGTTTGTGTTGCCATGTTTGCTAGGATTGTGTATGGTGTATTTAATTGATTTATGAATGAATTACTTTTTGATTAAGAGCATGTTTAAATGTTTGATTATGAATAATCATGGGCCAATTTGGTGTTCGTAGTTAGACTGAAAAATCTGAGATTTTAGTTAGAGGAACGTCACCTTAACTCTTTTCCGAAACACTTAATCAAAGCTTCAAGTTAGTGACTTAGTCATAGCATTAATTTGATTGGCATGTTTTCCTTGCGCATAATTTGATTGCTATTTAATTTACCCCCGCCAAAGGCAGTTAATTAGTTAATCAACAAAGAGACCTACCCCCGCCAAAAGGAGTTTCGTAATTAAAAGGAAAGCCGGTAGTTTTATTCATATAGGACGTTCATGCATATCACCATACCTTTTCGATGCAAACATGGTTAACCAAGCTAAACGTCCATACATCCTCTATTTATATTTGATTTGATTGAATTCATTGTTTGATTGCAATTTCGTGTGATTTTCGTATAATTGTTCCCGTTACCAAAACCAAACAAACTCTTTTTACAGTTTTATTAGCATTAGGATTCTAGTTACTTAGAGTTTTAGTTTCACTAGAACTCTATTTAATTAGTGTTTTATTTTCATTAGAACTCCATTTAGATTAAAAAGCTAGTTATTTAAGACCACTGCAATTCCTTGAGAGACCGACCTTGGAAGTTGCTTATCACTTTACTACGAGTGATTCGTACACTTGCGAGTACACATTTTAACACATCAAGTTTTTGGCGCCGTTGCCGGGGAATTGGCGTTTTAAATAATTTTCTTTTTAACTTTTTAGAGTTTCTGATTTATTTTTATTTATTTATTTCTTTTATTTATTTCTTTATTTTATTTATTTATTTTTATTCGAAAAATCCAAAAAAAAATCAAAAAATCAAAAAATCAAAAAAATAGTGCTTAATTTCCAATTTCACTGCTACCTTGATCTTTGTTTGCTTTTTATTTGTGCATGCAGGGTAGGAGATCACTTAACAAGGAACTCTCTCCTTACATTGACAACATTCATAGAGTCAAACACCGATCAAAGAAACTGGACAATCAATTTCAAGAGGAAGAAGTCCAACAACAGTTACAAGCAGCAATGGGTGAAAACGTAGCTAGGCAAATGATGAACAAAGAGTTTGCAAGACCGATCATTGGGACCGCTACATCGTGCATTCGACTTACAGAGGCGGCTAGGAATTATGAATTGAAAAATATTCATTATTCCATGCTTCCCTCCTTTTACGGTATCCCTAATGAAGATCCTTTAAATTTTATGCGTGAACTATATGCTACTGTGCAAACTTTTCCATTGCAGGGACTTAGTGAAGATCAACTACGCATGAGGTGTTTTCCATACACTCTCAAGGATAGAGCTAAGTCTTGGCTAATGACGTTGGCACCCGGCTCTTTGGTCACATGGGACGATGTTTACAATAAATTCATGGGTAAGTTCTATTCCCATCAAAAGACATCTGATCTAAGAACAAAAATTGCTACTTTTTCGCAGATGGACGGAGAACCCTTCCACGAGGCTTGGGACAGATTCAAATTGCTGTTGATACAATGTCCACATCACCACTTCCCGTTGCAGCTACAGAATCAATTTTTCTACGACGGATTGACACTTCAATGTCAATTCACAGTTGACAACGCTGCAGGAGGAGCTATGGGTGAGAAAACAGCAGATGAAACATACGAACTATTCGAGATGTTGGGAGCCAATTCCCAACAAAAGAGCGCTAGAGGAAGAAGAGCTGGAGTCCACGAGTTAAGCTCTAACAATGAAATGGCCATGCAACTTGCTGAATTGACGAAACAAGTGCAACTTCTCACAACCTCCAATATTAATCAAATGCCAAAACACGAGGTATGTGGAGTTTGTGGTTCATATGGACATGGTGCTAATGTTTGTTCTTTTGCAGGTGATCCTTACACAGGTACTACTGAAGAGGCGAATTTAATGCAAGGGTACCAACCTAGACCTAGGAACGACCCTTATTCAAATACCTACAACCCTGGATGGAGGAATCACCCTAATTTTGGATGGAAACAAAACAATAGCCAACCATTTGTCCAAAATCAAACACAAGGCCAAAACGTAAACCGACAATTTCCACCAAATAAACCAACCGTAGAGGAAACCCTAAACAATTTTATACAATCTTGTAGTGGTAGGATGGACTCTATGGAAGCATCAATCAAAAGAGTGGAAATGCAAGTGGGGCAGCTAGCGGAACAAATGTACAAACAAGAGACGGGAAAGCTGCCTAGTCAACCTGAACAAGCAAAGGCGATCACAGTCTTTCAAAATGATGAGGAGGTACTTAATAATTTACCTGAGAATTCTAATGTTTTGTTGTCTAGTACAGGTAACTTTGAAGGTGAGGATTCAACTCTCAAAGAAGATGATGAGCTTAATACCAATCCAAATGAACTTCCTAAGAAAGAAACATCCACCATTTATCAACTACACAAGTCAGCGGATCCATATAGACCACCAATACCACCTATAAACCAGTTTGAGGAGAAAAATCAGGATGAGCAATACTCTGACACTCTTGCTTTATTTTCTGGGATTAATTGTAATTTACCTCTTTTGGATATTATAAAGAACAGTTCGACTTATGATCCAATTTGCAGGAACTTTATCATCAAAAAGAATAGAAGCAAAGAGAATGAAATGTTAGAAATTGGTAGTCAAATAATTCAACCGCACTTGCCTCTCAAAATGAAAGATCCAGGTAGTTTCAACATTAACATCACTATGGGAGACAAAAGGGTATTCGAGGCTATGCTAGACTTAGGAGCAGGTATAAACCTAATGCCATATTCAGTGTACTTGCAACTAGGATTAGGAAAGTTAAAAGAAACAAGGATGACCCTTCAACTTGCAAACGGGTCTATTCAATACCCAAAAGGAATAGTGGAAAATTTGTTGGTACAGGTGGACAAGTTTATTGTACCAGTGGATTTTGTGGTGCTTGAAATGGACAAAAATTTTCTTAAGGACAAGGAACATACAATTATTCTTGGTAGACCATTCATGGCCACTACCAAGACAACTATTGAGGTCCATAATAGGAAGTTATCAATGACGGTTTGTGGAGAGACTGTACAGTTTGGAATTTTTCAACCCTCCCCTATTTCTTCTAACACTGAATTGCAGAATAGCATATGCAACAAAATTGAGGTTCGAAACGTTGAATGGAGAGGGAAGGACAAACTGATAAATTTAAGTCGGGATGATGCCTACAAAGAACGCATTAAGCATTCTAATTACAAAAACTCGACTTGGAGGACGAAAGCTCATTTCAAGAAATATAAGGGAGGAGATAAACAGTACAATTACATATTTAACCCCCCTTGACACGAGATCAGTCACGTCTTGCTAAGACGTTAAACTAAGCCCTTAATGGGAGGCACCCATTCGGTATCGTATCTCTTTCGTTGTCTTTATTTCTTTTATTTCTTTTTCATTTATTTTCTTTCATTTTTCATTTTATTTTTGATTTTTTAACTTAGTTTGATGTTTTTGTGTTTTCATTTGACTTAGTTATAATTAAAAATTAGGTTTGAATGTGAATTGTGTGCATACACTTTGAGGTTCCATATATATGTTCATACATTCTTCATGAGAGAAGCGAGGAACAGTGAACCGGAGCATAACGAGTAACGACACAATTTCATACGAAAGGGGGGTAACTTCTCACACTTTTTCTTATTTCTTTTGTTCTTCTTTTTCAACATTGAGGACAATGCAGAAATTAGGTTGGGGGTGGGAAGAATATTCCATGAGCATGAAATATGACCAATTTTAAATTTTTAACTTTGTCACTTGAATTGTTTTTAGTTAGTGTCGTGTCTACTTGATTCAATCCGGAAATCTATGATATTAACATGATTGTAATGACGATGACATGTGAGAGATGTTAGATTTTTACCTAAGCAACGAAGCACACAAATGTTGGATTCATCTAATTTGAGAATTTTGTGGTATATGTGGTATGTATGCATGGTTAGTTTAACTATTCTGATTTGTGGAATGTATGCATGTTCATGATATGTTTTAAGTCTCAACAATCTCTAGAACTCATTTGAAAACACGTTGAAGCGAAATAATAGAAACAAACACCACTTAGAAAATGATTTAGGCCATCTTTGGACCGTTTGGACTTTTCATGCCTCCCGCAATATTTTATCAATAGCACACCCTTGAACTCAACATTGACATACATTGAACTACCCTTAGTGATAAGAGTACTTAATGTAATATTTGATTTTCATGAGCAATTATGTTGTGTTTATCTTGCTTCATCATAAAAAAAAAAAAAAAAAAAAAAATGATGATGATTGAAACAGTAAGCAAGAATAAAAAAAAAAAAGAGAAGAAAATCAAGCAAAAGATCCAAAGGACATTTGAATTGAAGGGAGGATGGAAAAGAACACTTGGTAAAAAAAAAAAAAAGGGTTGAAAATATGTTTGTGAAATAAAAGGTACTCTTATCATATGAAAACATCATTTTTGTACTTTCATGATCACACACCTAGCCACAACTTTACAAGCTTAATGAAGTCCTATTGATTCTAGGTAGTTTAGTTTCTATATTAGTGGAGATGAGTTTGAAAAATGAGCATATAGAGTTTGTAAGTGCAAAAATTAACATTCATATTTTACTTGCACATTTATGAGATATTGAAATTTAATCTATGAATATCATGCATGACACGGTCAGATAGTGTAACTAACGGGTTTGTGGTGTGATTGGTTGTTCAAAATTCGATTACCATGATGAGTTTGATGTTTGGACTGTTTTTGAGCTTAGGTGATGTTTAACTATTTCATGTATCATTCGTTGTTAACAATTTTTGAGACGTATGCATGGATTGATTCAAGTATTGTTAGAGTCTTTATTAGTTTTGAGTCTTTAGTTGTGTCAGTTACGATGTTTGCGGGTATCATCACTGGAAACCCTCACGAGACTATAACTCGTCCACTAGGGCCACCTAGGGGTTTAAAGGCTTGTTGCATACGCTAAATGCAACCGTGACAATCTACGGAAGTGATTTAGTTTAGGTTAGTTTATTTTCTTTGTTTTGATTTTAGTTTTTAGATCGCTTCACTTGCTAGAGACTAGCAAGAAGCTGGTTGGGGGTTGTGATGAGTGCTCGAAAAGCACTAATATTTCGTGATTAATTGTGCGTAATTGATTGATATATAGATTTATTATGATTATTATTTCGATTATTTTCATAAATCTATCCATTCGGAGTCACGGGTATATTTTAGTGCATTTCAGGTGTTTTTAGCGTCAAATGAGTCAAATGATGAAATCACGCAAAGACGGGACACCTACGGCGCTCGGATCACAAGTTACGGGCTAATCAAGACAAAATATGTAAGCCTTACATATAGTGCCATCACATATGTAAGGGGGGACGTGAAAAGAAGGAAATCATCGCGCGCCGCGGCGGAAGAATTGCATGCCGCGGCGTGAGGCTCTCGGGTTGAATTCTGGAAAACAATGAAGCATCGCGCGCCGCGGCGGGAGAATTGCATGCCGCGGCGGGGAGCTCTCGGGTTTTTGCATATTTTTCAGAAATTGTGTTGCGCCGCGGCGGGGAAAATGCATGCCGCGGCGCGCCTATTCCTATGGCACATAGGATTCGTGTAAACCCTTACATCTATAAAAACCCCCTTAGAGTCCCCCTTACATAGAACTCGAACTCACTTGACCAATTCATACACAACTCTTCCTCTTCCCAATTTTGCGACCCAAACACGACATTCAATCAGCTTTGAGAGCGTTGCCACACTATAACGAAGCGAGAGATACCATTCTAAGGATTCAAGGAAGCCAACGACGATCGAAGATAAAGCTTACGGAGGAGTACGTCAACCGATCCATAAGCGGTATTTAGATTTAGGTTTTCCTTGTTGTTATAGAATTAATTTATCTTCTCCATTTGTTAAAGTGTATGATCATATTTTATTTGTCTATGAATAACAATATGAACATGAGCGGCTAGTTTCATTATGGATGTTTAGTTTGTGTTGCCATGTTTGCTAGGATTGTGTATGGTGTATTTAATTGATTTATGAATGAATTACTTTTTGATTAAGAGCATGTTTAAATGTTTGATTATGAATAATCATGGGCCAATTTGGTGTTCGTAGTTAGACTGAAAAATCTGAGATTTTAGTTAGAGGAACGTCACCTTAACTCTTTTCCGAAACACTTAATCAAAGCTTCAAGTTAGTGACTTAGTCATAGCATTAATTTGATTGGCATGTTTTCCTTGCGCATAATTTGATTGCTATTTAATTTACCCCCGCCAAAGGCAGTTAATTAGTTAATCAACAAAGAGACCTACCCCCGCCAAAAGGAGTTTCGTAATTAAAAGGAAAGCCGGTAGTTTTATTCATATAGGACGTTCATGCATATCACCATACCTTTTCGATGCAAACATGGTTAACCAAGCTAAACGTCCATACATCCTCTATTTATATTTGATTTGATTGAATTCATTGTTTGATTGCAATTTCGTGTGATTTTCGTATAATTGTTCCCGTTACCAAAACCAAACAAACTCTTTTTACAGTTTTATTAGCATTAGGATTCTAGTTACTTAGAGTTTTAGTTTCACTAGAACTCTATTTAATTAGTGTTTTATTTTCATTAGAACTCCATTTAGATTAAAAAGCTAGTTATTTAAGACCACTGCAATTCCTTGAGAGACCGACCTTGGAAGTTGCTTATCACTTTACTACGAGTGATTCGTACACTTGCGAGTACACATTTTAACACATCATAATACTTAATTTAGATTTTTATCATGGATATTAACAGCAAATCTGGGATATGTTGTAAATTTTAATTTTTGGTATCCTAGGTTTCCATTAATCATTCCTAATAAAGCATCTTTTCTGTTTGTTATTCTATTATCTAATAATGCTAACTTAATTGGTGTATCTATTCCTTCTCTAAAGTGTGCTTTTATTAGAATTTGTATTCCTCCTAAATAAATATATCCAATTTTTTCTCTATCTTTTTCAAGGATCTTTGATAATTTTTCTATAATAGTTTCTTTATCAATTAATGGTATATTAAACATTCCTTTTGCATCAACTATAGTTACACTCATTTCCTTATTACTTATGCCGTAATATATTATATCTTTTCTTGAAAATAATTTTCTTATTTTAGAGAATGATTCTTCTCTAAATCCATCCTTTTCTTTTAGATTTAGTTTTGATTTTTGAATTTCTTCAAATTTCTTTTTACTGAATATCATTTCTTGTGAAAAACATCCGAAAATGTCTTGTGTTTTTATATCCATTATTTCTTGGTTTTCTATTATTTCTGACATTGTATGTTTTTGTATTATTTTGTAAGCTTTTACAGATTTTTATTACTTTTGTAAGATATTACATATTTTTATTGTTATGTAAGGGTTACAAAAATTTGGGGGTATGAGTTTAGTGTTTAGTGGTGGATGTTCATAGTGCTCCCCTTTACATATACCATACTAAAGTAACTTCATAAGCATTACCTAATCTAGTATAGAATATATTGTA
Organism: Elaeagnus macrophylla; assembly: GCA_029378325.1. Lineage (NCBI taxonomy): Eukaryota > Viridiplantae > Streptophyta > Magnoliopsida > Rosales > Elaeagnaceae > Elaeagnus > Elaeagnus macrophylla. The sequence continues at coordinate 30,101,353 of CM055643.1, read as the reverse complement.
TTATACACTACTTTCAATTCTTTAAGGATGTTGTCATGTTCCTATGAATTTATCTTATGTAAGAATATTTTTGATGCCATCTCTGCTTTGTCTTTTATCATTATCATATTCAAATCTTCATCAAACTAATGAAAATATACAAGTTTAGTCTTGAGGATGTAATCTAAAATTCTGAAGTTGACATATTTAATTAAAGTCCACAATATACCCCAATTGAATCCATGAACGATGAAGAGTGATGTGAGGTATTATGAGTGTTGACGATATTCGTGAACAAAACATTTATTTGTAAACTTGTTTATAGGCCTATTTCTCTTGCCCGTCAATTAAATCCAAAGAAACAACCATGTTTTGGATAGATGCACTTTAGGTATAAATTTTTGTCCTATCATGCTGAAAATGTGCACGAGCACATAGCATTGCACGAAAACTTAGAAACATTTTAGAGCTCAAAATGTGTTGTATGATCGATCTAACAATAGAGTCGGTTGATCGAGTCTTAGATAGATCATGGTTTGATCGAGATCAATCTAGAATATCTTGGGTTACAAAATTTACATACTTGATTGATCTAGTAAAGGAGACGATCAATATAGAGGGTTTAATTGATCGAGGATTGATTGTGTTCTATCTAAGAGCTCTCGGGTTGCATTTTGTGGGGACTAGATCGATCTAGCATTTGGGCAATTCATCGAGTTGAGGTAGATTCATTGGAAATCAATCAAGCGCCCTCGGGTTAAAATTGAGCTCTGACTCATCGTTCCTAGATCAACCGAAAAGGTTCTTAATCGATTGAGCACATATTTTTCTTATATAAAATTCCTTTTTCAACTCGAGCCAGTTGGTATATTTATTGAAAAACCTTCTTAAACTGGTATAACTAATCTTTTATGAGCATAAATGTACTTTAACATTAGCTAGGATTAGGGATTTTAATTTTCATATATAAGTAATCCATTGATTGTTAGAAAAATCACCACTCATTTATGCATTGCTTTCTTTATGTTTTCAATCTGAAAAACTTTCCTAGAAGAAAAATATATCTGATCCCTCTGCTACATATAGAATTAGGCTGGTTTTTAATTTAATCACTCAAACATAATTTATGGTTGTGTTTGATTGATTCTTTTGCTTGATTGATTATTATGCCTTATTGTTTATTTGTGAGTGTGAGCATAACATGGTTGTTCTAGTTTAACTATTTTGATTTTATATTTAATTGATTTATGATTGTGCACTGTTGAATCCTACTAGGACATACATTACACGGTGTTTTAGTGCTAACATTTTTTAGGTGCTTGTTGGACTGGTTTGATTTCTTGTGGGACTCAAGTGGATCAAAGCGTTTGTCTAGATTCGTACACTAACCTTATAAAGACTGTAGAAGAAGAGACGACTCATAAGTAAAGTATATTGGGGGCTTTATCTATGAAAGGTAATCTAAGACATGATTTTGTACTTGAACACTTATTTTCATAGTGGATAGGTTAGATGGTCCGGTGAGCAGGTAGTTTTTCTCTTAAGTCATTGTTGTATCTACTTAAAAATCTCGTGTGATATTTTTTATTTTTACACTTTATTATTTACACACAATTGTATGTCTAACCGTTATATTTAGATTACATAATTAAAATTTAATAAAATTATAAATAACCTATTCAACCTCCTTTAAATATATTTGGTCCGGAACTTTCAAGTGGATACAACAATGAAGATATACTTAATGTCCCTGTCAAGCTGTTCAAAACGTTTTTAAGGAAGCAAATAGAAACAAAGTTTCTAAGTAACTTTGCTTTATCTCCACCAACCTACTAGCTGATATTAATGTGTCAGTTGCATATAATAATTTAACCAAGTCAAATTCTGGTTTCAAGAATCATAATAATTACTAGATCTAATGGCATGAAGATATTCAATAGCATTATTCCATTCAGATTCAGTTGGGTCCCTTTTAACAAGTGGTTCATTTACGTTGTCCATCAATCCAACTTCATCTGTGATTAACTGACTGAATTCCTCTAAAACCTTATTTATTCATATGATGTACGTTTTCTCTCATCCTGCATTTAAAAATAACAAACATTAGTTGGCGTACGTAATATGAGCATTTAGAACAAAAATAGTTAAAATTAATATAACAACAACATATATATAACTTTTGTAGACAATTCAGACCCATCCATATTTAGTAAATTGGCAATAGAAAAGAGTACCCCAAACCAAAAGGAGTAAACTATTTTAAGTTCAATTTGTAATGGATTTCATTTACTTTCCTTCATCAATTCTATAATTCATTTATGTTATCTTACTCAACCCATATTTATTTGGTTAGGTAGACATCATCTCAGTTTATGATGATAACGAATTAAGTGTAATTAGAATAAAAAGCATTGAAAGAAGTTATGGTTAGTTATGTCTCCAGCTTAATCGACTGCACATACAATTTTATGGCTCCATTTCAGCATTTGCTATAATCGAACCTATATGCAGTCTGAAATGATTCAACTATTGTATTACTTATATTATAAAAGTAACTTTGATATGGTTAGAAATATTAAGAGGTTCAATTAACAGTCATGTAACTAGAGAAAAGTCCTTTATACATTAAGTTGAAATGTTTGTTTAGTCCTTTACATTTGAAAAGATGTTTGGTCCTCCACATTAGTTAAAAGGAGCATTAGGATTTGTCCACCTATTGTCTAATCGATAATTATTTATGATTGTCCATCTCACGTAGATAATTGAAGCAATTTTTACTTTTCATAAACTTTCGAGCTATATCCCAAAATCAATTGTTATTACGGTGTTCCATAAGTTAAGGATAAATGAGTATTGTATGCTGTCGTATGGCAAAAATGGATCGTAAGAGGTCCTAAAGAGCGCTTGCAAAATGACAACTCAAAAAAAAGATGAGATATAGTTTTCTCCACGGAACCACATAATGAGCAGCTAGAAGGGAAAGAATGTCCTGTCTTTTTTAATTGGCAATCCATGACGAGTTTATTTTGAATTGCACGCTAGAGAAAAATAAACCGTGAGGGTGGTATAAAAGAGGCCAGATGGCCTTGCCTAACTCTTACGTTCTCCAAGCATACGTAGTGAATCATAAACCTCATTGATGCCTCTCTTAATTGAACGTGTCCAAAATCTGGTGTCTGAACCAATCCCAACAACTACAAATAATTAATTTAAACAATGACATATAAAAGGAAAGCTACAATCCCCCTTTCACCCCTTTTTAATACATTTAGTCATGTTTATTACACCGTACTGTATACTCTGACTGTATAATTTATGTACAGTCATGCGTTTGGCTGTAAAATCAGACCGTATCATATAGTATAAAAATAGTACGATTATGTAGAAATTTTGTACAGCTAGAGGGTGAGTCTAAACCGTACTGGACAATTAACTTACTCTGTTTGAATTTTCAATTATAAAATAATATGATAACTTTTTTTTTTATCTTAAATTAAAAATAATATTTTTTTATTTTAAAAAATATAATAAAAATATAAAAATAAATTAAATATTAATTTAAATAAATTTTATAATAAAAAATTATTTTAATAAAAAATATATAATTAATTTAATCTAACTATATTATACAACTTTTCATCAAATATTGTACTAACTAATTATAATATAATTTAATACAGTTCAGTCCAATACGAATATACTTAACCTATCTAATACGGTTCACCAAACATAACCTTAGTAATATAACTCCAACCACCGACACCCATTTTAATACCTTCTTAATTTCAAGAAAAATGAATCAAAAATTAAATATGACTTTCATCTTTTTATAAAATATTATATATGGGTTACTTACTCAAATGATAATTTATTATTTTCAAGAAATCGTATAATTTGTCGACAACAAATTAGAGTTATGCCTCTTATGAAAAAAAAAAATTAGGCTAAGATTGGTGTATGCATATATAGTGTATTTTGAAGATAATATTATTTGTCTAGTCATTACAGTGCCCTCCGGTGTATGTATATATAGTATATTTTTTCTTTTTTCTTTTTTTTTTTTTTGTCAATAAAAATTTCATTAAATTAATACTCTCAAATCATCTAAAATTAGTTGAGATTGGTGTATGTATATATTGTATCTTGAAGATAATATTATTTGCTTATTCGTGCCCTCCTTATATGCATATAAGTTAAATAATAATTAAAAAGAATTCGCATGTAAACATAGCATTCCTCTGTAATAAATTAATGAACTTTATGACTCACTTTTAACAATTTTATCATGCACATTAAATTTAGTTGGCAATAATTATAAGCTTGTACATTTTTATTTTTATTGAGGTAATAATAAAAATAATTATGTTAATAGCACTTACAACACTACTCTATTACAAAAGGTTACAAAATTTAGTATCTAAAGATTCTTAATATAACTTCATGAGGAGTGCTTCGGCTACGTGCTCCCTTCCACTGGGGGATATGGTCGGTCTAGTTTAATTTTTTTTGTAATATTAATAAATTGACCAAACTGTTTTAGTTTTTAAACAACCAGACCGGTTAAATTGGAACAATATATAGTTTAGTTTCAATTTTAAACTGCGTAGAATATATTATTTCTATTAAATATATTTAACAAAAGCTTCAAGCTTTTGAAAACTTGCTATAGTCCAGCAGCTAATTGTTTCGAATCATATTCAAATAGTATTTTATTAGTTTTTTAATTTAACATTAAAACATAAAAAATGCAACGCCACTATATCAGAACGTCGAACTTGAGACCTCTTAATTTAATATTGGCTTTAGTATTTTATTAATCCCTCAATTTTATTTCAAAACAAAATTTGGTCTATAATAGTTTGAAACACATAATTTAGTATCTAACTTTTTAAAATTTAAGAATGCATTTAAAATTTAACAGAATTTGATTTTTTACCCTTTTTTTTTTTTTTTTTTATGGAAACAAATATGGATCTTAACCTTTAACGGAAAAAGTAAAATTGAGCTGAAATTGTTAAATTTTAAAATCTGTTTTAAAAAGTTAAGGATCAAGTGTTATCTTGAGATAAAAGTTAAAGACAACAAAATACTAAACATTTAACATTAAAACATAAAAAATGGAATACAACTATACTAGGGTGTCGAACTTGAGACCTCAAAGATGAAAAAACAACAATTATCTACTAAGCTACAATGACTGAGATGATTGCATATACCTAAATAAATGTATAGAAAATGATAAAAAATAATACATGGTTAAATCTTCCTTTTTAAATGGTGCAATACGAAGACTTCTCATCCATCCATCTTAATATTACTCAAAGATGTAATAAATGTTGGCCTCAATAGTTTAATTTCACTTTCAATTCTATTTTTCTATAAGAATTAACTACCATAAATCTGTAAGTATAGTTTACATTCTCAATAATTTACTAGCAACGTCCATTATTACAACAATAAAAATAAACATGTATTAATGGAGATGTAGGTCCAATAAGTACAAATAAAATTACTCAGAGTTTAATATTCAATAGAGGGTATTTAAAAGTTCGAAGTCACCTAAGAACTATTGCCTTTTCACTCGGAAATCACTCAATATCACCTCATAAAAATTTAATAATTTATTGTATTTTAATAATTTTCAATCCATAACTATTAATTCATCAATATAAACGATGTTGCCTTCTCATTTGTAGTTTATAGAAAAATGAATGCTATATGCACTTAATTTTTCCTCCACATCACTCACTACATATATTAAAACTTGTGGTGATGATTTATGGCACGAATACAAACAAAACGGCTCGATTTTAACATAACACGTATGATATGTTTTATAAATGTTTCAAACACGACGTGACAACAAAAGTTAAGACTTGCAACATATAATCGAATGAGTGTGATTAATGTAAGTATTTAAAAAAAAAGCATTCTTTAAATTTAAAATTTTCACATATATTGGATTTTTTTTTTCTTTCTATTAATACATAGGAATTTTTCTTGTTTATAAAAAAGTAATTCTAGGGCACAAACGAAAGGGCAGGCTTTGATAAAAGTGAAATGTAACGTGTTAGTAGGTCAAATAAGGTGTAACTGAAAACAGAGGCACATGGCAATGCCGTTTCTGCGTTTTGCATGGTTGTTGTTATGTGGAAGGCATTGGCCAATTAAGGAGTCAAAGGAGCCGTTTCATATCAGAACAATGCATCTATCTGTTTGCTTTCTATTAAGACCTCGATCGGCCTCAACAAAAAAAATGCCCAGCATTTATGCACCACCTTTTTCCCTAAATTTTTAAATAATATTATACAATTTATACGTATTAAGATAAATTTAATTTTATATTTACATATTTAAAAAATAAATAAATAAATAAATAATCTTTGATGCTATTGAACTAAAACTAATTGAGTCACTTTTTCATCATTAATTAGGCAATTTAGCTTTTTAACATTTACAATTAATTATGATCTTATCTATTTAGCCCTATAGCTCGCATTTAGGTAATGTTTGGGTCCCAAAACATAATGGGAACAAGGATAATAATAATAGGAATTAAAATTTAATCAAAACAATAATATTATTACTATATTTTTTTAAATAATAAAATTAAAATTAATAAAATTATAAATGAACTTAAAAAAAAAACTCTTTTATCGAAAAATAATATAAATATAAAAAAAATAAAGCATTTTAATTTATTTTTGAAAGACGTGCGAATAAAATGCATTGCATTTATGCTCCACCTCTATCTTCTTTAATTAGGCACTTTAGCTTTCTTCACATTTACCATCAATTATAATCTTATCCATCTTCATTCATTATCTCTACTAATAGTCATTTTTGTTCCTTAATTTTTCGTTCAAATGATAGAAATATAATAGGATAGAAAATGATAATGTCAATTCAATTTAATGAAAATAATTTTATCATTATAATGTTTGTTTGAGTACTGGAATTAAAATAAAAATAAAATTAGAAATAAAACTTATAAATTATAAATTAAGAAAATGAGAAAAATATATTTTTATCTCTAATCAGAAAAATAATATTAGAGATAATACAAATGTGAAGAAAATGTAGCATTTCAATGTATTCTCAAGAGGTGTGAGAAAAATGAGTTTAATCAGTTATTGGTGGTATACTTCCCTTTTCATTATAAATTATCAATAAAATTAAACACAAAAATATCCAATTTTTTCTCATAATAATTCAAATTATTATAAAACCAAACATAATATTAACGCCACATTTTTTTCAAAAAACAATTTCTCCATATGCCTCATTTTTTAACTTTTCTCACATTTTTCATTAATGCCTGTTAACCCCTTTTAAAGTTATTAGTTAGATCCATATATACTATATAAGCAATAGGAAGGCTTTAATATTTTGTTGGACCCTATCTTTTATCTTAAAACAACATTTGGTCAACAACTTTTAAAATGCATAATTTTATCTCTAATTTTTTAAAATTTAACAACAATTTTATAATTTAATAGAATTTGATCCTAACTTTTTTACGAATATAAAATTTGGTGCTTAATCTTTAACACAAATTGTAAATTGGACTAAAATTGTTAAATTTTAGAAGATAAGGAATTAACTTATGCATTTTAAAATATTAAAGACTAAATGTTGTTTTGAGGTAAAGATAAAAGTTATTGACCAATAAAATACTAAAGTTATATAAGAATAATAGCATAATATAACCCCATCTCATTACCCATTTCAATTATTATCATCTCCCCACCTCATTTGGTTTTTATTTCAAATAAGTTTTTATTTTTATTTTATTTTATTACCTTTGTCAAATTTGTTTTTATGTGTCAATTTTTTATTTATAATTTTTTTTACTTTTTTACTTACTTTTTTTTCCATTTTCATAAAACTTTAAAATGAATAAAAACCAAAATATAATAAAATTAAAACTTCAATTTTATATATTTTTGCACCTACCTTTTTTAATACATGCTAAATAAAAAGCCAAATAACACACAAAAATTGATGAGAAAAATAGAAGCTCTTACCATTCAATCGATTTTCAAAGAGATACAAGTTCACAAAAGACACCAGAGACTAAATAGGATTATTGGACAAAATAATAATGGAAAATGATTAATTCTTGAGCAAGAAAAAGGACCCTTGAACAAACAAATTGCAAGTTTGGATTCCAATACATTCTGAACAGTCTTTATTAAAATTAACGTAACTTTCTCTAAGAATCTTCAAATCAAAGACAATAAAATTTTTGAAACTAGACAATTTGGAGCTTTTAGATGGTATACAACTACTCATAAATCCCCCAAGTCCAATAGCTCCATAGTTGAGTTAAAATTATGTCCACTATTTTATACATGGTTCAATTGAGATGTCGTAAATTTGTACAGGTACATCTGCATGGCGAAAATTTATGGAAATTGGCACAAATTTTTAGAAATTGGTGGAAAATGGCATAAATTTTTGAAAAATAGTTGCATTTTTTTTAAAAATGGCGAAGATCTTCGAAAATATAGGGCATAAATAGAAAAAGTGCATTTTTAGTTGTAAAAAAAATAGGGAATTTAGGTGCGTAACCTTTTTTTTTTTTTTTTTTTTTAAATATTTGTTGATTTTTTAATTTTATTAAATTTGTTTATTAATTCTCAATTTTTTTTATATTAATTTAGTCATGTTTTAATTACTCAATCTCAAAAATAAAATTTTAATAGAAAAGTTATTAAAATAATATATATATTTTTTCTTAGTTAGGCTTTTTTTGGGATGAAATGACTCTATTTTTAATTTAAGAAACTAGACAACACTAATTAAGAGTTTAATAATTTTAAGGTTTAATTTCATCAATGTATCACAAGGTTAACAGCCCTTTCTACTTTAGTGTCAGTATGATTAATCGATAACTACAAGTTCTGAAAAAAGAAATCCACCTAGGTGATATTTATCCAAAAAATATTTTATTATTGATTTTACTATAAAAAATCTTCCTTTATCAAACCATATACACTATGTGATATGACATAAAAACTTGAATTGAAAAATTAATTAATAGTCATTAGGGGAGGCTTAAGGGTTTTTGTAGGCTAAGATGAAACATACAAATCAGGCCTTAAATATTTTTTATATATTAAATTTTTATGGATCCATAAAAATTGATTAATAATATTAAAATATCTTTTTTATGTCAAATATAATTAAAAATTAATTAAAATTAAATTAATAAATAGTATATAAAATTTACTTTCTTGTGTAGTTATTTTAATTATGATATAATAGCTAGGTTTGTGAAAATTTTAAGGAAATTTTGTAATAAAATAAAAAATTTAAAATTATTTATAAAACTGAACATTTATATTTAAAACTTGAATAAAACAAACAATGAAAAATATAAGTTTTGAACTTTAAGAAAAAGAAGAGACACATAAGAAAGAGAATAAGACATATCTATAAAAAAAAGTTATAAAAAGAGACATTTTTATAATGTATATTTATTATTGTTATGCATAATCTCATTTAATTAAGAATAAAATTAAAGATTATTAAGAAACTCAAATCTATATAGTGATTTAAGAAATGAAATATTTTTTATATAATAAAGTTAAGAGCAAATAATTGTTCATGTTTCTTCTTATTATTTAATAACATTTATATTATACAATAATATCACTAAATTTAATTATTTATAATTATAAAATAAATAATTGATGTATTATTTTTATAGATATAAAAAATTGTGTGTCAATATCTCCATTCTAATAATATTGAATTAAATACAATAATTTTTTTAAAATTAATATCTTCTTAATTGTTTTTAAAAAAATAAATGTTTTAGAGATTGTGGAGATGATTTGAAATAAATTATTTATTTTAAAAAATATAATTGGTGTTACAAAAATTGAGTTCCTATTTAGTTAAAGATTTAAGGTGGCCGCCTCATTCCCCCCACATAGTCACAATGCTAATTACAAAAAATAACTATTGTCATTAAAAAATAAAACAATTAAACGTATGACCTTCATAAAATCCAACGCTAATTAATTCTACCATTTCTTTTTCTTCTCCTTTTTTTTTTTTTTTGGGAAAAGAAATTAATTGCTTGCTTCATTAGGATGTATATATGCCTATAATTACAAACATGTCAAGTTAATAAATTGAATTAATAATAAAACCACAAATCCATTGAATCAAATATCAAGATAGGTATTGCATACTAGACAAAGCTAATTTCATTCCACTTTATATCAATCAATGACAACCAAACCCAAAAAAATCCTTTGTATCACATCTACTCATAAACTTATACAGATAAAGTCTATAGAGAGTCTTAAAGAGTACTATTTAGGCCTAACATATCAATTTCATCTTGCTCTCTCACATTGTTGAAAGTTTAATGCAATGGCAACTCTAAGTGTTGAAGCCTCAAAAGAAAATCTTCCCATCATTCACAACCATGATCAAGATCATCAAAAAGAAGATGTAAGTAGTTCATCTCTAATGATTACAAAAATCACAACCGAAAAACAAAACAACAAAAACACCACCACCACCACCATCTATCTACCACTCTTGTTGATAAATTACTTTTGTCTCTTTGTTGGTTCAGTCTCTTCAAGTTTACTATCAAAATACTATTTCATTCACAAAGGTTCAAGTAGATGGGTCTCAACTTGGGTTCAAAGCTCAGGCTTTCCTCTTCTTATTCCAATTATTTACCTTCCTCATCTCTTAAACTTCACTAAAAGAAAACCCTTCACTCACCTCACTCCCAAAATCTTAATCTTATCAATATTTATAGGACTCATGTTAGGCCTAAACAACTTGTTATTCTCTTGGGGTAACTCTTATTTACCTGTTTCAACTTCTTCTTTACTTTTATCATCCCAATTAGTTTTCAATCTTATCCTCTCAGTCATTATTGTAAAACAAAAGATCACATTTGCAAATCTCAATTGTGTTATTTTATTAACATTGAGTTCTGTCATATTGGCCTTAGGGTCCCATCATGACAAACCAAAAGGTCTCACTAGGGCTAATTACTTTGTTGGCTTTTTCTCAACAATTGGGGCAGGGTTGTTATTTGCTTTATATCTTCCTCTTATGGAGAAAATTTACAAGAAAGTTTATTGCTATGAAATGGTAGTGGAAATGCAATTTGTTATGGAAATAGCAGCAACAGTTTTGGCAACAATTGGAATGGCTTTTGGTGGTGGATTTTTAGAAATGAAGAAGGAAAGTGAACACGTGTTTGATAAAGGACCAACTTTATATTGGATAACCGTTGCCTTTAACGTTGTTACTTGGCAATTTTGCTTCATGGGTACCGCCGGAATGGTGTTTTTGACATCATCATTGACCGGAGGGATTTGCATGACCGCTTTGATGGCTATGAATGTGATAGGGGGTGTGGTGGTGTATGGGGATAAGTTTACAGGCTTGAAGGTGGTTTCTACTTTGTTGTGTTGTTGGGGTTTTTGTTCTTATGTGTATGGCATGTATAAAAAGACTAAGAAAGAGAGATACAAAGAGGGGGTATGAATAGTAATATAGTATCAATCAAGATATGGAACTGGTTCATGTTGTGAATTAATGATGTTGGTGTAATTTTATGGTTATTAATAGTATGTTTTAGTACTTGTTTGTCTATGTCGTTCTATTGTCGTGTTTTGGTATGTCAATGAGAGTATTTAAGGATTTGATATGCATGTCATTCTCATCATTGAATATATCTGAGACCACCTTCAAATTGCAAAAAACAATTAATTTTGATGAATTTGTAAAAAGTCAATTTCCTTATTATTCAAATGCAGGCACATACTTATTGTAAGCGCTTAGGTGGCGTTTGCATTGCCCGTCTTGGTGTCTCTTCAAATATATGTTCGTATATGACTATTTCTTTATTTTTTTACAAGTAAATTTTAACATTTATATTTTTAAGTTTCTAATCCAAGATCTATATTTCATATCAAGGTATTATATGCTACTAAGCTACAAGGTCGTTTGTGGCATATATGACTATATTTATAAATGAATAATTCATTTTCTTAAAAAAAATGTATAATAATCTTGTATATCTTTATGTTTTTTTCCTAATATAAATTAATATTGCATTTTTGTTTATAATTAAAATCATAATTGAGTTCTTATTATTTGAATTGAAATAATAATTAAAATTATATTCAATTTAATCCATATTCCATTTATAATTAATTATGTTGTCAACGTCAAAAACGAGTTCTTTTTTATTTTTTATCAATCGATAAATACATCAAATAGCACACATGATTTGAACTTGGTATCTAATTTGGTTGTTAAAATAAATTACCTCAAATAACATCCAAAAATTTATAATAACAATAGTAATCCCCTTAAATTTAAAAGAGTACAAGTTAGTCTAAGATAGTGTTACTATCTTTATTAGATTTGTTATTTTTCCAAATAGTTCAAACCTATTATTTGGTTCATTCGTTTGCTTCACTTTGACTTAAAACATGGAGTATAAATTTGACTAATTAAATTGAATACAATGATTGTTAGTTTGTTGATTAAATTTGATGAGTTATTGGTTTTATGTTGACCATTAAACTAATAAATTATTTTTCATAAAAGAAAGAAAGAAAGAAATTATTTGTACAAGAATTGAAATTGGATAGAGGTAATATTATAAGATCAATACATGGTTGAATATAATCCATATGTCTTAGTATGTAGGTACTTCAATTAGGGGTGACAATTTGTGCTATAGTTCGATTGATCGAATCAAACACGAATCGAATTAAATTTGGGATTGTTTCGGCCCAGCTCGAATAACACGAACAAATTTGGGCTGGGTTAGGGCCAGCCCATTAGCTCGAACTAAAATTAAATTAAATTAAATTTTAAATAAAAAATTAAAAAATACTATATTAAAATTAAAATAATCTTTCATTTCTTTTAGTACTTCTCTTTTATGATATATTAGTTATTTTTTTTCCTTTTCTTTTGAAAAATAAGTTGATAATGAATAAATAGTTATAATTTATTCATTTTGTCACAATATTATGCTACATTCTTTGATGTTAATGCATTTAGCATTTAAATCTACCTAACTCTTTAAACAAAAAAAAATATTTATATTTAATTTAAATTAATATTATGAAGTTTCTATTTTTAAATTGATACTTGTGTTATGCTATTCTCTTTTCTACTTGTTCCTTGTCTTGAGACTTAGATATTATGTAATAGTCAAAGTTTTATTCTTGTATATATAAAAAAAGTTATGTTATCGTGTAACATTTTAATTTACTTTAACTGTTCAATTTTTAATAAGTATATTTATTTAATCTACTCATCTCTATTTATTTTGTTTAATAACTAGAAGAAATTTAATTTAAATTGAGAACTCTTTATTCTAAATGTGTGTTTGTATGAGGGCATGACGACTTCTAACTTTTATATGAGTATGGTTTAATGCATTTACTCATTGCCAAATTAATTTAGTAATTAACTTTTTGCTTTAATAATTAATTTTTTATTATATATATATATATATATATATATATATTTTATTATTTTATGTAATTTTATTTGAGCTTTAATTATTAAACATATTTTTTTAATAAAAAAAGTCATATTAACCAAAAAATATATATAATTAACAATTCGGGCTAGTTTGGGCTAGTTTGAGCCAGCTCGTTTGTATTTGGTTTGGGTTCGAGCTCACATTTGCTAACTCGAATTAAATTTGAATTGAGCTAGGGTTGAACCAATTTGGGCTGGGCTAGTTTGGACTAGCTCGAACTAGCCCAACTCGCACGAATTGACACCCCTAACTTCAATGTAATATTTGTACCAATATTTTTACAAAGATAGTATAAGTTAGAGTCATGCACATGTCTATTATCTAATAGCTAAATAATGATTTTTTTTATTTGATCGTGGTTATTCTGAATTCTGATGGCAAGATTAACCTCTTCTTTATTTCAATTTAAAGGTACAAATCACAATTTTATAAAAATAAAAAATAAAAATCCTATATCGTATCGTTGTAAAATGTTGCTTCATTGACCCAGTAATTACTATATCTTTTTCATGAAAAGCATGTGAGATCCACCTACAATAGATCATCAGTTACAAAATCTTAAGAATACTACTTTGTTGTAGTAGCATAGTTCCACTCTTTACATTTACTAATTTGCAGCCTCATCGAATGAGATGGTTTTCCAAATTGAAAAGGTTAATGGATAAGCACGTTTTAGAAGTAGGTGAGAGCATGAGGTTGGTGTGATTTGTTTATTTTTTTTTTTCTACTTTGAGTAGGTAAGCAAAGAAAATAAAACATTAAAGGGACCAAAAGTGGGTGTTTTAATGGAGATGATGGTTATATGGGGAAGAGGCAGATGGAAGAAAGCGGAACTCTGAGAGAAAATTACGTGCTTCAATTACGTCCATTTAATTTGTATCCCTTTTCTCACAACATAAATAACACTGTCTCACAAGTAGCAAAATTTAAAAAAACCTTTATCCGAGAGCGCTCTTGTGTTCCTCTTTGGATCTCCCCTTTCAATCTTAAAAGTGACGTTTGGTTCGCTGAAGGTAAAAATAATGAAAATGATAATTGTAATAGAATTGAATGTAAAGAAAATAGTATTATTATTACAATGTTTGTTTAAGCAGTGTAATCAAAATAAATAATAATATTAAAATAAAGTAAAATTAAAAAATAAACTTTTTTTATTACTAAAAGAGATAAAATGATTAAAAAAATCATAAATAATTATACAAATTATGAAAAAAAAATAGAGAGGATTGAAGGCGTAAGAAAATTACAGAGGGATGCAGGCGTAATGAGGATTACTACTACTGCTGTAATCCCTTTACATTCCATTACAAAGTACAATCAAACCAAACATAGTAATACCCTGAATGATTTTCATTACGATTACGATTACTGTTAACTAAACATGCCCTAAGTGTTATTTTCCTTTTCGTTTTTTTAGTGTTTTGGAATCTGTTTGTGCTCATGATTTTTGCTCCTCTCTCTTGATTTGCTCTGTGTGTTGTTTCTGTTCTTAATTTGCATATGTGTCCTCTATAGCTACTTGACCTAATTTTTGTGGTTGCTTGCTCTTTTGCTGACTATGGAGGATTTAAGGAATCGAGTGGATCTATTGGATCTGATTATTGATCTTGAAGACCTAATTGAAAAGGAGAAAGGGAAATCGGAGATTGCAATTGATGCTAATTTGTTCTCGCAAGAGCCTATTAACCTAAAGGCATTGCTACGTGTTCATCATAAGACTTGGACTAAGAGTGGTGGCTTAGACTTCAAGATGGTGGATCATTGTGTCTTTGTTTTCTACTTTAAAGAATCTGCTGAGATGAAGGTAGAGATTCAAGCTTTGATGAAAATTTATTTGTTGTTCAAAAACTCCTCCTAGGTATGACCCAGTCCAATCTTATGTTTGATTTGACTCCTACATGGGTTTTGTTGCGTGACCTTCATATGGATTGGAGGAAGGAGGCCATTGTTAAGGGAATTATGTCGTTTGTTGGTCTGGTGTTAGAAATTGATAAATTCTTGCTTGTTAGTGGTATGATGAGATTAGTTAGAGTTCGTGTTAGGTTTGATTTGTCACAAGCTTTAGTGTGCTTGGATACTTTTTAATTCTTCACATGTGTGGGTGGAGTTTAAATACGAACGTTTACTTGCATTATGTTATTACCATGGGAGGATCACTTACCAATCAAAGAATTGTGAGAATGAGAATGATATTTGTATTGATTTTGGGAGTAAGTATGAACTAGAGGTGTCAAATGAGTTGAGATGGCTCAGCACAAGCTGAGCTATAGGCTTAACTTATCTGAAGTGAGTTGTAGCTCAACTAGCTTATATAAATTTTAAATGAGTTGTATTGAGCTGAGTATCTAATTTAATTTTTTTTTATTAAATTCATTTAAATTATTTAAAATATTTAATTAATTATTGAAAAATAAAAAGTATATCTTATGTTCTAATAAATAAATAAATACATAATTTTTTAACAACATGCTATGAGCTTCTTCTTTTAAAAAAAAATTCTAACTTTTTTTGACAAATAATATATCAACACTTTTTAAATAATATAACATGATTTTTTTTTTTATTAACCTAAGGTTTTAAAAAATATATATTTTTAAGATTTTTTTTAGTAACATAATGGTTTTAAATATGAATAATCTCATAAAATGAACATAATTTTATAAGTAAAACTTAAAATCACAAACCGTAAAATAAAATGAGCATAATTTATTATGCAAAACTTAAAATTTCCTAAAAGCATGACCTATAGAGTTTTCTAATGGTATATGAAATTAATCATAATTTTTTTTGAAATTAGTACTAGTTATATTTCAAAAATCAGTTAATGATAAATGAAATGATTTCTAGTGGTATATGGAAGCATAACTTTCTATAAAACACTCAAAATTATACACTGTAATTTTTTTTTTTAGAAATTAGACTTATGGAACTTTCTAATAGTATATGAAATGCTTCATAATATTTTTTGTTGGATCATATTTTTGTCCAGTCTTCGCTTCCCTCGGCGTCGACCTGCACATTACTAGCAAACCACGTTAGAAGGCACGACATCGTGGAGTCTCATATCCTCTCTAATGCGTAAGTCAGATTCAAGAAATAACTATAAGTTCATAGAGGAGTTTAGAGAGTTTGAGCATGAACTATAGCGTACCTTTTTCAGTTGTGAGACCCTATTTATAGGGAAAGGAAGTAATGAAATTTTTGTAAACAAGTCGTATTCATTAATATTTATATTATTTAATAATAATATAAATATTCGACCATCAATAAGTCATATTTAATGAAGATTTATCTAATTGTGCGCTGACTATACTATTTAACTTTTCTCCTGCTGATGTGGACCAATCAAATGGTGCCACACGTACTTGGTTTAATTATACCCAACACAAGCCTCTTAGACCACCTAGGCCACTTTGACAGGATAGGTGGTCTAGAATGTCTCTTGGGGTACGATAGCTTAGCTACAGTTGGCATTGGGACGTCTTGACTAAAACGAGTAGCTGGTATCTCAAGGATCTTCATGCCATTGCATTCTCATGGTCATAAGTCTAGGCCATAATTCGAGTCCCAGTTGAAAAGTTATGAGATGTCTAACTTTTGAAAAAAGTCAATTGTGCTAGCATGGGTTTGACTTCTCAAAAGAGTTAGATTCTACTCATGATTCTCTAAAAATCTATTCTACTCATGATTCTCTAGAAATCTTTTCGTTATCAGCCTCCTTAGATCCTTATCTAATGGGTGGTTGAGCTTTGGCTTACAAATTTATATAAAGACTTGGCCTCTTTCCAACCATTTCATTCTAGAATCCAAGAGACTAAGCCTTGAGAGAAAAGAGATCTAGGAACAATAGTTGACTCCACTCTAGCAAGGTAAGTGGATTAAATTTCAATTTTTTTTTTCGCTTTTTCCTTTCAGTTTGCTTAGAACATGCATGAATTTTATGAATTGGGATGACCAACATGGACCCTTTGAAAATTTTTATTTTTCCTCCACTTTAATTCACTTGGCAGACTGAAATTTTCTAGAGGATTTGAAGCACATTTTTTTTAACCAAAGAGGCTCTTAGTTAGATAGTAATACTCTTGTAAGCTAGGCCCTTTAACTTGATACTCACCAATCACTTACTTTTACAACTAATTGTCAGTCATTAAAGCAATCAATCTGTCTTGCCCCAAGTGCTAGTGCCAAGTTCAGGCCTGCAATGAGCGCTTCATACTTTGCTTTGTTGTTTAAAGTCATAAATTGAAACTAGAGGGCCAAATAGAGATTGTATCCTTCTAGAGTTACTAAGATGAGTCATGCCCCACTCCCATGTTGGTGTGAGGAACCATCTACATGTAGCCTCCATTTGGGTTAAACTTACATTGGTGACTCCTATGGCGATAGTTCTATAATGAAGTATGCCAAAAGTTGCTCTTTGATGGCAGTACGTGGCACATACTGGATGTCAAACACACTGAGTTCAATGGACCATTTTTGTAGCCTCCCAAAAACTTCTAGTTTGGATAAGACTTGCTCCAAGTGAGTGTTAGTTGGGATGTTGATAATATGGGCTTGGAAGTAAGGGTGCAACTTCGTTGTTGTAACGATTAAGGCTAGTGCTATCTTCTCAATCCCTGGCTACCTTTTTTCAGTACCCTGATATAACTTGCTAACATAGTAAATCGGCCTTTGGATCTTAACCTCTTCCCTTACAAGAGAAGCACCAACTACAGACTCTGACGTAGCCAAAGTATAATATAAGTTTGTCTCTTGGTTACAAGGTCGCAAGCAAACGTGGACTACTCAAATAAGTTCTGAGCTCCTGGAAGACCTATTCACACTCCTAATTCCATTCATACATGTTACTTCTCCTGAGTGTGAGGCATTTGTCTGTTGCTCTAGAGATTAAGTAGTTGAGAGGTGCCAGTCTTCCAATTAGTCTTTGAACTTCTTTAATGTTTCTTGGTGAATTAATATCCAAAAATGCTTTGATATTTTATGGGTTGTCTTCAATACTGCACTGACTCACTATGAATTCTAAGAATTTTGCATATCCCACTCCAAAAACACATTTGTTGCGGTTCAGCTTCATTCTGTATTTCCTTAGAATGTTGAAGGTGAGGTCTAGGTGTTTGACATGATTTACTGAGTTATGACTCTTGGTGATCATGTCATCCACATAGACTTCCATTGTATTTCCAATCAATTGAGCAAATATATTGTTGACCAGATGTTGGTAGGTATCCCTAGCATTCTTCAATCTGAATGATATGACTTTGTAACAAAACAACCCTTGGTTTGTCATGAAGCTAGTCATTTCTCTTTATGGCTCAAAATTTTGATTTGGTTGTATCCTAAGTAAGCATCCATAAAGGAGTATGCAAAGTGTCCAACTGTAGCATCTTGAAGTTGATCTATCTTTGGCATAGGGAAACTATCCTTAAGACAGGCCTTATTGAGATCTGTGAAGTCTACACATATGCGCCACTGGTCTTTGTCCTTTTTGACCATGACCACATTGGCGAGCCAGTTTGGATAATAAACCTTAGAGAAGCTTATCTACTCCCTGTTTTATGCCTTCGTATTTGTCCTGGTTATATGACCTCCTTTTCTGTCTTACTAGGTTGATGGTGGGGTCTACATTTAGGAGTTGAACCATGATCCTTGGATCGATTCCCTGCATATTTTCATGTGACTAGGCGAACACATCAATATTGCCACGAAAGAAGTTGTCCAAGGCAAACTGGACTTCTTGAGGTAGAGAGGTCCTAACTTTGACAATCTTGTGAGGCTCATGTTCTAAGAGGACAAGAAGCCTGGTTTCCTTCACTTGTTCAATGATTGGGGCTTGACTCAGCCTATGGTCTAGTTCCTGTTAAGATGCTTCAAAGAGTTTCCCTTCAAGAGGTTACCGCTTGATTTGGGTTTGAATCACTAATGGTAGCATCCCAAGATCAGGACTACTGGCTTCCTTTTGGGGGTTCCCATTGTCAGTAAGCATACTAAGGTTAGGTTGGTGGTCCTGGTGGCCAACTTGGTCAAGAACTGAAGGAGGAAGCAGCAAGTCATCAGAAACATGTTAAGAGCCCATTTTTGTTGTGTGACAGATCGAACATAGGATTTTTGGAGGAAACAGATTAAGAACGCGATGAATGTGATGAAGAAAACGAAGAACACAATGAATTTTCTTGAGTTTTTTCTAGTTCAATCAATCCAAAATCGAATTTCTTTCCCACAAAATTGAATTTTTTTCTAGGCACTAGATGTTGGATTATATTTATCTCTAGTCTTTATTTCCTTCCACGTCAACCTACACGTCATTAGCATACCATGTCAAGAGGCATGACACTGTTAGGTGTCATATCCTCTCCAATGTTTAAGTCAAATACAGGCAATAACTATAAGTTCATATAAGAGTTTAGAGAATTTGAGTATGAGCTATTGTGTACCTTTTTCAATTGTGAAGCTCTATTTATAAGAAAAGAGTCGGATGATATTTTTATAAATAAGTCGTATTAATTAATATTTATATTATTTAATAATAATATAAATATCCTACCATTAATATGCCCTATTTAATGAATATTTATTTGACTGTATGCTAAATGTATCATTTGACTTTTCTTTTACTAACGTGAACCAATAAAATGATGTCAAGCGTATTGGGTTTTATTTCTACCCAACATTTTGTGAATTAGTAAAATTTATATTTCAAAAATGAGTCAAAAATGTTCTGCTAAATCTAAAAAATCTTTGGTAAAATGAGTTTAAATTTTTATAGAAAATCCAAAATCATAAACCCTAAAATTTCTTAGAAACTAGACTTCTAAAAATTTCTTAGAAACTAGACTTCTAAAAATTTCAAACGGTATACAAAATAATTCATAATATTTTGAGAATTAATACACTTTATATTTTAAAAATGAGTCAAAAATATTCTACTAAATTTGAACAATATTTAGTAAAATGAGAATAACTTTTTATAGAAACTCGAAATCATAAACCGTTAAATTTCTTAGAAGTTAGACTTCTTGAAATTTATAATTTTTTTGAATTAATACAGTTTATATTTCAAAAATGATTCAAATTTTTTTTATTAAATTTGAACAATTCTAAGTGAAAAGAGCATAATTTTTTATAGAAAGCTTAGAAATCATAAACTGTAATTTAAAAAAAAATTACACTTCTAAGGATTTCTAATGATATATGAAATAAAATATAACATATTGTGAACTAGTATAATTTATATTTCAAAAATATTCAATAGAATTTTAACAATACTTAGTAAAATGAGCATAACTTCTCTAAAAAATACAAAACTTTAGAATGTAATATTTATTAAAAAATATACTCTTTAATTTTTTCAATGATATATGAATTTAATTATAAATTAATACAATTTAAATTTTAAAAATGTGTAAATTTCATCTTTTTAACCTCAATTAAGTTTGGTGTATTTTTTAAGTTACTATTTGTCTTGAAATTTTATATTTACCGGAACATTATAATATAATTTTAATTATATGTTCTTTTATTTAAAAAAATCAGTTGTTACTTTTCTATTTTTTATTTTGACTAATAATAGCATTTTTGTCAATTTTGTAGTAGTAATTAATAATTATACTTTGATAACTTCTTCATTTTTTCTCTTATTTGTTAATTTTTTAATTAAATATGTCTATGAAATAAGCTTGTGAGCTACTCAGGACTTAAGTAAGCTGCTCATTTAAGTTCGTAGGCTAAAGGAACTGATTTTTTAACTCATGGGCTCAATGAGCTAACTTTAAATAAGCTGAGTTGAGCTGGGTAACTCATTTAACATCTCTGGTTGTGCTATTTTGGGAATGGATTTGATTGAACATGAATATGAAGGTCCCTTCTGATGTGAAGAATGGTGGTTTGAAAAAGAGTGGTAGTTTGACTTTTGGTGAGTTGAAAAGAAGGGTGTTAGACGTGCTAGTCAAAGAGGGAAGGAGAACTATTCGTCTAGTGCTAAGGAGGGTAAAAGTGTTTTGTATGAGAAATGTAGAGCATATTTTGAAGACTAGTAAAAGGCCCAGGAAAGGCCTTGAGGATATCACCTTCTTGAGCTCTGTTATGGACGATTCTGACTATGATGTCATGAAATGTTCCTCTATTGCTAGTGCTGAGATTGGTATGGATCTTACTATTAGGGATATTACAGAGTGATGGTCTTGGAAGCTTAATGTTTCTAGCTGATTGTGGTTTTGTTACTTGTGTTTGTGTTTAGTTTAGAGATGTTATAGTGTTATGTTCGAGTTTTGAGTTTTTTGCTTTTGTTGTTGGGTACTATGCTTCAATAACTAATTTAGTTCTTTATTTTAGTGTTCTTTTGAAGCCTTGCTTGTGTGTTTTTAGCTGGAGTCTCTGAGTTTGTTGGCCTACTATTGGAATATTAACCTATCCTTCTTGGCTTTGCTAGATGGCGCTAGTGTTGAATGGTTTTACTGTTCCTTTAGTTTAATTCCTAATATGTTTACTAGAATATTGATTTGTTATTAGTTCCTTTTATCTGCTTGTTATGTAGAAAAGTGTGGAATTGGGTTGGTGTGTTTGTAATTGTTTCTATTGGTTGTTTGTGTCATAATGGGTCAGTTATAAGGCCCCAGATATTTGTATTTTAATCTTTTAGAATTTTATAAATAAAAATGGTATTTACTTGTGAAAAATAAGTATAGATGAAAAAATTTATGCGAAAAACTAAGTTTCAAAAAAATTTTGGAAACTTTTGGTTACCTTGCAAGAGTGCTCGCGGGGACATCAGCAAGGCCATGACTAGGTATCAATGAGGAAGGGGTGGCAGCAGCAAGAAGGATATATCAAGCACCAAACCCTTGCCAGAGTCTCGCCGAGGTCCTCAACTAGGCTACAACGAGGACACTGACAGTTTATAAATAGGAGGAAAATCATTTGTGCCATTCCTCTCTCTCTTCACTATCTCTCTCTAAAAAATTCACATTTTTTTATTTTTTTGAGTGGTTATTTTGGGTACAAGAAAAATATTAAGAGTACTGGTGTGTATAAGCAAAGTATCAAGTCAAAAAGTTAGTGTGTACTCTAACGAAATTGTTAAGGTAAAACTTTTCCACGACGCGCCTGGACAACATAAATAACCCAAGAGCTGTGTGTCATGGCTCGCACTGTGCTGTGCCACAGGGCGTGTAGCTCACCATGTTGTGCCACAGCGCGTGTAGTTCACCAAGACATCCTAGAAGCTCATGCCTCGACACGAACAATATGGTGCTGTGACCCTCACTTTTCTACTAGCAATCCTAGACATATGTGCCTCAACAAGAATTTATGTGTGCCGCGGTCCATATTGATTTTTAGATCGTGAATTGCCATATCATATTCGTTTTCACTCCTCTGCATTAGTTTTAATCGTTGGATCGCATCATATGATTAATGATCTAGGTTAGGTCATTGTTAACATATAAATAAGACTTTTGGAAACCAAGCAAATGGTTTAACACTTTTTACATCTAACAAAAATTCTTAGAGAAAGAGACAACAAGTTTAGAGAGAAGTAATTCAAGAACCTATTAGAAGATTGAAGGTTTTAGAGTTGAAACAAGCCAAGAGATTAGTTGTATCTACTCTTTTCCTTTATATTTTATTTTCTCTATTGTATTTTCTTACTATTTTGGTATTTAATTGAATATGATTATGAACAGCTAAACTTGTTTCTTTATCCAATGAATCGATTTATTTATTCATTTCTTTGTGATTCTTGATATTGAATATTTTATTCAGTCTGATTTTTATGTAATTCATTGTCTGATCAATAATTATGCTATATAGGCAATTAAATAGCTTTGAGAGAAGTATTTGATTATTTGTCTTGATTACATTTCATACATAGTTTCTAGGCAGAGATGTACGATTCTTGTGTATGTGATCTACAAACACAATCTTAATGAGTAGTATGCAATCTAATTAGTTTGAGAGTATGATTAGGTTAATTACTATATGTCATGTAGTTTACTTAAGAGAATAATGCATGCTAGTATAGGGCGTTTGATCAAGTATCATATCATGAATTGCTTGGAATGGTAGATTAGTTTATGTGTAGGAATTGAGTGGATTCCTATAACTCTTTTATACCAAATTAGTTATTGTGGGAGTGTTAGATCAAACATTGTAAATATTATATTTTTATTATTTTTACCTATCACTTTTCTTTAGCCTAAATAGTTTACTGTAACCTTAGTTCGGTACTCAAATTATAACTAATCCGATTCTCATGGGTACGACAACCCTTGTTCTTAATTTATTTATCAGTTGTGCATTGACCACGTATACTTGCGTGTGCTCAAGAAACCACCAAGTATGGAAGATGCTACTTGGAAGTTAGAATCTAAAGTCCATTCAAAATACCCTTACTTGTTTTAAATTTTGGTTGTAAATTTCAAGGACAAAATTTCTTAAGGGGGTGAGCATTTGAGATTGTAGATCACCCAAGGTCATTATATTTCAATTATGAGAATTTTATAAATAAAAATGGTATTTACTTGTGAAAATAGGTATAGATGAAAAAATCTACTCGAAAAACTAAATTTTGAAAAATCTACTCGAAAAACTAAATTTTGAAAAAAAAATTGAAAATTTTTGCGTGCATCATTGGTGGCTCGCTAGGGACATCAGCAAAGCCACGACGAGGGATTAGCACATAAGGGGAGGTAGCAGTGAAAGGATGTATTAGGTGCCAAACTCTTTGATAACTCTAATTTATTAGAGTATTATTAGCTCTTATTTATAAATAATTGTTTGTTCTTTTGAGAATGTTTGCACATTATATTCATTTATACAATATTTGTGGACTTTGTGATTTAAGTAAATTCTTTGATAATAAATTCAAAATAATTATGAAATCTGTTAAAAAGAATTATATTTTGATGTGCACTCATTAGATTTTCATTGCCCTTGTAGGAGATAAAGAAAACAACAAAAAATTGCAAGAATCCAACTTTGCTGCAGCAAAATCACACCAGGAAAACAGCGCCAAATTAGAATCTGATCTGGAAATAAAAATTTAAGAGTTGATTTGGACTCTCAACAAAAAGACAATATTGGGCACTTACTAACTCACCTTTTTAGGGGTAATTTTGGAAGATAACACAAGAAAAATTATCTCCAATTAAACCTAGGATTTAAAAGGCAAAACGGGGGCTGATTTAAGAGTAACTGCGGCAGCAAATAAATAACATATATAGCAGAATCTGGGCAGTAGCAAAACAGGGAGGAACAACCAGATTTGCGGCAGCAACCAGAGGACACAAGAAGAGGAAAATATACCCCAGATCTGGGCACCAAAACTGAAGAGAAACAGGCGGCAATAAGAGAGAAAAATACAGCAGGTAGCAACACAATTTCTGGGCAGATTCTGAACATAAATTCTAGACAGAAACAGGGGGGCATCAGAGGAGGAAAACACAGCAGAATTTTGGGCTGATTTATTAGACAGATTAGGCAGTAGAGGAGAATAAGAACGCAGTAGATTTGGACAGAGAACAGAGACAGATTCAATAAAAGGGGGTTTTATTAATTTATTCCTTCTTCTATTCTTCTTTTATTATTTTTCAAATTTCTATAACTCTATGGATCTGATGTTGAACATAAATGATTTGATGTTTAATTTTATAAATATGTTTGGCTAAATTTTTATTCAGTTAGGGTTGTGGATGTGCAAGTGTATCTAGACCTTATGCTTTAATTTTAAAAATTTGTGCTTTGCTTGACAAAGGGTGCTAGTTATTCTATGCTTAATTTAGTGATTTATTCTTATTGATTGCTTGATCAACAATTGATAGGATAGTAAATTGAAATTGAATCTGGAAAGGTTAATTTAGGTTAGATGAAGCTAGAATAGTGTGAAGAAATTAATATAGGAATATATAATTATCTCACATAACCTAATAGAATTTGTGCATGAAACGTTGTTCTTAGATCCAGTTGTGCATAGGAATATGTTTCATTGAATCATAGAATATATAAACATTGCAGATTCGAAAGAATCCTTTGTAATTTTCGCAATTCTAGTTACTGGTACACTTTGCTACAGCAACGCTGCAGCAACGCAGTTTGTCTATATCATTTTGTCACATTCGCAATCCTAACTGATTTATCTACTTGCGATTCTTGATATCTCTCTCGTTAAACTTTGTTTCAGTATTTTCACTCTTGTCCTCTCGTACTATTTATTTTATTTTATTTTAATAAACAAAAATACCAAATATTAATTTTAATCATTAATTTTTACGATATTTTCTAGTATTCTAATCTCCGTGGGAACGATCTTTCTTATCATTATATTACTTGTTTGCGATACGTGCACTTGCGTAAAATCATATACACCATTGTGAGCAACACTCTCACCGGAGTCTTGCCAAGGTCCTCAATAAGACCACAATGATGTCCCTGACAGTTTATAAATAGGAGAGGAATCTGGCCATTTGTCATTTTTCTCTCTCTATTGCTTTCTCTCTAAAAAATCATATTTTCAGATATTGTTTCTGAGTGGTTGTTTTAGGTACGAGAAAAATATCAAGAGTACAGGTGTGTATAAACAAAGTTAATAAGTTAATGTATATACTAACAAAATTGTTAAGGTAAAACGTTTCCAATTGGGTTTATTTTCTAAGTAAAGTGATTAGCAATATTTAAATTATACTAATTTGATATAATGTTGTGTTAGTTTCTATACAAGAGAAAATTGAGTCGGTGATAAGACTAGGAGTATAAACAACGTAACTCGAGGTAGAGGTTATTACTCTAACTTTTTATTCATGCATTGTTTTATGTAAATGCATGCATCTTTATGTATTATGAACTGTAAAAATTGATGTCGTATTTGCATATGTTTTATAAGAAATAAATTTAAAGCGATGAATACCCGATAAAATATTTTTATGCATATATGAAAAAATTTAATATGATGACAAGTATTTAAAAGTTGTACTTGGCATTAGACATTTTATGCATGCATCATATTATTGTTTTGTGGGGAGTGCTACTTGTATTAGTCTTCCAGAGATATGATACCTTGGGGACTCAAACAGATTTATCCACAGACCACAAGTATGCATTTACAAATGTATCTTGAAATTTGTCCATATACAAGCCTCAGAGTTTGTCCCCACATGGATCTCGTAGTTGGACCTCCCATATGCCTCATAGTTGACCTCCCATGTGCCTCATAGTTGAAGAATAAATATGCGTATCTAGGAGTATGATCATACATGGGGTTTTTGTGTTGATCTCACATGCGCCTCGGAGTTGACCACACATGGGCCTCAAAGTTGGACCCCTCATGTGCCTTGGAGTTTGACCGAGCATGTGCCCATGTATTTCAGAGTTGACTAATACATATACATTTAGCATAACATGCATATAAACTTATATGAACATTGCATATTTTTATGATATGAGCATGCTAGGGGTACTTAGAATATACATTCTACTTGGTTTTGTAGTGAAGAAATATAAGTATGTTTGAGTTTTGAAGATAAATTTTTCCCACTATTAATGTACAGATGTGGTTTATTATTGTACATGCATTATATATTTAAATTGTAGCATACATCACTGACTTTATCAAAAAAATTTCATTGAATATATTCTTACTGAACTAGTTGTATCTCACCCCTATTTTTTTCATGTTTCTTAGTATAGACGTAGTGTAAATGAATATGCAAATCAAGTTATCTTGAAGATCTAAAGGTTTCACTAATAACCTTATATTTTTGTTTATACTCTGATTATGTATTGGAAAATTGCTAAGACATATATAATTCCTTATATTTTTCTACTGTAATATGTAGTATGTACTATTTAATGAACTTTTATTATAAGAGTTGAAATTTTTTTTTTATGGTTTAAGGGATATTCCAAATTATTTAACATGATTTAAATATTAAATTAATTTTTAAATAACATTTATTTTCAAAATATTATCCTTTCTTTCTATTTCATGTACCTATTTTTTTTCTGGACGTGCCATCAATTCTTTCATTGGCAATCTGTATGCTTGTGCTCTTTCAATTAAGTTTCATTTCTCTTGTGATAAAAAACAAAAAAGAAAATGAAAGATTGCCTTAAGCCTTAACAATTTAATTAGGTTTTAATCAGCGGACAAGAGACCTATTTTTAGAATATAAATCCTAGTTTTACAAATTACTTCTTCTTTTATGTTTTTAGTTTGAAGTTATATATCCGTTATTTGTAGGTATTATTACTTTATTTTTATTTGCAATTGGGTATTATCTTTTGTGTAAACAATATATTATACTGTATTTGAGCTTACTAGTAGGGAAAAATTAAAATCGGGTGCGTCTAGTACCTTCAATCCTAGAAACTTGGGAAGTATATCAAAGAACTATAATTATATCGTAAGTTATTGTAAGATTAAACTAAAGGAAAATGTTAAATTCTGATTTTTTTCAAAGAAATCATGGCATCTTCGTTGTTATTCAACCACTTGAAATTTATGTGGGCATATTAAAGGTTTAGGGTTGGGTGTGCCCATCATCACCCTGTGATAATAGCAGTTTTCGTTTTTGACCTCTTTATACACTACCTTTTTCTTGTCCTGGCAAACTTATACCAAAAACAATACATGTGATCAAAAATAAAACTCATTCAATCACATGTTCAAAATAAATATACATAGACTAAAATTTTTCTTAAATGTATAACTTAATTTTTTGATACTCTAACGACCTTCTGTTACCAAATTTGTTAAAGTTTTGATAACTTTTATATTTTCGAACACATGTGAAAAAAAAAAAAATTTTGAACATTCATTAAAAAAGAAACTTAACATACCTTTAAAAGGGATAATTTAAAACTGGTGTATAACAAAGGACAATACAATCGAGTAATACCAATAGAATAACAAAGGACAATACAATTGAGTAATACCAACAGAAAAACAATATAGACAAAAGCCAAACCATAACAGTAAAACAGAACAATCCTAGAAAGGATACCAAGCATATCTGCTAAAAAAGATCACAACACTACCAATGCCATATTGCTCCTTCATACCAACACAGAACTACTACATATCAATACCAACAGCTTCACTAGAGTCCTGACTAAGCCACACCAGCCACAGCACAACCAGAAACACCTGCAACAAAGAAGAACACTACCCATACCACCATAGGTTCCGTCTTCATCATCATGTCAAGGAAAGCAACCATCACAAATGCCATAGATAATGCTCCAAAGAGCATAGGTCTCTTGGAGGAGATCCAGAAGCCAA
Source organism: Elaeagnus macrophylla (assembly GCA_029378325.1). Classification (NCBI taxonomy): domain Eukaryota; kingdom Viridiplantae; phylum Streptophyta; class Magnoliopsida; order Rosales; family Elaeagnaceae; genus Elaeagnus; species Elaeagnus macrophylla. The sequence goes on along the minus strand of CM055643.1, from coordinate 30,072,554 downwards.
GCAATATCCAAATGAGTAATGATGATATATAAATCAAATTCACGTGATCGGAATTGAGAACAAATGTCGATGAGGCAATCCGATGAAGAACCATTAGAAAATGTAGATAATGCTCATTGGTTGGGAATATAGCCCAAAGAGTGAAATCTTTGGTTAATAGGGTGAGATTGGTTGAAAACTAGTGGAAATGAGAGGAAATAGGCTTGAAATTGAAGGAGGATGGGAGGAGCTAGGGGTGGAAAATTATGCGGACTCCATGTCAGGTCAACCAATTAATAAAAGATTATCTTATTTGTACGGTCATTTCGAGTTTGAATTATCTCGGATCTGGTCATTGTATAATTGACTTGAGAAAAAAAAGTTCACAAAAATATGTTACTTAAACGAAATATAACTTATTAAATTCATTCGGGTTATCGGATTTGTACGTAAAATAATATTAAAATATTAATTTAACGGATTAATTTTAGATTATCTTGTTATGTCATGTTTAACTTATTTAACAAACAAGTTAAAATGGATCTTGTCATATTATGTCGGATCAATTTAGATACGAATCGACCTCATGTCGTATTATTCTGTCGTATCATAAATTATCACCCTAGGAAGAGCTTTAGGTCAGAGCAAACCATGGCTATGAAACTAGTATTAGAGAAGCTTGAGTGAACCAAAGTGAGGACAAATTCTTTTGATTCAGACTTATCCGAACACAAAGAGAACGTAGAAACCAAAGCAACAAAGAATAAACCCCTAAACACCATTCCATAGCTCACTGAATTTTTTGTTGTGATTTGTTTTGAACAAGAACTTAATTGAGATGAGAAAAAAAAAACCTCATATCATTTTGCTGTTGTGTATTAATCATATGACATTTCATTAGCCAAAAAAGAGAGATTATACAATAATTAAAATGGTCAGTTATAAATACCTCTCTAAGTTTTTTTGAAACAACAAAGAAGATAAGTTTGAAAACTACAAGTACCGTCCATCTTTTTACCATTTCTTATTTCTTCAAGGGATATATTTGCAAGAAAATCAATAAAAAAAAAAAAAAAATCGGAGAGAATATTGTAATAAAACAATAGTAAAGGGGTTTAATTACCTATTTTTCAAACTTGAAGGGTATTTTTGCAGATTATGAAAACATCAAGGGTTCTGTAGTAATTTTTCCTATTTGAAATCATGTCGTATTACTAGAGGAAATACAGCATAAATCGCTGCTCACCGCTAATTGATTTAGACCTGTCAAAATCAATTTCTGCTTCTTGCACTTCCCTACTCCATAAAAGGGCAGGGAAAAAAAAAAAACCTAGACAGTTTCGATCAAATTAATTCCATTATTCAAGAAAATAAACGGTTTAATACCATTATTATTTTAATGGGTCCATAATTTTTAAGAGCCAATTAATTCCAAACTTTCCATTTAAATCAAATAGAAAAAGATAAGTCATGTGACCACCTTCATAAGTGTAAATGGATTTATCGCAACCTTTTTTTGACAATGAAAAGTGATTCTTAACTTTCAGTTACAAATGAATTTTTTTAATTGTTGTAATTTAAAATTACTAAATTAGCCTTTGTTAATTCAGCATAAGCTAAAAAGATGCAGCTTACAGAACCTAATCAAGCTTATTGGACATAAGATTTTCCAATATTAAGGGATTCTACTATACAAATCAACAAAACTCAAGAATACATTTGATGCGCAAACAAGTTCTTTAACAAAACTGGATCCTAATATACAATTGTGGGTTTACCAAGTTTAATATGTTAGATAAACGTTTTCAATCAAACTTTTGGGAAAAATAGTGAAAAGTCACAACATTCTCAGTTTTCATCCACCCTATTGGGGGTAAAACCTTTGTGTTTGGATTCATGAAGCACAAAGTGAAACTTGTCATAAAGAATGGTAAAGCAAATCACTGAAATTCCTTAGCCCCTACAATTGCCACAAAATATCACATTAATCAGTAGATATAGGGCAGAATTATGACAGCTTATCAAGGGCACAAAAGCATAAGAGAATATTACTTGAGATGAGGGTGCTTTTATTTTTAACCCTATCACTACTTTTGAACACACGTTCATAAATATTTTATTTTTTGTACATGCATTCAAAAGCATAAAAGCAGCCAGAGTTCCAGCAACTCTGGTGACGAATAGCCACCGAAACACCAAATCATGCTATGCCTTAAAGAAAAGATTTTGACCGTTGATACTACTCTTAAACATGTATTAAAATGAGTTTCATTTTTTATTGTTGGTCAAAAATAGATAGTATATAAGGGGTCAAAAAGAAAAACTGCTCAAAGAATAATGATTTTAATCCTAGAAGATAAAAAGTTACCTTTAGCAGGAGCTTCATCTTGAGGTTTCATGGCTGGGAAGAGTAGTACTTCCTGTTCACAAAGGAAAAGGTGAGACTCAAAATTTGTTGTCTCCAAATATATAGGTATAAATAACAAAGGGAGGGAAAAAGAGGTACTAAGAACCTTAATATTTTGTGAATCAGACAAAAACATAGCTAGGCGATTGATGCCCAAACCCCAACCACCAGTTGGAGGCAATCCATACTCGAGAGCTGTACAAAATGTTTCATCCAAAGCCACTGCTTCATCATCCCCGGATTGTCGATCCTAACATTCAAATTGCATATATTTAGAATACTAAAACCCAGGGAGAAGAAAAGAGTAAAGCTAAGGAGCCTGCACCACTACTCTATCATATTCATTCAGATTAGAAGAGAGAGTAAAATACACATGTAAATCAAATGTCATGATAGTCATTGTATGAAATGACTCCAAAAGTTGTGTTCCCAAGCATTTTATGGGAAAAATATATATATCATAATACAACTGCAGCTAAAAACCTATATAGTACCTTCAGTTGCTCAGCAAACCGTTGCCTCTGGACAACAGGATCATTCAACTCCGTGTATGCATTACAAAGCTGAAAAGTGGAAGATAGAGAAGAGTTACAAAAATTGTGAATATTTGAGATTCAAAATTAACGAAAAACATTAAAATCAAGAAATTGGAGAATCATACTTCATGCTTATTGACAAATAATTCAAAACGCTCGGTCAATCCAGGCTTTGATCTATGCCACTTTGCCAAAGGACTCATTATCTCAGGATGATTAATGATGAAAGAAGGGTTCACACACGTCTCTTCCAAAAAGTGCCCCACCAGCTGCAACCATTAAAACTAATATCACCCTCTGAGGTATAAAAGGAAATATATTGGGTCCAAAGAGCACCTCTCTTGACATGCAATAAAAAATTCCTGATAGCAAAACAAAATTTATAACCATGTTCTATAAAGTTGATTATGTAACGAATTTTTAAATCTATAAAGCATACATGTGAAATACTCTACTAGACATCCACTGTCTAGAAGCAAAGAACTCAATCCATGATTCCGAACCCACCACCAAATTAAAATAGTGCAAACAAGTAAACGAAAGAAATTAAAATAAAAATAAGTACCCGTATAGAATCAAAATATGACAAAAGAATAACAATTAAAAATAGAAAATTATTAAACTGTAAAAGTAAATACAATTCTGTAAAAGTTCTAAGAGAAGAAGGAAACAATGCACTAATCATACCAGAGGCTCAGCAAAATCACATGCTCAGAAATTTTAACAAAGCTTAAATGATAAAAGACTAGCCAAAGAAAAGTTTAATGTTGAATTTTTTTCATTAAAAAAAAACAGAGAGAGAAAGAGAGAAATATATACCTTGTCCAACAACCGAGTTGTTGTCTCAGGAGGGGGGCATTTTATGTCATACTTTGCGCATGCATCTCTCAAATATCTGTTAGTTTCATCACTGGTTAAGTCTTTTGGGATGCTAAGATTTGCCATCCTTTCTAACTCGTCAATCATGTCAATCCTTCTGCAACAGTTAAATGCAACCAGTAATAACCAGATCCTATAGGTCGACACTCAACACAGTAAACATTCTGCACAAACCTGAAAGGGGGAGCGAAATCAATCTCAATGGGATCTTTATCAAGCCCATTTGCATGAAACTTAATTTTATATCCACCCGTAAGCTCCTTGACCATTCCTATTTCAGAAATCACCATGTCAGTGCCTCAGTAAACAAATTAGAGTAGTTTGGAAGATTAATAAAAAAATATAGAAGAAATAAAACAACCTCAGACACAAAATGCTCTGGGCACCCCCCTTAAACCCTTACCACTCAACATTTTCTCAGTGAGCTCCATCAAGTCATTGTAGTCGGCAAAAGCCATATAGAATTCACATGTTGTGAATTCAGGATTGTGTGTTAAAGCTATACCCTCATTCCTGAATTGTTTCCCTATCTCGTAAACACGATCCAGCCCACCAACAACTAGCTCCTTAAGATAGAGTTTGGGTGCAATACGCATGTAAAGCTTCATGTTGAGTTCATTGTGATGTGTCACAGATGGGCGGGCAGCTGCTCCTCCAGCAATCATGTTCATCATAGGAGTTTCAACCTATGTGGAAAATGAAGGAAAAATACCAAAGTTATAAAGCATAAAGCCTCTTTAGCTGATGCAAACAAAAATTTGAAACGCTAAAAATCACTGATAGATAACAACCTCCAAAAAGGCAAGATTGTCGAGAAACCTCCTTATGTATGCAATAATCTTTGATCTAGTCTTGAATATTTGTCGAACCTCTGAATTCAACATTAAATCCAGATAACGTTGGCGATACCGAGTTTCCTTGCAAAAGTTACCGTAGATTATAAATAATCAAAAATGAAATATACAAACTGAACTAACAGAAATAATAATAGGACTAGTTTCTCATTGTTGCATCCAACAGCGATTTAGACAATACAAAAACAAAAGATGAATTTTATAAATTTATACAGGGGAAATAGACCCAAAGCATTTCAAATATTATGACAAAAAAAGGCATTTCTGGTACAAAGGAATTAATTAAAAAAAAACTAATGAATTAAAAGGAAAATAAAATACTACAAGAGCAACAAAATTAAATAAATATCGTACTACAGAAATGGATGTGCAATCCTCGATTTAGCCTACTAAATGCTTCCCCAAGAAAACATTAAAAAAAAAAAAAAAAAAATCATATGTGGAAAATAGATTAGAAACAAAAGGAATTAAAAAATTGCACAAAATAAATACCTGGTCCTTCAATATATATGTTTCAGGATTCCTGGTATTTCCAGGGACCCACACATCATGTTTCTGCAGATTTGCACAAAGTAATCAATACAGTAGACCTGTATATATTGATTAAAAGAAAGAAAAAAAGAAGATAGACTCTGATTACCATCGATTTGGTATGTCCAGGACCAGCTTTCTGCCTAGGCATCATATGGAGACAATGAGATAATACAATAAATGACTTTGGGAAAATGCTTAGCTCCCCCTTTTTAGTTTTTCCTGAATGAATGAAGGATAAAATAATAAACTTCTAGAATAAAATTATTTATCATTATACCAATCCAGACAAAGATACAACAAAAGTGCAAACTGAACTTACATTAGTAATACAGACTGTGCATGATTCGAAAAGTAACAAAATACACAATGGCCCTAAAAGAAAATCCTCATCCTCATGCAAAAACAATGACATAATTGTCTTTCCTGTTCAAGGTTTGGAACTAGGATATTTGTGTAAAAAAGTTGCCATTTTTCTGTTTTTAGCAATTCAAAGACCTAAGAATCTATAGTTACTTGACAGATGAAATTGATTGAGAGGTAAACAGGTAAGGGCTTTAAGCTCCTCATATGAAGGCTACATCATCCATTGTTGTCACGCCCTAAATAGCGGGCAGTTAAAATATAAATATGAATGAAAATATATATAAATAGATAGTAATAGAAAATATAATAATTTTTTTTTTCTCCTTAAAGAAAAAAAGATTTAAATCTCAGAATATCCTTTTTTAAAAGAACATTAAACAATTCAACAAAATATTTTATCTAAAAAAAACTTCAACATAATATAACAAATAAATTTAAACATAGGCAAATTATACATATTATACTTTAGTCTCAGCAATATCTCCTAAGTTACAGGATACAAATGAAAATACTGAACTGGACATAAACCTTGAATTAGTTATCTTCCTTCTCAGCAGAACAACGATCATTCAATACAAACCTAATCTAAAAATTATAAAAAAACGGGGTGAGCTAAAACTAACTCAGTAGGAATATACTCCATGCACAGTTCTCAATAAAATTAATGTTGCATGCTACATTTAAAATATTTCATACATGTCCAGTAATAAATCATCAGTATATCAGTAATGGGGAGATTTCATTTTTAAACTCGGGCATACCTGTACTTCCTCACTTCCGAAACCGGGTGGAGTGTACATTCCAAGTACTCCATGCATGCTCATACAATCATAATGAAATACGCAATGTTTAATATAAAATACTCATGTATGCTATGCCAAATCCATATGTATTGATCAACTCCGAGATACATGGACATGTGCGCGGTCAACCTCCGAGACGCACATGGGTCCACCTCCGACCCCATGTATAGTCAACTCTGAAATACATATGGCATATGTATTGGCCAACTCAAACGTACATGAGTCTTCGCCTTAAGGGTCCTCGTCATATGGGCGGTCCAACTCCGAGACCCATAGACAGAAACAAATACCAAGACCCAAGACGGACAACTTCGAAACACAATGGGGGGTCCAACTCCGAGGCTCATGTGCGGTCTAATACCAAGACCCATGTATGGACAACTCCAAGATATATGTGAAATGAAATGCGTACCTGTAATCCATCAAAAAATAGTCTGCTGCAACCAGTAACCCCGAGGTACCATATCTCCGCAAGACATTATACAAGTAATACTCCCCATAAAATAATTTCATGATGTATGCATAAAACTCAGATGCCATATAAAATATTTTAATACCCGAATTTCATAATCTCATATATACATATAAAATGTTTCCAAACGGGTATGTTAATTATAACATCATGACCAACACTTTTATAAAAATATTTATAAACATGGCATCAATTTCAGTCATTCAATTATCCATAATGATGCATGATATTTTATAAAAATAATGCATGAAGAAAAAGTGGAGTAATAACCCCTACCTGAAGAGGAATTTGCTCACACACTCTTATCGTCAAATTGTGGAAAGGTCTTTGACTTCAAAACAAAACATTTAAATAAGCCCAAACCTTTCAACAATTTGAAAGAAGAAATCAAGATCGTAAAGAGTTATTTTGAAACATCGTTGATATCAAACTCAATCTCTATCTAATTGAAAATCGATGTTAATATCTCAAACTTATACGTATTCTCGCAAAAGTCACATTCGAATCAAACTCTACCCTTTAACCAAAACGGTGATTAAGTCAATGAGACCCCAAAAAAAATAATTAAAAGTTACATTAAAATAACATGATGAAATCTGATCCATTTAGTAAAGGAAACATTATGATAAAACAATTTCATAACTTTTCAAAACTTAATTTGATACTACAAACATAACTTTATCGAACCTACCTTAGAAAATTGAGTATAACTTTTTGTAAACTTAACCAATTTAAATTCCGTAAAGAGGTTTTTAAACTAGACACTCCAATCTTCGAATCAAGATATCACACACACAATTTACACTAGAAAAACCTGCTCAAAACAGAGAAATACCGAGCAACTAAAAAAAAAAGAAAAGCAATTTTCACCTTAAAATTTCAGCAGGGCATACAATGGTAAAATATGTATAACTTTTTGTAAAAACTTCCATATTCATTTTTGTAAAAACCCACATAAACTAGACATTCCCTTCTTGAAAATAATTTATTACCCACTCACTAAAAGTTCAAGAAACAGCCCAGAAAATTAAAATACAGATCATATTTTTTTACAAGAAAAACTGCAGTTCGAAAATTTCAGACATGCTCCAGAAAATCGTGTATAACTTTCTGTAGAAAAATCCAAATTAAATTCTGTAAAAAGCCTTAAAAACTAGACATCCATACATTTCCAAAATGGTATGGCACGAAACCTAACTCAAAGAGAGCACGCACAGTTTTTATTTTGAAGTTTCAGAAAACAGTTTTTCAAAAGTAAAGGTGGCAGTTTCTTTGAATCAATTCTAACTTGAGTGTTCCAACAAAATTCTGCAAAATTTAAGTCCAAAAAGCTAAAATCAAAAAATGTTTTTAGAACTTACCTAAGCCAAGAACAAGAAGAAGGAGGAGGAGATCAACCACCACCCAAGAAAGAGCTCTCTTCCACTCAGTCTAAGTTGGAAGTGAAAGGGCTGCCTAGCAAAGGAAGAGAAGGAAAAGAGAAGAAAGAAAGAAAAGAGAGGCTGTGCGTGAATGGGAGAAGAGTGGAGGAAAAATTGGGTATATAGGATTTTGGACAAAAAAGACTAAAATGCCCTTGCTAAACTTAAAGAGTTTTCTTTAAAAATAGGGGCAATTTGGTAATTTTCACCCAAATAGTCCAAAATTTTCTAATAATTGAATAAAATTAAAGAGATTATTTTAAGAAGTTAAAAATGTTTACAAACAAATTTTTAATATTTAGAATATTTATTTTTGTTACTTAAGAAAGAACAAAAATTTAATAGTTTTATAAAGTGAAATAAATTTTTAATTTAATTTTTTTTTAAATAAATAATAATATTTATTATTATTATTATTATATTAAAAGGTGCCTTTTATTGTGACGACCGCCTCTGCGATGCAACGATTAGCCGGCAGTCAATCTCCAAGACCGGCCTTACGGATCCACAGGCGTCGATTTTTACAACTCATAGGAATATCTGCACTGGCCAAGTGCATTCCTTTCGCCTCCCCAGCCTCGAACCTTGGACCTGGCCATAAGTACCAAAGGCCAACGAAGCTAGTACCAGTTAATTGCTATGTTTGTTACAATTGCAACTAATCTGGACACCTCAAGCAAAATTGCCCTCAGCTCTCAACCAATCAGTATGAAGGAGGGTCGCAATCCACTTTTAGTTCTGAGGCATTGAATACTAGGAGAAATTTTCCTAGACAAAGTCATCATTTTGGTTGACAGCCACAACAAAACTTTCAACAACCAAGATTATCTTTTCAAGAGCAGTCCTCCAAATCTTTTCAACCTCCCAGGAATTCCTTCCAACAACCTTCAAATCATGCGCAAATCTTTCAGCGACAACAATCTGTTCGCGGAAAGGATAAAGGCAAGGATGTTGCATCACAAGGATCAAAAGGAAAAGCCTTTGCATTATCTGGCAGGCAAGAGGAAACAGAGAACAATGAAGTTGTTGAAGGTATGATTTTATTATACAACTCTTGGGTACAAGTTCTTTTTGATACCGGTGCCACCCATTCTTTCATTTCTTTGACTTGTGCCCAAATGTTAAATATAATTTATGAGACCATAGAAAAACCCCTTACTTTGAATACTCCTCTTGGGACCACTTCTAATGCTCTTTATGTATGTAAGAACTATTCTATTGGAATAAATGGCCATCGATTCTTAGCTGATCTTATTGTACTCGATATGGGTTACTTTGACGTCATATTAGGAATGGATTGGTTAACCAAATATTAAGGAATTGTAAATTGTTTTGAGAAGAAAGTTATTGTTCAAACTCTTAAAGGAGTGGTGGTTCATTTTTACGGTGAAAAAGGAGTGGATTTAGCCAGAGCTTTTCTTAAGTGTTGTTTGAGAGGGAGACGGAATCAGACAAGTGTTGCATTTCTAAATTCATTTGAAGTAGACAATATAAATGGAAAAAGTTTGGCACAGATACCGGTGGTAAATGAATATGTGGATGTGTTTCCAGAAGAGCTACCTAGAATTCCCCCAACTCGTGAGATTGAATTTATAATTGAGTTATATCCAGGAACTGCACCAATATCGATTGCTCTCTATAGAATGGCACCGGCAGAGAAACTAGAGTTAAGGAAACAATTGGATGAGCTATTGACAAAAGGGTTCATCCGACCAAGCTCGTCGCCTTGGGGAGCACCTGTTCTTTTTATCAAGAAGGATGGAAGTTTCAGATTATGCATAGATTATCGTCAACTAAACAGATTAACCATAAAGAATAAGTATCCTTTACCTCGGATTGATGAATTGTTTGATCAACTTGGTGGAACAAGTTTTTTTTCAAAGATTGATCTAAGGTCTGGATATCATCAACTCCGAGTTAGAGAGTCGGACATACCCAAAACTGCTTTCCGTACGCGGTATGGACATTTTGAATTTTGTGTTATGTCATTTGGTTTAACCAATGCTCCTGTTGCATTTATGGATTTAATGAATCGAATTTTTCGACCCTACTTGGATCAATTCATTGTTGTGTTTATTAATGATATTTTAATTTATTCAAAAACCCGTGAAGAGCATGAAAATCATTTGAGAATAGCTTTACAAACTCTTAGAGTGCATCAATTATATGCAAAGTTTGAGAAGTGTGAATTTTGGCTTACAGAAGTCAAATTTTTAGGGCACGTTATATCCGGAAGAGGTATTGCCGTGGATCCCTCTAAAATTGAAGCAGTATTGAGTTGGGAACAGCCAAAGAATGTGACTGAAATACAAAGTTTTCTTGGATTGGCAGGTTATTATCGACGCTTCGTAAAAGATTTCTCAAAAATTGCTGCACCTTTGTCACACCTTACCCGAAAAGGGGTTAAATTTATCTGGGACAGAACTTGTGAAGATGCATTTCAAGAATTAAAACTGTGACTGACTTCTGCACCAATTCTTACTGTACCAGATAGTACAAAACCTTATGTAGTCTTTGCAGATGCTTCATTACAAGGCCTTGGATGTGTTCTAATGCAAAATAATCGATTTGTTGCATATGAGTCACGACAACTCAAGGTCCATGAACGGAACTACCCAACACACGATTTGGAATTAGCAGCCGTTGTTTTTGCTTTGAAAATGTAGAGGTGTTACTTATATGGCGCTCAATTTCAAATCTTTTCGGATCATAAAAGTCTCAAGTATCTATTTACTCAAAATGATCTTAATTTGAGACAAAGATGGGTAGAATATCTTCAAAATTATGATTTCACTCTACAATATCATCATGGTAAGGCAAATGTAATTGCAAATGCTTTGAGTCGCAAGTCAGGTTTTGTTGCACAAATGGTATTGGATACCTGGCAGAACATTCGAACAATTGAAGGTTACGAGCTAAATTTGTTTGATGATAGACAACAAATATTCTTATACAATCTCATAATTAGTCCTACACTACTAGAGAATGTAAAAGAGGCACAATCCAATGACCTTGAGATCTGTGAAGTGTGGTGTAGAATGTCAGAAGGAGAAATTGTAAATGGATGGACATATTATGATGGAGCTTTCCATTTCTATGGGAAGATAGCAGTGCCAAAAGATGATTCTTTAAGGCAAGCAATTATGCGAGAAGGGCATAGATCAAAATTTACGGTACATCCTGGAAGTACAAAGATGTATCACGATTTGAAGAGGACATATTGGTGGAAAGGAATGAAGAAAGACGTAGCTCAGTTTGTAGCAAGTTGCATGTTGTGTCAACAGATCAAGGCTGAGCATCAAAAACCTGCAGGACTACTTCAACCACTTCCAGTGCCGGAATGGAAATGGTACAACATAAGCATGGACTTTGTACAAGGTTTACCTCGTACTTCTCAAGGTCATGATTCTATTTGGGTAATTGTTGATCATCTTACAAAATCTGCTCATTTCATCCCAGTAAAGATTCGGTATTCTATGAATGTTTTAAGTAAATTGTATATTCAAGAAATTATACGGCTTCATGGCATACCAAAGTCGATTGTATCAGATCGAGATCCAAAATTTACCTCTCGTTTATGGAACTGTGTGCAAGAAGCTTTGGGTACAAAATTGTTACATAGCACAGCTTATCATCCAGAAACACGTGGACAATCTGAAAGGGTTATCCAAGTGTTAGAAGACATGTTGCGAGCTTGTGTTATGGAATTTAGAGGAAATTGGAATGAACATCTGCTATTAGTGGAGTTTACTTACAATAATAGTTATCATGCTAGTATTGGGATGGCTCTTTACGAAGCTTTGTATGGACGACCATGTAGGTCTCCTATGTGTTGGGCTGAATGTGAAGATTTTAGTGCATTAAGGACTGACCTTATTCAAGAGACTACTGAAAAGGTCAGAATTGCGCAAGACAAACTTCGTACAGCTCAGAGTCGATACAAGAGTTATGCGGATCATGGACGACGACCTTTAAATTTTGAAGTGAATGATTATGTTTTTCTTAAAGTACAACCTCGAAAGGGGATAACTCGCTTTGGAATTAAGGGCAAGTTAGCACCACGTTACATCGGACCGTTTCGAATCGTTAAAAGAATTGGTGATGTAGCGTATTAATTGGATTTACCTCCAGAGTTGTCACAAGTTCATGATGTTTTTCATGTCTCTGCTCTACGAAAGTATCAAATAAATCAAAATACTATACTGGACTGGACGGAATTGCCTTTACAGGAAGATGCATCATACGAAGAAGAACCGATAGCAATAATTGACTTCAAGTTAGAAACTTAAGGAGAAGGATGATACCATTGGTCAAAGTTCAGTGGAGACATCACGACATTGAAGATGCTACTTGGGAGTTAGAATCCGAAGTTCGCTCAAAGTATCCCTACTTGTTTTGAAATAACAACAAAATTTCGAGGACGAAATTTCTAAAATGGGGTAAGGTTGTGAGACCCAAATATTTTTTTTAATTAATATTTTAAGAAAAAGAAAAAAAATATAATAATATAATAATAATAAATATTATTATTTATTTTAAAAAAATTAAATTAAAAATTTATTTCACTTTATAAAACTATTAAATTTTTGTTTTTTCTTAAGTAACAAAAATAAATATTCTAAATATTAAAAATTTGTTTGTAAACATTTTTAACTTCTTAAAATAATCTTTAATTTTATTCAATTATTGAAAAAATTTGGGCTATTTAGGTAAAAATTACCAAATTGCCCCTATTTTTTAAGAAAACTCTTTAAGTTTAGCAAGGGCATTTTAGTCTTTTTGATCCAAAACCCTATATACCCAATTTTTCCTCCCCTCTTCACCCATTCACGCACAGCCTCTCTTTTCTTTCTTTCTTCTTCTCTTTTCCTTCTCCTCTTCCTTTGCTAGGCAGCCCTTTCACTTCCAACCTAGAGTGAGTGAAGAGAGCTCCTCTTTGGGTGGTGGTTGATCTCCTCTTCCTCCTCCTTCTTGTTCTTAACTTAGGTAAGCTCTAAAAACTTCTTTGATTTTAGCTTTTTGGACTGAAATTCTACAGAATTTTGTTGGAAAACTCAAGTTAGAATTGATTCAAAGAAACTGCCTCCTTCACTTTTGAAAAACTGTTTTCTGAAACTTCAAAATAAAAACTGTGCATGCTCTCTTTGAGTTAGGTTTCGTGCCATACCATTTTGGAAATGTATGGATGTCTAGTTTTTAAGGCTTTTTACAGAATTTAATTTTGATTTTTCTACAGAAAGTTATACACGATTTTCTGGAGCATGTCTGAAATTTTCGAACTGCAGTTTTTCTTATAAAAAAATATGATCTGTATTTTAATTTTCTGGGCTGTTTCTTGAACTTTTAGTGAGTGTGTAATAAATTATTTTCAAGAAGAGAATGTCTAGTTTATGTGGGTTTTTACGAAAATGAATTTGGAAGTTTTTACAAAAAGTTATACATATTTTACTATTGTATGCCCTGCTGAAATTTTAAGGTGAAAACTACTTTTCTTTTTTTTAGATGCTCGGTATTTCTCTGTTTTGAGCAGGTTTTTCTAGTGTAAATTGCGTGTGTGATATCTTGTTTCGAAGATTAGAGTGTCTAGTTTAAAAACCTCTTTACGGAATTTAAATTAGTTAAGTTTACAAAAAGTTATACTTAATTTTCTAAGATAAGTTAGATAAAGTTATGTTTGTAGTATCAAACTAAGTTTTGAAAAGTTATGAAATTGTTTTATCATAATGTTTCCTTTACTAAATGGATCAGATTTCATCATGTTATTTTGATGTAATTTTTAATTATTTTTTTTGAGGTCTCATCGACTTAATCACCGTTTTGGTTAAAAGGTAGAGTTTGATTCGAATGTGACTTTTGCGAGAATACGTATAAGTTTGAAATATTAACATCGATTTTCAATTAGATAGAGATTGAGCTTGATATCAACGATGTTTCAAAATAACTCTTTACGATCTTGATTTCTTCTTTCAAACTGTTGAAAGGTTTGGGCTTATTTAAATGTTTTGTTTTGAAGGTCAAAGACCTTTCCACCAGTTTGACAATAAGAGTGTGTGAGCAAATTCCCCTTCAGGTAGGGGTTATTACTCCACTTTTTCTTCATACATTATTTTTATAAAATATCATGCATCATTATGGATAATTGAATGACTGAAATTGATGCCATGTTTATAAATATTTTTATAAAAGTGTTGGTCATGATGTTATAATTAACATACCCGTTTGGAAACATTTTATATGTATATATGAGAATATGAAATACGGGTATTAAAATATTTTATATGGCATCTAAGTTTTATGCATGCATCATGAAATTATTTTATGAGGAGTATTCTTGTATAATGTCTTGCGGAGATATGATACCCCGGGACTACTGGTTGTAGCAGACTATTTTTCGATGGATTATAGGTACGCATTTCATTTCACATGTATCTCGGAGTTGTCCATACATGGGTCTTGGTATTAGACCGCACATGGGCCTCGGAGTTGGACCTCCATTGTGTTTCGGAGTTGTCCGTCTTGGGTCTTGGTATTTGTTTCCGTCTATGGGTTTCGGAGTTGGACCGCCCATATGACGAGGACTCTTAAGGCGAGGACCCATGTACGTTGGAGTTGACCAATACATGTGCCATATGTATTTCGGTGTTTGACTATACATGGGGTCGGAGGTGGACCCATGTGCGTCTCGGAAGTTGACCGCGCACATGTCCATGTATCTCGGAGTTGACCAATACATATGGATTTGGCATAGCATACATGAGTATTTTATATTAAACATTGCATATTTTATTATGATTGTATGAGCATGCATGGGGTACCTGGAATGTTTATTCCACCTAGTTTCGGAAGTGAGGAAGTACAGATATGCCCGAGTTTAAAAATGAAATCTCCCCATTACTGATATACTGATGATTTATTATTGGACATGCATGAAATATTTTAAATGTAGCATGCAACATTAATTTCATTGAAAACTGTGCATGGAGTATACTCCTACTGAGCTAGTTTTAGCTCACCCCGTTTTTTAATAATTTCCAGATTATGTTTGTATTGAGCGATCATTGTTCTGTTGAGAAGGAAGACAACTAATTCAAGATTCATGTTCAGTATTTTCATTTGTATCCTGTAACTTAGGAGACATTGCTGAGACTAAAGTATAATATGTATAATTTGATTATATTTAAATTTATTTGTTATATTATGTTGAAGTTTTTCTTAGATAAAATATTTTGTTGAATTGTTTAATGTTCTTTTAAAAAGGAATATCCCGAGATTTAAATCTTTTTTTCTTTAAGGAGAAAAAAAATTATTATATTTTCTATTACTATCTATTTATATATATTTTTATTCATATTTATATTTCACGTACCCACTATTTAGGGGCGTGACAGTTTGGTATCAAAACATGGTTCTGATCTCCCGGGAAGACATTTTCACACTTAATTTTGACTTGTTTTAAATTATTTTATTGTCTCAGCATGCCTATGACAATTGTCCACTTCAAGGCTTCATAAGGTGAATGTCGAAGATGAGTGGTAAATATAGCACTTTAAGATCAAGTTTGGTTCGCATAATGGAAATGTAATAGAAATGATAATAAGAAATGAATAATTAGATACAATATTATTATTATTATGTTTTTTTGAATAGTGAATCAAAATAATAATAAAATTGAAAATAAAATTTATAAAATAATAAATAGTAGACTAACAAATGTATCACTGAAGTATTAAGAAAGTTGCAAACATATTATTTAAGTTTATCAGATTACAAATATAGCACTAAAATAACATAAGTATTACAAATATACAATCCGTATAAGATAGATGGTATTTTTGTAACATTATCGGATTATAAATATAGCATTGAAGTGCCATAAGTTACAAACAGTTGGTATTTTTGTAACACTTATAGTACTTTAGTGGTACTGTAACCTAATAAACTCTAGATGGTATGTTTGCAATTTTCTTAATACTTCGGTAGTACATTTCTTAGTTTACCCAATTATAAATGAAGAAAAATTATAAAACTTTTTTGACTTCTAAATAAGGAAAATATAATAACTATAAATAGTAATATAAATATGTGAAGAACATATAACATTCCAACATATTCCTAAGCAGTATGGGAAAAAAATTTCCTCTTGCTGCTACTGGTCGAATATTTTTCATTCCATTATAAATTAACAGTTAAACCAAAAATAAGAGTACACTGTACCTTTTCACAGTGTCATTCTTATTATTGTTAAACAAGAGCTAAGACTACAAGCTCTACAGTACGTCAATACCATTGGCTGGTATTGGCTTATGAGACGGCACAATCTTGATAAAAAAGGAAGGAAAAAAAAAAGTCTTTTCATACTTTCAAAATCAATCTTTTAAGGTCCTTTTTTTCTTTATTTGACTCTTTTCCTTAGACCTTTACACTTGCAGAGTCCAATACTATATCACCATTTTAGGGATTCATTGTATCATCCTTTTGCAGCTCACCTAAGCTGTCTACTGGTCTTGTAGAAACTACAATTTTCCTTTCAATGAGAACTTTCAATCTTTAACACAAGCAAATAATTTTTACATATTTAAAAGTGAAATCTTCTTCTTGAAGAGCAAATCCATGGTTCTAAGTTCAGTCTTTCCTTTCCATGATGTCAACATCTTGCAACATAAAAGATTTAGCTTTGAGGGGTATTGCATACTAACCTGGAAATCCTGTAACACCGACAATATCACCACGTTTCACACTAGTATGGAATGTTGAAAATTCAGCTTCATCCATGTCAGATTTGCTGCATCCAATGGAAAATAGGGAGAGAAAATTATCCAGTCAATTTCTAAATGCCAAATGGAAAAGTTAAAATAAATAGTTCATTTGCATTGACATAGATACATAGATTACTAGCAAAGAAAGAAAGAGAGAGAAATTGGTTATTTCTAGAAAATATCTAAAAACTAGATTAATGTATTATTTCTACAAGCAACTAAATAATCCTTTTTTTCTTGGCCATACCCCAAAGCAACAAACAGAGAGAAAGTGTAGTCATAAGAAAAATAAACAATTATGGCACACAACAAATACTCCAATCGATGAAAGTAGACCAGTTGACAAGACTAAATGAAAGTTTTTACCACATTCAGCATGAATTATTGCAAACAACATTTCCTAAAGGAACATATACAATACCTTGCATCAGCCATTACTTGTACTTTAGCACCTTCACTATGCAAATCATAAAAGAATAGTTTTGACGAAGAGGACCGTTTACTCATAATTCGACCTTGCTTAAGGTAAACATGCATACAAAGTATCAAGCAATCAAGAACATGACCAGAAGAGATAATACAGGTTATGCTAGAGGTCTTGAATTTTACATACCAGCCATTGACACAGTTACATCGTCCTTATGCTCCCCATCCCGTAAGCTTCCATACTTCTCAATATATTCAATTAAAGACATGGAAACAAAGAACTTATGCGGATACAGATTTCGACTCTTTTTTCTGAGCTGCAAGATACTTTATTCTGTTCTCAAAATATTGCTGGAGGAAAAATGAAGTTAAAGGTCAATAGCAAGGAGATATTAGCTAAACCTAAAAAACATGAGGAGAACTTCATTAATATGTCAAATAAAAGCATTCAACATTAACTACAATTGAATTTGTACCGTTGGATCCATTTCTTCATCGTCCGCAGCAGCAGATTTTTTAACCTGGGAACTTGCTGATGCAGCAGCCTGGAACATACAATGATAACTATTACCAAAAATTTTACAATAAAGTGATTTGGTAGTTAAAGATAGGAGTCAACCCACGTGGCTGAAGTGCTAAACATGAGCATATAAAGTATTGACCATCATGGCTAATGTTACGTAAATACCTGCTAAGATAAAGCTATCTAGAGCAGTGAAGGAGAAAAGGGGAGAAGCAAAGAGAATAGGGAATAAGGAATGGAAAAGAATAAATTAAGATTTGGGAGAGGAGAGAAATTGGGGAAGAAATTTGAAGCTAATGTTATTCATCAATCAAGTCTGGAAAACATACAGGCAACTATAGGCAGGCCAAATTATGGGGTCTCAAAATTTGGTGGCCAAGAAAAATTACTTATCCACTAAAATACAACCCTATTAAAATAGGAAAGCTTAATACTAAATGGCAAAGAAAAATAAAACAACTTTTTTAAATAAGATAAAATAAACTCAAATTTCTATTATTGCTACGCTTAGGATTTCCATCATAAAGTTATTACTTTATTGATTATTCTTATATTCATAAATGTGAAAAGTGAATTATAAACAATAATAAAAAGTTAAACTATGAACACGGGAATGTAAATTGCATTCCAATAGAGGAAAAACATTTTCATTTCAAAAGTTGTTCAGTGTCAATATCCTTTACTATTAGTTGTTTCTCTATATTTTCAAAGGAACCAAACAGAAAAAGGTTCCATTAATCTAAAACAGCTCCTACCTGTTTAGCCTTCTCCTCTTCTTTTCTCTTTCTCTCTTCCTCCTTCTGCTTATTCTTCAACTCTTTCTTTCGTGCACTGAAAACCAACGAACATACACCAAAGTAGTCAATGCCAAACAATTAAAACACAACTAATGAGTGAAGAAAAGAATAAACACTTTACTGATCTGTACCACTTCATTCTAGTCGTATCCATTTATTTAGCTTTATGTTTTTGGGGGGTTGTTAAAGAAGTAAAAGAAAACAATTAAACAAACTTTGTTTGACAAGAAGCAGCTAAAGTAAAGAAAAATCAGCTAAAAATACTAATATCTTCTTGGTTTAAGTTCATCCCTTTCATTTCTAACACCCTTTAGGTTCTAAAGTGGTGAGCATATGTTCAAATTTAATTTTGTTTTGAACACATATTCATATTTTGCAATGTTCTCCTTAGTTATTTCTTATATATTTAATTACGTTTATGAATGCATATTTATATCATAAAATAAATCTTGAAAACATGAAATGAAACATGGTCATGAATCATGAGTTACTTAAATTCCAAAAAATGCTCAATGTGTAGAAGAGTTAGAAATGAAACTAGTTGCAAAACTGGATTATATATGAATTAGAGCCTAGTTTCTTTTCGTATTAAAAAAATGCAAAAACCCTACAAAGTTCAATATTTAAGAATAATGAAAAATCGAAGGGGAGATTCTGTTAACGAACAATAATGATCAATCTCAAATCAATAACAAAGAAGAGGTATGAAGAGATATTCAGAGAGACTTTCCATAATCATTTTTCCCATGTTCAAAAAAATCAAACACAAAGTGAGTACCAACGAAAAAACAGTGATCAGCGAAAACTTACTTTTTACTCATAGTTTCGCCGGATGCAGTGGGTGAAGCATGGTCTATTGATATCTCAGAAATGGATTTCGCAGTTTCGTCAACTGAGTCCTCCATTGGAGAAGACAGAGTAGAGTAGAGAAGATACTAAAGAAACTATGTGGACCAAAGGCAACTAGATGAAATGAGGGTAACAAAGCTATTTGGAGGCAAATTGCAATGCCTTGCTCAAGGGTTTCTGTATAGTATCGTGGTAGTGTTCACGACAATTGACTTTGACTTCATTTGTGGATTCAATTTATTCTTTTAATTCAAACTAGTTATGTCCTTCAGTTGCACCGTAAAAATTAGGGTAACATATACCGTTGGTTGAGATTTAGTCATTTAGAGAAAAATTAGAACCAAACTTAATATTATCGATTTCATAAAAATAAGAATCGAACCGAACTACTAGGCTTGAAAAACTAATTTTTTTGATTTGGTTTTGTTTTGTTTTGTTTGAATTGGTTAAAGAAAATTTATTGCTTTTTTTTCTAATAAATTTTGTTTATTAATTTTTTTTAAACTTTTGTATTATAATTTCTAAAGTTTTTAATGCTAATTTTATTATAATAATTAATTTTAAAAATGTAGATTTTGGTCACATATCTAATATCATTATTCATATCAAACACAAAGTGCCAAAATATTTAAAATTAATATAAATAAGCAATAAAGAATAAAGAATAGTAATCACATACCTGACAAAATTTGCTAATTTTCATATCTAATAATATTATTCAGTAATGTTGTTCATACAATGAAAACTCTAACAAAAAAATATAAAAGACGGTGTAATTATAAATTTATAATGGATAATAATTAAATAATACAAAATTAGCATCTCACGTTAATAAACAATAAAATAAATTAGAGTACCTAGTAAAGAAGTGATTGCATGAATTTTGCTTAAATATCCAACTCTAACAGCAAAAGTGGGCAAAACCTGTTAGTAACTCGCTAGAGTTGGGCGAACGTGTGACTTTGGAGAAGCGTCATGACTCATGACTAACTAGTGAGAGGCGTTGATTTAAATTTTTAAGAGAAAACTGATTCATTGAAATGGGTATAAAATATAAACCTAATCAACTGTAAATAAAAATTAATTTTTTTTTAAATAATAATATAAATATAAATATAAGAAAAAATTAATAAATGAAATGGGTTGGTTCGATTTTTTTTTTAGATTTTAATAAATGAAAATCAAACAAACCTAATATTAATCGATTTTTTATTATAAAGAACCAAACTTTAAGAATCGATTTTTTTAAGTTGGGTTGAGTTAAGTTCGGATATTTTTATTCACCCCTAGTAAAAATAACACTTTTAATTCTAAAAGAAAGTTTTAATAAATAAAATAAAATTTTAAAAGAATGTAGTTCTTTTCTCAAAGGAAGAAGTTTAAATTAATAATATATAAAAATAGTTCAGGATATAAAATTTTATTTATAAATTTATATGCGTAAAATATCAAGTTATATTACATAAGAATATTCTTGATATACTTTTTTAGCTAACGATAATATAAATGTTTTGTTGTAGTTAATATTTTACAATTTCTTGTTGACAAGTCTTTCAACGGGCATTCTCAACTATTTCATATATATTTCTTTTTATATATATGGTTTCTTCACTTGTTAATAAAATAATCAGCTCATTTATTGTCTTTAAATTAATTTATTTTGAGAAATTATAAAAAATAACACTCAAAAATTTATAATAACAAAAATAGCACTAAAAATAGTGAATAGTGTCTAATTAGATGACATTTAATATTAAACGGATCTAAATTGCTGTAATTTAACTTGAACTATAATTGGACAGCATTCAGAGAAAAATAATGTAACAATCTTTTTTTTAATAGTACAAATATATGATTTGAATACAATAAATATTATTTTTATTATTATAAATTTTAAAAATATTATTTTTTATATTAGTAGTTTTAAAAATGTTATCATCAAGAGCTTGAGATTTCTTAAATTTTATAGAGTTAAGTACTCAAAAATCAAAAGAAGAAACATTTATTTTACAACTGTTAGTTTTTTTTTTTTTTTCATACTCGCTCTTGAAATATTTACATTGTGAGCGAAAAAAAATTAGTAAAAAAAATTGTAAGCAAAAGCCAGCATATATATAAAAGATTCATAAGCTTATATGCTAATATTTTGAATCACAAATTAAGGGCTTATATTCATTTAAATATTCAGCATATTTTAGAAACTATTATCACACTAATTAAGAGTTTTAAGCATAAAAATGCAAAAAAGATTATATCAAATAAGGACTCTAATCATATGATGATTACCACATTTAATAAGAAATATAAATATTATTTTACTTTCATACTTAATTTAAAAGTATTAAAAAATTAATTTTTAAATTATTTTAAATATATTATAGAAATTAACAAAAAAAAATTAAAATAAGTAAAACAATTTACGTGCAATGCACATGCTTTTATATAAAAATTTTAATCACATTTAATATTTTTTTGAAAAAAATTATACATATATTTTATGCTATTGACATAAGTTGTCCCTTTAGAATCTATATAATATTAAATAAGAATTATAAATATGATAATAAACTAAAGATCACATCTAATAAGAAATGTGATAGTTATAAAATTTAATAAGAAATATAAATATTATTTTACTTTCACAATTAATTAAAAAACATAAAAAAAAATTCAAAATTATTTAAAGTATTTTGTAAAAATTAATAATTTTTTTTAATATAAATAATACCATTCATGTGCAATGCTTTTAAGTAATAGGCTATAAAGTTATATACTTGGTACAAAAAAATAAATTAAATAAAAGAAACCTCATTTTCAAATAGCACAATAGAATTAAGTTTTAAAAAACATTGAATGAATAGATCATTAATAAAGTTAAATTAAATCATTTTGTAAAAGAATGAAATATTTGTTATTTTTGACAATTATTAGTTAACTTTTATATGAAAATATAAAGCGACGACCTTTTAATTAAATAATTTTTCTGTCCTTCAAATAGTTGAGTATTGATTGTATATTAATTAAGGATGACAATTATAAAATATTATAAGAAGATTAAAAAAATATAAAAAATTGAGTCAACAAAATGCAAAGAAGTTTCATATAAGTTCGTAACATCTTTTGTCATACCACTTTAATACACTACATATATAATTTAATATAAATTATACGTACAAAAAGAAACTATTTAATTGGAGCAAATGAAGGAAAAAAAGTTGAAGGAGATTAAGAAATTATGGTAAAAAAAGACAAATTAGCATTCTAGTTGTATAGTAGAATTTTATGTAAAATTATTAATTTTTTCTTCCTTTCTAATATCCTGAAATTATTAACTTTCTTCAGCAATATTTATTCTCTACATTCCTCAAAAAAGAATATAACAAAACAGTAACAAATATTTTTGTAATTTTTGTACTTTTTTTTTTAGTCTTTATTGCAATCCATCAAGCAAAATATGAAATCTGTTTATTTTACTTAGTATTTTTGTTCTCCTTTATGTACGACGCTTTGCTTATCATCAGTATTGCACACATCCCCGCATATCTTTATACTATTATATGCTTGTATGATACACACACTACAAGGTGATTGGAAGCATATAAATTACATGTTAATATGTGTTTTTACTTGTGTTTGTTTCCCTAAGTTGGTAGGTGTTTATGGTTTTTTGTTTTGTGAAGTTTTGCTTTAAAAAAATTTGTTTTTAGTGGTTCGTCGATGTGGTCAGCAAAAGATCTGTGAGTATTCACATGATGGATCTGTGGTTTGTTGGACCTCGCTGACATTTCGTTGGAGATTCACTGAGATAGTCAACGAGACCTCGTTGAGGTGCTCGACAAGGTGCCGACGAGAGTCCAAGAAGCTAAAAAATCAATTATAAATACCCCTTCTTCTCTCTTATTTAAGACAGCTTTTTACACACTTTTTTATCCTATCTCTCACTTCTTACACATATATTTCTTACATTGCATGTTTGGTGTTGCTTATTTTTCAAACGAGTGAAAATATTTTTGGTGTGTTTGAAAATTATTTTATAATTTCCTTATCACTAATACGTTGAATGTGGTTCTCTATTGGTGATTAAGAGGCGATAATATCTTTGATAAAATATTTGCAAAAGGAGATTTCATAGTCTCAATACATCAAATGTTTTTCTGTATTGAGCTACAAGGTGGTGATGAAGATTATTTAATCCTTTTCTTAAACAGAATTGCCGTAATAACAATATATCGAGTGTATTTTTGTATTGTTATTACTAGATAGAGGTAGCGTTTGTTAAAATTATTTTATCAAACCGAGTGACCGTAATAACAATACATCGAGTGTTTTTCTATATTGTTATTACAAGGAGAAATTTTCAAGTCAACAATAAATGGAGTGTGCTTTTGTATTATTGATACGAGGTATTTATTCTAAAATCATATTTTGGGTAAAATTGCATATATATTACACGAGTAGCTGGGTGACAGCTGGTGATAGCAGCTTAGGTAATTAGGACAAGTGGTTCCTGACTCATAATGGTATTTGGTATCTTAACTTATCGAGTTTATATTAACTGTTTATTTTCATTTAGTGAATTTAGTTGCTGAATAGTTGCCTTAAGTAACACGTAAATGTCATCACTTAGGATTAGAGCCTAAGTAAGTTTACTATGTTATATTGATGTTTTTAATTGATTTGTTGCATTAGTTAGTACAATTAACATATATTCGATATATGTGCCCACATATTAAGATTATACAATGATTAGAAAACATTTACAGTTTTATTTTATTGCCTGATATCTGCAAATTATTTGTTATTTGTTTTCCGCTGCTTCTACGAGAGATACAAGTCTTTAGGTGTTCATATCACCTAGACTTGATTATTTATCAAGTTGGGACTCTCTCAATTGATATAAGAGTAGGTACACTCTTATTGGGCTTTGTAAGTCCTGTAAGTTCCTTTATGTCTTTGTTGATATTTCCGTGTGTAAAACACAAAATTTATTTATTTTACTTAGTGTTTTGT
This sequence comes from Elaeagnus macrophylla, assembly GCA_029378325.1. Lineage (NCBI taxonomy): Eukaryota > Viridiplantae > Streptophyta > Magnoliopsida > Rosales > Elaeagnaceae > Elaeagnus > Elaeagnus macrophylla. The sequence goes on along the minus strand of CM055643.1, from coordinate 30,047,945 downwards.
CTACCTCTATAAATGGTGCTTTGCTTGTGATTAGTATCGCACACACTCACCTAGATCTTAACACTATTTTATGTTTGTATGTTACACATACCACGGGGTGGTTGGGAGCATATAGTACGTATGTTTAAGTGTATTTTTATTCTTCCTTTTGTTTGCCTAGTATCTTTATTGTTTGTTTATCTGCAAATTACATGTTATTTGTTATTTGCTTTTGTACGAGAGAGGCAAGTTTTAGGTGTTCATATCACCTAGACTTGGTTGTTCATTAAGTGGGACTCTCTTAATTAGTATCAGAGTAGGTATACCCTTGTTTTGGCTTTGTAAGTCCCTTTATGTCTTTGTTGGCATTCCTGTGTGCAAAACACGAAGTCTGTTTATTTTACTTAGTATTTTGTCTACCTCTATGTACGGTGTTTTACTTATGATCAGTATCGCACATCCTCACATAGATCTTAACATTAAATATTACACACACCACGAGGTAGTTGGGAGCATGAAGTATGCACGTTTAAGTGTGTTTTTATTCTTCCTAAACTCTGGGTTTTTATGGCTCTTTTTCTCCTTTCTTTTTAAACTTAAAAGTCTTTATTATAAGCTCATCGGGGTCATCATTGGGTGTTCAATGAGAGGTTGGAGAGGCGTCGACGATATTAAGTTTTTGGTTTTTTCAACCATTAGACCTCGCTGAGGGTTCGCTGGTATCTCACAGATACCTGGCTCATGTAATCGACGAAGGTACTGTGAGGGGTTAGCAAGGGTCTCTGTGATTTGAAAATTTTCTATAAATAACCATTCACTTTTTTTGTTTAGTTAAGGATTTTAAGTGAAAAAACTTTGTCAAAATAACTCCTATCTGAAATATTTTATTTGAGTGAAAAATATTTTCTATTGTTACAAAAAATATTTTTACGTTTCTTTTATCATTAATATGTTGAGTGTTGTTCTATATTCATGATTTAGAGATGATTATTCACATGAAGATTTTTATGAACTATTTTTTTCAAAAAAAAGATTCCGTATTCTCAAGACATCAAGTGTTGTTTCTGTATTGAGATACGAAGTGGTGGGGAAGTTTATTAAAATCTTTTATAAAATGGAGTTTTTTGTATTCTCAATACATTGAGTGTTGTTTCCGTATTGAGATACGAGGTGGTGGTAGAATTTGTTAAGAATATTTTATCAGAGTTAGAAGCTGGCTATTGATTCAAAACCATTTCGAGCTTCACTTCATTTTTATAAAAAAGAAGGGAAAAAGGAGAAGTAGTCTAAATGGACATGACATTAATGAATCATCATTGATGTTGATGGATGTTGCACATGACACGATCAATTCGACTCAAGTTAAGGTCCGGAGGAAAAATTGGACCTAATAGTTGCTGACTCTTAAGAGCACAGCATAAACCAAATTTTAGTAGACATCGTCCTTGTCCTTTTAAGTGGTTTCTACGAAATCAAACCATTTAGATGTACTTTGTACCGCCCGATTGATCCGAGAGAACCCATAACGAGTTCTCTTTCTGAAAGACCTAGCTAAAATGAAAAACAAAGTTCTTTGATTTGCAGTAACAATACATTGAGTGTATTTCTGTATTATCATTACGAGGTGGAGACAGTTGGTAATAGAAACCTAAGCAGTGTGGACAGATGGTTCCTAACTAATAGAGGTATTTGGCATTTATCATTATCAAGTCTGTAGTAATTATTTTAAGCAACTCGTGAATGTTACCACTTAAAATTGGAGCATAAGTGAGTTTACCACGTTATATTGTTATGCTTTCTTGTTCTACTGCATGAGTTAGTACGATCTGAGTATCTACGGTATATGTGACAACATATATAGTTGTCACATATATAGTCTATACTATGATTGGAAAACATTTACTACTTTTACTTCTTTATTTGTTATTTGACTTATTTATTTATTTGCAATTATTTGTTACTTGTTAATTACTTTTCGTTGCTTGTACAAGTGGGGCGAGTCCTTAAATGTCCGTATCACGTTGCGTTGATCGTGCAATCAGGTTAGGACTCTTTTAATTGATATTAGAGCCGATACATCCTTGTTTGGCTTAACAGCTTTGGTGTTTCTTTTTCTCTCCTTCATACGTGTTATACTTCCTTGTCCAAAATGACTTTTGGTGGAAGAGGGTTGGTTTCTAGACCACCTCTTTTTGAGGGCATGAGTTTTGCCTTTTAGAGATCTCATATGTGTTCTTATTTGAAATCCTTTGACGATGTTTGGTCCTTATTGAGAATAGATGGAAGATTCCTTTTCAAAACTTAAATGATGATACTAGTATTCCAAGCCTTTTGACCTTTGGACTAAAGAAGAGCTTTGATTAGGTGACAATAATCATCTTGGAGTCTATACTATCATTGGAGCTATTCCCTCTTATGATGAAGATCATTTGCCAAATTTTAAAAGTTCTAATGAAGCTTAGGATTACTTGGAATTTTTTTTTGGTGATGACATCAATTATACTAAAGTTGATATAGAAAGGACTAACATCTCATAATATAATATGTTGATAGCTTCTCATACTGAAGAAAAGTCCACTATTTCCACTCGTTAGGTTGATGCTGATGATGGTTTCTCTTTGCAAGACTCCTATGATGGTTTGGTTTATGAACATGTCAAATTAAAGAAGATCATGGATGATATTGAGCACAGTATTAAAGAAAAAGATAAATGTCTTTTGGAGATTTAAGTCAACTGTTAGATGTTACTCTTAATAGTGAGAACGATTTTGAATTGTTAAAACTCAAACTGGATGATCACATCAAGTCTCTCCAGTTATTGTTGCGTGATAATGAAAAGTGCTTATCTCACATTGACGATCTTAAATATGCTATTCAATAGGAAGAATCTAATAAACCTTCTATTCTAGTTGTACAGGACACTTCTTCTAGTAATTTTAAAGACAGTGCTCAGTTGGAGCAAGAAATTTTATTTTGGAAAATGTAAAAGCCTGTGTAGAATCTGTTTTGAATGACGAAGAGACAAATATTGCAATTCTAAAGAAAAATTTCGAGGTTGATTCCAACTCTGTTAAAAACCTTGAATCTTATTTATTGGATAAAGCCAAGATAGTTGGCTCTTTCTCAGAAGTCTATTTTATTTTAGAGAAGAAAATTTATGAATCAAGAAGTACTATTCAAAAATTAACTCTTGGAGCTGAGCAGCTTGATGAAATGTTAAAGATAGGAAAATCTCATGGTGGTATGAGAGGCCCTGGTTTTGTTGATGAGGTGACTATCCCTTCTACTTCTTTCCCTCATATGTTCAAGTTAACACTTTTATACTTTCTATCATTCCTAAAGATTATTCTAAAGATCCTATCCCTTTTTATGATACTTCTTTTTTGAGTTCTGAAGTTGATTCTTGTGACTTTTTATCTCGCTCTCCTACTCATAGTATTCCTTTTCTCTCTGATAATGACCTTCTTAGTCATCTTGAAAACCTTTTGAACCATTCTCTTTCTCAAACTTCTGAAGCCATCTCTCTTCAAAATGAAGCTATTTCTTACCTAGAAGAACTCATAATCTCCAAAATTCCTCTTAACCTCGTCACTTGATCATTGTTGCATTGTTGTTCACACTACTTTCAAGGCTTAAGTTTCTAATCTTTGGTACTTCGATAGTGGTGGCTCAAGACATATGACAGGGGATAAATCGTTCTTTACAACTTTTGAAAAGATTGATGACAATTCAGTGACTTTGGTGCTGGAAGTAAAGCTAGAGTTAGTGGAAGAGGTACTATCCGTGCTCCAAGGATTCTGAAAATTCAAAACGTCCCCTTTGTCAATGAACTTAAAGCTAACCTTATCAACATTAGTCAAATATGTGATGATAAATGTTTCATTAAGTTCTCTAATAGAAAGTGTATGATGTATGACGGCTCAAGAAGTGTGGTTGTTAAGGGTATCAAATATGGTAATAATTGTTACTATGTTGGTTCATTTTCCTCCTCTCCTCTACAATAGGGCCATCTTGAGTATTGAAGAACTATGACATCAACATTTGGGTCATGTTAACTACTGAAAGTTTTTAGTTACAGATCAAATATACCTAGAAGGGGGTGAATAAATTATTTTTAATTTTACCAAATTTTAATTATGTAACCTAAACTAAATGGCCAGACATATAATCGTGTGTAAAAATAAGATGCAAAATTAAAGAATAACACACGAGATTTTTAGGTGAAAACAACCTAGGCCACAATAATGACCTAAGAGGAAAACTATCGGTCCACCAGACTACCTAACTATCCACTATGAAAATTAATGTTCTATTACAAGCTCAGGTCTTAGACTACCCTTCACAGATAAATCTCCCTTATGTAATTTACTTACGAGTCGTCACTCATTTCATAGCCTCCATAAGCTAGGTGTTTGGATTCGGACCAACGTTCCAATCTACTTGAGTCCTACAAGATTAATCGAACCCATCAACTTTTGTAATTTCGAGTCACACGAAATACCAAACACGTTACCTTTTGTACCTAAAACGTTAGCACAAATAATACAAGTGCAAAGTGTGTTATAGAGCAGATTCAATAATAAAAAATCTTAACTAACATATTTAAGAGCATATATTGTAAAAAATAAATTAACTAGCAAACTCTAAAATGATCATATGAAGCTTAATACCATGAAGAACAATTAGGCATATGAATTATTCAAATATAACCACACAATATATTTGAACAATTAAATCAAGAAAGTGCTTAAGATTTATAGATGAAGAGAATAAGATTTTTCTTTTAAAAACTCAATCAGATGTAGAAAATATTATTTCAGTGTGGTATGCTTTTCTCCAACAAAAGTTATGTTTATAGAGTCCAATTTGACCTAAAGAAGAATAAATAATAAAGCCAAATTCTACTCATACAAAAAATTTTCTTTCACAACAATTCTTCTCATACAAAGATTCTACTTTCACAACAATTCTACTCATATAAGAATTTTGCTTTTAACATTAAATGGGGTCAAACTGGTAAGCAAGAAAAGTGGAACAAATTATCAAAACACATCGATCGATCGAATACTTCATCTTGATCGATCTACACAAGAACTTGCACAAATCTGTGAGATCAGTGTGAAGAAACACTAGAAAGGAAGATTAGATGTAAGGGTTTATTGAAAAGGAGGGTGAGATAAAAGTACTTTCGTGCAAACAAAATAAAAGCCATAATACTAACCATGTGCTTATAAACCCTCTCTAATTAAATGAGTTTAAGTTTGAGAAAATGGCAAAGGTTCTACTATCATTTGAAGGAACTCGTTATATGTTCCTAAATTATGATCACTTCTTCCACATCGACTACACAATATAACCCTTTTAAGTACCTCACCACATGAACAAATGCGAAGCTTTTCATTCTCTGCCATGCTTTTTCTTAGTATTAGGTGGAATTTCAACAAATTTCATTATCTCTCGTGGAACCACTCACTCACCATTGTTAGTTGTAGGGAATATTGGCTCTAAATATGCAAAAATTTGTCATGTATTTCAGGTCAACCAAATAATGGATATCAATATCTTGAAACCTAGCAGTGGTTATGGCATGATACCATGGAATCTTGTGAACATCAAACTCTCTATAAGTACAAATTTTTTTAAGTAGATTCACATCGCCACTGGTGTCATCATGAATAACCTAATGTGAAATACTTCAAACATTACTACTTAATCTTCATAATATGACATTAATATTTAGTAAGTCACTGAAGGTAGCTAAATATGTAGTAAGTTTATGAATAAAAAATTAATAGACGTAAAATACATGAGCATTAATTCTAAAAACCCTATATCGCAAGACTTAGTATGATTTACAAAAAAAATTGTTTCAGCTTCTTTAGTAAGGAATCAATCACCCCATTTTAAACCAAGCTCTCTACGTTCTATAAACCACTATTGCAATTTGCTGCAATAGTACTCAACAAGCATGGTGATTGGCAACTCACAAGAAGCTTTTATTACATTATTGAATGATTCTAAACCATTCGTGGTCATTATCCTATACCTATTTCTAGGAAAATGATATATTGACCACTTCTCTTTACCTGCTTTCATTAAATACTTTTCAATTAAAGGATTTATCCCATGCAAATCACCCATGTACTTGTCAAATTCCCTTTTTATATAGGCCTTGGAGCAACATCTAAATAAAAGAATAATATCAAGACTTTTAAATTTGTGATTTAAATTTAGCTCTATGTGAAATGGACAATAACCATGTAGTGCATTAAGTGCCTTGAGCACTGCTTGTATAATACTTTGATGTCTATAAAAAATAATAACAAGGTTATCAACATACCCAACTATAGATGATAGTTTGAACAAAAGCCAATCTCAAGCAACATTATTCTTAAAATCTCCAACACCAATTGCGATGGGATAGATGTTTTTTTCGTCAAATGCATTTGCTACAAATAATGTCATATGTAGGATACAACTCCTCTAATATATGGACCTAATGCCATAAAAAAGTATTTAAATCTTCTTGATGGGTTAACTTCAAAGTGATGGTGCTTGGATTTTTTTCCTTAAAAGATGACAGTATGAAGGCAACTTAAGGAATGATTCCTCTTCAATGCCCAATAATAACCTTAAACCCCTTTCCTTAGACCTATATGTAGTGGTGTAAAGAATTTCAATACCATACTCATTCTAACGATCATCAATAGTATCTTTTGGCTTATAAACTTTTTCGGGTCGCACCATTTTTATCTTAATGACATTTTCTATTACTCTTGATGTCATTGTTCAATTTTTTGTTCAAGTACTTATTAGTATCAAAACTATATATTGATTCAAACTTTTTTATCTTGAACCGATTAGATCCTTGAATCTTATTCCCTCTAATATTCCATCTACAATTAGGTTGAAGGCATTTTATAACTACGCGGCTCTTCTTGCTTGTTAAGGTTTTCATCTCAAACTAGTTTCTTATGCCATAAAGACTGACATGTGTAGTGAAGTCAATCTTACTATCAAACACTTGATCAACCCTCAAACAAGCTCCATATGTGGCATCGCTGAACCAACATTAAAATTTAACATAATCTCTAGAGCTATTACTTGCTGGATTAGAAAGTACAATAACATTAGATGTGTCACTAAGTCTTCTTTCATTACTACACCCAATTAATGTTGTACCTTATGATTGGGATACAACATTTTCACAATGCACTCCTTTTATCAGCCTCAAACTACCTATTGTGATAATGTTGTTACAAGCTTGAAGTATACTAGATGTATCATTCTCAATTGATCCTAATGAAGTCATATTTTGCTCCACATGTGGGTTAATTAAGACCACATTCTAATTGATACTCTGGCATCAAATCAACTAGCCCATCATCACCAATATTCATACCAAGATTCTCAGAATTTTTAGTTGAATTAAAACCTCTATCAATACTTTTATTATATTGAGTATGACTAATACTCAAATCATTAACATGATGACCACCAACATTAAGAACTTGGTCATGGAAAATAGATTGACTTGTATCTACGGATCTTGTCTCATGTTTTGTGACATATAAGACAGTCTTGCTATGGTTATCTTCAACATGGAGGTTCACAAACTCTTTAACGTCTTCACCATCGTATAATAACACTATAGGTAGTGACAAATCATTCTTATACAAGTATATCACTGACAATTTGTAAGTCCTATAAGTCTCTTTGAGTATTTATTAGCATTCTTTTGTGCAAAATACAGAGTTTGCTTATTTTACCTAGTATTTTTGTCTACCTCTATGTACAGTATTGTGCTTATGATCAGTATTGCAAATATTCACGTAGATCTTTACACTATTATATATTTGTATGATACACACACCATAGGGTGATTGGGAGCATATAAATCGCATGCTAAAATATGTTTTTACTTGCATTGGTTTTCCTGAGTTGGTAGGTGTTTATGACGCTTTATTTGGTGAAGTTTTTCCTTGAAAAAACTTATTTTTAGTGGTTTGTTGGGGACCACGTGGAGGCCTCACTAGTGGTTTACTAAGGTCGTCAGTGAAGGGTTTACGAGTGTGCACAAAGTGGATCTATGGCTTGTTGGACCTCGCCGATATCTCACGAGGGGTTCGTTAAGGTGGTGAGCAAGGTCTTGCAGAGATGGGAAATGAGGTGTCCAAGAGGGATCGACAAGGGTACCGAAAGCTAAAAAATCAGCTATAAATACTCCTTTCTCTCTTTAGAAATTACACCTCTAATTTACATCTCTTTACACTTTCTCTCATATTTCTTTCTAGATTTTTATGAGCTAATTTTGTGTTGTGTTAAATTTTTGATTCAATGAAAAATATTTTCAGTGTTTTCCATATCACTAATACGTTGAGTGTGTTTTCGTATTAGTGATTTGAAGGTGATTATTTCACTTGGAGATTTTGTAATCTCAATACATCGAGTATTTTTTTATATTGAGCTACAAGGTAGTGGTGAAGATTGTTCAATCTTGTTCTTAAATAGAGTTTTCATAATAATAATATATCGAGTGTATTTCTGTATTGTTATTACGAGGTGGTGTTTTGTTTTTGTGTCAATAATATGTTGAGTGGTTTTCCATATTATTAATACGAGGTGGTTGCTTAAAATTCATACATTGGAATTTTCTTATCTTGTTTCACTAATCTGATCATAGGTATTTCCATCACACTACTTGATGGTGTGGCGCTAGAGGTGAGTTGAATCTAGTGAAGATCAAAGTAACTGTGGTGACAACTGGAGATAGCAGTATAGGCAATTAGGACAGGTGATCCCTGACTCATAGAGTTATTTGGAGTCTTACCTTATTGATTTTGTATAATTGTTTATTTTTATTTAGTGAATTTGACTGCTAAGTGATTGTCTCAAGAAACCCATAGATGTTACCACTTAAGATTGGAGCCTAAGTAGGTTTACCAAGTTATATTGTTATGTTTGTATGCTCTGTTGCATGAGTTAATACGATCTAAGTATCCAAGGTATTTGTGACAACATATATAGTATTTATTTAGATTGGAAAGCATTTACTGTTTTTATTTTATTATCTGGTATCTGCCTTATCTTTCAATCTACAAATTACTTGTTATTTATTTTTAACTTTTTGTTGTTTGTACAAGAAGGGCATGTGTCTGTATCATCTAGACTTAGTTGTTCATCGAGTTGGGCTCTCAATTGGTATTAGAGCTGGTTAACCCTTTTTGGGCTTAGCTGCTCTAATATCAATCTACTTCTTGTACTTTTTACACACTCACTTTTCACCAGGATGGATTTCAGTGAAGAATGGAAGGTAAGTAGACATATTCTTCTTTATGGACATAACTATTCCTATTAAAAGTCTCACATGAGGCCTTTCTACTAGTCGATGAGAGATCATGTCTGGTATCAAGTAGACAATAGCTGGACACTCCTACGAAAACTCTTGAAGATGGAACAATTGTTCCCTAACCAATGATTGAATGGATGAAAAAAGAAAGTCATGAATGAGACTAGAACAGTAAAAAATTGTACACACTCACTCGTGCCATCACTCCTGAAGAGTACTGATGTGATAAATTTAGTACTCGCAAGTGTACGAATTACTCGTAGAAAAGTGACAAGCAACTTCCAAGGTCGATCTCTCAAGGAATTGCAGTGGTTTTAAATAACAATCTTCCTAATCTAAATAGAGTTCTAACGCAAATAAAACACTAATTAAATAGAGTTCTAGTGAAACTGAAACTCTAAGTAACTAGAGTCCTAAACCTAATAAAACTGTAAAAAGTGTTTGTTTTGTGACGAGATCAATGGTACGAACAATTAAACAAAATCAATATCGCAAATTAACAATCAATTCAGGTAGATTAAAAATCAATGGAGGATGTATGGACGTTTAGTTTGGTTGGCCATGCTTGCATCGAAAAGTAATGGTGAAATAACATGAACGTTCTAATAAACAATTTTACCGGCTTTCCTTTTAATTACGAGACTGCCTACGGTCGGGGTAAATCTCTTTGTTGATTAACTAATTAGCTGCCTACGGTTGGGGTAAATCAAATAGCAATCAAATTATGCGCAAGGAAATAAATGCCAATCAAACTAATGCTATGACTAAGTCACTAATTTGAAGCTTTGATTAAGTATTTTGGAATAAAGTTAAGGTGACGTTCCTAAAACCAGATTCTCAGATTTTTCAACCTAACTACGAATCTCAAATTGGCCCATGATAATTCATAATTAAATATCTAAACATGCTCTTAATCAAAAGGTAATTTATTTATATTAAATCAATAAAATATTCACCATACACAATTCTAGCAAACATGACAACACAAACTAAACATCCATAATGAAATTAGCCGCTCATGTTCATATTAAAATTCATAGACAAATATAATATGATCATACACTCAAAGAAGGAAGAAGAAAATATAATTCTATTACAACAAGGAAAACCTAGATCTAAATACCGCTAAATGGATGGGATAGCGTTCTTCTCCAAAAGCTTTATCTTCGATCATAGACGGCTTTCTTGGATCCTTAGAATGATTTCTCTTGCTTCGTTGAGTGTGGCAAAGCTCCTAAAACTGAATGAATCTCTTGTTTGGTCGTAAAATTCTTGTGTGTAAAAGTTGTATTGAAGTTGTATGTAAAAAGGATGCTAGAGGGGGTATTTATAGATGTAAGGGTTTACACAAATCCTGATTGCAATAGGAATAGGCGTGCCGCGACATATATTTTCCCTGCTGCGGCGCAACACAAAAATTGAAAATATTGGTTGAAACCCGAGAGCTCCCCGCCGCGGCATACATTTTCCTCGCTACGGCGCGCGTTGCCTTTCCTTTTTTTCACATTTACCCCCTTATATATGTGTTGGCTCGATATGTACGGCTTACATATTTTGACTCGTTTTGCCCGTAACTTGTGATCCAAGCGCCGTAAGTGTTCCGTCTTTGCGTGTTTGCATTATTCAACTCATTTGGCGCTAAAAATACCTGAAATACACTAAAACATTCCCGTAAATCCGAATTGATAGATTTATGAAAATAATCAAATAAAGAATCATAATAAATCTATTTTTTAAACAATTAAGCACAATAAATCACGAAATATTAGTACTTTTCGAGCATTCATCACAACCCCCAACTAGCTTTTTGCTAGTCTCTAGCAAGAGGAGCAATCTAAAAATTAAAATAAAAGAAATAAAATAAACTAACCTAAATCACTTCCGTAGATTATTACGGTTGCATTTAACATATGTAACAAGCCTTTAAACCTCTAGGTGGCCCTAGTGGACGAATTATAGTCTCGTGAGGGTTTCCAGTGAAGATACCTTCAAACATCGTAACTAACAAAACTAATAAAGACTCTAAACATACTTGAATCAATCCATGCATATGTCTCAAAAATTATCAATAGCGAATAACATACGAAATAGTTAAAAATTACTTAAGCTCAAAAACAATCCAAATATCAAACCCATCTTAGTAATTGGATTTCGAACAACTAATCATACCACAAGCCCGTTAGTTACACTATCTGATCTTGTCATGCATGATATTCATAGATTATATTTAATATCTCATAAATGTGCAAGTAAAATATGAATGAAAATTTTTGCACTTACAAAATCCATAGGCTCGCTTTTCAAATCCATCTCCACTAATACAAAAATCAAACTACCTAGAATCAATAGGACTTCATTAAGCTTATAAAGTTGTAGTTAGGTGTGTGATTATGAAAGTACGAAAATGATATTTTCACTAGGATAAGAATACTTTTTATTTCACAAACTTATTTTCAACTTTTTCTACCAAGTTTTGTTTTTCATCTTCCTATAAATTCCATATGTCTCTTGGATCTTTTTGCTTGATTTTCTTTCTTTACTTTTCTTACTTATTTCAATCAATTTCTCAAAATTTTTTTACAAGCAAGATAAATATAATCTTAATTGCTTATGAAAATCAAATATTACATTGAGTACTCTCATCACTAAGGGTAGTACAATGTATATCAATGTTGAGTTTACGGGTGCTACTATGGATAAAATAATACGGGAAGGCTTCAAAAGTCCAAACGGTCCAAAGATGGCCTAAATCACTTTCTAAGTGGCATTTGATTCTATCATTTCGCTTCAATGGGTTTTCAAATGAGTTCTAGAGTTTGTTGAGATTTAAAATATATCACGAACATGCATACATTACACAAACCAAAATAGTCATACTAACCATACAAACTACCACATATACCACAAAATCCTCAAATTAGATGAATCTAACATTTATGTGCTTTGTTGCTTAGGTGAAAATTTAATTTCTTTCATGTATCACCATTATTATAATCATGTTAATATCATAGACTTCTGGATTGACTCAAGTGGACACGACACTATCCTAGCAAAATTTAAATGACAAAAGTTAAAAATTTAAATTTGGTCAATTTCATACTCATATAATATTTTTTCCACCCCCAACATAATTCCTACATTGTCCACAATGTTAAAAAAAAAAAAAAACAAAAGAAATTAAGAAAAGAAGTGAGAGAAGTTACCCCCCTTTCGTATGAGATTGTGTACACTACACGTACGTTCCGGTTCATTATTCTTGGCTTTTCTCATGATGAAGCATTTATTGTGCAAGAAACATGTGTGAAACCTCAAAGTATATGCATCACAGCTCAAATCCAAATTTAAATTATAACTAAATTAAATGAAAAACAAAGACATTAAACAAAGTTAGAAATTTTAAATAATCCAAAGAAGAATAAAATGAAAATAAAATAAAATAAAATAAAATGAAAAAAAAAAGAAAATTAAATTAGAAAATGAAAATAAACGAAAATACAATTGGGAGGCTTAGTCCTCCATATCATCATTCTGCTTGTTGTCGTCCTAAAGTTGATTTTTGTGAGAAAATAGGAGGAAAGTGGAGAGAAAATTAGAAAGTGTTTGAGAAAAAGTGAGAGAATGTGAGGGAAATTTGGGGAAAAAAATTTTGAGTCCACGAGCTGCCCATTTTCTAGAAAAATTTAGAGGCGCACCACTGCACAAGTTTTTCCTCGCCCAGCACAGATCAATTTTGAAAAAAAATGCAGGAAACAAAACCACACTTGCCACGGCACAAACATTTCCTTGCTGCGGCACGCACAAAATTTCAAAAATTTGTCCCAATACAAAACCACGCTCGCAGCGGCACAATTTCTTCACATTTACCCTCTTACATATGTGCTGGCTCGATATGTACGACTTACATATTTTGACTTGTTTTGCCCGTAACTCGTGATCCGAGTGCCGTAAGTGTTCCGTCTTTGCGTGTTTGCATTATTTAACTCATTTGATGCTAAAAATACCTAAAATACACTAAAACATACCCGTGAATCCGAATTGATAGATTTATGAAAATAATCAAATAAAGAATTATAACAAATCTATTTTTTAAACAATTAAGCACAATAAATCATGAAATATTAATGCTTTTTAAGCATTCATCAAGTACCGAAGAATTTTTGCTTGCACTACTTCAAAGGAAGCTTGGGGCATTTTGAAAATTACTCATGAGGGTACCTTTATGGTAAAAAAGTCCAAGCTGATGAGACTAAAGAGAGACTACGAGCTTCTTTAGATGGAAGAAGATGAAACTTTTGATAGTCTTTACGACCGCTTCTCAGATATTATCAACACTTTTTACAACCTTGGCCGACATTTTGAAAAAGAACTTCAAATTGAAAAGATTTTGTGTAGCTTGCCTCAGTGTTTTTGAGAAAAAGTTATCATTGAAACAACATTTAAAAGAGAACCTTTGAAGGTCAACGAGATCGTTGGAGATCTCTAAGCTTTTGAGATTCATCATCTCCTTCCTAAAAGAACTACTTCTAGAGATCAAAAGAAAGCTTCAGTCGAAGAGATTTTAGGTTAGATTTGAAGACTTTGATGATGAAGAAGAGAGACCTTAGTCTAGAGGTCAAACTAGACAGATCAGGTGTTATGAGTGCGAAAAACTCGAACATATTACTACTTAGTGCCGATTAGGGGTGTCCAAAAATCGAACCAAACCGAAAAATCGGACCGAACCAAACTGAATCGGACAGTTTAATAAGTGGACCGGTCCGGTCCGGTTTGTTATTGTCCAAACCGTTTGTGTAACGGTTCGGTCCGATTTTTCAAAATTTCAAACCAAACCAAACCGAACCGAACCAAAAATTAAAATTATTTTTAATATTAATTATTATTAATATATATAATAATGAGGCTGCTTTACTTTGCTTTACTTTCTTCTCTCTGCTTTACTTTCTCGAGGACTGGTATGCTTTTGCTCCCTTGCATTTACCAGTATTCTTTTATGAATAACATTAGTTCTCTTCTCAATTGAATCCAAGTATTTTGTTAGTTAATTTGTAATTGTTGTAGATCTGCTGTATCCTGAGTAGCTGAATTATTAATCCTCAATAATGAGGATAATGGAGCTTTCTACATTTTTATATTTTATTTATTATTTTTTAGGTTTCACCATGAGCCTAGGAGCATTTTTAGGATCTGTTTTTATCTAAAGTACGGCCAATGTCCCATTAGGTTCATTGTTAGATAAAGATTATATATAGAATACAATTTCATTGTATTGTAATGTTAGACTTTGATGAATTGATATTTGAATGCTTGAATTTTAAAGTATTGTTCTCCCTTTATCCCCCAATCTCCCCTTCATTTCCTTCCTCTCTTCTTTATCATACTTGCTGCCATCTCTAGATTCTCTTTATATCAGAAACACTGTTAAAGTTCCAAACTAATTTCTCTTTTTAGGTAGTTCTTCTTAAGACATGTCAACTTCCATTTGATAAAGACAATTTTGAGTTTACTTTGATATGAAGTATGGATCTTGAGAGTTGAGGTTATGTATTTTGATGTATCTGACTGCAGATATCTTCAGAAACTTGTATTAAAAAAAAAAAAAAAAAACTGCTACAAACCGTTAACCAAACCGAACCAAACCGGACCAAATTGTTCGGTTTTAAAATTTTATTAGTCATTCGGTTCGGTTCGGTTTGGTTAAATAAATATGTTCGGTTTGGTTTGGTTTTTTTTTTTTAATCAAAAACCGGACCGGACCGCGGACACCCCTAGTGCCGATTAAAGGGACGAGAATTTGGCAAGAAAGCCATGGTGCCAGAGGTTACTATTTTAGATAGTAGTCGTAGTTTGGAAGAGGATTAAAGCAGTTTTATAACCTTTATGGCAACTAAAGATGATCCTCCCACTATGACCTCTCAATCTTTTAAATTCCTTAATGAGGAAGAATGTGACGAGCTCCAGGATACTTTCAATGAATTGCATAGGGAGCATATTAAGACCAAGAAAGCTTGGAAGAAAGATTTAGACAACCTTAAGGATAAAGAAAAAGAGATGAGTGCTCTTAAAATTGATTTTGACAAGAAGCAGTCTACTCACATCCATGATAGAGATGATCTCTCAAAAAAATGTGAGGTTATTCAAAAGAGATACAACAACATGGTTGCTAAAGCTGAGTCAAACAAATCTAGGATGAGGTTTCTTGAACAAACCTTGAGTGATTAGCGGATAGTTAGCCCGGATCTGCCTGAAGAGCAAATTGAAAAAATTTCACTTCTAAGAAAGAAGGTTGAGATATTGGAAAGTGAAAAGGCCATATCTTTCTCATGCCTTAATAGAAAAAGACGAGGAGCTGCTAGCTCTTCAAGATAAATTAAAAAATTTGGACAATTTTACCTATTTTCTTGAGGCATCCATTAAGGAAAATGATGGCATGCTCATTGCTTTGAGTGCAAAGCAGTCTAACCTTGAGAAGGAGTTAAAACATTCCAGGGCCACTATTAAGAAACTTTTGATGGGTACCTCAGAAGCTGGATGAGATTCTTGTTGGCATCAAGGCACCCAGTGACAAACGTAGACTGGGTTTTTTGATTGTGCTACCTCTGCTTCTCTCTTTGATAAGTCTACAATTTCTACTACTACTACTACTACTACTACTACTACTTCTACTATTGCTCTCGCTTATACTAATACTCTTATTTCTACTACTGCTCCTCTTTTAATCAGACCTACTATTGAAGATCCTCTTCTCAAGATTGTTGATGCCAAAAGAAAAAGGCAAAGTTGCTGCCAAAGGTAAAGAGCAAGTATTGTTCCAGCTTGTCTCTTCTAGTAGGGTGAACATCTCACCTCCTATTTCTTCTTCTCGTCATGCTAGTGACAATCTATTGCCACTACCTACACACTTTATCCCATCTAAGCACCACTGTGGTGAGCGTGAACATATTAGACCTCATTGTGAAAGGTTAAGTTCTCATCCCCGCATGAGACTCAATGTTAGCACTTCTACCACTCCCTCTCCTCTTCATGTTACTCCTCGAAAAAAGAAACCCATTTCTTTAGTTCTCCTACACGTGCTTGTCATACTTGTGGTACTATTGGCTACCTTGCCAATCAGTGTCCAAGATATGTTCAAAGTAGTACTAGGAGATCACCCCCTTGCTCTCGTCGTTCTACATTCTCAAAATGTATCTATTGTGGTTCATCTGTGCATTTTATTTTTGGGTGTATTATGAACCAATGACATAGTGAAGAAAGTGAAACTTTCAAAAAGCCTTCATAGTCTCATGTATGACCTCTTGATAGGTCATTCAAGAATTTCTAAAATAAAGAACTCTCGAATGGTTCGTACTCCACATGCTCATATGCACCAGAAATTACATTCTACTCTTGTTACCCCTCATTACTTCTTTTTCAGACGGAGGGATGCAGTTTGATCATACTATTTTCGAGTGTGAGTCAGTTTGATTTGAGTTATTTCTTCTCTTCTCTCCCTTCCTTATAGTATTTTATGTATTTGTTTATTTTTCTAAATATTCTTTTTATATATTTCTTTGTCTCTTACTCTTCTTTCTTTAAAAAAAATTCACAAATATTTAAAATAATTTTTTTTATTTTTATTTTCCTAAATTTTTTAAGCGTCTTTCTCTTTTCTCACTCTTTAGGGTTGCTCGCCAAGCACCCCCGTTGAGGTATCACTGAACATTCGCTAGGGTCTCATTGAGTTCATGTTTTTACACATTTGTACGTACCTTGCTGACCCCCTCAATAAAGGGTAAACGAGGGATCAGCAAAGCGTACAAATTTCCTATAAAATCCTCTTTCCTCATTTGCTTCAATCCACAAAAATTACTAAACTCTTCCTACCTTCAAATATCCTTATCTACTACCTTCAAAAACTTCTTTCTTTAAACACTTTTACCCCTCTTTTATCTCCAAAATGCCTAGATAAAATAAAAGATCTCACATCAACCTAGATGAAGCGGGTCCTTCTTCTCAACCTGAGAAGTCTTTTTCTTGCATCTGTGAGCACTTAGTTTCAATCAAGGAATTTTTTGCTATCCGGAAAAGGTTTGCATATTTTTCTTCTCTCTCTTTATTCTTTGGCCTACTCCTACGACCCTACTTTTGTCTCAGAGTTTTATTCTAGGATACATGCTCATCACACTCGTTGCTTCTCTATATCTTTTTCTTTGAGGGAAAGTGAGGTCACCTTCTCTAAAGATAATGTCTTAGACCTCTTATCTCTCCCAAATGTGAAAAATCCCACCTTTTCCTTCCTTCCTTTCAAATATGAAAATCTTACCGCTTCTAACTTTTCATCTAATCTCAAGTATCTCAAAGCTTGAAATTAGTTTGTCATGGTTACCAGACTTACTAGACTTAACATTCCTTATGCTGGAGGTTTTGTTCTTCTTGACAGTTCATCTCCTGGATGCATGCTTTTGCAAGTCATTTTTGCTTGCGTATTTCCTTGTACTCATGTCTCTTTTATGCTTAATGCTAGGGGACATTTTCTTTGTTCCATTCTTGATGGTAAGTCTATAGATCTCCTTGGTATGATCTTTAGAACCATCATTTTTTATTCTCTCTCCTTCTTCATCTACTTTTCATTATCCTTCCTTGATTACTCGTTGTGGACAGTCTGTCTTTGGTGATGATATTCAAGGTTATTTTTTTAGCTGTACTCCTCTTTCTATCAAATATTTTCAGGCTTCTTTCCAACCTTCTAGGAACTTTGAGCTTTCTTCTTCCTCATTTTGGAGAGCTTTTCATTCTACTCTTTCTACTTTTCTTCCTGTTCCTCCTCCTCAATGTATTAAGTTTGTCTCACTTGATGCAAATGTGGATGCTTTGACTGAATGAATCTACAAGCTTCTTGAAGAAATTTTGATGACCATCAGGAGTGTAGATTATATCACAAGTTGTTGATGAATCTTAATGACAAGATGAGTAGAGTCAAGTGTTAGTTGCTGTCTCAACATGGTTCTACACGGTCTTTTGGATCTTAAACATCTATTCAAACTACTGGTAGAGTGGATTATTCTCAAATTCACTCAGTTGGTTTGAGTTCTAATGCATTACTTTATGATTAAGACTTTCAGCTTCCTTAGACTTCATATTCTTTCAACTGGCTATTTGACCAGTTTTCCACCCTTGGAGCTGATTTTCCAATCTTATGCAGCCTTCTCATCCTTTTGATAGGAGGAATTCCAACAGCGGTTTCAACATGACCCTAATAGAGATGAAAGGTGAGGAAAATCTTAGTTTTTCTTTGTTTCTTGTATCTTTTATTTTTCTAAAAAAGTTTGTAATAACATTTTTGAATTTAATAAAATCTATCTATCTTTGTTGTGTACTTACTTTCGTTTCTTTTACTTATGTTTTATTTTCTCTTTACTTGTATTGCATGAGTGTATAGAATTATTGCATACTATATGGCTTCTCTTTCTCATATAAGGATGTTCCTTTGACTTTCTATGTTAAAAAGGGGAAGAAGTTTGTATGTGGGATGTGAGTGTAGGTTTGCATCACATCTTTTTGTCTAACTTGCATGCATTTAGGGAGAGTGCTACATGAAGTTAGAGGGAGTTTTGTTTGACTATGTGTGTTTAGCCTATCTGTGTTTACTTGTGTAGGGGTAACACGATAGTTGTCTATTAGACTACAAATAAGTCTGCATGATACGTTCACGGGTATGTATTTGTTTTGTGTGTGCAAGTTACAGATGTAGCTTTGGACCTTGTAGTTCACTTAGAACTGAAGTTAGCATCAAGATAAATGTGTTGATTCATAAATATGGATGGAGCACTACAAGACAGACACCTTTAGAGTGTAGGTGTGTTAAGGGTATCTTATCTTTGTCGGAGTTTGTTCATGAGAATGAACTTTTTTAAATCATCTTGCATAAATATATTGTGTTTGATGCTTGCCTTGTATAGGTTGTGCAGTGTTTTGACATGGAAAGTGAAAGGGAGAGAATGTAAATCCTGTAAGTCCATTTGAGTTGTTGTTAGCATTCTAATGTACAGATCATAGAATTTTTTTATTTTACTTAGTATTTTTTGTCTACTTCTATGTACGATGCTTTTCTTATGATCAGTATCGCACACACTTAGTTAAATCTTCACACTATTGTAAGTTTGTATAATACACATAGCACAAGGTGGTTGGAAGCATATAAATTAAAAGTTAAAATGTATTTGTACTTGCATTTGTTTCCCTGAGTTAGTGAGCGTTTATAACCTTTATTTTGTGAAGTTTTGACTTAAAAAATTTGTTTTTAGTGGTTCCCTGGGGACCTCGCAAAGGTCTCGTTGGTGGCTCGTCAAGGTGGTCGGCAAAGGGTCTGTGAGCATGCACAGGATGGATCTGTGGCTCATTGGACCTAGCTAATATCTCATAGGGCATTCGTTGGGGTGGTCAACGAGATGTAACAGAGTTGTGCAACGAGGGTACCGAAAGTTGAAAATTCAATTATAAATATTCTCATCTCTCTTTATTAATTGCACCTCTAATTTATATCTCTTTACACTTTCTCTCATATTTCTTTCTACATTTTTATGACCTAATTTTGTGTTGTGTTAAATCCTTTGATTGGGTGAAAAATATTTGAAAAATTACCAAAAATAACACCCCTAAAACTTATAATAACAAAAGTAGCACCCCAATAATATTGAACGTATAATATTGAATGAGTCTAAATTGCCACAATTTAATTTGAACAACATTTAATTGAATGGACGTTCAAAGAAAAATAATTTAAAAATCCTTTTTTTAAATAGTGAAAATATATGATTTGAACATATGAGTGTTATTTTTGTTATTATAAGTTTTGAAGAGTATTATTTTTGTTGTTTCTCCAAAATATTTTTACTTTTTTCATACCACTAATACATTGAGTATATTTTCGTATTAGTGATTTGAGGGTGATTATTTCACTCAAAGATTTATGATTTTAAAAGGCAGATTTTGTAGTCTTAATACATTGAGAAGTTTTTTATTTTGAGCTACCAGGCGATGGTGAAGATTATTAAATCTTATTTTCAAACAAAGTCACTGTAATAACAATACTTCAAGTATATTTCTCTACTGTTATTACGAGATAGTGTTTTGTTTCCCTGTCAATAATACATTAAGTGGTTTTTCATATTATTAATACGAGGTGGTTGCTTAAAATTCATACATTAGACTTTTCTTATCTTGTTTAGATTTCACTAATTTGATCACAGGTATTTGCATAAACACTATGTGGTGATGTGGCTTTGAAGGTGAGCTGGATCCAGTGAGGATCAAAGTAGCTGTGGTGACAACTAGAGATAGTAGCCTAGGTAGTTAGGATAGGTGGTTTCTAATTGATAGAGGAATTTGGAGTCTTACCTTATCAAGTCTGTATAACTATTTATTTTTATTTAATGAATTTAGTTGTTGAGTGATAGTCTTAAGAAACACGTGAATGTTACCACTTAGGATTAGAGCTTAAGTAGTTTTACCACTTTATATTATTGTGTTTGCATGCTTTGTTACATAAGTTAATATAATCTAAGTATCCATGTATGACAATAAATATAGTATTTATTGAGATTGGAAAACATTTACTGCTTTTTATTTGATTGTCTGTACGAGGCACAAGTATCATCTAGACTTTGTTGTTCATTGAGTTGGAATTCTCTCACAATTCATATTTGTAATTATCAATCTTCAACTTTTCAAATAACTTATTTTTAAGTTTATTATACTTAATTCCATTTCTTATACTTATCACTACATATTCACTTCTTCAATATTCTTCTCTATCATCTGTCTTCCCCCACTTACCACCTTGAATAATTAGTATACTAAGGTCATCCATTTTCTAAAATGGATCCAAATAAATTATAAGTATTACTTCAACCATACAAAATATGAACTTATTACTGAGTAAGGCATAAATACAAACTTAATAACAAATTCAACTCATAAAAATATTTAATATATATGATTGAATTTAATTTCAATTTATAGTATATACCTTGGAAGATATTTAACAAAAAATATTAAGTATAAGACAATAATAATGAATTTCATAATCATCGGTATGAATTATTTAGGTATGTTATTCAATAAAAAATTTAAGTATAAGACAATAATAATGGATTTGATGATCATTAGTATAATTTAGTCTATTTTAGTTACTATGAGTCAAGTATAAACAACTTTGTTTAAGTCTAGTTGGCTTTGGTCGCATATGTTCTATTTTCTTCTGTATGATCTATTTTGATACATTGCAGTATATTGTGATCAATTTTATTCAATCTTTGGTCTACCTTATACAAATTCTACTCTTTTTTTTACTAGTAGCAATCGAGGGATATGAATATAAAAATATATGCATATAAATAATAATTAATTTTGACTTATAGTATATACCTTAAAATATGTTTACCTAATGTATGACAAAAATAAAGTATTTAGTGTTTCTTACTGCGATTTAGTCTATTTTAGGCATAAATAGTCAAGTCTAAAGGACTTTGTTTAAGTCTTGAGGTTTTTTATGATATTTGGTCTATTTTCTTCTACATAGTCGTATTACATGTATTAGCAAATATATTGTTGTCAATTATGATATATTTTGGTACATTGGGGTTGATTTTGTTTAGCCTTTGCTATACTTTATACCAATACTTTAATCTTATTAATCAACCTTGTTAATACATATTAATCAAATCAACCTATAATTTTACAAGTAACAATCAAAGGATGTTAATATAAACTTTATGGATATTAAAAAAAATTCAGGTTATAGTAATAAATTTTACACAAATTCTTTCCTCTTTAATATTAAATCATATTTAATATATAATAATGAATTCAAATAATATATATTGCTCGTAGCAAACATGAATTATAAAAAAATTATTTATAGGCATATTAAAAATTTAATTTCAAATTACAATATATAACTTAAAAGATGTTTAGTTCAAAATTTAATTATATTATAATAATGTTAGATTTGGTGTTCATTAATAAAATTTATTATATTTTAGTGAATAAATACATAAGTTTAAAGGATTTTATTTGAGTATGGTAGCTTTTGGTTATATCTTGTGTATTCAGTAGATTTTGGTCAATTTTAATCTATTTTGATATAATTTAGTCGATTATGATAAGAAAGTCTATTATGTCTTATACACTTTTAGTTTTGATTCATTTTGGTATACTATAGTCGAGATTGGTATATAACCTCATCAATTTTGGTCATTTATTATTAAATATAAATGACTTTTCTCAATTATGATTGTTTTTGGATGCATGTGATTTATTTCTTATGTGTGATGAAAATTGGAAGAATTTTGAAGTATTGGGTAGGTTTTTGTCAATTTTGGTAAATTTTTGTGTTTTAACAATTTTTGGTACATTTTATTTTTTTTATTTAGATTTCGGTAGATTTATATATTTTTTGGTCGACTTTTGCTTATTGTTAAAATAAATGGTAGCAAAAATTTCTTATTAACAAAAAAAAAAAATCAAAACCCAAATTACGAACAAACATCTACATTCATTTATTACAACAACCATAATCTTAAAAAATTTAGAATTTTGGTATATTTGTCGATTTTGATGATTTAGTCAATTTGGTATAAATGACATTATCACAAAAGATAAAACTATTACACAACTAATATAATATAATATAATAATAAATCTTATTTTTTATTGCCAAAACTTCCAAATAAAACTAAAAAAATTGGGTTCATGAAATATATTATGATAGATTTCAATCATTTATAATTAAATATAAACAACTTTATTCAATTATGTTTGTATTTTTGGATGCATGTGGTTTATTTCTTATATGCGATAAAATTTGAAAGATTATGACATATTTTTGTAGATTTTGATATTTTAGTTAATTTTAGTATATTTTAGTCGATTTTTTTTATTGTTAAAATAAATAACATGGTTAAAATAAATGATAGCAAATATTTTTCATTAAAAAAAAAAAACATAAACTAGATTACGAACAAACATATATGTTCATTTATTTTAACAACTAAAATCTAAAAAACTTAAATAATAAATATCATTAATAAAAAATATAAAATTGATTGAATATAAAAATAAATCTTACTTTTAATTGTCAAGATTTTATAATAAAATTAAAAATATTTCAATTTTATCTTTTTGATAAATAAAATTTTATCTACTTTTATTTACTTTCAAACATAAAAATAATATATATATATATATATAATTTTTTAGCTTTTTACCTTAAAGTTAGAGAGGAAAACTGAAAAGTGTTAAAAGTGTTAAATGTTATGTTTTGTAAATGATGAAAAAGAAATGAGTATTCACCGATACTTTCGAGAAATAGAGCAACGTGGAGTTCTTTATTTATTTTTCATTCTTAATAATAATCATTTATTGGTAATTTGTTTAATAAAATACAAAATAACTTTTTTTTTTTATTTAATATAAATAACCCTTTCTTAGAAGTATGCAACCATATCAGACAAAATCCCTATGAACAAATTAAACAATACCTGATCTAAAAAGCTGAAACATTCCGATAATTGCCCAAGCTATGCGAAGATCCTTTTGCAGGCGATCTTCCTCCAGCAGTGGCCGCCGCCGAGAAGTTCCCATTACCTTCCAATTCCATTAATTCATCCGTTTGCTCTCTCTTCCGCCTCAGTTGTTGCTGTTTTGGAGGGCCAAATTTCCTAAAGGTGTGTACTTTGTTTCCGCTTATTTCCTAAAGATGTTTCTGAAGGAAAAAAAAAGTCATGAATTTTGCTAAATCTTGTTGTTTCCCTCGGAAATAGAACGAAATCAATAATCTGCAAAAATTATTTTGCAGTTTCTGTTAAAAGAATCTTCAAACCCCAAAAGTGGCTGATGTTATATGTTCATTGGTCTTACATCAATTGAATGTGGCTTCAAATTTGTATTCTAATTTTAAAGTTTGAAATTTTTACGGTTCCTGCACAGAATTCGATGGGTCACTCCTCAAAGGATGTCCTTGTTACATGGTCAGGGCGGAGGATAGCGGAGCCAGAAAACTTTTTTAGGGAGTGTTAAAAAAAAAATTTATACAAAATAAAAAATTAGTAGAAATTATAGTAAATTATACTTAATTCAACGCTAAATTTTTCATGTCATAATATAATAGAAAAATAAAGTTAATACTAAAAAATATAGAGTTAATACATTATAATTAACTTATAACAAAAATTAAATAAAAATATAACAAGTTAATAAGTATTAGTATCATTTATGAATAAAATAAATTTATTAACTAAGAAATTTAAGCAAATAAAAAGCTCAATCAAACCCATCAAAATTTATAGTTGTTGAAACTAAAACTAAAATAAACATATGAAAATGTAAAAAAGTAAAATATGATTTAGAATTTTAAGTTTGAGACTATATTTAAAAATAAATGTTTATAAAAATATAAGAATGAATAATAATAATAAAAATAATAAAATTTTGTTATATAAAACAATTTCAAATGAATTCTAAAATATTATTAAAATAAAATGTCAAATAATATAATATTAGATAATGTCAAAATTTGGGTTAAAATAAAATATGATAAACATAAACTTAAAAACTTTAATATGAAGAATTTTTACATAGTATACGACTATAATTTTATTTATATTACTAATAGTTATCAAATACATGAAAAAAAGTATATACTTAACTACTTTATTTACAATTTTTGTCATTTTTATCCACATATTTGTTAAATGCTGTTAATATATACCAAAATATATACATAAAAATTATACATAATATATTACTATAAATAAAATATTTATTTAATGCTAAAAATATACATGTAATTAATTTTTTGTAAAAAAGTTGGCCAGAGTTGCAGTCCCATCTGGCCCCAACGTAGCTCCGCCCCTAGTGGAGGCTGGATGGGACTGCAGGCCTGGCCAACTTTTTTACAAAAAATTAATTATATGTATATTTTTAGCATTAAATAAATATTTTATTTGTAATAATATATTGTGTATAATTTTTATGTATATATTTTAGAATATATTAACAATATTTAACAAATATGTGTATAAAAATGATATGAATTGTAAATAAAATGATTAAATTTTTTTTTTCATGTATTTGGTAACTGTTAGTAACAATAATAAAATTGTAGTTATATATTATGTAAAAATTCTTCTTAAATGTGATAATCTAATTTTTTTTTAAATATTTAACTTTAAACTCAATACTATAAAAATAAAATTAAAAAAATAAGTATATGATAAACTTCGTATTAAAACTTTTAAGTTTATGTTTATTATATTTTATTTCAACCCAAATTTTAACTTTATTTAATATTATATTATTTGATATTTTATTTTAATAATCTTTTAGAATTTATTTGAAATTTTTTTATATAAATTTTTTTTTTTTTTTTTTTATTAATGGTCAATTTTATATTGTTTATAAACATATATTTTTAAATATAGTCTTAAGTTTAAGATTCTAAATCATATTTTACTTTTTACATTTTCATATGTTTATTTTAGTTTGAACAACTATAAATTTTGGTGTGTTTAATTAAGCTTTCTATTTGCTTAGATTTTTTAGTTAATACATTTATTTTATTCATGAATAATACTAATACTTATTAACTTATTATATTTTGTTTAATTTTCATTATAAGTTAATTATAAAGTATTAACTATATATTTTTAAGCTCTAACTATATGTCTCTATTATAATATGACATGAAAAATTTAATATTGAATTGAGTATAATCTACTATAACTCTTACTAACTTTTTACTTTGTATAAAAAAAATTAGATTTCAGCCCCCTTAATTTTTTTTTCTGATTCAGCCCCTCTTAAGCTATTATTTATTTATAAATAGATTACAATGAAGGTTAACCAAATTGTAGGAGACAAAAAGAAAAAGAAGCTAAGCTGCATATAATGTGTATTTATTTCTGGTTAAGTCAAAACGTCATGTATAATTGTTGTAGTCTGTAAGAATTAAGATACGATCATTCTTCATCCTTATAACTGAGGGTTTGATTCTTGCAGGTTTGTAAATTTCGAATGAGACAGCATATTTTTTACCTGGGAACATTTTGGTTCTGACCGACTTTGAAGGCATTGTTAGGGCGCAATTAACTATTGAAGAGCAGCTCTTCACTTCCTGTATAAGAACAGAATTTACAAAGAACTATTACATGGATAGCACGACCATTGATTGCACATCCCCAGGGACCCTGAATCGACCTAAATGGAGAAAAGTAGCATATGGAGGTATGCAACCTGGGTTTGATGACAATTACACTGGTGAAACTTTCCTTGAAGAGATGGTCATGAATGCTAATGTTGTAAAAAGGAACATTTTAAAGGTAATGCAAGATTCAGTTTCTATCTCACAATATCTTTGCATTGTGGCACTTGTTGGCTTGGTTTGGACCTACACCCTCAGATCAATTCTTGATGAAAATTCTCTTTTGATTCTTGATGTCAGCCTTTGTGCAATAGGTTTCCTTGTTCTTTTGTTTACTGAAGAAATGCTTTCTCTTAACCTCCTCTTAAAGTATCTTCTCAATATTTCTTTCTTTACCACTGGTTTATATATTTTGGCACCCATCTATCACACTCTTACGAGATCCATTAGTTCCGACTCCATTTGGGCAGTAACTGCTTCGCTTATTCTGCTCCATCTTTTCCTTCATGACTACTCAGGATCTACTATTAAAGCACCAGGAGCTCCTAAAAATCCTACTCTAACCAGTTGCATATCTCTAAATGCCTCTGTTGTAGCCTCAGTTTTCATTGCCTCACGCCTACCATCGAGGCTACATGTTTTTGCCATTATGTTATTTTCCTTGCAAGTTTTCCTATTTGCTCCACTGGTTACATACTGTATTAAGAAGTACTCTTTTGGCTTGCATCTTTGGTTCTCCTTTGTGTTGATGATTGTGACATTGTCTCTTGTGTATGTCCTGCATCGACTGCTTTTTGTGATGTTGTTGGGTGTATTGGTTTTTGTTACTGTCGTCTGCCCTTATTGGCTTATTCGGATTCAGGAATACAAGTTTGAGATCAATGGTCCATGGGATGAAGCTAGGCTTTGCTTTGACATCACTGACTGAAACTTTTATTGCCCTCTTGAAAGCTGGTAGGAGTATATGAAGATTGTTTGAAGAAGGTCTCTTATTTTTATTTGTTTATTTTACTTTTGTAAAATCTCTCTTTTGTAATAGGTAAGCCACAAGTCATATTTTAGATACTCTTGTCTCTTGCCTCTTGTAACTTTGTTCAATTTGACCATAGCATGAGATTAAAGTTTAGTAAAGAGATTCAGGTTATGTAGAAATTTTCAGTGGTGTAATCTGTGGGGAAAGTTTACAAGAAAAAAGTTCGCGGACTTTACCAAAAGTCAAGTTGTTCTTTGGAATGTTGTTCATACTCCATAATGCCCTTCACTCTTGCTGAATGGGCGTTTATGTATAAAATCAGGTTGGAGACAGGCTTTTCTTTCAAAGTATTGGGGATGTGCTGGTGGGTAATATAGAGGATCGGTTAGAAAAAGTTCATGATAAAATATTGACTTCACCACAGTTTTGATAAAAATAAAAATAAAAGTTTACTTTTGTTTATAGGCCTTATCTACTTAGTTTGGCATAAACTTTTTAAGACGTATGATTTACTCCTTGAAATTTTATAACTTTCCATAGAGATTTCTTAAGTATTAAAACTTGTGATTTAATCTCATACTTTTAAAATTTAACAAAGAGGTAATAATTTTACCTCTATCAACTAACATACAAATATATAATTTAAAATATTAAGGACTTTGTTAAATTGTAAAAGTTAAAAAATTAAATTATATATTTTAAAATTTAGGAACTTGTGAGTGAAAATAGTCAAAAATTTAGAAGATGATGTGGTTTATAATTTAGCATTTGTTTATATGCGTTGGAACTTCTTGCCGATGCTTCAAGAACGGTCATAAAGATGGTAACATTCTCTTCCAATCAATAAAGGTGATGCAAGATATTTGTTGCAGGGAGGAGAGATTTCAATAAAAAATAGTTGTTGGGGGGCAGAAGGCCTTTTAATGCAAAGATAGATTTCAAATGTCTAAAGTAGGTATCATATCAAAATGCAATGCAATGTGAGTACACAAATTAAGTTATTTCATTCTAGACTTGGAAGGAACAAAATACATCCGTCCAAGAATAACTTTGAGCGCAGGTATCCAAATCCAAGAAACCAAATAACATTGAGCCTCACAACCCAATTCCAGTCAATTTGACCCCACTCCAGTGCAGTTAGCATGAAATTGGCACAACAAACTACACAATCAAATAAACAAATATATATATTTACTTATATTTTATGTGTATATTTATTTTATCTGGAAATTTCAACACAACTGAAAACTGGGAAATTTTCTTTTAACTCTCTGGAGCAGCAGGGGCAGGTGGTTTCAGAAGAGGTTGAAGTGCCTTGACAACAATGTTCATATTTGGCCTGAATTCAGCTTCATATTGCACGCACAGTGCTGCCACAGCCGCCAGCTGCGTTTATTCAAAATAGCAAACCATGTAAGATGCTACTTCTAAGTTCTAAACAATAAATACACATGATAAAGAACAACACATTTACACGAATGAACGGTAAGGAATTATAAATTGTGTCAAATAACGTGTTATCCAGTTTCGCACCCCATAAGAACATAAAACAATCAGAGACCAATCTAATTAAAAAATATTTGGTGTCGTTCTTGTTCCATGTCGGATTAACATTAATAGTCTGGGATTCCCATGAATAATGCCATTGTCATGAAAAAGTGCATTATGTGTGAACATGTGAGAGAGAAGAGAGACCTTTGCAACTCCTTTAGGAGGATATTCGCCCTTTAGCTTTGGATCTACACACTGTTTAACTTTATCCTCGCTCAACCTTGGAGTGGCCTTAGGAAAAAAGAATAGGTGTCAGATCAAATTTATAAATATAAAGAAGCTAGATAAATTCCACGAGTAAATGGGCAAAAAAACTACTTAGAAAATTATTAAAAATAACATCCTAAAATTTATAATAACAAAAATAACACCCTAATAACATTGAACGATATCCAATTGAACGACGTTCAATATTGAACGGTGTCCAATTGGAAAGTGTTTAAAAAAAAAATGATGTCACAATCACTTTTTCATTATAAAAATATATTATTTGAATACAATAAGTACTATTTATGTTATTACAAATTTTGAGGGTACTATATTTGTTTTTTCCCAAACTATTTTTATAAAAAACATTATATTATATTGGAAAAAGGGTTATTCAAGTCCCTTTGTTTAGGTTGTTTGTGTTACTTAATACCCTTGTTAACAAAAGGTACTTTTATATCCCTTTGTTTATAAAAAAAAGGCCATTGAAAAACAATTTAACTTTTAGAAAAATATTTTATTATTAAAATTATGAAATACATATTACATGATAAAAGCATGATAATAATTAATAATAAAAAGGACATTACAATAAAAATATTTTTTTAAAAAAGGAAAAAAAAAATTACATCAAAACAAATTAACTCACCTAACCTTTTTATTTATCTATTCAACTCCCTATCTAAATCTACTATCTCCATATAGAGTAAATATTTACATTTCATCTACTGCTCATGATTTCTATTAATTTTTAAGCATTATATTAATTTTGTTTAGTAAAGATACAGCTATATTTGTTATTAATCTTAAATTTGTTATTAAATTTAGTTATGTGAAGCATTTTGTAATTGTTTTTAAAGTAATAGGATTAGGCCATATAAACTTTTGCTCAATTCAAATGTAATACGAATTTCAAATATTTTAGTAATGAATATTATTGTTGATATTAGATGTGGGTATTGAATGTGACCAAATAATAAAAATAACTTAAGTTTCTTCATTAGTTTGGATATAACAAAAACATATTTACAAAATTGTTTCAATAAAAAAACCAACACAAGTTAGAGCCATCATAATTGTTCTTTGTATTGATAAAAAATACACAATTTAAATAGTTTTATTACTTCAAGAGAAATAACTTAAGGAAAGAAACACAATTTATAGATAAAGAAAGAGTAAGGAAAAGAAAAAAGTTAATACAATTTAATGGAATATAAAATTGGAGATAAAAAGAAAATGGTTGAAGATGAAGTAAACTTCTTTAAATGACCAATATGCCCTTAATATATATTTTCCTAAATAAAATATAGTAAAATATTATGGTATAAAATCAAATTGTCCTTCAATAGCTCCTTTTTATAAACAAGAGACTTAAAATACCTTCTATAAACAAAGGTACTAAATAACTCCGATGGCTTAAACTAGGGGACTATATAGTTTGACCATTCACCCTATTATATTAATAGATGTAATAATTACAAATTGGCAAAGAAACTTACCCAAGTGACAAGACTCTGCTGTCCGCGAGGCATGGTATGATCAACAGGTTTCCTCCCTGTCAGAAGCTCTAGAAGAACCACCCCAAAGCTGTACACATCACTCTTTTGTGTCAACTGTCCTGTCATTGCATACCTGAAGCAAAACAAATTTGCAACTAAATTTAATGTTTAAATTCTCCTACGAAAAAGGAATTAAAAAATAAATAAACACAATGTTGAAAATCTACCATAAAAAGTCACAATACCTTTCATAGTCACTTTTGTTTTATTACTACTTTTTGTTTGTTTTCAGAAGGCAAAGTTATTTTTAAAAAATCAATCAATGTGGTTGAGTATCCACTATTCAGAATGTAGGCCGAACAAAGATGATCTGATTGAACAGAAACTAAGGTGCATCCACAAAATACAAAAGGCAAAAAAAAAAAAAAAACATGGAAAATAAGTTTTAGAAGCATTACTCTGGTGCATGATATCCAAAGGTTCCCAAAACTCGAGTAGAATGAAGGCGAGCAGCCATGTCAGGAGCCTGATTTGAAAGGTTAAAATCTGCTATTTTGGCTTTCAAATCCTCAAAGAGAAGAACATTGCTAGATCTGATATCTCTATGTATGATAGATGGCTGAACTTTCTCATGTAAGTATTCTAAGCCCCTAGCTGCATCAACTGCAATCCTCACCCTCTGCATCCAGTCAAGGGTGGGACCTGGTTGTGCCCCTTGAACTCCTTTTCTACCTATAATTATTATATAGATCCATAATCAGTGGAACATCCAATGGAAATCTCAGTTCAATTGAGTCTAGATTATAATCTTAAACAAAACAGGATATCTTTGTATACCATGCAGTATATCATGTAGGGATCCCATGGTGGCAAATTCATAAGTAAGCACACGAAGATTTCCTTCAATGCAGTAACCTTGCAACTCAACAAGATTTTCATGCTTCAATCGAGAAACCATGGAGACCTAAAATACAAGCTCCAGTAAATATGAATGCGTTAAATAAGAACCCATAAAATCCAAACATCAAATACTTGAATGGTGCCATCATAAAAATATCGTGATAAATAGCAACAAATGCATACCTGGGATAAAAACTCAAGATTGGACTCAGGTTCAGATGAGACATCAAGCTTCTTGACAGCCACAGCTTTACCATTGTCAAGATTTGCATAGTACACTCTCCCATAGGATCCTTCACCAATCAAGGCCTTGGATCCAAAATTGTCGGTCTTCTCTTTTAGTTCTTCTAGAGACAAAGCAGGCACCTCAATAGGAGGAGGTGCTGACTTATGTACATCAGGTTTGGCAGGAGCTGAAGACTTTGAGTTCTTTTGGTTCCCTAAGAAAGAATATAGTAGAGAGCCGATTAATAATCAATACTAAAAGCATCAGGAATATAACATGCAGATAATCCTTTTGATAGATGAGAAGAATAAAATATATAAACAACATGCTAGAAGAACCAGAGTATAGAATCCCAAACATCCTCATATTCATCATTAAAAAATAGGCATTCCAAACTCTTCCCATATATGCAGTCCATTAAAGATTCAAGATAAAAGAATATCAATAACTTATGAAGTTAACATTCTGAGAAAGTGCGAAGAAACACAATAAGAATCCATAGAAGACATAAAGCATATATTTTCGTTTTAGAAATACATGTGTTCAATGCTCATAAACAATTTGCCAGTTTAAATGTGTTAGAAACTAGTTAAAATCAGCAAACTAATGATAAAGTCTAAAAGAACAAACACATCTTTTACTGGTGCAATCACACGGATAAACATGGCATGGTAAATATGAAGTTGGCAGAACAGAGATCATTTTCAAATCACAGCATGGCACTGGCAACTCTGAGGAAGTCATGGCAGTCATGCAGACATTGTTGACAAAGGAAGAATGAAATAAAACATTGTTGACAAAAGAATAAAATAAAACAATATACTTGGTCAAACTTTAAAATTAAAATCCTTAATTCTTAATTACAATGTCACATCACTTGTGCAAAAACTACTTTTCAGATTTATCAAGAACTCTTTCAACAAGAAGTCCCAAGCAAAAGCTTTCAAAAATGAAAATCAGTTGAAACTACCATCTGCATAATTCTTTGGGCTCTTTAGATGCTCTCTATCAGCTGATGGGTAAGACTCTTTGGTTTGACAAGTACAACAAAGCCACCTACGCATGCTGCTTTTCTTCTTAAGATATAAGTCGTCTTCAGCGCTTGTTTTATCCAAACGTACAAAGTAACCAGGAGGAGGGGCATGCGCCTGCAAAGTTCCAAAGTAAATCATTTAACTAAATTTTATAATGCAACAACCAAATTCGCAATTGTATTCAAAATTACTGCAACTAGGCAATGACAGTATTGGCAAAGGAGATCAAATCCCAAATTTAAAAATAAAAAAAAATCACTACAAGTGCAATTCCAGGCATTTGTTTCACAACTTCCATTATCCACCCTCAAAACAATTCATATTAAAAACA
Source organism: Elaeagnus macrophylla (assembly GCA_029378325.1). Taxonomy (NCBI): domain Eukaryota; kingdom Viridiplantae; phylum Streptophyta; class Magnoliopsida; order Rosales; family Elaeagnaceae; genus Elaeagnus; species Elaeagnus macrophylla. The sequence goes on along the minus strand of CM055643.1, from coordinate 30,014,720 downwards.
GTTTGAATAGCCAATTTCATTTCATAAGCCCTTCCACATCCAAATGCAATTCACAGTTTGCATATTCTATAATAGCTACCTGTTAAAGAAAAAAAATTCTAAAATAAACCTAATCCAAGGTCTGTGACACAAGAATTGACCCAGTCCTATGATTCAAGATGTTGTTAAAAGTCATGGACGAATTTATTCACTGTCAAAACAATTAAGAAATCAAATGATTCTAATATTAATTGAATTAGACAATGCAGTGGAAATTGTATATCTTTCTTGAACAACGATTTCGCCCTAAAACATAGAAGAATTCCATAATTTACGAAATAACTCAAGAAATCCTTAACAAAAAAGAATCCAACTAAAGGCAGATTCTCAGAATCAGAGATAGGTACAAAAATCATGAGAGAAACCACAATTTCCTTACCACTAAACCTCGTTGACGACAATCCCTTTTCTCCATCAATTTTAAATAAGGTGAAAAAATATACAAATTCACAATGCACGAAAAACCACAATCAAATACAGTAAATTGAAAAATTCCACAAAGGATTAGATACCAATTGTCCCCAAAAGAAAACAAAAACAAATCAAAAACTGAAAACAACCAAGGAATAAAGAATACAAATCACAAGTTTTACCAACCCAATTCCTCTTGGAAACTCAAAATCCTGTTCGTCTTTCGTTAAAACCAAGAAAACAATTTCCCAAATACAAATTTTTGAAAAACCTAAAACTTTAAAAAGCAAATAACAATCCTTAAAAACGGTTATGTTATTCAGGGTCAATTGAAAGAAATGAAAGAAAAAGAGAATGTTACAAATAGAGAAATGAAAATTGCCAGACTGGAACAACCCAAATTAGAGCTAGATCATAACCAAATTTACGGAATAACCTAGAAACAGAAAGCAAAAAAAAAAAAAAGAACTGAAAATGATGCATAACCGAAATGAATACCTCTGGTTCTCTCCCTCTCGTTTTCTTTCGCTTTCGCTTTCTCTCTCTTCTCTCTTCTCTCTCCTCTCCCTCTCTAGGGTTTGGATTGGAGGAGGTTAATGGAGACAGGTAGGATTGGCTGTTGCTTTTTTTTTGGGAGAGAAAGACAGAGAGAAAACGCGGGGTTGAGAATTGAGAGTTGAGACCCCCCAAACGAATTCTGATGATGATAACTTGGGTTATCAAATATCAAATTTGATGCGTTCATAAATTTCTAATTTAAGTAAATTTGAAATCTTTTTTCTCTCTCCTCTAGAACTGTTTGTTTGTTTAATTTCGTCTCTTGTTTTCATTTTCTTAGAAGAAAAGAAAACCCAGCCATTTTCGGGGTCGGTGGGAAAAAGCACAAGGAAAGTGGTGGGTTTTGCCAACGTAACAATGCTCTCCCGTTTCCTTTTGTGAGCTTTTCTGTTAAATAGTAATATTTTTTCTTTTCTTTTCTTTTCTTTGTTTTTTTTTTTTTTTTTTTTATAATCAATTTTCTCATACTTGTAATAAAAAGTAAGGCGGATGACCAGATACAGTGATACACCACCTTTTTGAAATAAATAACGTCTTTTTTTATCAGGAATAAATAACTTAGATTTACTAGCTTGTTACTTAATCCACCAACGTTACGGCACAAATTTAAATAATTAATTTTTATATTTTAAAAAAATTTTAAAAACTTTTGTTTTAAAAAAATATTTCATTAATTATTGATGTTAAAATTTCTTTTCTAAATACAGTTAAAAAAAAAAAAAAAAAATTTTTAAAACACAAAATCTCGCCATATAAAATAAACTATCACTATTTTAAATTAATAAATAAAATTGTCAATACAAAAAATTACTAATCCTAAGTATTTTAGTTGTAATAACTAATATACGTGCACAAAATTTGTCTCCAAAATGTAATACAAAACCTCTTTGAATAAAATCAAAACACTCTTACAACATAATAAATTGAGAATATGACTAGATCTAACAACATCAATGTCAAAAAAGCAAAACAATCTCTATTTTAGAACAGTAGTTTTCAAAACTTCGGATTTAACCTAGACATAATGGGCCACTTGTATTTTTGTGCCTCATCCACCTATATTTTTCAAATTAAACAGTTTGGGTTTTATTTTTTAAAATTTAAATTAACTTAAATAAGTACAAGAGTTTGAAGCTATAAAATAATGCCATAAATTATCAAATATAGATAGATTTAATGAAAATTAAACTTAACACGTTTTTTTTTTTTTATTTATTTAAGTTATTTTTTTAAAATAAAAAGAGGAATATTATTAATCAAAAATCAAGTTCATATTAGCATATAAATAAGGTTGTAACGGGAGGGTTTCAAAATCATTTAGATAACACAATTTAGCTAAATTGTGTACATTATAGTTTACTTTTCGAGGGTAGAATACATATAAGCATTGCATAACTCTCTAGAAAGGTGACCTTCCACAAGAAGAAAGGAGTTCAAATTGTTCACTTATTGCAATGCCAACTGCGAATCAGATTTTAAAATGATATTTCCATCACCTATTTACAAGCTAAACTTCAAGCCTCTCCACATTACATAAAGTTTGGCTGCTAGAAGTGTGAAACTAGCTACTATTAAATCTACCATAGCACTAAACATTTGGCCACTCTCAACATTAATCTTGAGATGACCAATAGGTGGAAAGGACCAGAGCAACGATGGTTGTTTACAGAGATGCACATTCTCCATAATAATATGATGAATCTCTTCTAATATTGTAGGTGCTTTCGCGCATATGTGAATAAGGTTCCAAGTTTATCTTCAAACACACACCTTCCCTTTTCTTTCCAAATCTCATAAACAATCACCATTAGAGTCTCAAGATGAGTATGAGCATGGTTATCAATTTTCAACCATGTTGCTTACTCAAATCTTAATCTCTTATTTTTCATTAAAGAATTCTATCAATCAAGAGCACCTCCATTCTTATTTTACAACAAATAAGGCATGGCTAGCTGATTCAACACCATTAATGCACAACAGACAGCAAGAATTTGAAGCTATGTGTTTCTAGGTGAGTAGCAAGTTACTTGGTAAAATACACTTTAATAGTCTCCAAATGTAATGTTTTACTTTGTTCATCACTTTGGCATTCCATATCGAGAAAGTCTCAATCAGTGAACAATCAAGTATTGGTAATACAGACATCTAAGGATTTGCCCTTCTTGTACGGGTAACGAAAATAATAAACAAAAATGCCTAACACGTAATAGTAGATAAACAAGTAGAACAGATGACAGACAATAAAGTAAAGCAGTAAATGATTTTCAATCACAATATAGTCCATATATATTAGCACAGATAACACGTATTAGCAGATAAACAAGTAGAACATATGACAAACAATAGAACAAAGTAGTAAATGATTTTCAATCACAATATAGTCTATATATATTAGCACATATATCGAAGATACTCTAATTGTACTAACTTATGTAGTAGAGTAAGCAAAAGCAGTAATATAACGTGGTAAACTCACTTAGGCTCCAATTCTAAGTAGCAACACTCATAGATTGCTTAAGGCAACCACTCAACAGCCAAATTTACTAAATAAAAATAACAGTTATATAGACTTGATAAGATAAACACTAATACCTCTATCAGTCAAGACCACAAATCCTAACTTCTTAGGCTATTATTACCAGCTGTCACACTAGCTACTTTGAACCACATTAAATTGACTCACCTCTAGAGTCAAACTATCATGCAGTGTGATACTAGTACTTGTAATCAATATGCGTGAATAATGTATATGATTTTTACCCATCAATGATTTTTGAACAAATCTCCACCTCTCAATAAGAATACAGAAATACGTAATAACAATACATCAAGTATATTTCTGTATTGTTATTACAGCAACTCCATTTGATAAAATAATTTAACAAACTCGACTACCACTTCGTAGCTCAATACAAAAAAATACTCGATATACTGAGACTACGAAAACACTGTTTAACATAAGTTAACTCTAAAAATATTCAACCAATATTTTTATCGCTTTCAAATCACTAATATAGAACAACACTTAATGTATTAGTGATAAGGAAAACATAAAATAATGTTTGAGAGCTCAAGAAAATATTTTTCACAAAATCATATTTTAAGCAACACAAAAACTTAGCTCATAATAATGTGTAAAAAGAAATATGAGAGAAGGTGTCATTAATAGAGAGAGGGCTATTTATAGCTAATTTTCAACAATTAGTACCCTTGCCGACCCCTAGCAGGTACCTCAACATACACCTTCGTGAGGCCTCATTGACCACCCCAATGAGCCCCCCATGAAGTATCAGCGAGGTCTAACTAGCCACAAATTTAATATGTGCATACTCGCAAACCCTTTGCTGACCAACTCAGCGAGATCCCCGACGAACTATTAAAAACTTGTGTTTTAAAAATTCAATCATTTGAAAATTCACAAACACCTATCAATTGTGAAAATTAAATGCAAGTAAAATCAACTTAATCATACATACTACATGTTCCCAACCACCCCGTGGATGGTGTGTGTAACATGAAAACATATAAATTGTTGAAATCTACATGAGTTGTGCGATACTAATCACAAGCAAAGCACCAAACAAAATGGTAGGTAAAAACACTTAGTAAAATGAGAAGACTCCGTGTTTTGCATACGAGAACACCAACAAAGATACAAAGGACCTTATAGGACTTACAATCTCTCCCTTTGGCTTTCCGTGACAAAACACAACATAATATATACAAAGAAAGCACCAAATACAATATATTCATGCAAGATGATCTACAGAAGTTCATTCCTATGAATAAACTCCGACACACCTCAAATACACTTACACTCTAAGTGCATCCTTCTTGTAGTGCTCCATCCATCTTCATGAATCAACACATCCATTTTGATGCTAAATCCAACTTAAAGTGAGCTAAACAAACACATACCCATGAACGTATTATGCAGAACTACGTGTATTCTAATCAAATACTATCGTGTTATCCCTATATAAGTACACATCGATAGGCTAAGCACAAAAAGTCAAACAAACTTTCCTTGACTTCATGCATAACTCCCCTTGAATACATGCAAGTTAGACAACATAACGTGATGCAAACCTACACTCACATCCCATAAAAGCAGAACACAAAAGTAAACAAGTTGTGCAACATACAAACTTCTCCCTTCACTACCACAAAACTGCTATATGGTCACGGTTTTTAACCGTGACTGTAGACCTATGGTCACGGTTATGAAAACCGTGGCCTAAGAAGGAGAGACCTTAGACTGGTGCCTATGGTCACGGTTTTTAACCGTGACCATAGACATATGATATAGTCACGGATTTTATAAGACCGTGACCAATTAATGCCTTAAGGTCTCGGTTTTAAATAAAAATCGTGACCTTATATGTTGTATTAGGTCACGGTTTTTGTAAATAACCGAGACCTTATATACAAATTTGGTCTCGATTTAAACAAAGACCGTGACCATAGGTAACATTCAATTAAAAATATTCTACTATTTTTTCAGTATTTCTTGCATTATAAATACAAAATTTATATATAGAATATTAAACTACAAAAGTCCATATATTATATTAAAATTAAAAGTGCGATTACATTCGAAAGAGTTCATATATATGCTCCAAAATAAAATAAATACTACAATAACTAAAGTGTTTCAAAATTAATGACATTTTCTAAAATTTGTCATTTAAGAACAATACTAATGATCAAAATTACATCTATCAAAAGTAATTTAAAGTATCACATAATGGATTAGCTAGCTATCGCTTTAAAAAGCTACTTGATGAACTTCGCTCACATCGGAAAACTTAGCTGTGTTGACAAGTACAGACCCTGCATCAGGCTCCAAATGGGACAATATATATCTGCAAAACAATATAACATTATGACTAGTTTTAAAAAAAAAAAAAAGCCTTAGAATGCCATTCCTAAAGAACATAAAAGACTAAAAAATTCATGCTAACTTAAATTTCCAAGTTCATACCATGGATTTTATTTGTGTAGAGTCCTCAAGTTCATTAGCTATGTTATGAACTGCAGAATGACATAAGATAATCAGCAGTAAAAGTCTGGGCATAGTAACACCTCCACTTATCAACTTAACTATTGGAATTCCAATAGTAATAACAAGAAATACAACTGCCAGGGCAACTGATAAGGCCAATGTGTAACTCAGTGAATCTACAAACCATAAATTAGCAATTAGTATTTCCAATACTTTGATTTGGCAATTAGGTAATATCACAACATCTCAGAGAAGGTCTTAAATGAATAAAAACCACCAATTCTCAGAGAAGCTATTTTTACTAACGATTAAAAATACATATATGAAATTAAAGTAATTAAAAGGAATATTACACAATGTATAATCCACAAAGTAGTCAATAATAAGTCTCTAATATAACTTACGGTTGAGAATTGTAAACAATCAAAATTCTCTATCTCACTAACGCCACTAACGCCCTCGAGTAAATAATTGTAAAAAATATCTGGATCATGACCAAGTGGAGTCTCCACACCCATCCCTGTTACAACCACTAGTCGATTCTTTGTCATGGGTTTTGTTTTAGTAGTTACTTCCTCTACAAGTTGCACAGCTACAGCCTTGGTTTCCCCTAAAATTAAAGGGAATCATACAAGAAGCAAATTTAAACATAAAAAAGACAGAGACAAGAAAATAAGCTAGCAGTTAAACTACAATTAAGCACCTAAATTCTACTAGCACAATTAGATGAGTTTCAGATAAGCCTCAGCCACTCGTCAAAAACTTTTATTACTTGTGAAATCAAGTATCACAATTATGAAGCATGGCATAACCAGGGATAAAAATTTAGGGAACAAGAGGAAATAACAAAAGTGGGTTGGATTACTTTTCATGACAAAGTACCAAACGAGATATATAAATGAAGGGACTCAAATTAGAATAAAAATAATTGCTAGAAGCCCAGAAATATTGATGCTACAGAATCCAGACAATTTCTTATTCTCCCCCATTAAACAACCAACTGAAGAGTAAGTGGATAGTGTTGGATATAGAATAATGAACTCTTTCATTGAGAAAAGCATGAGTATCAAATTAAGATGAAACCCAGGTGAAAAAAATACAGCCAAATCCAGGACATGCAATAAACAAATGATTGAAAACATGTATCATACAGGAAACTAAGACAAAACCCCACATTTCATATAAAAGGAGGAACAAAACAAAAATACGATCGAAATTACTTAAAAATAAAGAACTACAAAAAGAAAAGAAAAATAAAACTTGCTTGAAACTGCTCAAACTATAAATACCCGAATGAGCAGCTCGATTGAAACGCCTTTTAAACTAAAGTACTCCTCGCGAAGTTCTCAGCGGTCTTCGCGTGAGATAGATGGAGATTAATGGCCAGGGTTGGGTGGAAAAAGGTGGGTTTAGGTGGCGGCGGACGACTACTACCAAGTCGCGCCCGGTTGGAAAGGCTGTTGTTTTCGGTGGTTTTGGTGTCCTTGTCTGTGGTCTTCACATCAGATAGATGGAGTACTAGCTAGCTAGTCGGACGAGGAACTCGGTGAGGATTGAAGGTGGCGCAACTCGGCAATACGGCAAGAGCGCCAGGTGGAACGGCAGTCGACTGTGTGTGAAGCTCTCGACTGGTTTTCGGTAGCCAACAAAACAAGGGAATGGGACTGCTTGAGTAGGGGTGGCAATTCGTGCGAGCTGGGCTAGTTCGAGCTGGCCCAAACTAGCCCAGCCCAAATTGGTTCAACCCTAGCTCAGCCCAAATTTAATTCGAGCTAGCATTTGTGAGCCCGAGCCCAAACCAAACACAAACGAGCTGGCCCAAACTAGCCCATATTAGCTCAAACTAGAAATTACATGTTTTTTTTAGTTAATGATTTTTCATACAACCCTATTTTTCATGCACCCAAAAAAACTCGTTAACTCACCAAATTTTTCATGCAAACTCACACAATTATCAGAAGATTCTCAAAGAACATATAAAATATAAAAGTAAGATTGTTTTATGCGATTGGATTATTAGCAGAGAAGAAAACCTGTTTTAGTTGCCCATTCTTGCCACCAATGGTAGTAAAAATAATATGACCAGTCTCTGTCCCATCACCATCAACAACAGTTGCTTCTATTTCCTGCACAAAAAAACACATATGTCTAAATTACATCTTCACTGAATCAATGTTAAATATTGGCATTAATTAACCTTTGTTGGAAATTAACTTGCTGACTGAAGCAGAAAGATCAAAGTGCAAGAAAGAAAACAAGATGAAACAAGTATTCACCTTGTCATCTCTAATTTTCATGTCATTCATCTCATCAGGCAATTTATCCACACCAACAGTAATGTTAGTTTGAATCCCATATTCCTGCAATGATAATAGAAAATTACAATATTGTTAGTTTAACAAAACAGCAAAAGAAGTACAAATTCAAATTCAAATAGTTTAAAATAGGAAATTATCACTTCAGTCCCTCTGAATTAGTTTTATTCACCTGAATTGAATTATTGGTAGAATTTTTTTGTTATATTAATTACTATTTCCGTACCATAAAAGAAGAAACTTTGTTTTGACTTACAATTTAAACACCGTGTTTCTCAGCATGAGTTATATACACAAAGAATGTGGCCAAAATGACAGAGGTCAAAGGAGTAATTGCAGACACCCAGAATAACTTCTTTTTCTTTTGTGCCTGCACACCTCATATTATTATATATACAATCAAATGAATAAAAAATGGAAAGAAAAAAAATCAGATAAATGAATGCATAGAAAAGGGATAAAAATTATTACAATATGTTTGGAAAGCAGAAGATAAGCCAGGAATGATAATCCTATTACTATAGTCTGCCAATTCCACTGCAAAACATAGACAATATTTGAGAATGTTAAGTATTTTGAGGACATCAAGATAACAAAATAATAAGAAAAAACAAATAATAATTTTATATATATATATATATATATAATTTATGTTAATTATGATTAATTACCCCATGTTCTGTAGAATTAAAAACAGAACGCATAACAGAAATAATATCAGTTTTCTTGGTAAAAACTTTGATGCCAAGCAAACCCTTGAGTTGTTGAAGTGCAATTGTAACAGCAGCTCCACCCATGAACCCAATAATAGCAGCGTGTGATATAAAATCAATCAAAAAACCCAACCTGTGTAAAGACACCAAATTATACTCATAAAAAAAATACAAAATACAAAATAAGAAGCAGAAATAATAACAATAATAATACCTGAAAAATCCAAGAGCAAGTTGAGTGATTCTAGCAAAGAATGTAGCAGTGAAAGCGAGACGGCGATAAGCCTCTGGATTGAGTTTGGGATCAATAACAAAGCTATTGTTATATCCCTTGAACTACCCATGAAGGCATAAACCAGAGGAGGAACAAAGCTAGTGTCTGTACGTTTCAAAAAAAAAAATTGAAAGCAAATCAAACATGTTACGCATCATATTAAATATATAGAAAACTAGATTACCTGGTGCAAATTTGTGAACCGAAGAGTACGACAGGAAGTTGACGAGCTAACGGGGCTGGCGACAGACGGCTGACGGTAGATCGTGAGAGACGCGAAGTCGCGATTGGAGAATGGGCTGAGGAAACTGGGAAAGTGAAAAAGAGAGGCGCGGCGAGAGGTTAGGGATTTCAGATTTGAGATTTTAAATTAAAATCTATCCATGGTATTAATCAAATTCAAAGAAAAAATTAACCAACAAAATACACTCCAAAACAAAAATGTTGCAGCTGAGAAAGCCATTACTCCATATGTAAAATGCCCTGAAACCTAGCAAAATCAACTCAAATTAAAAGATGAACGCCCAGTAACATCAGTATTTATTCATCTCAACAAAAAGCCATAGAACAAACATTGTAGAAAATCACATAAATGTGCAATATCCAATTTCAAGTGTTAAAGAGCAAGTAAGAGAAAAACACTGACTAGTTCGAGTACGATATCATCAATTTACTACCCAAGAAACAAAATAATGAATAATTTCTAAAGCGGCCACCTACCAGATCGTGAGAGACAATGTCGCGAACGGGCTGAGGGGCTGGCGACAGACGGGCTGAGGGCTGGCGACAGACGAGCTGAGGGCTGGCGACAGACGGGCTGAGGGCTGGCGACGAGGCGCGAATCGTGAGAGGCGGCGAGGCGCGAATCGCGTTGTGAGGAAATTCAGAAATCAGAATGAAATTGTTAATTTGTTATGCTTATCAGCTTATGATGCGTTAGGTTTAGGGTATAAATATAATATTTATATTTATCAGAAAAGAAAAAAAAAAAAAAATTTGGGCTACCGGGCTGGCCCGAACCCAGCCCGAACCCAGCTCGTTTTTTTTCGAGCTACTCGAGCTGGGCCAAATTTGGCCCAAATCCTATTCGATTCGTGTTCGATTCGGGTTTTTCGATTCGGTTTCGATTCGGTCAAACGAGCTACGACACGAATTGCCACCCCTATGCTTGAGAGAGTAATGAGGCGCTCGGGATTTAGGTTAGGTTAAATTTAGTTTTTTTTTTTTACAAAATAAAAAATAACACAAATCACATTGTTTGGTCACGATTTTAAAAGACCGAGGCCATATTACCATGATAACGTCACGGTTATTTAACAACCGTGACTATAAATTTTTTTATTTTTTTTAGTCTAATCTATGGTCACGGTTATTATAAAAACCGAGATTATATACACACACTATGGTCACGGTTTTAACATGACCGTGACCAAAAACCTATGGCCTCGATTTTTAGTAAAACCGTGGCCAATTTTACGAGACCAAAAGACAGCTTTGTGGTAGTGCTTTTTGACACAGAAAGTCAAAGGAATACCTCTAGATGAGGGAATAATGAATACAACATGCAATAATCTTATATACTCATGCAACATATGCATAAAGGAAATAAAGTATAAGTAAAAAGACAAAAGTAAGCGTAACAAAGAAATTACATTTTATTAATAAAGCATTTTATTACAAAAAAAATAGAAAAGAAAATAAAAAGAAAACTATGATTCTCCTCTCCCTTCACTATTGTTAGGATCATACTGAGAATCAATGTCGAATTCTCTACGGTTAGAAGGTTGGGAAGGCTACATAAGGTTGGAAAATCTAGCTCCAAGGGTGAAAAATTGGTCAAATAATCGATTGAAGGAATCTAAAGACTGAGGGAACTGAATGTCTTGATGCTGAAGCACTACACCAGTACTCACACCAATTGAGTGAATTTGAGAATGATCCACTCTAATAAGGCTAAACAAAAGGTTGAGAGCCTTAAGACCATGGAGAACCCATGTCGAGGTTGCTGTTGTTGCTTAACTCTACTCATCATGTCACTAAGGTACATCTACAGTGGCACAAAATTCGCAAGTGCATAGGTCGTGTACAAGTAATAAGTATTTTTAAGAACGAGGTTGTTGTACCCACAAAGAACTTATTAAAGTGTTTTTAGAACTAAGTATCGAAGTATATACTTTTCCTTTCTATTTAAACTATCCACAATGAGTAGAAAAATAAAATAAAGAAACTAAACTAATAAAAGAAATAAAAAATAGATTCATTATGCAATAAAGAAAAGTTTAGGAATTCAACTTCCTCTATTCTACTCCCATGATTTTCTACTTCTCAATAAAATTAAAGTAAACGCAAAGATTATTAATCAAATACTATTCAAGTAATTATCACCCACATGTCTATGGTCATGTTAATCCTAATCCATATAAACCTAGCTCACATGTTTATAGCTATCTAAGCATACATGGATCATTAAGTACCTAGATTTTAAAATGATTACACACATAATAATGAAATTTTTTTCCTCATTACACATGTGCCAATTTAATGTATGTTCATAATTTTATACCAATATTTTAATTGCACACAAAATTAACAAATTAACTAATTAAATGGCCAACTTAAATAGGAGCATTAAGTACATTAAATTAGATAAACTAAATACTCACAAAATATTTAATTAATAGCATAAATCATGTTCATAAAATGGGTTCCATTGAATTCCTAGAGAGAGTTCTAATACAAAATACACATTTTTAATTTAATAATATCAAGAGTAAAAATCATATATAATACAAAGTTTACAACTAAAAGAGTAAGAACATCTAAACCCAATGAGGATAAAAACAAGAGCTGAGATGAAAATGAAATAAAAACAAGCGCTGACCAATAGGATAATGACATGTGGCAAAGAGAGCTGCGGGACCAATGGGAGCGCAACACCTAGAATAGAGAAAACGAGGAAGCATTGCGCACGCGACATGTGGCAAGCTGTGGAAGTTTGCATTTAACGATTGGCTGAGCTGGAGCCACACGACGAGTCGTAATTGGTTGGTTTGGCTCATCTGGCATGACATATGGCGCAGGTAGACCGTTCGACGATTTTCAAAAATAACGTCGTGTTGACATGTGTCACGAGGACTTGTAAGTTTTGACACTCAGCGTGATCAAATATTGAGGCATAAATATAGGTAGGTGAGATAGAAAATATTGAGGCATAAATACACTCTTAGCTAATCAAATACATACAATAAACTAATAAGTTCATAACTACAAGTAGTGGACACACAAAATTAGGTCTTTTTTTACTTCATTGTTTCCAAATTCAATCATTTTTTTTTTTTTTATAATTTCTTCTTCTTCTTCTTCTTTTAACCCAACAAGGTCAATCATACATTCCTAAAACATAAAAGCTCAACAATAAATAACACGATACACAATCAACTAAGGGCATCATGAGTAAGTGAAATTTATTATTTGAGCTAGGCTAATAATATAGGTAAAATGAAATGAAAAGTCAACATATAAGCTCAAATGGGGTAACTAAGGATATAAATAATCATGGTGGCTTGAAAAGTTCATTCGGTTCAAAGAATGCTTAAATCATTTCTCAACCTAAATAGCATATATGATTTTGCTTCGTGAGACACCAAAGTGAATTCTAAAGCTCGTTATAAACATAAAAATTATTAATGCATGAAATTCACACAAACTTATCAAAATAAACATAAACAAAGTAATGACATATGTCTATAGAATGAAACATTTCAAATGAAAAAAAAAATTAGCCATACATATGCTTAAAAAATCACATGTCACAATTACCACATTTCAATCCAAGATAAATACATGATAACCATATATCATCATTAGGTCCCTACCAAATTTATTTCATATATGATTCACCAACACCAACATAGTTATAAATAGTCGTTTTTACCACAATACTACTAATTAAAAGTATAAAAAATAACACAAACTAACTATAATCTAACAAGAGAAACCAAATTTTTTCACCCCAAACTTAAACATACATATTGTCCCTAATATATGATAAAGGAAACAAAAACAAACAAAGAATTAGAAAACTTTCTCAACATTTGAAGCTTTAGAATATTTTGATTTGTATCTACTTCAAACTTCAAGGCTTCTCTTTATTTTCTTACAAAATTCAAACAAAATTATTCATTAGTACTTTAAACACTTGGGTTGTCTCTCAAGAAACTTTACATTTTAGGTCATTAACTAAACCTTCATTGAACATATCAAGGTGGATGGTATAAAAAATATTTCATGAATAACTACTTAACGATTTTCATGTTGATTGGGCCAAGGTCATCAATGTTTCTCTTAGTGATAAGAATCAAGGACTGTTACAAATCAAGAACCAAGATGAAGCAACTCAAGGAAGCTTTGAATGGGCTCATTCAAGAGTTGATTCATGATTAAGGGAAGTCAAGAAGTGATCGCATTACGTCGGAAGAATCGGTCAATGAATTAAGGGAAGAATTTCCAAATGAAGCTCTCTACTATGATATGGAATTGTAATCACCGTGGCGACCAACTCTCTATTTTTGGCTAGGAGACACTTCCATATGTGAGCGCCAGGGCATAGATTTTTGGCCTTTGCGGCAACGGATTCTCTATTTTTTGGATGAAGTCACTTCCAGACGTGTGCGCCGCGACACTTGACCTTCTGATTGGCATACTGGGATTTCTGCCGTGGCATGAATTTTCATCCATCGCAGCCTGCATACTTTTTGGGGTTCCCGAGCCTAGTTTTCCGCAATACATGTTTTATCCTCCGTAACACAGTAAAAATATCTTGTAATTATTGACCATTTGATTAAAATTAATGGCTCATATTTATTTTGCTTTAGGTTTTTGTTTATTTGCTATAAATACACTTTAAGTCTCAGCTGTAAATAACTTTTTGACATAAATACAAAATTGACTCAAAATCAATTATTGGGAGCTTGAATGCTCATGGTTCTTTTCCCAACCAACTTATGAAAGAATTTGCAAACCTTTGTAGTGTTTATTCTCATCTTATTTTATGGTGCGTAATATCCATGTGTTAAATCGAGTTATTGTTATAAAAAAATTAGATCTTTTTTATTAGGATTTGAATGCTAATTTAGTGTTAGGTCTTAGACCAAATTTCTTGTGGTATCAAAGCTCTTGGTTGTAATTTCATATTTCTATCTTTGTTCTTTTCATTTTCGTTTCTAAAAAAAATTCTAAAAATCTGTATTATTCATCATTTTCTTGCTTGTTTCTTCCATTTTCTGTTTGTTCTTGTGTGTTCTTGAAAATTTATAGCTTGTGTGTTGTGATTCCTTATTTTTTGGACAGATTTGGGGAGATTTTTATATCGAATTTTTTTTTTGAATTTTTGATCGTAAAAGGAGTGTGTAGTTTGGTAATTTTCTGTGTTATGTTCGTATCGTAATTTCGGAACAAAACTATATCTCTTGAAATTTAAAAAAAAAAAAGAGGGAAGAGAAAATATCTCTTAGAAATATCTTGCAAAAATATCTCTCAAGATATTTAATTAAAAAAGAATAAGATATTTTCAGAAATTATAAATAAATAAAAAAAGTTTTAATTTCCAAGAATTCTACGAAGTTTTCGTTAAAGTATCGTTTATACTTTTAACGAATTGTTTCTTTGTTCATTTGGTTATTATAAGTATCGAATTTTGCTTGACTTTGACCTTTTTCCAAATTTGTTCTCATTCATTGAGTTGGAATTTCTCAACACAATGAGTTCATTTCCTTTGTACTTAACAATTAGATATTACAAACTACAATTGGTGATTACGGAATTCTACATTTGTTTAGAAAATTCGGAGGGTTTGATTTGATAAAAAGCTAAGAGCGCTCAATCCGAGCGATAAACACTTGAGGTAAAAGAGTGATTCTTAATTTTCTTATTAACTAATCGTTTGTTTGCATTAGTTGTTGTGATAATGTCTGACATGAATAGTTCGGAGGAAAGATTGGATAGTACATTTATGATGAGGGCATTACAACAATCCATGGAACGGATGAATGCCATCAAGGTGAGTATGAATGAGAGAGTGGATAGACAAGAGGCTACTATCACTAACTTATAACAAGGGGCACCGCAAGGTGTACCAAATGTTAGAAGACCTGATAGGAGAGCTTTTATTAAGGCAGAATTTGAGGAAGATAATTTGGAGGAGGATTTTGATGAGGATGAAGGAAGGGTTTTCAAAGTCTCAAACCTATAATCTCCATCTTATAATAAGGTATATATGCCATTCGGCTACAATACCATTGGCATTAAAATTTAATATCTTATTGTTGTACTTTGTGAGCTTTTTTTTTTTTTTTTAAGCAACACTTGAGGAGTTGAATATATAAATTTTTCATAAAATTTAAATTATGGAAAAAATTTATTTATTTTTTTTTTTTGTCAAAAAAGGTCTCACCGAGATTTAGAAAATATGACTACTGCCATACATCATCACCACTATGGTTTATTGGTTATTGGAGGAGTTTCCAACCTGAGAGAGATTTATACACATCCAAGGCCAGTAAGAAGTGGTTGATTAAGGCTCAATATCGAAACACATGTTCCAAACTTCAAATCCTTATGTTTTGCTATCCAATAAAGTTCACAATCCTCACACAGTACATCCAAGTTTGTTTCTTGTTGTGGCTTTTTATTTGAATTTGAATATTCTCAAATTTTATTTCCATCCACTCTTTAGTTGGTGATAAATGTCTTGTATTTTCTCAAAGAATTTCATGATTTGATTCTAGGTCTCGAAGTTCAATTAATAAAAAATAATAAAAAAAATATTCATAAATAAATTTTTTTATAAATAAAATAATTTTGAATTATACAAATTTTAATTTTTCCATATAAATGCTAACAATGATATAAAAGGAAAACATAAATATCAAATGTTTTTTTTCCCTATATAACTAAAGATGCAAACATATCTTAAGTTTTTTTTTTTAATAACATTATACAACTCCTACATTCTGTAAATTAAACTTTTAACCTTATATTTACATATTTTATAAGAAATTTTGGTATTACTAAACCACAATTGTTGGAGCAAATATATCATAAGTGTGATATTTATATATCCACTCTTTAGTTGGTGATAAATGTCTTGTATTTTCTCAAAGAATTTCATGATTTGATTCTCAGTCTTGAAGTTCAATTAATAAAAAATAATAATAAAATATTCATAAATAAATTTTTTTTATAAATCAAAAATTTTGAATTATACATATTTTAATAATTTTTTTTTTCCATATAAATGCTAACAATGATATAAAAGGAAAACATAAATATCAAATGTTTTTTTCCCTATATAACTAAAGATGCAAACATATCCTAAGTTTTTTTTTAATAACATTATACAACTCATACATTCTGTAAATTAAACTTTTGATCTTATATTTACATATTTTATAAGAAATTTTGGTATTACTAAACTACAACTGTTGGAGCAAATATATCATAAGTGTGATATTTATATATTTATAAGACAATTTTAAATTTATAGGTAGAAATAATTTTCATCATTTCATCTTGCACCCTTCTATTTTCATTCCAATGTCTTTCCTACAAGAGGAAGGGCATTGTTTGCTAAAAAAGTTCTTAAACTAGAAAATTTAGCATTATCGTCTTTAAAGCTATTGAATGTCACACTTAAATCTTATTTATTACACTTGGATCTCCAAACTTCTTATTATTTATTACAATTAAATTCCAAAAATTAACAAGTTTGAAAATCTAAATGTGATAAGTATGTTACATTTTAGTCCCAAAATTCTTAGAACTTATATGTTAAAATATCTTAAATTGGGGGCCAAAGTGTTAGATTTTTTTTGTTTGAGGGCCTTTCTATCAGTGAAGGTATAGTTTGGGAACCAATGAAGCCGTCCACCCTCCTACTACTTATCACATTTAGATTCCCAAACTTCTTAGAACTTATATGTTAAAATATCTTAAATTGGGGGCAAAGTGTTAGATTTTTTTTGTTTGACAGCCTTTCTATCAGTGAAGGTAGGGGTGTCAATCGTGTCGTGTTGGTCGTGTTCGTGTCGTGTTTGTTCGTGTTCGTGTCGTGTTTGTTCGTGTTATTCGTGTCGTGTTTTCGTGTTAGTTGGCACAATACAAAATTTACTTGAATTTTTTTTGTGTTACTTATTTATAATAGTAAGAAATAACAAAACATTTAAGAACATAAAAAAATTATTGATCAATTCTTAATAAAAAAAATTCGTGTCGTGTCGTGTTCGGATCGTGCTATCGTGTCGTGTCAGAAATTGCCACCCCTAAGTGAAGGTATAGTTTGGGAACCAACGAAGCTCTTCACCCTTCCTACTATTAAGTGTATCTTCTTTGAAGTTAACTTGTGTGAATGTATATACTTAATTTGTTCATTTGCTAATTTTTCTTGCACTAGTTTTTATATGACTTAATTATTCACACGATTTCACGTTTAACCCCAACAAAAATAAGTTTTTTACGTTATAAAAAAATATATGTGCACCGCATTTTTTAACATGCAAAAAACATATATTTTTTAAAGTTGTAGAAAAATATGTGCAACCCATAAATGGAATAAAAAATAGAAGTCAATCTATAAAGGAAATCATGCTATCCAATTAAACATTTTATTATTATTATTACATGTTCTCTTCATAAAGACTAATAAAAGTAGTAAAAATATAACCATAAAACAATAACACTTAATGTATTTATTGGGTGTGTGGCTCTAAATGTATTCATCGGGTGTGTGGGTTTTAACTTAAAATGTTAATATATTAGGAGAAGTATATCATTCTAATTGTATACCCAATTTTTTTTTTCATATTTTTTTATAATAAGACTTCTTCACACATACATCAATCTCTCATTGAATAAAAACATGTATAGCCCTACTAAACTCATACTATTTCTCTTTACAAAGAATTAGTTATTTAGTTGTATCTTGCTTAACCAAGACATTCATACTACATCGTGTTCATCAACGTAGTAAGAAACGGCCAAAAAAACTCCTGCTAACTTAATAACAACTTTAGAGTCTATCATGAGTCTAAAACATCTCAAAATTTCTCCATTGCGATCAAACATGGACCCACTTTTTTAAACGTTGATACGGTAAAGGAAACTAATAATAATAATAATAATAAACAAGCAACTTAGTGATATGTTATTTAATCGGAGAGTTGTAAAATTGTATAGTTTAAGTTTAAAATTTTAGTAGATGCATAAATAATAGTATATTTATTTAAAGAAAATTAAATGTGATTATAAATAATGAGAAGTTGGAGTAGCTTAGTGGTTTCAAAAGGACATAAATGTAATATAGTGCGAAATTTTGCAACAAGTCGAAGGTTAGTGCTAAATTATCACCTAGATTGAAGGATGATGCAAACAATACAGTGCAATGCATTATATTTGCAATAACTTGAAGATTGAGCACCGATTCCAAGCTTTGGACATAAAGCATATTGGACTTAATTACACAATAGTCATAAATTTTATCACATTTTATATTTTAGTATTTTTTTTAATATTATGTTTATATTTTTTAAAATTTATTTGTTCTAATTAAATATAATTGACTAAATTTATTTCATTTGAAACTTAATTACTAAATAAATAAATAAATAAATTTATTACGTTAATTTTGATTGTAAAATTATTAGTCTAATTTTTGAATTTAAACTTAATGTGTTCAATTTTTTTAAAAAAAATTGTGAAGATAACATTACAAACAAAACATAAAAACTAAAGTGTATAATCTAATAAAATTTAAAAAAAATCAATACTATAAACTAAAGTGTATAATTTAATAAAATTTAAAAAATCAATTGTGTAATTATGGGAATGTTATAAAATTAAATAAAATAAGAAAAAAAAAGTATAGAGAAAGTAAATAGAAAAAATAATTCTCATTAATTATTGTATTTTTAATAAACTACTAAAGATTCTATTTATATGATTTGTAATATACAATATAAATTTTGAATCTAAGATATGATAGATACTAAATCTCTTATTAAATACAAATTTATGATACAATAAAGATAAATTCTTATTTAAAATAAATATAACCTTAAGAAAAATAATATTATATTTAATATTTAACATTCAAATTATAACACTCTCCTTAGATGTCAAATGTATTGGGAATATACCTTGTTAAAATCTTTGCTAAAAAAATTCAATAAGACAAAAACTAACAAAAGAAAAAAAGAGTACATTATTCTCATGCAATAAACTTAAGTTGCTTCATTAAAATTTTTCTAGGAAAACTTAGTGGGATAGGAAAAAGAGTACGTATATATGTGCTCTCCCTGATAATGACAATCGTTCAACATAAGTTATCCTTTTAATTGACATATTTTTATATCACTATAACAATCTCTTCAATGTTGAAGCAAATATAATAACTCATGGCAAGTGAACCACTTGATCATCACTTGACTTTATATGTAGTACAATTTATAGTTGCAAGCCAAATATATTTACTTAGATAACATGTTACATTTAAATACTAATATATAAAGTATATGTTATTTTATAAAATAACTTATTTTGTCAGTCATTAAAAATTTAATTAGAAACCTTGCACCTATAAAATATACTGCAATAATGATGATAATTCATATATTCAATTTATAACAAAACTTATTATTTTATTTTTGCGTAAGATTCAACATTCGTATATGCTATGATAACATTTATCAATGTCAATAAATACATTAAGCAATAATTATCTTATTAAATGGTGCCAATTTATTATAAAATAAAGAACAAAATGAAAAAAAAATTATATCATGTAACTAAATAATAACTAAATATATAATATGTATATGTTTTATCCATAAAAAAAATTCAATATAAGTTTATCTTTTTAAAGATAATTATTTGTTTGCTATATTTTAGGAGCACATAAAATAAATCAAAATACTTTGTATGCATAATAAAAAATGTAACATGTAAAAATATTAAATTTTAATGTTAATATGAATGCACTAGATATCTTTTAAAATTCATATAATAATTTACATTATTTTAATAGTATATACCTATAGTTATCATAACAACAAATGATATTTGAATGTAGTGCTTTTATAAGCAAGAAAATTATTAATTTATTCATATCAATAACTATATATAAACTAATATTATATGAGTACTAGTCACATTTTAAATTCATCTTATAAATACAGGAATAAAATTTTATATCTCACAACCTTTTCAATTTTTGAAATAAATTTATGTATGTTTAACACATTTTATATTTTTAAGCACTTGAATAACTATTTTTTATAAATATCTAATGAACATTTCATATGTTCATATTATATATGTTTCACTTTTTACATAAGTGAACGAATATGTGCTTAAAATAATATTTTGCATCAGGTTAATACTTTTCTTTATCGATATTTAATAAATTTTAACATTATTAAGTATTCTTATCATCTCTTGCTTATTAAAGAGATATATAAAAATAATATATTGTATACATTAATATTTTCTTTCCCTCGTAGTTGAAATAATATTATTTTATTTATTAGATAACTGAGATTCTACGGGAGTCAAAAATAAAAAAATTTGATATCATTTCTTGGAGTGTTAACTCCATTTATTTCATCAATAATTATATTATTTTTGCACCAATATAATTAGCAAGCTTTAGACAAATTATGAATTTTGCTACAATTTTATTTCATTATTTTATAGGAACTTTAATAATTGCTTGAACATTTTGCAGCTAAAATTTTCATTATCTAAATACATCAATAATGTATAGTACATATATAGTACTAATGTTATAAACTTCATGTTCCATAAAATGGATATATTTTAAGCAATTTTACCTCATTATATTTTTTCTCTCCCCTAATAGCGAAAATTATTTTTATTAACAAAATTATTTTATAAGCATGCTTACCCTTTAAAGGGTCTAATATATTTAATATAAATAAAACTCAAAACACATGTCTTTAAATTTATTAGTAGGGTCATCTCAATGTGTTGAGTCTGTGTAATAAAAATAAAGCAATTTAATACAACTTTATTTTGTCACTAATTTAAGTTGCAATTCAAAAATTTTAATAATAAATTTGTGGGTCAAACTAATTTCAAAAAAATATAATGTTCCTATAATAAAGCTAATAATATTATTTTTATAATAGATGATTTTTCAGAAGCATGAGATTCACTATCAATTTTTGTCAAATATAGTAAGTTCATTTTATCTTAGGAACATAAAACAAATATAGTTACTGAATAAAAAAATGTTTGGACTATGGTCCATAATTATTTAACTCTTTTATATAATGAATCAATTTTAATTATTTTGGAATGGTAATTATTCAAGCTTTTATCTATCAAAATTTATTTTTATACTTGCGATATAAATCAAAATAAGCTTTTTAAATATTAACTTCTAATCATGTATTTATGACATTATATTTTAGATCAAGTGATCAGCATATACACTATCTGTGTAATTTTAATCATTAGATTGGTTTTTCAAAAAAAAATTTCAAGTTAAGCTTATATTTGAAAGTTTAGATATTATATTTTGAATTTAGTCTCGAATATTACTATCGTTAAATATATTTAAAATATTAAATTTTTTCTCAATTTTGAGAAATTTAAGCATAATTATATATAATATAATTCATCAAATTTTAGTTCTTTAAAGCCTTTTATCAAGTTATACATAAAATTGTACTAACTCATATATCATTCAACAATAATAAATATTATTGCATTATCTTTAAGACACATAAGTGCTCACCATTTTAATTGATAAATAATAATTATAAACACATTTTATATTTCTTCATTTATAACTTTATGATATTCATTATCCATCAAGATCTAAAGGGGGACATACACTAGATAATGTTGATAAGGCATTTGATCTTAATTAACATTCTCTTGTTCTGCTTCTGTGAAAGCTCATGGTCCATTATAAGATTGGAGTTCAAATACGAATAACAACAATTCCAAAATAAGTTTTATTTGCCTATATGGGTTTTCAATTTTTATAATACGATAAACTCGTAACTATCACATTGTCAATATTAACATAATAACTTAAATTATGAACATGATCATCATATAACATTCACTTCTAGTAATTATATAATCAAAATATCTTTATTTTCTTAATAATTTATGCAAGTACATAATATTTAAATATATATGTGTATTTCTTTATAATATTTTATGAGCAAATTTTACTTGCAAAGATAGTATACGAAAGATTTATAATTGTCACTAATTTTAATCTCATTGTTGCAGTGTAAACACACACAAGTTCTTTATATATATATTTTTTTGGCTTTTAATGAAATGTTAATGATATTGAGTACTTAAAATTTTTGAATGATTATGATTGAATTTAAGAAATATAGTACTCATATTTAAATTATAGATAATGACTATTATATATCAAATTAATCACTTACATTCTTTTAAAATATGTTTTTCTTTCTTGATTATATTTATTTCAATGTCAACATCAAATGACATTTATTTTAAGGATTATATCACTAAAATGTCATTATATCCATAGTCATATGTAGGACATATATTATTTATATAAATGCTATTATTTTTTACTTTAATAGCATATTTTACTCATAAAATAACATATATAATATTTGAAAAAATAACAAAATTAACACCCCTAAAACTTGTAATAACAAAACTAGCTAGCATCCCTTGTATTTAAACTTATATTTTTACAATTAAAAAAATAATTAATATGTCATTTTTCTTTGAACACCCATTCAATTAGAATTGAACGATGACAATTTAGACCCGTTCAATATTGAATGTTCAAATTGAACGTTCAATATTATTGGGTGTTAGTTTTGTTACATAAATTTTAGGAGTGTTATTTTTGGTAATTTTTCATATTTTTATGATATTAATTTTGCTCTCAATATTATTATTTAATAGCATACACAAAACACTAAATGTTATTTAATAGTATACACAAGACACTGAATATAATTTATCATATATATTAGATAGATGTAATTCTAAAATATTGCATTTTAGACTTTTAAGAGAATAATTCAATCGCTAATTTTCTTATATATATATATATAAATTTTGGAAAATATTTTATCATGACAATAGTTGCGATGTAGTAATACAATTAATATTTATAAAGAGAACTCTCAAGAAAGAATGATAGGGCAAGATCTCCTTAAAAATCATCATCCTAGATAGAATTTTTTTATATCTTATTGATCATGCAATCATACACTTCATAATATGGGATACGTATATTATTAATTATTATTAGTAAAATTTTAAGTTATATTAATATTAATAGTATATGATTAAACATATCATTTATGTGTGATTCAAATAAGATTACGATAATATATTCAAATATGGAGCATAAAATACATTATAATCATTATATATATAAACAACTTTATGATAACATATTCAAATATTAAACATGAATATTACCATCATGATGTATATAAACATTTTTTTTAATTAATATAGTTACCATATATGTGTGCTATGCACATTAATATTTTTTTGATTGATAAACATATAAATCATTAATTATAATAAGATGTAAGTACAAATGAGTTATTAATTTTAACTAAAGTCAAATACTGACAGATGTTTATAAAACATTATTATTTTTCAGTTTACTACAAAAATATTTAAAATTCGTAAATATCTATATTGATAAATAAATAAATAAATAAATATATATATATATATATATATATATATATATATATATATATATATATATATATATATATATATATATATATATATATATATATATATTTAAATATAATATTATCAAATGATTATAATATAGCAGGAGGATGATAGACAAATAAAAATTAGAATTGCTAATATCTTATAATAAATTAGCTTCAAATTTTAATGTTGACCACCACATTGAGCTTAACTAAAAAAAATTTCTATTATCAGGTAATATTTATCTTCATATTAATATTAAATTTTAATCTTAAATATGGTTAGATAATTCAAACAACTTGATAAACAATATTTTTATAATAATAAAAATTAAATAAAATATATATCAGTTATAACAAATTATTCATAGAAAGAATATATGTAAATAACAAAATTTGTAAATCAAATAACTTAACAAATTGAAGACAATACTACAATATATATATATATATATATATATAAGAGTTTGTCGGCTTTCCAACTCGATGTAATATTTGAAACTATCGAAGACATATAGATATTGATATATAAACCAAACAACTTAAAAAATTTAAAAATCAATTACAATATGAATATATATAAATATTGATATATAAACTAAATAATTTAATAAATTTAAAAGGCATATAAATCATAAATATTATTGATTATGATACTCAATTAAAATGATCATGAAATAAAAAAAATCTTAGATAGATTTTGAATGAAAATAAAATTTGAGTTTAATCATAAATAATAAAAAAGATTCAAGAACTTGTGAATTTTGAGATATGTCAATATATTACAAAAAGTTTTAGGCTTGGTACCTTTTTAGTACCCAAGTTTTATCAAAAGTACTCTAAATTAATCATGTTTTCAAGTAGTTCCAGTTTAATACCCATGTTTTCTAAATGCTTTCAATTTAATCCTTTTTAGGATTTATGGTAGATTTTTTACTATTGAGTGAATTGGACAGAAATATATTCGTTATTTCATCCCCTTCTTATTTTAAATCAATTAATATTTTGTATTTTTAGTACATTACTACAATTAAACTTTGCTGTAAAATTGTGCAGTAACTATAAAAAAAAATTATAATACTGTGCGGCAACAAAAAAAATTTAATAGAAAAACTATAGTATCAAATGTACAGTAAAAAACCCCAAATTTTTTTTTTCACAAACTCACTACAAAATTGTACAGAAAATAAAAAAGAAATTTAACATCAAAATTGCAATATTAAATGTGCAGTAAAAAATCCAAAAAAAATTGACAAACTCAATACGAAACTGTGCAAAAAAAAAATTTTGATAGCAAAACTGCAGTAAAAAACAAAAAAAAAATCACAAAATTGCAAAAATAATGTGCAGCAAAGAATACAAAAAAAAAAAAAAAAAAATTCATAAACTCACTTAGTAAATAAAAAAAATAATATCAAAACTGTAGCTCTGAAGAAATCTGAGTTTACTAGTATTTCTTGAATATGAGAACTCTTTTTATCCAGCAAAAATGATAAAAATAAAAGTCAGATCTTTAATTGATGTGGGAAGGGATAAAATGACAAACATAACCCTACCCAGACGTTAAAACCTAACATTTACTGTTCAAATTACAAAAACAGAATAATTTTAAAAATATAGGTACTAAATTAAAACCATTTAGAAAAAATGGATATTAAACTAGAATCACTTAAAAAATAGTCAATTTGAGGTACTTTTGAAAAAACTTGGATACTAAAAATGTACCAAGCTCAAAAGTTTTGTGGTATATTATGGTCAAGATCATTTCACATGTATAAAACTACAAATTTTGAACAAATAATCGTGCTGATAATATGATATAAAATTAAACAAAATGAGAGAAAAAAATATAGAGAAAACATCTCATTGGTTGTATTTTTAATATATTGTTAATTGTTAAAGGTCTTATTTATAAAATTTGTAAAATATTATATAAATTTTGAATTTAAAATATAATAGGTATTAAATTTTTAATTAAATATAAATTATAATATAAATAAAGATAAGTTTTTATTTAAAATAAATCTCAATTATAATTATGAAAACTGATGTGTGACTGAAGTGGCAATACGGCCCGTTAGTGCCAAACATTAGAAGTGAATAGCATCCTAAGTGAGATGATAAATAATAATTAATTAATATAATGAAATTTATTTTTTATAAATTAATTTTTGTTTGTCACTTTATTTAAGATGTTATTATAAATTGCAGTAAAAAGAAGTCATCAAAAAAAAAAAAAAAGAAGTCATCAATGATGAGTCACTCTACAATAAGAAAAGTAAACCTTCATGACCTCCAGCTGTTAGGCAACGTCATGTAAATTTCATGCAGATATTGTGCAACTTCTGGAACTAGTACGACGACGTCCTAAGAATCCGTCAAATGTTCTTTGTGACCATGCTCATATCCCTAATACAGTTTTTATATCACTCAAAATATGTAAACCACAAAAAAAAAAAATATATATATACATTAGAAAAAAGTTAAAAATAAAATTTAATCCATAAAAAAATGTTAAATTATGCAATTAAATTTTTTTTTTTCTTTTTGGCCAATAAGCCACATTATATGTTTGCATTGCAATAGATAGAAAAAGATGGAACAAAGTAAATCCCTTTTTTTCTAATAAAAACCCAAGTCCCCATGAAACTTAACATCATTTATAAAGAAAAATGAGTATTTTAAATTTAAGATGTAAGATAGACAATATGGTGGGTAGGATCCACTAAATTATATGAATTTATACAAACCTTAGTATGTAATGTTTTATTATTTTAAATAGTTAAAATATTTATATATTTGTATATAATTTTGTTTATTTACTTAAATGAACTGAATGAGTCATAACTCATTACCTTAATTGCCTATGCAAACATGCGAGACTGTGACTCACTATGGCCTATCAGTTATACAACTTTGTTTGCTTTTTGTTTTTAAAATTTCATCTCTTTCTTTTTAATTGTTGGCTTCATCACTTTGCTTTTTCAGCTATATAAATTGAGCCCTACCTTCTTCTACTAGCTTCCTCTTCACTTCATCTATCATTTTCTCCTTTGTTTTTATTTTCTCTCCCTGTTTCTAAACTTTAATTTATTTTATAACCTTATTTGAGGAGCCTTAGTTGCATCCCAACACTTTCATTTTTTCCAAAATTCTCTTATTTTTCTATTTTTTTGATTTGTTTTAGATACCATTTTCTTAGTATTATTCTCTTCTATTAGTTCACGTTTGGGATATTAGGTTGTTCCTTGAGCTCTCTGTTACACTCCTAGCTAAGTCTTTTAGCAATTCTTCACTCTCCAAGTTGCTAACTTTTTGATAAATTAAAAAAAAAAAAAAAAAACCTTTTTCTTTTCTGTTTGAAGATTTTCTGGCACTATATCAAAGCCTCCTCAGTCATGAATTGTCATTGCTGAAGCTCAGATGAAATATTGGGTTGTCTATATTTTTCTGGCATTGACTCTTTGGATTGTGGAGCTGAGAACCTGGCAATTAAGGTGCGTTTCTTTAGTTCCTATTTTCTGAAGTGATCTTGGCTTTTTTTTTTTTTTTTTTTTTTTTTTTGCCGTTTTCTGTATAAAACCTTTTTGATATTGAGCTTGTTTTTCTAATGAAAATTGGTGCTTGTAATTTACAAAGATCAAGATAAACTAACTTTAAGGCCGTCTTTTGGGGCCTCAGAGAATTTTTGACTTTTGGGTTCTTTATTTGGTAGGACTCATTAGTTATTACTATGTTTCAAGGTACTCTAAGGCTTGATTAGTGAAAAATTACTCTAAGGTTTCTTGAGGGAAAAAAAACCTTAAAGGCTACATAAATTCGTTCTTTTGGGACTTGTTAAATATTTTTTTCCTGGCTTTTCTAATAACAATTTTGTTGCCCCAATGCTGAACACTGAACATTCTTGTGGGTAACTAACTGAGTTCTTTGTAACAGGTTTACTTTACTATTGAGCTTAGGTGGTTTAAATTCATTTTTATTTATATCAGTTTTTCAGTAACTACTCCATTATATTAAAAAAATGAAAGTTATTTTTATATATTTGTGAATTTTTAGATGCCATTTTATCATTATGATCTTGTAGTAAGATTGGGATTATGTTGCTCCTTATGTTCATTGTTAGATTCCTAGTGCAGTCTTTTTGCTTCTTCACTAGCCAAGTTGCTAATGTTTTTTTTCTCTTCTTTTGTTATCAATTTTTAATTATTTTACCACCTTGCCTCCAGGTTTCCCATTTATGTGAAGATTTTCTGATATCTCCAATTTTCAATCAGGGGTAGGAAGTTATTGCTGCTGTTCTTATTTCTCAAATTTGCTTGGTATGTTTGAGCTCTCCCACTATATGCTGCTTTGATTTTTGGCTGATGTTTGTTTGTTTGTGTTTATATTAAAAATGATGTTAATAAGTGGTTGAAGGAGAAAGTGCTTTCAAGAAAAGAAACATAAATGGCTGATGTCATTTTGCTTCAAGATTGGTTTTAGTGATTTCTTAAAGTACATTATTTGTGTTTCTGTTAGAAAACCCAAAGCCCTTAAAACACCTATGACAAAAGACAAAATTCAGGTTTGATTTAAAAATGTTTTATATGAGCTGAAAGCACTTTTAATTGTGTTTGGCAATTTCCATAAAAAGTGGTTTCAAAATTTTGAGAAATATTAATTTTTGCTTTCAAGAAAAGTACATAATTTTTGCTTTTGAAAGAAGTAGTTTAAGATGGATGTTTATATCCTAAGTTTATTACTAAAAAAGTGCCATTCTAACCTATTTCTAGTAATTTTATGTCAAACACCTTAATGCTTCTCTTTAAATCACTTGAAGTATTTTATGTCAAACCACTTCTTTTAAAACCATTTTTAAAATAAGCACATCCAAACGTGCCTTAAATCTTGCCCCAATCCTTTTTTTCTTCTTCTTCTTTTACTCGAGTCCTAGCCCCTTATATATTATAATAACTACATTTTGTACTCTATTTTATTAATCTTTGGTAGCTGTTTCAAAGAAAAAATATGAGGTGGTTTACAAAAGCTATTGGAATACTATATTTATCTTCAATGGTGTGTACTGTAAGTGGCATTGGTGCAAACTGGGGTACACAGGCAAGCCACCCCTTACCTTCAGATACTGTAGTCAGATTGCTGAAGGACAATGGATTTCAAAAGGTTAAGCTATTTGACGCAGACTATGACACACTGAGAGCTCTTGGTAAATCTGGGATTGAAGTCATGGTTGGTATTCCAAATGATATGCTTGCAACTTTGGCTAGCAATATGAAGGCTGCTGAAAAATGGGTTAAACAAAATGTCTCTACCCACATCTCCTCCAATAATGTAAACATTAGGTAATTAAGTTCCTCAACTTTCCTTATTCCTGCTCTTTATTGGATACTTGTTCTAAGAAGTTTTCCTTAATGAATTTTTCTTTTGTTTGTTTAGATGATTTGAGGTCTCAAAATCACGGGTTTTTACTATGTATAGGTTGCATATGAGTTATGTACAAAATGTACAAAGGTGATACATGCAATCATGACAAATTTTCAACCCATATTTATGCGCAATTTAGGGCCTGATTTGTGTGTAGATTCAAAATTTTACATCATTCTACATTTCTATTGTATTTGAATATTTTATCTATGTCAATTAAGGTCTCAATTTAGTGTTGGAATACACCATAGCTCATTTCTTGATAATTGACTATACATGATATAGATTTTTGAAGCATAATCGTCTCTTCTTGGTTTGATGGACCTTTATTATTTTGATGATACGAATTGAGAATATTGGGTGATCTTAATAATTTTTCTGTGATCCCCCTTTATGATTTGAAAGGTATGTTGCAGTTGGAAACGAACCTTTTCTAGAAACATACAACGGCAGCTTTCTAAAGACGACCTTCCCTGCGCTACAGAACATACAATCTGCGCTGATAAAAGCTGGTATAAGCAACCAAGTTAAGGTCACTATCCCCCTAAATGCTGATGTCTATGAAAGCTCTAGTAGTCTTCCGTCCGGTGGTGACTTTCGAGCAGACATTCATGATCTAATGCTTACCATTGTCAAGTTCCTCAATGACAATGGTGGCCCATTGACTATTAACATTTATCCCTTCATAAGCCTTTACTCTGATCCCAACTTTCCTGTTGAGTATGCCTTCTTTGATGGAAATTCCTCGCCACTTGTTGATGGTAAGGCAACATATTACAACATGTTTGATGCAAACTACGACACCCTAGTATCGACCTTGGCAAAGAATGGTTTTGCAAACATGCCAGTTATAGTAGGGGAAATCGGGTGGCCAACTGATGGGGATGTGAATGCAAATATAAAGTTAGCTCAGAGATTCAACCAAGGTTTCATGACGCACATGTCAGGTGGGAAAGGGACTCCATTAAGACCTGGACCTATTGATGTTTACTTATTTAGTTTGATTGACGAGGATGATAAAAGTATTGATCCCGGGAATTTTGAACGTCATTGGGGGATATTTACTTATGATGGGAAACCGAAATACACTCTTAACATAGGTACAACAAATTCAGGATCTTTGGTTCCAGCTAAAGATGTGCACTATCTAGAGAAGAAATGGTGTGTAATGAAGCCATCGGCTAGACTTGACGATCCACAAGTGGCGCCGAGCATGAGCTATGCTTGTGGACTTGCTGATTGCACATGTCTTGGTTACGGGACATCTTGTTCAAATTTGGATGCTCGAGGGAACATATCATACGCATTTAATAGTTATTTTCAGAAAAATAATCAGCTTGACACCGCTTGTAAGTTTCCAAATCTTTCAATGATCACAAAGGAGGATCCATCAGTTGGGCCTTGCAGATTTGGGATAATGATCCAACCTTACTATGCTGGTGCAGGAAGGAAATTTGGGTGTCTCCAAAAGCCAACGAGAATGGTTGCTGTTATTTTTCTATTGTTACTGACTGTTCTATGAGTTTCTTTTGAGTCTTGTAGTTACGTCAAGTTACCCATTTTTTGGAGAAATGTTATTCAACGTGTATTATATTCTACTGGAAACTAGGTGCTATTGAATTTAGGATTCTCAATTTTATCCGATGGGACAGATCCCAACGGATATCAGATGCGGTAGTAGAGGGACTAATTTGGGGAAGGCCACCGGGGAGGGAGACTCGTTTAATTTGGCGGATATGGGATAGGGATAGGGATAGTATTGTTAATCTATGTCCCATTTTTCGAAATATATATTCATTAAATTAAATTTTATTTTAATTATATATATATTTATTTAAAAAAAAATATATTATTTGTAATATTTAATATTCGAATTGAACAACTATAACTTAAATTCAAATTTATAAATTACTAGGTTATTATTTATTTTGTGTTATTTTTATGAGTTTTCATTTAAATATTTATAAAACATATTAAAATAAAATAAAAACATAAACAAAAGATAAAAACTCAAAAATCAAAAAAAAAATTTGTCTATGTAAAGATTAAAGACAATTGAAGCTTTTTTTTTTTTTTAATGCCTCACATAATAATGAAAAAAAAAGAAAATCAAAATTTTAAAGTTAAGGTATTAAGAAGCAAACTGTGTTTTATTCGAATCATTTTTTTCCCCTTTTTTTTTTTTTTGAAGGTCTTTGTTCCCTGACGGATCCTTGTTTTTTGTGGTATAATTTTTAAATAGTTCTCACGATGACTTAAAATAGAGATGTTAGTAGACAGGGGCAAAGGAGTTCCGGCTCGACTTTGTCCTATCCCGTTGACAACCTTCCTAGCTATAATGAAAAATGTGCTCCAAATGTTGAAATTTACTGTTAAGATCAATGCTCAAATATTATGAGGACTGTGTATAAGATTGAAACAAAAATTGCTTTACTTTCTAGCTATCATTATAGAAAGTCACCATTGGATTTGAGTTTAAGCGTTGCCTTTAATAGAATTATTTGGTAGCTTAATTAATCGTGTCTACTCTCTTAAACACAAAGTAGAGACTAGAGAGTGTGGGTATTAATTGATTGAAATATTAAAATAAAATGCTGCATATAGGTTTAAAATATTGGTATTTATGAAAGAGTGATGTTATATCCACAGACTAGAAGTTTAATGTCATAGCAAGTTTAAAATTTATTGTACTCTTTGACATTTTTGTCCTTCATCATTATGAATATTTGTTGTTTTTCCAACATTGTGTTCGTCCAAAGTCTTTTTTTCCTTCATACTCTGTGTCATTCTAGCCTTTAGATTATTTGCTAAACATGGTGCATGACGAGTTTTGAAAATACTAATATTGATTGTTTGGATTATAAAAAAAAAAAAAAAAAAATTTGATTGTTTGGATGAGCTTTTGAATGGTTATGCAGAATGTTTTTAAGTGTCTTTCATCCAGGCTATTTCATGAAAATTCAAGTTGTGGTAATTTCCCACTTGTTTTTTTCCAGTAAAAACACACGTATATCCTATAATTAATTGTATGAACCAAACACGAAAGGCATGACACAACATAACCCGATTAACTTATTAAGGTTGAACACAAACCACAAGAAAACACAAACAAAACACGAAATATGGTTTATTAAAATGGGTCAACCCGACCCAATTTACATTTGAGCTTACACGAATGGCATGAAATATGGCTTGAAACTATATAGTTTATTGCACTAATAATTAAGTTCTAGTCTGACCCAACTAATGGTCAGCACATGTATACATGAAGCAACCCTAATGACTCATGTCAACCATGAAAAACTATCTTTTATTAGTACAATCCAATAAAATTACATCAAAATTAAGAGTCCAAAATTCATATTTAGATGGAGAAGAAAAACAAAATGAATCAGAATTAGTAAAATTTTAGAGCACCTTTCTTGTTTCTGCTAAACACATTTAAAAGAACAAGATCCAAAAATTAAGCTAGACTGATTTCTGATTGATTTTCTTTCCTTTAACACTCCCCCTTAAGTTGGAGTGTGAATGTCAATGATACCCAACTTGCTGAGATGTGCGTTAAATGCTGGTGCTGCAATGGTTTCGTGAACAAATCTTCTATCTATCTTCCAGTCTGCACAAATGTTGTTTTGATTTCTCCTCTTTGGATTCTCTCAAGGACTATATGGTAATCTAGTTCAATGTTCTTAGTTCGCTTGTGGTAGATCGAATTTGCAGTAATGTGTAAGGCTGCTTGATTATCGCAAAATAGTCTTGCTAGTTCAGGATGTGGCGCCTGCAAATCTCTCAATAAAAATCTCAACCAAGTAAGCTCACAAGTGGCTGCAGCCATAGAGCGATATTCTGCTTTTGTTGATGACCTTGATATTGTCGTCTGTTTCTTACTCTTCCATGACACAAGTGACTTGCCAAGGAAAGTACAATACCTTGTCACAGACTGACGTGTAATTGGACATTTTGCCCAGTCCACATCACAATATCTAATTAAGTGAAGTGGACTGTTTGAGGGAAATAACAAGCCTTGCCCCGGGGCTACCTTCAAGTATTGAAGAAGTCAATGTGCAGCCTTGAGATGATGTAGTTTGGGTTCCTGCATGAATTGACTGAGTGTATTCATAGAGTATATGATTTCCAGCCTGCTGATTGTGAGATTAATTTCCCAACTAACTGTCGGTATCGAGTGGGTCCTTGAGAGCTTCACTCCTTGTTTCTGTGAGTACTAAATTGAGCTCCATGGGAACCTTTGTTGGTTTTGCTCCAAGTAACCCGGCTTCTTCTAATATGTTCAATATATATTTTTGTTGACAAACTGTAATTCCAGCTTTGAAGCGTGTAATTTCAATACCAAGGAAGTATTTGAGTGGTTCAAGATCTTTAATCTTAAAACAACTATTAAGGAATTTCTTGAGATTACTAATAGCCTTATCATCATTTCTTGTTATAACCATATCATCAAAATAAAGTAGCACAACAGTACTGAATTCCCACGAACCTGTGTAAATTGAGAGTAATTGGCCCGGGACTGTTGAAACCCAATTTCTTGAATGGCACTAGAGAAACGTTGGAACCAACTTCGAGATGCCTACTTAAGGCCATAAAGGGACTTGTGGAGTTGATAAACTACATTCTCTCCCTGTTGACAATAACCGGGAGGAGGAAGCATATCGACTTCTTCAAGGAGTGTATCGTGAAGAAAGGAATTTTGCACATCCATCTGGTGTAGTGGCCAGTCCCGGACTGCAGCAACTGCTAGTAAGCAATGGACAATGATTAACTTGGCAACAGGAGCGAAGGTATCTTTGTAATTGATGCTTTCGCGTTGACTGAAACCTTTGGCAACAAGCCGAACTTCGTAACGCTCGATGGTACCGTCAGCATGATATTTGATCTTGAAGACCCATTTGCAGCCGATGGGACGTTGGCCAAGTGGTAGGGGACCATGGACCATGTGTGATTATCCTCAAGGGCCTTTTATCTCTAAGTGCATCGCCGCAACCTATTGAAGGTCATGGCGTGCCTGGTTCAACCAAGTGAGATATAGTATGTACGAAAGAATGATATGTATCAGATAGTCTAGAGTAGGAAACATACCGTTGTAGTGGATAATGAGTATAGGATGTGGAGGAAGAAGAGGCGCTAGGGCTAGGAGAGCAGCAT
Source organism: Elaeagnus macrophylla (assembly GCA_029378325.1). NCBI lineage: Eukaryota > Viridiplantae > Streptophyta > Magnoliopsida > Rosales > Elaeagnaceae > Elaeagnus > Elaeagnus macrophylla. Next base: position 29,980,062 of record CM055643.1, on the reverse strand, counting down.
GGTTGGTTTTGTAGTCTTGGAGGTAGGGTGGAGGGTGATGGGGACGAGAGGATCGACGAGCGTTAGGGATGGTAGTTGCGCTGGTGGGGGGTCGTCCGTGGGTGGTGAGGGTAGTGGGGTTGTAGAGAACAGAGGGGCTATGGGAGGTGAGTGGGAATGGGTCGACTGGGGAGGTGAATGAGGTGGCGATGAGGATTGAAGCGCTAGCAAGTAATCATGTATGGCTGGCGTTGGTGATTGAGATGTCGTATGTGAGTGGGGAACTGGGTCGGAGATGTCAGTCGAGGGTTGAGAAGTAGAAGTAGGTGGGTTGGGCTGTGGATGGGATTGTGGGTTGGGCTGGTCATGTAAAGTGGGCTGTGGGTTGGGCTGGTAAGGAATAGGTAGGATAGGATAGTCATCCTATTGTTTTGTTGGGAGAGTGGCAAGAGGGAATAGGTGTTCCTAAAAAGTAACATCTCGGGATGAAAATATTTTGTTTACTTTCAAGATCATAGACACGATAACCTTTTTGCCCAAGGGGATACCCAACAAAAATACAACGATGTGCATGCGCATCAAATTTGTGAGCAGGAGTTAGATTGGAAGCATAACATAAGCAACCGAAAACCCGAATATGAGAGTAAAGTGGTGGTGTTTGGTATAAAAGTTCATATAGAGTTTTGTGGGAAAGTAAAGGCGTAGGAAGACGATTTATGAGGTAGCAAGTGGTTTGAACACTCTTTCCCCAAAATTTTAAGAGTAAGTTGGCATGAAATCGTAGAGCACCAGCCACATTTAAAAGATGACGATGTTTACGCTCTACGACTCTGTTTTGTTAGGGAGTATGAGCGCATGTGTTGAAAAATGGTGCCATGCTCTTGAAGAAAAGGATGCACTGATTTGAATTCACCCCCATTATCAGCACGTAAAATTTTAATATCTTGATGAAATTGGATTTTAACCCAAGAAAAGATAGATTTCAACAAAGATTGGGTGTTTGATTTAAGACTCATAAGATGAGCCCAAGTAAAACGAGTAAAGTCATCGATAATAGTTAGAAAATAATGGGCCCCAAAATGTGTAGAAATTTTGTGTGGCCCCCAAATATCACAATAAATTAAATCAAATAGTGCAACGATTTTTATTAAACTTGATTTAAAAGATAAACGAGTTTGTTTTGCTAAGGGACAAATCTCGTAAACATGCTTGGAATTAAATATAATTTATGGAACAGTGTGGGATAAAGTGTGGAGAGGTGCAGCGGATGGTTGTCCAAGACGTTGGTGCCAAATATCGAAAGTGCGGGTGATATGGTTGACAAGGTGTGGATTTTGGACTGGTGTGAGATAATAGAGACCATTAAAATGCTTGCCCAGGCCAATTGTCCTCCTCGTACCCACGTCCTACACAACACAAAAATTTGGGTAAAATATCACTATACACCTTAAAGCTCGAGTCAACTTACTCACAGATATTAAATTCACACGAAATTTAGGGACGTGGATAACTCCATCAAGAGATAAGTCTAATGATAACTGAATAGATCTAACATTTTCAATGATAGCTTGTTCCCTATTAAGTAAACCAACAAAATCATGAAAGGTTTTAATTTTATTGTGGGTAGGTGAGAGGTGTGATACGTGATATGTCGCTCCACTATCCGCTATCCAATATCCAATATAATGTTGAATGTGCATTATATTCTATATTATTGCAACTGGGCATAAAATTACCTGTCACGTTTGTGAGTGGTTGATCATTACCATTTTTACTGTGAAGTAAGGCCAAGATCTGTTTATATTCCTCAATTGTGAAGGTTGGACATTCATTGGTAGGTTCTTTTTTTAATTCAACATTGTGGGCAGAGAGCTTCTTATTTTTGGGCTTTACATTTTTTTCATGTCATTTATGGCCCATTGGAAATCCAATTAAGAAATAGCATCTATCAACAATATGACTGTTAGACCTCCAATATGCATCACGTACACGCCCAAGAAATAAGAGCAGTTGGTGCTTTTCAGATATGTGGTTATTTCTATTCTCTGTTTGTTATCTTTATTTTCAGCACTTGTTATTTTATATGTTTGTCGTTAGTGCAGTTGGTTATTCTTAGTTGTGATAGAAAGGCTGTTATGTTAGTAGAATGATTGTTCACGTCGGATTCTGATGCGAACCGAACAGCGCGATTTCTATGACCCATAAACAACGAAGATTTAAAAACCACAAAAAATACGGTCTAAGACCCGACACTATATTAGCATGCAAATTTCTATGAAAAATTTAGATTTTTGGTTGCAAGACTCACCTTAACGAATAGATATTACACACCACGAATCAAAATGAGGGAAACACCACAAAGGGTTGCAAATTCCTTTGATAAGTTTGGATGAAAGCACTTGGAGCATTCAAGCTCTCAATTTTGAATTTCTATTCAAAACGTCAAATATGATCAAAGATTACTTCTCAGCTCTTACATTGTTCTATTTATAGTTACAAATGAAACATAAAATGGAAAAGAGATCCTAGCCATTGAATTGTGATCAATGGCCCAAAATTACAACATTTTTAAACTATGCCATAATAGAGGAAAAACCATGCTGCTGTAGGAGCTACTTGGTTTGCCTATAACATTCGTGAGCCGCAGCGGATGAAAATCCATGCCGCAGCAAGGAGCCAAGGAATTCAAACAGAGGGGATTGTGCCGTGATAGAGCAATATACATGCCACGGTGCGCACGTTTGGTGTCAGCGCGCAGGTCTGGCATGTCAGGTGCGCTTGTTCGTGTCAGCGCACAGGCAGGGTGTGTCACCACGCGCACGTCTGGTTGGTCTCCATGTGCATGTTGCGGCGCGCATGTTTTGGCAGCTACCCTTCGACCCAAATAGCAAATCCCCTGCAGCAGCGCCCACTTTTGACCCCATTCATGGCACAATCCTTGGCTTGTATTGTGCCTTCTTTGTGGCACGATTTGGTTTGTACCAGATTCTGTTAAAAAATCCACGAGGTATTGGGAGGTATAAGTAGTGTAAGGGTAACACGAGTGAGGTATGTGAATTGTGAAGTTTTATTTTCCTTGGGAGAGAGTCAAGCCTCTCAAATAGCTTGAAATTTGAGTTATAATTCCAATTTTGGTAATCGAAGTTTAATCTAGAATTTTGAGAACTCAAAATTTGTTTTAATTACATTACATTTTCTTAGTTCATAACAAATTTTGGTATCAGAGCAGTGAGATTTTGGGGAAGAAATGGCGAAGAATAACAACTAGACACTAGAAGCGATGGAGGAAGTGATTGGAATGATGCAGGGAGATCAAGATAGGCTTGGAAGAGAAGTTGGGGGATTGAGGGAGGATATTCATACCTTAACCCAGCAAATGGCTCAGCGCTTTGAGCAGATGATTAAGATGCACGAGGACGGCCACCAACAATCGTAGCTGACTACTAAGAAAGTGAAGGAATTACAAGAGGGAACATTGACACCTAACACCCACCATAGATCGTCGCAAGGGAACAGTGAAGTGAATGGAAGTATTAACCCGAGGCATGGTTTCAGGTTCCGTAAGCTGGACATGCCTCTCTTCGATGGTCATAATCCAGATGGTTGGATAACGGGGGCCGAAAGATATTTCGCTTTTCATCGAATGAGCAACGAAGATAAACTGGAAGCAGCCATAGTTAGTTTCGAAGGTGATGTATTGTTGTGGTTTCAATGGAAAAATAAGGAAAAGAGTTTCACTACATTGGAAGAGATGAAGCTGATGATTTTAAGGCAGTTCTGCACTACCCAAAATGGGACGTTGTATGAGTAGTGGTTGGCGCTGGTACAGGAGGGGACGGTGAGGGATTACCCGAGAAGGTTCATCGAATATTCAGCGCCATTGGAGAACATTTCAAAAGAAATAGCTCTAGGCAACTTCATAAATGGGCTGAAATCTGAAATCAAGGCTGAGTCAAGGATATTGGGCCCCAACAGTTTGGGTGGAGCAATGGATCTAGCTCAATTGATAGAGGAAAAACTTAGTCTGACCCAAAACGCCATAAACTTTGCGAGGAACAATGGACTTTGGGCATTCTCGAGTTCGCAATTTCCGTCCACACCCACAATGACCAACCGAGAATACTCAAACCACAGTGCGACGATGATGGTTTGGAAGACTGAGGTTCTCTGATTAAGTGACTCTAAGTTACAAAAGAGAAGAGAGAAGGGACTTTGCTACAGGTGCAATGACAAATGGGCTCCTGGGCATTGCTGTAAAAAAAGGAACTTAGCTTACTGATTACCAACAACGAGGATGATGAAAACGAGGAAGAGGAATTTGTGATCATTGAAGAAAAGGAACTGGAGGTGGCTGAATTACATAAAGAGGTGGAAATTTCTTTGAATTCAGTGGCGGGCTTAACATCTCCAAAAACAATGAAGTTAGCTGGGCTTATGGGAGGACAGGAAGTGGTGGTATTGATCAATCCTAGAGCCACGCATAATTTCATAACCAATGAATCAACTAAAACTCCCAGTAACAAGGGTGGGTAGTTATGGGGTTATATTAGGAGCTGGAGGTACGATCAAGGGAGAGGGCATTTGTGGAGGACTTAATCTACAATTGCAGAGTATCACCATTCTAGAGAACTTCTTACCTCTTGAACTAGGCAGCTCTGATGTTATACTGGGAATTCAATAGTTGGAGACTTTGGGTACTACTTAGGTAAGTTGGAAGTTGTAAACCATGAAGTTCTCGATGGGGAAACAAGTAGTAACTCTCAAGGGTGATCCATCACTACGAAGTTCTAAGGTATTACTGAAATCCATGATTAAAACAATGAGGCAAGGGACAAGGGTGTTGATAGAGATGAACCTATTGGAAACAAAACAAAGGGAGCTGGAAGATGACTTGAAAATTCTTGAACCTATATTGCAGAAATACAAAACAATATTTGAAATGCCTGAAGGATTGCCACCCTAAAGGGAAAAAAGCACTCTATCATCCTTAAAGAGGGTACGACACCAATAAGTGTAAGGCCATACCATTATCCCCACATTCAAAGATGAGATTGAAAGGCTAATTAAAGATATGCTCAAAGTAGGAATCATCTAGACAAGTACTAGCCCAGTGCTCTTGGTTAAAAAAAAAAAGATGGATTGTGGAGATTGTGTTGACTATAGGGATTTAAAGAAGGCTATTGTTCTTGACAAATATCCTATACCGGTGATAGATGAACTATTGGATGAACTGCATAATGCCCAAGTGTTCTCAAAGCTAGATTTGAAGTCTGGGTACCATCAGATTAGAGTAAGGGAGGAAGATAGGCACAAGACTGCTTTCAGAATATGACGGACAATATAAGTTTTTGGTGATACCGTTTGGTCTCACAAATGCTCCTGCCACATTCCAGTCCCTTATTAATGAGGTATTTAGACCTTATTTGAGAAAATTTGTACTTGTTTTCTTTGATGACATCTTAATTTACACCATTGATAAGATAACTCACCAAAGGCATTTGGAGTTAGTACTAGAACTATTAAGTCAACACAAGTTGTATGTTAACAGGAAAAAGTGAGTTTGACAAGAGGCAGGTGGCTTATTTGGGTCATATCATTTCGGGAGATGGAGTTGTTGCTAATCTTAGTAAAATACAAGCTATGCAACCTTGGCCACGACCTAGAAATCTAAGAGAACTTAGAGGCTTCTTAGGACTTACTAGGTACTATAAGAAATTTGTGTCAGGGTATGGCCAAAAAGCTTGGCCATTGACTGAACAACTTAAGAAAGAAAACTTCCATTGGAATACAGAAGCCACAGAGGCCTTTGAAGCACTTAAAGTAGCTATCCAATTTTAGCCATGCCCGACTTTTCTAAGCCATTTATAGTGGAGATTGATGCCTCAAGTTATGGTTTAGGAGTTGTGCTTTTGTAGGAGAATAGGCCAGTAGCATACTACAGGCATATACTGGGTACTCGAGCTAGATTGAAATCCATCTATGAAAAAGAATTGATGGCCATCGTTTTTTCAGTTAACAAGTGGAGGCCTTATCTGCTAGGAAGGCATTTTATTGTGAGAACTGATCAACAAAATCTCAAGTTTTTACTTGAACAAAGGATCATCAATGCAGAGTATAAAAAATGGGTAGCCAAACTTATGGGATTTAGTTTTGATATCTAGTATAGAATCGGTGCAATCAATAAAGTATCTGATGCATTGTCTCGATTGCCTGAATCAGTGGAATGTGCCAAACTTTATACTCCCCAGTGGCAACATTGGATTGAATTACAAGAGGAGATAGCAAAAATTGAATACTTACAGAAGCTCAAGCAGCACATTGTTGATGGGTTACCTTCCTCGGCTGGATTTCAAGTAAATAATTACATTTTATTCTATAAAGGGAGGTTGGTACTACTAAAGGATTTCAAGTTTTTGACTAAGATTTTACGAGAATTCCACGCCACACCTATGGGGGGACACTCGGGAGAGACAAAAACATACAAGAGGTTGGCCTCAGAATTATTCTGGTAGGGAATACACAAGGATGTGGCGAAATTTGTGCAAGAGTGTGGGGTGTGTTAGCAAAACAAATATCAAGCCACTTCTCTTATCGGTCTTTTGCAACCTATTCCAGTTCTTGACAAGGTTTGGGAGGATGTGACTATGAATTTCATTGAGGGATTGCCTCAGTTTGAGGGTTTAGATTCTGTATTGGTGGTGGTGGACAGACTTAGAAAATATGCGCATTTTGTGGGACTAAGGCATCCCTACATTGCCTTTTGTGTAGCCACAATTTATGTGAAAGAGGTGGCAAAGCTCTATGAATTTCCTCACTCTATAATTACTGACAGGGATAGAGATTTTTTTGAGCCAGTTTTGGAAGGAGTTATTCAAGCTCTAGGGAACGATTCTTAAGCATAGTACTGCTTACCCTCCTCAAAGCAATGGCCAATCTGACGTTGTTAACAAGTGTTTTGAGACTTACGTACGGTGCTTTGCCTCTGAAAAACCTTGTCCTTGGGGTAAATGGCTACCTTGGGCAAAGTATTGGTATAATACTACCTACAACAGTGTGACGAGAGTTACACCATTCAAAGTTGTTTATGGAATAGACCCTCCACAGTTGATCAGGTAAACCTGGCATTCCACTAGTGTTTCTGAAGTTGAATTGTTGTTGCAAGATAGGGATGCCATATTAGATGACTTGAAAATGCATCTAATTTGTGCCCAACAAAAGATGAAGAATTATGCCAACTCCAAAAGACAACCAGGGGCTTTTGAAGTAGGAGATTTGGTGTTCTTAAAGCTTAGACCATATAGGCAACAATCGTTGGCAAAGCGCAAGTATGGAAAATTGGCAGCCCGTTTTTATGGACCCTTTAAAGTTCTTCAAAGGATAGGATAGGTGGCCTACAAGCTAGAACTACCCCACACTGCATCCATCCATCCTATTTTTCATATTTCTCAACTGCATAAGGCTAGGGGACGACAATATTCTTCTCCAGTGTTACCTACCCAACTTACACCAGAGTTAGAGCTAGTGGTGGAACTAGAAAAGGATTTGGAGATGCACGCTAAACTTCCAGGTCAAAATAAGGAAGTAGAAGTACTAATTAAGTAGAAAGACCTTCTTGAATTTGAAGCAACTTGGGAGGACTTTTATACAATCCAAGAGTAGTTTCCTACTTTTCACCTCGAGGACAAAGTAAGAGTTTGGGAGGGAGGTAACGTTAGACCTCCAATATGCATCACGTACATGCGTAGGAAATAGGAGCAGCTAGTGCTTTTCAAATATGTGGTTATTTCTATTCTCTGTATGTTATCTTTATTTTCAGCATTTGTTATTTTATATGTTTGTCTTTAGTGTAGTTGGTTATTCTTAGTTGTGATAGAAAGGTTGTTATGTTGGTGGGAATAATTATCCATGTAGGATTCTGTTAGAAAACCCACACGGTATTGGGAGGTATAACTAGTGTAAAGGTAACACGAGTGAGGTATGTGCATTGTGAAGTTTTATTTTCCTTGGGAGAGAGTCAAGCCTCTCGAATAGTTGAAATCTGAGTTGTAATTCCTATTTTGGTAATCAAAGTTTAATCCAGAATTCTGAGAAATAAAAATTTGTTTTAACTACATTACATTTTCTTAGTTCATAACAATGACCCTCCTGGTCACAATATGAGCATCACATCTTGCGATAGGGAGTAGACCCCGTTGCTGCTAGAGCTGGTGAACGAGAAGCGTGTAGCGGAGGAGACGCCGTCGCCATGGCTGGGGAGCTAGCATCATGTAGCGCGTGGGAGGCTGGCGGTATTTTTCGGCTGATAGCTACCTCTATCTGCCGCTAATGTTGGAGGATGAGACCATGGGTTTTCCTTGTGTCTGGAAGAGGGTTCATCATCAAGATTGAGCCACTAATGGTAGAGTAAGGTTCGTTTAGCACCATAAAAAATTGCATTACCTTCTTTTTTTCTTCTCTATTTGCCATTTTCTTCAACATATTGCAGGAACATGTGATGGGCTCCTAATAAGATGCTAATTCATCCTAAAGCCCTTTGAGTTTGGTGTAGTATGAAGAAATAGAGTGAGAGCCTTGGCAACACTCAACAATTTCTTGTCGAATTGGATAGATCCTTGAATCATCTCCTTGAGAAAATCTGTCATGGAGGTGACTCCATACCGCGACTGTCATGTTAGAGAAAATTACACTGTGTGTGATGTCCAGATGGATCAAATGAAGAATCCAGGTCAACACTAGATCATTGCAGCATTGCCATATAGGAAATTTTGCATCATTAGCTGGTGGTGCCGTTATGGTTTCGTCAATTTGCCCAAGTTTGTTCTTGGCACTGAGACTCAAACGCATTGAGCAACTCCATTGCCCGTAATTGCGTCCATCAAGTGGTGTGCTAACCAGGATGAGTCCTGTTGTATCAAAATGGTGCAAGATTAGAGGATCAGGTGATGTTGTCTCCCTCTCCTTTATGTTTTTGGATGAAGAATCATTTTTGGGTTGTGATTTTTTTGGGGATACGACCATGTTATTGGTGATGATGTTTGGGTCTTGTTTGTGGATGAAGGTAATGAGTTAGAGACAACAGAATCATCGCTATGATACCAAAAGCAAATTAATATGAGGAATAGTTTGATATCTTACAATTGTACAAGCTATCAATTATATACAATTACAATTACGTTATTTAAGGAATATAATTAATACATAAGAACAAGATCCACAAATTAAGCTAGACTGATTTTTGATTGATTTTCTTTCCTTTAACAGTTTGGGAGCAAGAATTCTCAACCTGTGATGCAGAAGCTACTGCCTCCATCTCCTGCCTTGTTAACAACCTAGTTGAGGCTGAAACTTTGCATTTGACTACGAATACAAGGCATTTGACTCCATAAATCCAATACTTGAAAGAAGGTACCCTGAAAAGTAACAAAAGGTTTTTGTACAATCTGGACAAGTTTTTAGTATCTATCTCTAACGTGAAGTAATGACAATCTATATTACTTCACATGTGTGCTACTTCATTCTTTCATCTTTATAATAAGGCACCCAAGTTTTACAGAGATAAATTATCAACATTATTGACATCAAAATGCATGCAATTTTAGCATGGATTGGTTCCATATTTTGAAGAATATGTACTAAAATCGTGCTGACCAGTCACCAGCTAATGCAAATGAAATTAACAGTAGCATAAGGTTAGAGAAACGCAGTATATAGATATTTCATTGTATTGCCAAATACAATATTTGGAAGATATTGGAAACTAAAGGCATTGCAAGGAGAAAAAGAAACTTTCTACAGAAAAAGATAATAAATTGGAGAATTTCACATCATACTGATCGGTACTCTGGAGCACATTTAGGATGTTTCAGGTAGGCCATATTCTCAGTGTCATAATCCCATAAAAACGATGTATGGAAGATTCAATGGTTTTTAGTAATGGATTGAGCATTACCACCAATTTTGCGAATGCCGAAAACATAATCTAAATCCAAGGAAATCATATAAAAAAAATGGTATTATTTTCTAAACCCAGGGAAAACTTTTAAAGCAATTCATAACCTAGAGACACAAATGAGCTAACTAGCCACAACTGTGGGAAGGTTGGAGGCACAAGTATCTAGCAAGCTCCCTTCACAAATTGTAATAAATCCTAAGGAGATCGTCAATTCCATTACTCTAAAAAGTGGAAAGTAACTGGAGGAGCCCAAACAATATCCCAAGAACACCAAGCTTGATGAAGAGAAGACCGCCCCACAATGAGTTCAATAGACTTCCAAGGTAGTATCTAAATCTTTCCTTTCTACTTATGAACCTATTTGCCTTTTCCTAGCAAGTTTAGGAATACAAAGAAAGAAGAACATGAAAGGGAGATTTTGAACACCTTCTAAAAGGTGCCAGTAAACATCCTACTTTTAGATGCTATCAAGCAAGTTCCCAAGTATGCAAAGTTCCTTAAGGAATTGTGCACATCCAAGCGCAAATTAAAAGGTAATGAAGTGGTAAGCGTAGGAGAAAATGTATCGGTTGTGCTACAAAGAAAGCTCCCACCTAAGTGCCGCGAACCAGGTAGTTTCACCATCCTGGTAAGGATAGGTAACTTTAGGATTGAAAAAGCTATTTTAGATTTAGAAGCATCTATTAATGTCATGCCCTATAATATTTATGCTTTACTGAATCTTGGTCCTTTAAAAGAAACATGTATTATTATACAACTTGCTGATAGAACTAACGTATATCCTAAAGGTGTTATTAAGGATGTCTTAGTGCAGGTGGATGGAATGATCTTTCCGGCAAATTTCTTTATTTTGGACATAAGTAATGACTCCTACACCATGTCCCACTTTTATTGTTGGTAAGATCGTTTATGAAAATAGCTCGCATAAAGATAGATGTATATAGTAGAAAGCTCACTCTTGAGTTTGATGGGGAGATAATTCGCTTCAACATCTTTGAAGAAATGAAGTAGCCAAATGATGGTGGAGATGATTTCAGATGAGTTGTAGCTGCGTCCTGTTGAGAACGTTAAATCAAGTACTTTATAGGAGGCAAACCATCATATTTGTTTTCTCTAACCCTTCTCTTATTTTTACATTTTATTTATTCATTCATGTGCTTACATTGAGGAAAATGTAAGAATTAGGTGTAGGCGAGAGGAAATGATACGAATCACATGGCGCTACCACTATTATGCATCTCGAACGGACCAATCACGAGGTCGAAAGCCAAACAACTCAAGGAAGCGCTGAACGGACTTGTCCAAGAGTTGATACAAGGCCAAGGGATGGAGAGGATTAATGACAAAGCTTGTGAGAGGCCAAGCAATCTATTGAAGGCAGAATTTGGAGAAGAAGCTCTGCGCCGCGGCATGGATTTATAGCCGTCGTGGCGAGAAATACTCTATTTTGGTGGGGAATTTTGCCAGGAATATGCACCGTGGCACAAAGCTTTTGGACTGAATTTTCTAGTTTCCTACCGCGGCATGGATATTCATCCGCAATGGCTTGCGTACTTTAAAATTGCATCCAGAACCTCCTTGCCACGGCACAAATGTTTTACCCGCCGTGGCACAGTTTAATTTTGTGTAATTTTGGACCATTGGATCAAATCCAATGGATGGGATCCTTTCCCACTTTAGGTTTTTGTTTGTACTCTATATAAAGACAAATTGTAGCAGCTGGACTCAACTTTTTGTCATAAATAATATATTTGATTCCACAAATCAAATTTGAGAGCCAAAGTGCTCCTTGCTTATTGCAACCCAAACTTATCAAAGGATTTGCATCCCTTTGTAGCATTTCTTCTCTTCTTAGTGCGTGGTGCGTAATATCTATATGTTGAGGTGAGTTTCTGCAACAAAAAATCTAATTTTGTGCTTAGAAATTTCATGTTAATTTGTTGTTGAGTCTTGAACAGTAACTCTTGTGGTTCTCAAGTTTTTGTCGCTTGTGGGTCGTACGAATCGTGTTACTAGGTTCACATCATTTGGTATCAGAGCTCTAGGTTGTGACTCTAGATTCCTATCTTTATTTTTGTCATTTTTGATTCCATAGCAAACAAGAAAATTTCTTCAAAAAAAATCTGTGTTCTTTTTTTTTTTTTTTTTTTTTTTCTACTTGTTTATTGTATTTCTTGGATTAATTTGGTTGGTGTTGTTGTTTCCTTCTTAGGCTGAATTGATTTGGAGAGGTTTTCGTTTTAAAAAATTTTCTAAATTTGTTTTCGTAAAAGGGAGGGTATTTTGGTAATCTCTCGTGTTTTGCTCGTATCGAAAAGTTAGAACAAAACTATATCTCTTGGATTTTTTTTTAAAAAAGAGAGAAAATATCTTGTGAAAATATCTCGCTAGATATTTTTATTAAAAAAAATGGAAAAAGAAGAGAAAAGAGAGTGAATTCTTAATTCCCAAGAATTACGAAATTTCTTTCGTTATAGTGTTGTTCACGCTTTAACGGATTGTTTATTTGTTTGTTAACATATTACGAGTTTGAACTTACTAAATTGAACTTGTTTCCAAAATTTATAGAGTTAGAGTTTCAAAATACTTTAGAGTTGGTTTGCTTTGTGTTTAATAGTTTCCTTTGTGTTTAATATTGGATATTGCGAACTACAAATTGTTGAGGACGAAAATTCTATAATTGTTTGGAAAACTTGGACGGTTTGGTTTGTTAAAGGGCTTTGAGCGCTTGGGCAATCAAAGTCGAGTGTTAAACACGTGAGGTAAAGAGTAAAATTCCAATTTTTGTTAAGTGCTTACTGTTTGTTCGTGTTAGTTGTTTTAAGAATGTCTGCCAAGAACAGTTCTAAGGAAAGGCCCGACACCGCTTTTATGATGAGGGCGCTACAACAATCCATGGAACGGATGAATGTCATCATGGTAAATATGAATGAATGGATGGAAAGACAAGAGGCAACTATCACCAACTTGCGGCAAAAGGCACCACAAGACGTTCCGAATGTAGGGAGGCCTAATAGGAGAGCCTATGTTGAGGAGGAGTTGGAGGAGGATAGTTTTGGGGAGGACTATAATGAGGATGAATGGAGGATACCCTTAGGTGGAAGACATGGTCCTAGAGGTGGACACGGTCGGGGAGGAATAAGGAGACTTCCACAACGACCCTATGATGGGGTTGATAGAAATTCGAATAGCATCAAGATGAAGATGCCAACCTTTCAAGGAAAGAATGACCTGATGAGTGCTCGAAAAGCACTAATATTTCGTGATTAATTGTGCTTAATTGTTTAAAATATAGATTTGTTATGATTGTTTATTTGATTATTTTCATAAATCTATCCATTCGAAGTCACGGGTATGTTTTAGTGCATTTCAGGTGTTTTTAGCGTCAAATGAGTCAAATAATGAAAACACGCAAAGACGGAACACTTACGGCGCTCGGATCACGAGTTACGGGCTAAACGAGACAAATTTGTAAGCCTTACATAACGAGCCATCACATATGTAAGGGGGTAAACGTGAAGAAACTGAAGACAACGCGCGCCACGGCGAGGAAAAGTCATGCCGCGGCGGGGAGCTCTCGAGTTTTTACATTATTTTCAGAATTTGTGTTGCGCCGTGGCGGGGAAAATGCATGTCGCGGCGCGCCTATTCCTATGGCAATCAGGATTTGTGTAAACCCTTACATCTATAAATACCCCCTTAGAGCCCCCCTTACAAGAGAACTCGACCAATTCGTACACAACTCTTAGATTTCACAATTTTGCGACCAAACACTACATTCAATCAGTTTTGAGAGCGTTGCCACACTCTAACGAAGCGAGAGACACTATTCTAAGGATTCAAGGAAGCCAACGACGATCGAAGATAAAGCTTACGAAGAAGAACGCTATCCAATCCATAAGCGGTATTTAGATCTAGGATTTTCTTGTTGTTATAGAATTAATTCTTCTTCTCTTTTTGTTAAAGTGTATGATCATATTTTATTTGTCTATGAATATTAATATGAACATGAGCGGCTAGTTTTATTATGGATGTTTAGTTTGTGTTGCCATGTTTGCTAGAATTGTGTATGGTGTATTTTATTGATTTGGAATAAACGAATTACTTTTTGATTAAGAGCATGTTTAGATATTTAATTATGAATTATCATGGGCCCATTTGATGTTCGTGGTTAGGTTGAAAAATCTGAGAATTTAGTTATAGGAACGTCACCTTAACTTTATTCCGAAACACTTAATCGAAGCTTCAAGTTAGTGACTTAGTCATAGCATTAATTTGATTGGCATGTTTTCCTTGCGCATAATTTGATTACTATTTGATTTACCCCTGCCAAAGGCAATTAATTAGTTAATCAATAAAGAAACCTACCCCCGCCAAAAGGTGTCTCGTAATTAAAAGGAAAGCCGGTAGTTTAGTTTATATAGGACGTTCATGTTATCTCACCATACCTTTTCGATGCAAGCATGGTCAACCAAGCTAAACGTCCATACATCCTCCATTGATATTTGATTTAATTGAATTGATTGTTTGCTTGCGATTCTGTTTTCGTTTGATTGTCGTATGATTGTTCTCGTTACAAAAACAAACAACATTTTTACAGTTTTAGTAGCTTTAGGATTCTAGTTACTTAGAGTTTTAGTTTTACTAGAACTCTATTTAATTAGTGTTTTATTTTTATTGGAACTCTATTTAGATTAAGAAGATAGTTATTTAAGACCACTGCAATTCCTTGAGAGACCGACCTTGGAAGTTGCTTATCACTTTACTACGAGTGATTCGTACACTTGCGAGTACACATTTTAACACATCATGACCCCAAACTTTACCTTGAATGGGAGAAGAAGGTTGAGCATATCTTTGAGTGCAACAATTACTTGGATGAGAGAAGGTAAAGCTGGCAGTAATTGAATTCACTAACTACACTTTAAATTGGTGGGATCAACTGGTTGTAGGTAGGAGAAGGAATGGGGAAAGACCAATTAATAGCTTGGAGGATATGAAAGCTATCATAAGGAAGCGGTTTATTCCAAGCCATTACTACCGATAGCTATATCAGAAATTGCAAAGGCTCATCTAAGGATTTCAATCGGTTGATGATTATTATAAAGATATGGAGATGACCATGATTAGAGCAAATGAAGAGGAGGATAGGGAAGCCACAATGGCTAGATTTGTTAGTGGTTTGAACCAAGAAATTGCCAATGTTGTAGAGCTACATCACTATGTAGAGTTGGACGACATGGTACATATGGCAATCAAGGTAGAGAGGCAAATACGAAAAAAGAGTAGTCGGACATTCCCACCTAAGGTAAACCTAATAACACCAAAACCAACCCCTACTACACCATGAAAAAGTTGGAAAAAGGATGAGGCAACTAGCTCCAAGCCAAGGTTTCAACCAAACAAAGGCAAGGAAGTGGAGGCTAGTAAGGATAAGGGTAAGGTTGAGAACCCAACCCGATACCAAGACGTCAAGTGCTTTTGATGTCTTGGAATAGGTCACATTTCATCCCAATGTCCGAATAAAAAGACAATGATCGCTCAAGCTAATGGCGATATTGCGACGGATGAGGATAGTGATGATGAGGAGATACCATTACTAGAGGAAGCTAGTGATGAGGAGATAGGGCCTGTTGAAGGAGAGGCTCTAGTAATAATGAGGTCCTTGAGTATCCAATACAAGGATAAGGATGTGGAGCAATAAAGAGAGAACACATTTCACACTAGGTGTCATGTGAACTCTAAAGCGTGCAATGTCATTATTGACGGCAGAAGTTGCACAAATGTGGCTAGTACTACTTTAGTTGAGA
Organism: Elaeagnus macrophylla; assembly: GCA_029378325.1. Taxonomy (NCBI): domain Eukaryota; kingdom Viridiplantae; phylum Streptophyta; class Magnoliopsida; order Rosales; family Elaeagnaceae; genus Elaeagnus; species Elaeagnus macrophylla. Next base: position 29,964,321 of record CM055643.1, on the reverse strand, counting down.
AGCTAGGGCTGCTGACAATCAAACACCCGAAATCCTACAAGCTACAATGGTTAAATAATAGCGGGGAAGTAAATGTTAACAAGCAAGTACTAGTATCCTTTTTCATTGGAAAATATAAGGATGAAGTAATGTGTGACGTAATTTCTATGCAAGCTGGACATATGTTGCTTGGAAGACCATGGCAATATGATAGGAGGGTTACACATGATGGATACAAGCATAAGTATTCATTTGAATTGAAAGGCAAGAAGATTACACTTGCACCTTTATCTCTTAAACAAGTTTTTGAGGACCAAAAGAAAATGGTTAAAGAAAAAAAAGATAAATTGGGAGAAAAGAGTGAGGTATGAGAGAAGAATGGAGAGAGAGAAAAAGAAATAGAAAAAAAAATGAGAGCTTTTATGCAAAATTGAGTGAGGTAGAACACGCCATCTTGGCAAAGAGGTCTGTGTTTGTACTTTTATATAAGGAGACTCATTTTTCTACTAACGAACTTGATAATGCGTTGCCAAGTATTATTGTTTCTTTGTTGCAGGAATTTGAAGATGTGTTTCCTGAAGAGATCCCGGATGGTGTACCACCATTGCGAGGGATTGAACATTAGATTGACTTTATTCCTGGAGCGTCTCTTCCAAACCGACCCGCTTATAGTACCAAACCGGACGATACCAAGGAGATCCAAAAGTAGGTCGAGGAATTTTTGACTAAGGGGCAAGTTAGGGAGAGTTTGAGCCCTTATGCAGTGCCAGTGCTACTTGTACTTAAGAAGGATGGTTCAAGTCGTATGTGTGTTGGTTGCTGAGCCGTCAACAACATTACGGTAAAGTATTGTCATCCAATTCCTAGGTTAGATGACATGTTAGATGAATTGCATGGCTCTAGCATATTTTCAAAAATTGATTTTAAGAGTGGATATGATCAAATTAGGATGAAAGAAGGGGATGAATGAAAAATCGCTTTTAAAACAAAACATGGGTTATATGAATGGTTAGTGATGCCTTTTGGGTTAACTAACGCACCTAGTATTTTTATGAGACTAATGAACCAAGTTTTATGTGCCTTAATTGAAAAATTTAGAAGAGCATGTTGAACATTTGCTTGTTGTGCTTGAAATTTTAAGAAAAGAACAACTGTATGCTAATTTGAAGAAGTACTGTTTTTGCATGAAAAAGTTAGTTTTTTCTTGGTTTTGTTGTGAGTGCTGAGGGGATAGAAGTAGATGAGGAGAAAGTGAAGGCGGTTCGAGATTGGCCCATGCCTAAATCTGTTATTGATGTTAGGAGCTTCCATGATCTAGCTAGTTTTTACCGTAGGCTTGTAAAAGATTTTAGTACTCTAGCTGCACCAATAACTGAAATCATAAAGAAAATTGTTGGGTTCAAATGGGAAGAAAGCCAAGAGAGGGCTTTTAAATTGATAAAGGATAAACTGTGTTCTGCACCTATGTTAGCTCTACCTGATTTTACTAAAATGTTTGAAGTTGAGTGTGATGCATCAGGTGTAGGGATAGGAGCTATTTCAATGCAGGAAAAGAGGCCGATTATATTTTTTAGCTAGAAACTCAATGGAGCAGTGATGTGCAAATTATAGTACTCGCAAGTGTACGAATCACTTGTAGCAAGTGATAAGCAAACCTCCAAGGTCGATCTCTTAAGGAATTGCAGTGGTTTTAAATAACCTTTTTCTTAAACTAATTAGAGTCCTAAAGCAACTAAAATACTAATTAAATAGAATTCTAGTAATACTAAAACTCTAAATAACTAGAATCTTAAATCTAATAAAACTGTAAACAAGTTGAAATTGTGAGCAAGATCAATGGTAGTGAACAACTAAAGAAAACAATTACGCAAATTCGAATAAACTCAAAAAGGTTTTCAAATATCAATGGAGGATGTATGGACGTTTAGTTTGGTTAACCATGCTTGCATCCAAAAGTTATGGTGAATTAACATGAACGTTCTAATAAATTAATATTACCGGCTTTCCTTTTATTTACGAAAATTCCTACGATCGGGTAATTCTCTTTGTTGATTAACTAATTAACATCCTACGATCGGGTATATTAAATAGCAATCAAATTATGCACAAGAAAAAATATGCTCATCAAACCACTGCCATGACTAGGTCATTGATTTGAAGTTTTGATTAAGTTTTTCAAAGTAAAGTTAAGGTGACGTTCCTAAAACCAAACTCTAATATTTTTCAACTTAATTATGAATCTCAAATTGGCTCATGAAAATTCACAATTAAACTTCTAAACATGCTCTTAATTAAAAGGTAATTTAATTTATATTAAAGCAATAAAAACATTTACCACAACAGTTCTAGCAAACATGGCAACATAAACTAAACATCCATAATTAAATTCAGCCAAACATGTTTAGATTAATATTCATAGACAAATATAATCTAACATACATTCTAGAGAGGAAAGAAGAAGAAGAAATATCTAACAACAACAAATAACCTAAATCTAAATACCACAATTAGCTTGGATGACGTTTGATGAGTGCTCGAAAAGCACTAATATTTCGTGATTAATTATGCTTGATTGATTGATATATAGATTTATTATGACTATTATTTCGATTATTTTCATAAATCTATCCATTCGGAGTCACGGGTATATTTTAGTGCATTTCAGGTGTTTTTAGCGTCAAATGATTCAAATGATGAAAACACGCGAAGACGGAACACCTACGGCGCTCGGATCACGAGTTACGGACTAATCAAGACGAATATGTAAGCCTTACATATAGTGCCATCACATATGTAAGGGGGGACGTGAAAAGAAGGAAAGCATTGCGCGCTGCGGCAAGAGAATTGCATGCCGCGGCGTGAGGCTCTCAGGTTTGATCCTGAAAACATAGAAGCATTGTGCGCCGCGGCGAGGGAATTGTATGCCGCGGCGGGGAGCTCTCAGGTTTTTGCATATTTTCCAAATTTTGTGTTGCGCCGCGGCGGGGAAAATGCATGCCGCGGCGCGCCTATTCCTATTGCAATCAGGAATCCCTTACATCTATAAATACCCCCTTAGACCCCCTTTACAAACAGAACTCGAAATAACTTGACCAATTCATACACAACTCTTCCTCTTCTCAATTTTGCGACCCAAACACGACATTCAATCAGTTTTGAGAGCGTTGCCACACTATAATGAAGCGAGAGACAATATTCTAAGGATTCAAGGAAGCTAACGACAATCGAAGATAAAGCTTATGGAGAAGTACGTCAACCAATCCATAAGCGGTATTTAGATTTAGGTTTTCCTTGTTGTTATAGAATTAATTCATCTTCTTTATTTGTTAAAGTGTATGATCATATTTTATTTGTCTATGAATAATAATATGAACAGGTCTGGCTAATTTAATTATGGATGTTTAGTTTGTGTTGCCATGTTTGCTAGAATTGTGTATGGTGTATCTTTTTGACTTATGAATAAAATACTTTTTGATTAAGAGCATGTTTAAATGTTTTATTATGAATAATCATGGGCCCATTTGATGTTCGTAGTTAGATTGAAAAACCTAAGAATTTAGTTAGAGGAACGTCACCTTAACTCTATTCCGAAACACTTAATCAAAGATTCAAGTTAGTGACTTAGTCATAGCATTAATTTGATTGGCATGTTTTCCTTGCGCATAATTTGATTGCTATTTAATTTACCCCCGCCAAAGGCAGTTAATTAGTTAATCAACAAAGAGACCTACCCCCGCCAAAAGGAGTTTCGTAATTAAAAGGAAAGCCGGTAGTTTTGTTCTTATAGGACGTTAATGTTATATCACCATACCTTTTCGATGCAAGCATGGCCAACCAAGCTAAACGTCCATACATCCTCTATTGATATTTGATTTAATTGAATTGATTGTTTGATTGCGATATTGTTTTAGTTTAATTGTCGTATGATTGTTCTCGTTACCGAAATCAACCAACCTTTTTACAGTTTTATTAGCGTTAGGATTCTAGTTACTTAGAGTTTTAGTTTCACTAGAACTCTATTTAATTAGATCTTTATTTTCATTAGAACTCTATTTAGATTTAAAAGTTAGTTATTTAAAACCACTGCAATTCCTTGAGAGACCGACCTTGGAAGTTGCTTGTCACTTTACTACGAGTGATTCGTACACTTGCGAGTACACATTTTAACACATCAAGTTTTTGGCGCCGTTGCCGGGGAATTGGCGTTTTAAATAATTTTCTTTTTAACTTTTTAGAGTTTCTTAATTATTTTCATTTGTTTATTTATTTTATTTTTATTTGTTATATTTTATTTGTTTATTTATTTTATTTTTATTTTTTATTTTTATTTTATTCAAAAAAAAAAATTTCAAAAATACAAAAAAATTCAAAATTCAAAAAAAAAAAAAATAGTGCTTTTAATTGCTTAATTTGTGGTGCTTTGATTTCTCTGTTGTTTTTGTTAGTTTTTGAAAGGTACCGTTCATCAACAACATCAACAAATTTTAAAATGCACCTAATCAGGCTGGATATTGAAATCTATGAGCCAATACAAGGCCCTTTGAAGAGCTGCATGATATGACAGACATGGAGGTATGTAGCATTTGTGGTTTATATGGGCATTATGCTAATGTTTGCACTTTTGCAGGTGATTACTATACATCCACTAATTCAAACTTTGATCTTAATGAGGGATGTCACCCACCTTGGAATGATCCCTATTTTAGTACCTATAATCCTGAGTGGGAAAATCACCATAATTTTTCATGGCAAGCAAACTCTACCCCACCTTATGCCCAATACAACATGCAAAGCTCTAATTTTCAATCATATGACCCACCTTATGCACAATACCAAATGCAAAGCTCAAGTTTTCATCCATATCCATCTAGGGCCACCTTTGAAGAGAGCTTGAATTCTTTCATACAAGAAAGTAGAGATTCTAAGCCAACCTTAGAGGAAACCTTGAATTCTTTCATACAATCTACTAATGAAAGGATGGAGTCTATGGAGGCATCAATGAAAAGATTAGAAATGCAAGTTGGGCAATTAGCGGAACAAATTCAAAAACAAGAAGAGTTGCCCACTCAGATTGAGCAAGTGAAGGATGACACAATCCTTCAAAGTGGTAAAAATTTTGAAAATATTTATTTTCCTGAAACTTTTGATGATTTACCATTTTATGTAGAAAATACAGATGGGGAGCAAGCAATTCTCAAAGAATGCCAAGCTAAGGAATATCAAATTCTACAAACTTCTATGGAGAACGAGGAGGAATTATCTTCACCTCCCATGCCGCACAAGGGACCTAAGACTTGCAAATCTTCAAATCATTTTCCATACCACTTCCACAAAAGAGTGTGTGCTGTACTTCATAGGAAACAACTACCGAGATGGAAGGACAAGCTTAATGACATATTAGCTCGAAAAATTGATATCACACACTTCAAGATCTTTGATGATGGTGGATAGAAATGAATTAGCAACGTCTTGCTAAGACGTTAAACTAAGCCCTTAATGGGAGGCACCCATTCGGTATCGTATTTCTTTCGTTGTCTTTAATTTTTTTTTATTTCTTTTATTTCTTTTATCGTATTTTTATTTTCTTTTATTTTGGATTGTTTAACTTTGTTTGATGTTTTTGTGTCTTCAATTGCCTTAGTTATAATTAAAAATTGGGTTTGAATGTGAATTGTGTCGCATACACTTTGAGGTTCAATATATGTTCATATACATACATTCTTCATGAGAGAAGCGAGGAACAGTGAACCGGAGCATAGCGAGTAACGACACAATCTCATACGAAAGGGGGGTAACTTCTTACACTTTTTCTTAATTTCTTCTGTTCTTCTTTTTCACATTGAGGACAATGCAGAAAATAGGTTGGGGGTGGGGAAGAATATTCCATGAGCATGAAATATGACCAATTTTAAATTTTTAACTTTGTCACTTGAATTGTTTTTAGTTAGTGTCGTGTCTACTTGATTCAATCCGGAAATCTATGATATTAACATGATTGTAATGACGATGACATATGAGAGATGTTAGATTTTTACCTAAGCAACGAAGCACATAAATGTTGGATTCATCTAATTTGAGAATTTTGTGGTACTTGTGGTAGTTTGCATGGTTAGTTTAATTATTCTAATTTGTGGAATGTATGCATGTTCATCATATGTTTTAAGTCTCAACAATCTCTAGAACTCATTTGAAAACACGTTGAAGCGAAATAATAGAAACAAATGCCACTTAGAAAATGATTTAGGCCATCTTTGGACCGTTTGAACTTTTCATGCTTTCCCGAAATATTTTATCAATAGCACACCCTTGGACTCAACATTGACATACATTAAACTACCCTTAGTGATAAGAGTACTTAGTGTAATATTTGATTTTCATGAGCAATTATGTTGTGTAAATGTAAATCTTGTTTTTCGATCAAAAAAAAAAAATATTGATGATGATCGAAATAATAAGCAAGAATAAAGAAGAAAATCAAGCAAAAGATCCAAAGGACATTTGAAGTTAAGGGAGGATGAAAAGAACACTTGGTGGAAAAAGTTGAAAATATGCTTGTGAAATAAAAAGTACTCTTATCATATGAAAACATCATTTTTTTGTACTTTCATTATCACATACCTAGCCACAACTTTACAAGCTTAATGAAGTCCTATTGATTCTAGGTAGTTTAGTTTCTATATTAGTGGAGATGAGTTTGAAAAATGAGCATATGGAGTTTGTAAGTGCAAAAATTCACATTCATATTTAACTTACACATTTATGAGATATTAAAATGTAATCTATGAATATCATACATGACACGGTCAGATAGTATAACTAACGGGTTTGTGGTTTGATTGGTTGTTCAAAATTCGATTACCATGATGAGTTTGATGTTTGGACTATTTTTGAGCTTAGGTGATATTTGACTATTTCGTGTGCCACTCGTTATGAACAATTTTTGAGACATATGCATGGATTGATTCAAGTATGTTTAGAGTCTTTTATTTTTTTTTAGAGTCATACATGTTTGTGGGTATCATCACTGGAAACCCTCACGAGACTATAACTCGTCCACTAGGGCCACCTAGGGGTTTAAAGGCTTGTTGCATACGCTAAATGCAACCGTGACAATCTACGGAAGTGATTTAGGTTAGGTTAGTTTATTTTATTTGTTTTGATTTTAGTTTTTAGATCGCTTCACTTGCTAGAGACTAGCAAAAAGCTGGTTGGGGGTTGTGATGAGTGCTCGAAAAGCACTAATATTTCGTGATTAATTATGCTTGATTGATTGATATATAGATTTATTATGACTATTATTTCGATTATTTTCATAAATCTATCCATTCGGAGTCACGGGTATATTTTAGTGCATTTCAGGTGTTTTTAGCGTCAAATGATTCAAATGATGAAAACACGCAAAGACGGAACACCTACGGCGCTCGGATCACGAGTTACGGACTAATCAAGACGAATATGTAAGCCTTACATATAGTGCCATCACATATGTAAGGGGGGACGTGAAAAGAAGGAAAGCATTGCGCGCTGCGGCGAGAGAATTGCATGCCGCGGCGTGAGGCTCTCGGGTTTGATCCTGAAAACATAGAAGCATTGCGCGCCGCGGCGAGGGAATTGTATGCCGCGGCGGGGAGCTCTCGAGTTTTTGCATATTTTCCAAATTTTGTGTTGCGCCGCGGCGGGGAAAATGCATGCCGCGGCGCGCCTATTCCTATTGCAATCAGGAATCCCTTACATCTATAAATACCCCCTTAGACCCCCTTTACAAACAGAACTCGAAATAACTTGACCAATTCATACACAACTCTTCCTCTTCTCAATTTTGCGACCCAAACACGACATTCAATCAGTTTTGAGAGCGTTGCCACACTATAACGAAGCGAGAGACAATATTCTAAGGATTCAAGGAAGCTAACGACAATCGAAGATAAAGCTTACGGAGAAGTACGTCAACCAATCTATAAGCGGTATTTAGATTTAGGTTTTCCTTGTTGTTATAGAATTAATTCATCTTCTTTATTTGTTAAAGTGTATGATCATATTTTATTTGTCTATGAATAATAATATGAACATGTCTGGCTAATTTAATTATGGATGTTTAGTTTGTGTTGCCATGTTTGCTAGAATTGTGTATGGTGTATCTTTTTGACTTATGAATAAAATACTTTTTGATTAAGAGCATGTTTAAATGTTTTATTATGAATAATCATGGGCCCATTTGATGTTCGTAGTTAGATTGAAAAACCTAAGAATTTAGTTAGAGGAACGTCACCTTAACTCTATTCCGAAACACTTAATCAAAGATTCAAGTTAGTGACTTAGTCATAGCATTAATTTGATTGGCATGTTTTCCTTGCGCATAATTTGATTGCTATTTAATTTACCCCCGCCAAAGGCAGTTAATTAGTTAATCAACAAAGAGACCTACCCCCGCCAAAAGGAGTTTCGTAATTAAAAGGAAAGCCGGTAGTTTTGTTCTTATAGGACGTTAATGTTATATCACCATACCTTTTCGATGCAAGCATGGCCAACCAAGCTAAACGTCCATACATCCTTTATTGATATTTGATTTAATTGAATTGATTGTTTGATTGCGATATTGTTTTAGTTTAATTGTCGTATGATTGTTCTCATTACCGAAATCAACCAACCTTTTTACAGTTTTATTAGCGTTAGGATTCTAATTACTTAGAGTTTTAGTTTCACTAGAACTCTATTTAATTAGAGTTTTGTTTTCATTAGAACTCTATTTAGATTTAAAAGTTAGTTATTTAAAACCACTGCAATTCCTTGAGAGACCGACCTTGGAAGTTGCTTGTCACTTTACTACGAGTGATTCGTACACTTGCGAGTACACATTTTAACACATCAACGTTTCCTTTCCCAAAAGCTTGATCTTCGATCTTAAAAGGCTTATTGTTTCCTTTAGATGTGCCTCTCTTGCCTCCCTAGGTTGTGGCAAAGCTCCAAAACCTTGTTTAGTCTCTTATTGGTTCGCAAAATTGAAGTGTATAAAAGTTGTTTTTGAAAGAGGATTCTAAAGGGGGCATTTATAGATATAAAGGGTTACACAATTCCTGATTGCAATAGGAATAGGCGCGCCATGGCATGCAATATTCTCCGCCACGACGCAACACAAAATTTGGAAATAATGTTGAAACTCGAGAGGTGCCCACCGGGGCATACAATTTTCTCGCCGCGGCACGCGTTATTTTTCCTTTCTTCACATGTACCCCCTTACATATGTGCTGGCTCGTCATGTACGGCTTACATATTTTGACTCGTTTTGCCCGTAAATTGTGATCCGAGCACCGTAAGTGTTCTGTATTTGCGTGTTTGCATTATTCAACTCATTTGACGCTAAAAATACCTGAAATACACTAAATACCCGTGATTCCGAATTGATAGATTTATGAAAATAATCAAATAAACAATCATAACAAATATTTTTTTTTAAACAATTAAGCACAATAAATCACAAAATGTTAGTACTTTTCAAGCACTTATCAAGCGGCCCTTAATTACCCAACATACGACAAGGAGCTCTATGCCTTGGTGAGGACCCTTGAAATGTGGCAGCACTATCTGTGGCCAAAGGAATTCATAATTCATACGGATCATGAATCCTTAAAGCACTTGAGGGGCCAGGGTATGCTAAACCGGAGGCATGCAAAGTGGATGAAATTCATTGAATCATTTCCTTATATTATTCAATATAAGAGAGGTAAGAAAAATGTAGTAGCTGATGCTTTATCCCGAAGGTACACTTTACTTTCTGCTTTGTGTACTAGGTTACTAGGATTTGGATACATTAAGGAATTATATGCTAATGATGATGATTTTTCCTTGCTTTATGATGCATGCAGTAAAATTGGTTTTGGTAAATTTTACCAAATAGATGGGTATTTATTTAAAGAAAATCAATTGTGTATACCCAACTGTTCTATTCGTGAGCTCTTAGTTAAGGAAGCTCATGGGGAGGTTTGATGGGGCATTTTGGCATTAAAAAGACTTTAGACATTTTACGTGAACATTTTTATTGGCCAAAACTTAGGCGTGATGTAGAACAAATTTGTTCGAGATGCATCACTTGTAAACAGGCCAAGTCTAAATTTCTTCCCCAAGGATTGTATACTCCGCTACTTGTACCTAATTCGCCTTAGTTAGACATTTCCATGGATTTAATCTTAGGATTGCCTAGGTCGAAAAAGGGTAGAGATTCAATTTTTGTGGTTGTGGATAGGTTTTTAAAAATGGCACACTTCATTGCGTGCCACAAAACTGATGATGCCACAAATGTAGCAGATTTGTTTTTTAGGGAGATTGTACGGCTACAAAAAGTATCATTTCTGATAGGGATGTTAAATTCCTAAGTTATTTTTGGAAAATTTTATGGGCTAAGTTGGAGACTAAGCTTTTGTTTTCTACTACTTGTCATTCCCAAACTGATGGCCAAATAGAAGTAGTCAATCGAACTTTGTCTACTCTGTTACGAAAGGTCATTCAAAAAAATTTAAAAAATTGGGAGGATTGTTTGCCTTTCGTTGAATTTGCTTATAATAAGAGTGTGCATTCCACTACTGACCATACACCTTTTGAAATTGTTTATGGTTTTAACCCACTTACTCCTATGGATTTATTGCCTTTACCTGTTTCAGTTAGAACATATTTAACTGGTTTCAAGAAGGCTGAAATGGTAAAGAAATTACATGAAAGCATTCACGAACGCATCGAGAAAAAGAATGAAGAATTTGCGTTCAAGGCTAATAAGGGGTGACGTAGGGTCATTTTTGAACCCGGCGATTGGGTTTGGGTACATATTTGGAAAGAAAGATTTCCTGAAAGGCAAAGGTCCAAGCCACAGCCTAGAGGAGATGGACCATTCCAAGTACTCGAATGCATCAATGACAATGCCTACCAGCTCGACCTTCCAGGTGAGTATGATATTAGTGCATCTTTTAATATTTCTGATCTTTCTCTTTTTGATTATGCAGGTGACGATTTGAGGTCAAATTCTTTCGAATAAGGGGGGAATAATATGAATCACATGGCGCTACCACCATTATGCATCCCGAACGGACCAATCACGAGGTTGGAGGCCAAACAACTCAAGGAAGCATTGAACGGACTTGTCTAAGAGTTGATACAAGGCCAAGGGATGGAGAGGATTAATCACAAAGCTTGTGAAAGGCCAAGCAATCTATTGAAGGCGGAATTTGGAGAAGAAACTCTGCGCGACAACACGGATTTATAGAGTACAAACAGAAACACTCTATTTTGGTGGGAAATTTTGCCAGGGATGAGCGCTGAAATTAGGGCGACCAGGCCGAAGGGTTCCTATTTTTGGCTGGGAGTGCTGGGTAGACGCGCATGCGATATGGGCAGATGTGCATGCAGAGGTGGAAGGACGAGCGTGCTGTGGCATGAAGTTTGCGCGTCGCGACATAAAGCTTTTGGACTGAATTTTCAAGTTTCCTGTCGCGGCATGGATATTCATCCGCTGTGGCCTGCCTACTTTAAAATTGTATCTCGAGCCTCCTCGCCACAGCAAAATGTTTTACTTACCGCGACACAATTTAATTTTGGACCATTGGATCAAATTCAATGGCTGAGATCCTTTCCCATTTTAGGTTTTTGTTTGTACTTTATATAAAGACAAATTGTAGCAGCTGAACTCAACTTTTTGTCATAAATGATATATTTGATTGCACAAATCAAATTTGAGAGCCAAAGAGCTCTTTGCTTATTACAACCCAAACTTATTAAAGGATTTGCATCCCTTTGTGGTGTTTCTTCTCTTCTTAGTGCATGGTGTGTAATATCCATGTGTTGAGGTGAGTTTCTGCAACCAAAATTCTGGTTTTGTGCTTAGAAATTTCATGCTAATTTGTTATTGGGTTTTGAATCGTAACTCTTGTAGTTCTCAAGTCTTTGTCGCTTGTGGGTCGTAGGAATCGTGTTGCTAGATTTGCATCAGGAAACATGTCTTTATCTCTATTATTAATATTTATTTTGCTTCTTTAGGTTTAGTTTGTTTTAGGATTGATATGCCTGAAAAGGCCATAAATTTTTTAATCCTTAGATTATCTAATGCATTAAATAGGTTAATTGGAATCAATATCTGGGCCTAGTGCTAATGATATGCTATTTCTTTGATTTTTGTCATCTGTGATGAAATTAGCTAAACAATGTTAGGTTTAAATGATAATAGATGTTGATAGAGTCTTGACCTTGTTCCTACGTGAAAATAACTTTATCCTAAGGGAAACACATGCAAATAAAAATACATTTTAACATACAATAAATATGCTCCCAACCACCCTGTGGTGTTTGTATCATACAAACATACATTAGTGTTAAGAACTACGTAAGTATGTGCAATACTAATCACATGCAAAGCACCATAATAGAGATAGACAAAACACTAAGTAAAATAAACAGACTCCATATTTTGCGCACGGGAATGCCAATAAAGACACAAAGGGACTTACGGGACTTACATCTCCCCCTTTGGCTTTCCATGGCAAAACACTGCACAACCTATACAAGGCAAGCATCAAACATAATATATTAATGCAAGATGATCTAACAAAGTTCATTCTCATGAACAAACTTCGACATAGATAAGACACACCCAACACTCCTACACTCAAAGTGCTTTCGTCTTATAGTGCTCCATCCATCTTCTTGAATTAACACAGCCGTCTTGATGCTAACACTAGTTCCAAGTGAGCTACAAAGTTTCAAAACTGCATCTGTAACTTGCACACACGAAACAAACACATACCCTTGAACGTATCATGTAGAACTGTGTGTAGTCTAACCAAATACTATCATGTTACCCTACACAAGTACACACTAATAGGCTAAACACAAGTAGTCAAAGAAACTCCCCCTAACTTTATGCAACACTCCCCCTAAATGCATGCAAGTTAGATAAAATGATGTGATGCAAATCTATACTCACAGAAGAAAACAGATGTAAACACGTTGTGCAACATACAAACTTCTCCTTCTTTTTGACACTGAATGTCAAAGGAACACCCTTATATGAGGGAGAGGAGACATACAACATGCAATAATCCTATACATTTAAGTAACACATGCAAAGAGGAAAAAAAGTATAAGAAATAGAAATAAGCACACCACAAATAAAGTCAAATTTTATTAAAATTTCAAGAATTTATTACAACATTTTAGAAAAATAAAATACAATAAATCAAGATTCTCCTCATCATCTCTATCAGGATTACACTGAGAACCAATATCGGACTCTCTACGGTCAGGAAGGTGGGACGAAGGCTGCACGAAGTTAGGAAACTCAGCAACAAAGGTAGTAAGCTGACTAAATATCTAGGTAAAGGAATAAGAAGACTGAGACAGCTGAAAGTCTGAATATCTAAGTAAGGCACCAGTGCTCACACCAATAGAGTGAATATAGGAACAATCCACTCTACTAGAAGGCTGAACAGACGGATGGGAACCAGAGGATCATTAGAGTCTACGTTCCTCACAATTTTCAATAAGATCTTCAAGAATCTTGTCCAATTGCTGAGTTGAAGCATCCATCTTTGTGTTTAGTGAGACAAACTATGAGGATTGAGAGGGAGGAACAGGAAGTAAATTAGAAAATGGTAGAATGTGAGGCACTTTGAGAATAAGAAGCGGAATGTTTAGAGTTTCTCGAAGAAGAATGTGCTCCTCTAAGTTGTCTGATAGAAATTAGAGTACAACCAAACAAAGAGACGTTAATTTCATCACTAAAGATATATTGTCCCCAGTGAGGAATTAATGAAGGATAATGAAAAGTAGAAGGTGAAGGAGAAGATGAACTAAAAATGATGGTCCTAAAGATCATACCAGCAAGATCTATAGACTCACCATTAAGAATGGCACAAAGAAAATGTCCCCTACATTAGGCACAGAAGAGACATGAGTGCAAGGAAAGACGCATGCAAAAACAACTTGCAGAAGCAAGCATCCAGGAGCAAAACTGTTAACAGAATACCACCAGTGAAAGAAGAGTTAGGTCCATCATCAAAAAAGTTATGATGAATAAGATTTTCATATTTAAAAGGAAGAACGGGAAAAGAAGGATTTTCCACTTTCAGAAGAGATAAGAGGTCTAAGGCATTATTTCTAGAAAAGGTGACTTCATGTCCCCGTAAAGTGAAAGAAATAGAGAAGCAACGAGCGTGGTGAGCATGTATCGCAAAATAAAACTCTGTGAAAAATGTAGGGTAGTAAGAGTAAGCAAGTGTATGCCTTAGAATGAATGAAAATGCATTGACTTTAAGGGGAATTATTTTCTATTTTTTCTTTTTGTATTAACCATTTCACATTTGAAGAACTTAGGGTCCTAATAAACTTATTTTTTTAAGACCCAAATACATATGTATTTGTGAATAGAAAATTCTTAGCTCTTTTTGTGTTGGATATAGGAATTCCTTTATATTTTTTAAAGTCAAGCATGAATAAAATAGGCAAACACTTTTAAATTTTACTCAGATCATTTAATCGAAGCAATTCAATTAAGTACATGATTTTTCATTATATATTCAAAATCCTAACATTTATTGCAAAAACTTATAGAGATTATCTAACAATTTGAAATGATATGAAAAGTGTTTAAAGGAGTAGAAAAATAATTATCTCTCATAATGAAGCGTTAAAGGCTCAATAATAATCTCACAAGGTAGTCTCCACTATTGAATTCCTAAACACAAGATTCAGGTTCATCTCAGTTTCATCATCAAAAGCATGAAACAAAGATTGTAAATTAAAACCAATCTTTACAACAAATCTTAAACATTTTACAAATCAGACAAACAATGCATAAAGACTCGATTATTCATCAAAATTGACCAAAAGCATGAAAATTTTGTTACAAACCAATTTGCACCCCCAAACCTAAACTAAACATTATCATCAAGGTTTTCAACTACACAATAGTTGAGAAAAGTATTTAGATAGGGCTAATGAAAACTAAACTAAATTAAAAGAAAGGAAAGATATTACCTAAAACAGTGGGTTCCCTCCCACCAAGTGCCTAGTTTAACGTCTTGGCAAGACGTTGCTTTGGTCTAAGGTGCATGCACTTCAATGCACTCCACATCTGCATTGTAAATGACTCCCTCCAAGTAAGGCTTTACACAGTATTCGTTCACTTTGAAAGTTAGCGTCTTTGGGTTAAGCAACTCAACAGCTCCATGAGTAAATACTTCCACAATTTAGTACGGTCCACTCCATCTTGATCGAAGTTTTCTTTAAAAAAGTTTAAAATGAGAGTTAAATAAAAATACTTTCATTCCAAGATAGAGAGACTTACTAACGAGCCGTTTGTCATGGTAACTCTTGGTGCGTTCTTTGTAAATCTTGGCATTCTCATAAGCCTCATTCAAATCTCTTCAAGCTCATCAAGTTGAAGTAAGCGTTTCTCTCCCGCTTGTTCACAGTCCATGTTTAGTTGCTTGATTACCCAATAGGCCTTGTGCTCAAGTTCAACGGTCCAATGGCATGCCTTGCCTTAAATCAATTGATATAGGCTCATCCCAATAGGTGTCTTGTACGCCATACGGTAAGCCCACAATGCGTCATTAAGCTTTGAAGCCCAATCCTTCCTTGTAGGTAGCACCGTATGTTCCAAAATATCCCTTATTTGTCAATTACTCACTTCAACTTGTCCGGATGTTTGTGGGTGATATGGAGTAGCCAATTTATGAGTGATGTTGTACTTTCTCAACAAGGCATCAAAAAAATTATTTAAAAAATGGCTCCCTCCATCACTGATTATCGCCCTCAGTGCCCTAAATCTGCTAAATATTGTTTCCTTCAAAAACTTCACAACACAGTTAACATCATTAGATTTAGTAGGTATAGTCTCTACCCACTTGGACACATAATCAACCGCAACTAAAATATACTCAAATCCAAAAGAAGAGGAAAAAGGACCCATGAAGTCAATCCCCCATACATCAAATAACTCAACAATGAGATTATATGTTAGAGGCATTTCATTATGTCTACCTATGTTACTAGTCCTCTGACATCTATCACAACGCATGAAAAAATCATAAGCATCTTTAAACAGTGTAGGCCAATAAAAGCCCAGATTGGAGTACCTTAATGGTGGTTTTCTTACTGACAAAATGTCCTCCACAGTGAATTCATGACAGAAGGTCAAAATGCTTGCATGCTCCTCTTCCGGCACACACCTTCGGATGACTTGGTCTTAACAAATCTTGAATAGATATGGGTCATCCCAAAATTATTGCCCACACATATGAAAAAATCTTTTCTTTTCCTGGAAAGAAATGTTAGGCCTCAACAAACCACTAGTAAGATAATTCACTATGTCCACATACCAAAGGTTTGGACCTATAGAAAATAACTGTTCATCAAGAAAAGTCTCAACGATATCAATCTCTTTGTCACTCTCAGTAGTGTCAAAGTCAAAAATTAACCTAGATATATGATAAGCTACCTCATTTTTAGTTCCCTTAATCTCTAAGTCAAATTCTTGCAAAAGCAAAACCCACCAAATTAGTTTTGGCTTAGCATTCTATTTACTCAACAAATACCGCAAAACCGCATAGTCTGAATGCACAATTACTTTAAATCCTACCCAATAAGACCTAAATTTATCTAAAGAAAACACAACAACCAAGAATTCTTTTTTGGTGGTTAAGTAGTTAAGTTGAGTGTCATTAAGAGTTTTAATAGCATAGTAAATGACATGCAAATGCTTATCTACTCATTGTCCTAAAACAGCCCCTATAGCACAATTAGAAACATCACACATAATTTCAAAGGGGAGTGACCAATTAGGTGCCATGATAATGGGCAGAGAAGTTAATTTCTCTTTTAAAACATTAAAAGCAGTCAGACAATCATTACCAAAGACAAAAGAAACATCCTTAGCTAACAGATTACATAAAGGACGATTTATCTTAGAAAAAATCTTTAATAAATCTCCTATAGAAACACGCATGGCCTAAAAAATTCCTAATTCCTTTAAAATTGACAGGAGGTGGCAATTTAGCTATTAAATCAATTTTTGCTTTATCCACCTCAATGCCTCGACTAAAAATGACATGTCCTAATACAATGCCCTGTTTAACCATAAAATGACTCTTCTCCCAACTAAGGGTCAAGTTACTTTCAATACAACGTTCAAGCACAAGAGTCAAATTATTCAGACAATCATCAAATGAATTTCCAAAAATTGAAAAATCATCCATAAATACCTCAATACATTTCTCCACCATATCTGAGAATATCGACATCATACATCGTTGGAATGTGGCAGGGGTATTGCAAAGACCGAATGGAATACTCTTGAAGCAAATGTCCTGAATGGGCATGTGAATGTGGTCTTCTCTTGATCTTTCAGAGCAATGGGCACCTGGTAGTAACCTAAAAGACCATCCAAAAAACAGTAAAAGTCATGCCCTATTAAACGTTCAAGCATTTGATCAATAAAAGGAAGAGGAAAGTGATCTTTCTTTGTGTATAAATTTAATTTATGAAAATCGATGCACATCTTCCATCCCGTAATCATTCTTGTGGGCACTAACTCATTTTTATTGTTTTTAACCACAGTGATCCCAGATTTCTTTGGTACCACATGTACCGAACTAACCCATTTGCTATCTGAAATAGGATAAATAACTCCCACTTCCAAGAGTTTCAGAATTTGCATTTTCACTACCTCTTACATAATAGAGTTAAGTCTCCTTTGGGCTTCTCTTACTGGTTTGGTATTATCCTCAAGAGTTATCTTATGCATACATATGGTAAGACTAATACCTCTAATATCACCAATACTCCATCCTATGACTTTCTTATACTTCTTAAGTATTTTCACTAACTCTTTCTCTTGGTTTTGGGTCAAAGTGGATGAGATGATGACCGGATAGGAATCCCCCTCCCCCAAAAACACATTCTTAAGATGTTTGGGCAAGTCTTTCTAATCAAGCTTAGGTGGAGTATTGTCTTCCCTAGCTGGGGTCTTGGGTAACTCTAAGGGCACACTAGGTTCTTCTAAAGGTTTGACATTATCTAACAAGTTAATGTATCCCTCAGTTTTATCATCCAACTCCTTCTCTACCCTATCAATTGTTAAGGCATACTCAAGTTTGTCTTTAAGTACATCCTGCAAAAGGGTATCATAAAGAAGAGTATCAATATGGTTAATATAACAACATTCGTCAATTGAGGATATAAAAGGTAAAAGGGATGAATCAAACACTCTAAAATTAACAGTTTCTCCCAAAACTGTCATGGTTAAACTTTCACTATGGACATCTATAAGTGTTTTGGTAGTGGCCATAAATGGTCTACCAAGAACAATAGTGTGTTCTTTGTCCATTGATGGATTTTCCTGCATATCTAACACAACAAAATCAACAGGTATAATCAATTTATCAACCTGTATAAGCAAATCCTCAACCATTCCCTTTGGATATTTCATAGATTTATCAGCTAATTGAAGGTACATAGTTGTAGATTTCAATTTCCCTAATCCTAGTTGTATATAAATCGAATATGACATTAAATTTATACTTGCACCTAAGTCTGGCATGACTCTTACCACTTTCTTATTTTCCAAAGTAATGTTAATGTTAAAACTCCCAGGATCCTTAAGTTTTGGTGGTAAACGTTGTTGAAGAATTGAACTAGAGATTTGAGAAACAACAATTCTTTCATTCAATCCATACTTTCTCTTCCTAGTATTTAAATTTTTAAAAAATTTTGCATAGGAAGGCACATTTCTAATAACATCCAGTAAAGGCAGATTTATTTGAACTTTGGAAAGCATGTTAAAGAGATAAGAGAATTGCTTATCTTGTTTATCGTCCTTGAGATGGTGTCAAAATGGTATGGGTGGTCGGTAAGGCTCTGACGTTCTATGTAATTGAGGGGTGGTGGATGACTCTCCAATTGCTTCCTTGGAAGGCTTATCATTCTTAGCATTGGATTCATCACTCTCTTTGGGTATTGCACTATCTCCTTCCATGTTTCCTGCACTAAATGGTAAATCATCAAAAGTTTAAGTAAATTTTTATTTACGACCTTACCACCTAGAAGGACCGTAACCGTCTTTGCTTGCTCGGGTTGACTAGGCAATTTCCCTTTTTCTTGCCATTGGAGATGCTCCGCTAATTGACCAACTTGGCCTTCAACCCTTTTCATAGAAGCCTCCAACAAGTCTAATCTTTAAGTACTCTTCATTTGGTTCTCCCGACTAACTTGAATGAATGCACTCAAGTTATCCTCCAAGTTTGGTTTGTTGGGAAGAGTAAGTTGCAAGTTGTTGTTATTGTTGTTGTTATTGGTAGGATTGTATGGGAAGTGATTCTGAGCATAACCAGGATTGTTGTTTCCCTTCCATGAAAAGTTTGGATGATTTCTCCAACCTGGATCATATGTATTTGAGTAAGGATCGTTCCTTTGCCTCGGTTGGTATCCCTCCATTGCATTGCCTTGCTCATAGCTTGTACCTACATTAGAATCACAAACAAATGGACAAATATTAGCACTATGTCCATATGTACTACAAATACCACATACCTTTTGAGTCAGTGAATTCTTTGAGGTAAGAAGTGCAATTTGTTTGGTAAGCTCTGCAATTTGCATCGACATCTCATTACTTGGAGCTACCTCATTAACTCACATTCTCCTTCCTCTAGTGATACGAACCAGATGACGCCACAAACAAGGCATGACACATATCACAGACTATGCCAAGATAGGGGTGAAATATTGGCACAAAGAGGCACGCCACAACACGAGCAAGGGTACAAGCATATGAGTCATGGGAGTGCCAAGCTAATTGTGGAATTTTAGAATTTTGAGCTGCGTTGCGGCTAACAACTTTCTATTTTGGTTGGGACATTTTGCCAAAGGTGCGCGCCGCGGCATGAAATATATGCGCCGCGGCATAAGACTTTCTGTTTTGGGCATGAAGGCTGGGCATACGCGCTTGTAGACTGGCCAGAGGTGCGCGCAAGTGTGGGCAGGTGTGCGCGCAGAGTTGGAAGGACGTGCGAGCTGCGGCATGGCTTTGGGGAGCCGCAGCACAAGCCTCTCGGGTTGGATGCCAAGGTTCCTTGCCGCGGCATGGAATTTACTTCGCCGCGGCTCGCCTACTTTTAATTATCTTCTCGAGCCTCCTCGCTGCGGCATAGATAAATCCCCAGCTGCGGCATAGATATAAATTTGTAATTTTTGCACCATTGGATTAAAAACCAATGGCTAGGATTCATTTTTACTTTTAGGTTTTTGTTGTACTCTATAAATAGGACCATATGTGCAGCAAATTGTAACTTTTGTTCATTTATGAAATATTTGTTTTTCAAAACAAATTTGAGAGCCAAGAGCTCCCTTGCTTTCTAGCAAACCTAAAAACTTATCAAAGGACTTGCATCCCTTTGTGGCATTTCTACTCTTCTTGGTGCATGGTGCGTAATATCGATGTGTTGAGGTAAATCCCTTACAGCCAAAAGTCTAGTTTTGTGCTTAGAAATTTCCTACTAATTTGTTGTTGGGTCTTGAACCGAATTTCTTGTGGTTCTCTAGTCTTGTTACTAGTGGGCCGAAGGAATCGTGTTGCGGGATTCGCATCATCTAGAGCTCTTTTGTTGGGAATTAGCACCCAACATCTCATACAAATCTTATGTCTCATTTGCGATCTTTTCTCCCATAGCTCCTCCGGCGGCATTATCCATAGTGAATTGACACTGTTTTGTCAACCCATCATAGAAATATTGGTTTTGGAGTCGCAATAGAAAATGATGGTGTGGGCACTGAATTAGAAGCAACTTGAAGCGATCCCACACCTTATAAAATTGTTCTCCATCCATTTGAGAAAATGTTACAATTTTTGTCCTCAGGTCAGTAGTCTTTTGATGGGAATAGAACTTTTCCATGAATTTGTTAAACACTACGTCCCAAGTTGAAAAAGAACCGGGTAGAAGAGTTATAAGCCATGACTTTGCCTTATCCTTAACCATGTATAGGAAACATTGCATGCTCAACTAATCTTCAATAAGCCCCTGTAGCAGAAAAGTCTGCACAGTAGCATAAAAATCACGAATAAAAGATAATGGATCTTCATTAGGAATCCCATAAAAAGAAGGCAACATATTATAATGAATATTTTTAAGCTCGTAATTTCGAGCTGCTTCCCCTAATTGGATGCAAGAAGTTGTGCCAATGATTGGCTTTGTATACTCCTTCATCATCATCTCTCTAGGTAGAGTTAGAGGATCTCTCATTATTGGTGGTTGCTCTTTCTCTAGAATGTTGGTGTCAAATTGTCTCAAATGTGCTCGCCTCCTATTGACGTTGTCTATGAACGGCACTAGTAGATTTTCAAGAGATCTCCTACCATGAATGCACAATCAAAAACAACACAAAATCAAAGCACCAAACACTATATGACTCCGACAAGTAACAAAAACACAAAAAACGAAGAAAATTACAAAAACTAAAAATTAAGAAAGTAAACTAAAAAAAAAAACAAATAAACAATTTTAAAAACACCAATTCCCCGACAACGGCGTCAAAAACTTGATATTCATTTTATAGTACTCGCAAGTGTACGAATCACTTGTAGCAAGTGATAAGCAACTCTGAGGTCGATTTCTCAAGGAATTGCGATGCATTTTTAAAATGTGTCAATTGTTTCTCTAAAATTTGTTACAAAAATAAATCCTAAACACTCTAACAAAGGTTGATTTTGAGAACGGTTGCTAAAATTATAATTCCTTAAAACAAGTAAAATAAACAAGTAAAAAATGTAGTCAAAACAATAAAATGAACAAGTATGAGAAATTAGTTAGTGAACCAATCATAGATTGATTAATTTACATGATTTTTACAATTAAGCATATAAAGTCGATTTATTGATCCTTTTTACTAAGCCTAAAAAATCTCAAATTAATAGCAATTTTTCCTTAATCAACTATTTAACTTGTTTGATCTAGACCATTAACTAGCTAATTAGCATTAATCTTAGGAAAATAATTTAATCACCTAATTTAAGACATGTCAATGCACTTAAATTAGACTCATGCTCAAAAATGCCCAATCAAACTTAGAAGGCGTTTCTAACGCACAATCCTAAAATATTTTGGTATATTCATAAATTAAATTGGCCAAAAGTAATTAATGAAAATAGATATTAAGAACGATGAACATGAAATAAATCACTTGAATATACAATAAACCACATAATGAATCATTCATTCATGGTCACATCACTAAAATCCCACACAAGAGAGTTTAGCTACTCATAACAAAATTTCAATCAAGGTTTTCCATTACAATAAGCATTTAAGGAGTTCTAAAGAGAAAAGAAATTACAAACAATAAAATACCCCACTTTCACTCTTGAAACAAGCTTCTTGATGTTGGATTGACACATTCTTCAAGATTCTTGATGGAGCTTCAATGGAGTAACATTAATGGAGTGATTTCTCTCTCAAATGTGTGGAAAAATATATTTTTGGCTACTGTTCACTGTCATTGTTCACTAGTTCTTCAGAAGAGGGTTTTGTGATATATTTATAAGTTAGGGTTTATGTGAGTGTGAGTGTGTGGGCTGAAAGGGGCTTAAATGAAATCCAAGTGTGCGGGCCGCAGTGCTTATTTTTTGGGGTGTGGGTCGCAGTGCTTGTTTTTTGGGATGCGGACCAAAATAGGGAGTCTCTTGCCGCAGCACAGAATTTTCATGCCGCGGTGCACATTTATTTCTTCGCTGCGACGTGTGCCGCGGCGCGCAATGTTGTAATGCTATGTAAGGGTCCTTACATATTTGTTGATTCCTACGTAAGCCTTACCTTCTTTTGCTCTAATTTAACCCCCCCCCCCCCCTTACATAGTAAATGAACTACAATGTAAGGGTCACATTTTGAGCCCCTTTCTCCACTATTTCATACATAATGCTTGAACCTACAAACCATAAAAATACCCCTCCAAATTAAAGTAATACCGAATTAAACCATGAAATAAATACTTAAAATATAACAAATAATAGGTTCAAAATAGTGTTCATCATGTCCTCACCATGGTATTCCTCATTGGATTCAAATGGAAACCTTTTACAATGGTCTCCATGCCCAAACAAGAACTATTGTTGATGCATCTACTAATGGAGCTTTTTTAGACAAGTCTTACAATAAAGCATATGATTTACTTTAGAGCATGACTAGCAATAATTATCATTGGCCAATGGATAGAGTAGAAATCGCAAAAAGAGTGACCAGTGTGCATGAGTTTAATGATGTTACGGCACTTACAGCTCAAGTTTCATCTTTGGTTAATCTTTTGAAGAATCAACATGTGACAGAAAATGTGAATTCAATCCAAAATTCAAGGATTTCATGTGTTTATTGTTTAGGATCTCATGTGTTTGACAATTATCCTTCAAATCTAGAATTAGCTTATTTTATGGGTAATCTAAACTGAAACCATAATCCGTACTCCAACACTTATAACCCAGGATGGAGCCAACACCCAAACTTTTCTTAGAACAATCAAGGTGGTGGTCAAGCAAGCTCTTCCATGCACAACCGTCCTGTGTATCCTCCAGGTTTTCAGCAGCAGCCACAAAGAAACCAACCAAATGAACCATCTAGTTCATTGAAAACTTTACTTAAAGAATACATGGCCAAGAATGATGCAATCCTCCAAAGCCAAGCTATGTCAATGATAAATCTAGAAAATCAAGTGGGACAGTTGGCTAATGAACTTAGGAACCGTCCATAAGGTGCACTTCCAAGTGATATCGAAACTTCAATGAGAGAAATAAAGGAGTTTTGCAAAGCCTATCTAAGGAGCGGGAAATAATTAGAGGCAACAATGGTTCAAAAAATGAGTAAAAAGGCAAGCACTTCAGTCCAAGATAAGGAGAAAAAAGAGCTGGATAAATCTGAGGCAGTTTTGAAAAATGCAGAAAATCCTGGTACCTAAAATGCTATAGAATTGCTGCAACAAAGTTCCCAACAAAATAGACCACCTCCACCATTTCCTCAGCAATTTCAGAAACAATAGTAGGACCTTCAATTCAGGAAAGTTTTGGATGTTCTTAAGAAACTTTATATCAACATTTCATTGGTGGAAGCCTTGGAACAAATTCCAAATTATGCTAAATTCATGAAAGACATCTTGACCAAAAATAGATGGTTTGGTGAATTTGAGACAATTGCCTTAACAAGTGAAAGTAGTGCTATGTTACAGAACAAACTTCCTCCTAAGCTCAAGGATCCTGAAAGTTACACAATTCCATCCTCCATAGATAATCAATATTTTGGCAAGGCTCGATGTGATTTGGGAGTAAGTATTAATTTGATGCCTATTTTAGTTTTTTAGAAGCTAGGGATTGGTGAAGCATGGCCTACTACAGTGTCTTTACAATTAGTAGATCGATCCATTGGTCATCTAGAAGGAAAAATTGAAGATGTCTTGGTGAAAGTGAATAAATTCATCTTTCTAGTGGATTTTATTATACTTGACTATGAGGAGGACCGAGAAGTGCCTATTATTTTGGGAAGACCATTCTTAGCTACAGCCCAAACTTTGATTGACGTTCAAAACGGAGAATTAACTATGAGAGTTCAAGATGAATAAGTCACTTTCAATGTTTTTAAAGCCATGAAATTTCCCAATAATGTTGAAGAGTGCTCATCCATCTCAGTTGTGAATTCTTTGATATCTAAAGAAACTGAGAAATGTTGCTATAATGATCTCTAAAAATTTTTTCGCAATATGATTTCGATTATGAAGAGAAAGATAAGGATAAATTACCTTGGTTAGAAGCAGATTCTAATACATACATGCAAGAAATAAATTTCAGTCCCTAGACTTGTCATCTCAAGATTTCAATCTTCCTAAGTCTTTAGTTGATGTGCTACCAGATTCAAATTTCCATCAAAAGAAGAAATTTTTCCACAATATGAAGTTCTACTATTAGGATAAGCCATTCTTATTCAAGAAATGTGTAGACCAAAAGATTAGAATGTGTATTCCTGAAAATGAGATGGTGTATATTTTGCAACGATGTCATTCCTATCGAGAAATTGAGAGAATCTTAAAGAAAACTGTTAGACTAAGCCATAAATATTGGAAATGTTGATCCAAGAGAAAATTCCAAGTTAATGGCCAACACATTAAACATTATTGGAGAGGAATTATTGACAGGGAGTATACCTCCATTCCACTCACAAAACCATAAATGCAAGAGAAGTCGGGCTGTCAACTTTAGCACAAGAGCTCATGGGAGGTAACCCATGTTTCTTACTTTTTCTTTTATGTTTTATGCTTTAATTTAGTTTATTTGAATTTTATTATTATTTTATTTTATTGGGTTTTTTTTTTTTTTTTTTGCATTTTCAAGTCATCACAGGATATGAGAGCAGGCAGGAAGTAAAGCAGAAATAACATCTTCACAGTTTTAAAACTGGGGAACTTTGTTGCAGCAACACTGCAGCAAATATGGGCATTTCTTTACCCTTTTCCTATTTCATTTCTATTTACTGCCTATTTTCTTGTTTTATTTTGTTGTATTCATAAGCAGTGAGGACACTGTTTATCTTAAGTTTGGGGGGAGATTGATTTATTTGCTTTTGTTTTGAAATTTGATTTTGTGAGGTTTGATTTGCTATGATTGTGAAATTAATCAATGATGATGAACTACTTTGTGAAAAAGTAGAAACATGCCTTTAAATTTCTTTGTGATGTTTTTTTTAGGTTTAGTTGTTGATCTATTAGAAGAAATACCTTGGTTAATGAAAAGAATTGAATTGATTGAGTGTAAGTTGAAAATTTTTGAAAAATATATCCCCAATAACTCGTGCACAATCTTGTTTTGAATTTGATATGAACTTAGAGTGAGGAAAGTTTATGGGAGAGCTTAAGCCTCTAGAATTGGTTTAGAGAGTCTATCAAGGCAAAATCCTAGAAATTTTACTATCCAATGAAATGATTTAGGCCTTCTTTGGAGTCGATTGTACTTTTCATGCTAACCGTGATTAAGATTATGTTTCCTTAGTACACCTAATTTAAGTCATAATTAATCAAATTCGTTTTCTTTAAAACCTACATATTAACCTAGCCCTTCTATTTTTGCATACCTTTTGATTTTCATCTCACAAGTGCATTACTATTTTTATGAATTGTTTTAGAAGGGATGGTACATCTTGAGAGAAAATTATGCCGTTAAAAATAGTTGTTATTGTGTTCAAAATCACTCTTGCTTGATTGTATTGAGTTTGGTTATACATGAAAAAAAAAAATTGAAGAAAAATTTAGAAACAGCTTTGTTGCAGCAAAGTTTCAAGCAGAACAGCTTTATGCTACAACATAAAAGCAGTGATGTTCAAAAAAAAAATAAGAGAAGAAATTGAAGAAAAGTTTGAGGGTGTCAATTCAAGAAAATAAAAATTATAAAAGAGTTCTTGAATAGTATTTACGCTTGTGGAATATGAAGCCTAAATATGACCTTTACCCTATCTTAACCCAAGCCTTACATTTCAAGCTTTATTAAGTCATTTTGATCTTTGGTTAGTAAATATCTATATTAGTGGAGAGAGATTCAAAAGGCCAATTTATGGAAGCATGAGTTTAAGCTTGAGGATCATGATTTTTCTTAGTTTGAAGAAAAATGTCAAATGACAAATTATGAAAATCACACACACATATGGGTTGTTTTATAATGAGTTTGAAATATTTAAGCTAGCATTTGAGAAAAATTAATTTGGATAATAAATTTGAGATTATTCTTTCTAACTTTGAAACAACAAGTTTAGTTTATCTATTAGTTTATATTTATGTTTTTACCGTAGGTGGAGGCTTTTATTGTTCCTTGCTTTATCACTTACTAATCATCCTAGAGTTTATTGCTTGAGGACAAGCAAGATGCTAAGTTTGGGGGAGTTGATAACTCTAATTTATTAGAGTAAATATTATCTCTTATTTCTTGAAACATGCTTGGTTATGTGAAAATAGTTCCATGTTGTGCTCATTTGGACACTATTTGTGAAATTTGTAAAGAAGAGTGAATTCTTTGGTAATATGAAATTATCCTGCTTTTCATTAAAAAGACTTATATTTTAAAGTTCACTCATGAGGTTTTTATGTGCCCCTTCGTAAAGAACAAAAAGACCAACAAAGAAGCATTAATTAGCTTTGCTGCAGCTTTGTGCAGTAAAACGCACAGAATAAATCAGCGTTAAAGATGGATTTGGGCTTCTTATTAAAAGGACGATAATGGCCAGTTTATGACTCACATATTTTTGGGCAAACTTGAAAGTTAATACAATATATCATCTCTTATCAATTAAACCTAGGAGGAACATATAAAAGAGAGAAAATTCAACATGAAAACTGACTGGAAAAACAGGGCAGCAAGAGGCAACACAGAACAGCAAGGAAAGAGGTAAGAAAATAGAGGCAACACAGATTAGAGGACAGGGGCAATTCAAGGATTGTTTCACATGAATAATCATTGAAGGAAGCAAGAGAGAGTTAGAGATTTGTAATCCAATTGATTGAGAATTTAATTAAAGGGAGTTTTATTGATTTATTCCTTTTTCTATTATTCTTTGTTTGCTATTCAATTTCTACAACTCAATGGATGTGATTTTGATTATTCATGAATTAATATTTGATTTCATAGATATGATTGGCTAATTGTTCTTCAGTTAGGGTTGTAGATGTGCAAATGATTGTAGTCTTGTTCTTCAATTTTAAAATTTGTTCTTTGCGACAAAAAGGTACTAGTTATTCAATGCTTATTTTATTGATTAATTCTTATTGATTGCTTGATCACTAATTGATAGGATAGTAAACTGAAATTAATTTTGAAAATGTTAGTTAAAGTTGGATGAAGCTTGAATAATATGTGTTTAATTTGAATCTAAGGATAAGAATTGAAATTGTAATTAATATAAAACGATATAATTGTCTCACATAACCCAAAGGAATTGGTGCATTAAATATTGTTCTTAAACTCAATTGTGCATAGGAATGCGTTTCATTGAGCCTAGAAAATTATAAACATTGCAAATTCGGAAGAATCTATTGTAGTTTTCGAATTTTAGTTACTGGTGCACTTTTTCACAGCATTACTACAACAACGCAGTCTAACTGCATCACTTATTACATTTGCAATCCTAACTGATTTATCTACTTGCGATTCTTGCCATCCTTCTTGTTGAACTTTGTCTTAGCATTCTTACTCTTGTCATCTTGTGCTTTAATTTTATTTTATTTTGTTACACAAAACACGCAATATTGATTTTATTAGTTAATTTTTACGATATTTTCTAATATTCCAATCTCTGTGGAAACGATTTTTCTTATTATTATTTACTTGTTTGCGACACATGCACTTGCATAATATCTTATATACTTTCTAGAGCAACATAATGGTTTTAGAGTATGACAATAATTTAAGATTCAAGAAACTACATCTTGATTCATGATATGTTTGATTAAATTGTAGGCTACTGGTGAAAATAGTCCCATTTCGTATTTAAATTACATTTATTTGCTTTATGATATTGTTCCTTAAATCAATCAAACAAAACCCTTTTACTAATTTTAATTATTTTGCTAGCGAACTAGTAATTAGGGGTAGAAATTGTTAACAATCATCGTGAGTGCAACTTTGTTCGTAAATTACTTATTACTTGTGCACTGACCACTTAGCGCTTGACAATGGCCGCAAAAACTTGATATGCTTGAAAATACTCAAGTATATGTGGTTAATGCACAAGTGCTAGTGATCATGTGACTATCCTCACCACTAGCCTATAATTTAATCAAATATGTCATGAATCAAGATTTAGTTTCTTGAATCTTAAAGTACTATCATAATCTAAAACCATTATTGAATTCTTTAGTTTTATAAGTCTAGGTCTACTTAAGACTTCTTATTGTTTTTTATTTGTAATTGATTAATGGTTCGCTTCTTAATCAACCTAAATTCTAAACAACCTAGAGATATACTTATTAGATTTAATTCATTCTTTGCATTAAGATTTAAAAGATGGTAGTTTATTTGAGAGATGAATGTATGCTAGGTTAGAGTCAATTGATCATAAGGGAGGGTGAATTCTTATGACTCTTTTGCATCCAATTAGTTAGTGTGCATGTGTTGGATCAAGTCTTGTAAACATTATATTTTTGTTATTTTTATTATTTTTTAACTATCAATTTTTCTTAGCCTAAATAGTTTAAAGTAACCATAGTTCAATACTCAATTCTTTAATAATTGTGGGTTTTACACTTTATCTTTAAATACTTATCACTTGTCCACGTCCAATATACTTGCAGAATTTGCATCATGTTTTTGGTGCTATTGCCAAGGATTGACATTATTTTGTGATTTGTGATCATTACTAGGGTTACCAATACTTATTCAGACATAAAAAAAAATAAAAATACGAAAATAATTTTTATTTTATTTATTTATTTCCTTCTATATTATTTTACTAACTTTTTTCTTTTTAATAACATAACTTTATAACTCTATTAACTTTATTGTATCATGTTATTAACTTTTTTTTTTCTAACATAACTTTTGATTATTTTTATGTATCTTTTGTTGCATAATTTTTTTTTTTCTTTTGGTTTGTATTGATAGATAGGTGATGGACCCTTTTGAGTATCAAAATCTTATAAATGCAATGATGATAATTGAGGAGGTAACTAACCTCATATCACACATTGAATGGGCTAGTATTATGAGGAATCTTTTGATACAAGAATATTCTCATCTCTTTACTTTAAGATCCTACATATCCACTGCATACATATACATGGAATAGGGGGACCACACCTATAATAATGTCTACACCGATCCAAACTCATCACTCTTCTACTAACAGAATTTGGATTGGGAGAAGTCAATCTTACAATTCTTAGAGCTATAATCAAAAGGGAACATCTTCTACAAGGTCATACAATGGACTAATACCATCATTCTGAACCACCCCCAGAAAAGGAAGAATCATCCCATAAGAATGAGTCTTGTATGGAATTGGTGCAAAGCTTCATAGACAAATGCAAACAAAAGGAACACCAAGTGAAGAGACTTGACCATGGGGAGAAACTATAAGATTTATCTTGCAACCTTACCCAAACACAAGGTTTTTTGTTTGGTGACAAAAATATCAACCGAACTATAGGAGATAAGGGGCCAAAGCATAAGGATAATTTTTATAATTTGGGTGAAGTACACGAGATAGTGGAGAGCATAGAGGAACCTATGAATATGATAGAAGATGAACCCAATAACATTTTTGAAGAGGATGCAATAGTTAAAGAGGAGGAAAGAGAAGCATCTATCATTGTAGATACACCATTAATAATCACCAGAGGGCTTTACTTTGATATACAAAATAGAGAGATCAACTTGAGCATCAAGAATGAAAGGGTTGCCTTTAAGATCTATCTAGACAAGGACCTTCCTAGAGATACAGGGTTGAAGCTCCAACTGTTCTATTTGGCCCTTGGGGAAGAATTTGGTGTTTGAGGCTCTCAAATTTTGAAATTGGGTCTTAATGCCTCTACAAAATGGAAAATTTGGAATCCAAAAGGAAATCATGATGATCTTGCCCTAACAACCAACAAAACTGTTAAGCGGTGCATCCTAGAATACTATGTGTATTATCCACCTTCAGATGTAAAAGTAAAACCCATCAAAGTAACCTTGGCTTAGCATTCGATTTACTCAATAAATACTGCAAAGCCGCATGGTCCGAATGCACAATAACTTTAGATCCTACCAAATAATATCTAAATTTATCTAAAGAAAACACAACAGCCAAGAATTCTTTTTTGGTGGTCGAGTCGTTAAGTTGGGCGTCATTAAGAGTTTTACTAGCATAGTAAATGACATACAAACGCTTATCTACTCTTTGCCCTAAAATAGCTCTAATAGTAAAATCTGAAGCATCACACATTATCTCAAAGGGTAATGACCAATCATGTGCCATGATAATAGGCGCAGAAGTCAGTTTATCTTTTAAAGCAGTAAAAGTAGTGAAGCAATCATTATCAAAGACAAAAGAAACACCCTTAGCTAACAAATTACATAAAGGATGACTTCTTTTAGAAAAATCTTTAATATATCTCCTATAGAAACCCGCATGGCCTAGAAAACTCCTAATTCCCTTAACATTAATGGGATATGGCAATTTGGCTATTAAATCAATTTTTACTTTATCTACCTCAATGCCTCTACTAGAAATGACATGTCCTAGTAAAATGACATGTCCTAGTACAATGCCTTGTTTGACCATAAAATGACTCTTTTCCCAACTAAGGGTCAAATTACTTTCAATGCAATGTTCAAGTACTGGAGTCAAATTATTCAAAGAATCATCAAATGAATTTCCAAAATTGAAAAATCATCCATAAATACCTCAATACATTTCTCCACTATATCCAAGAATATCAACATCATGCATCGTTGGAATGTGGCGGGGGCATTGCATAGACCGAATGGCATCCTCCTGAAGGCAAATATACTAAATGGGCTTGTGAATGTGGTCTTCTGCTGATCTTTCAGAGCAATGGGTACTTGATAATAACCTGAAAGACCATCTAAAAATAGTAAAAATCATGCCCTACTAAATGTTCTAGCATTTGATCAATAAAAGGAAGAGGAAAATGATCTTTTCTTTATGTACAAATTGAGTTTACGAAAATCAATGCACATCCTCTAATCTGTAATCATCCTAGTGGGCACTAACTCATTTTTATCATTTTTAACCACAATGATCCCAAATTTCTTAGGTACCACATGTACCGGGCTAACCCATTTGTTGTTATAGGATACATAACCCCCACTTCCAAGAGTTTTCAAATTTTAGTTTTCATTACCTTTTGCATAATAGGGTTAAGTCTCCTTTGGGCCTCCCTTACCGGTTTGGTATTGTCCTCTAAAATGATCTTATGCATACATATAGCAAGACTAATACCTCTAATGTCACCAATGCTCCACCCTATAGCTTTCCTATACTTCTTGAGTACCTTCACTAGCTCCCTTTCTTGGTTTTAGGTCAAAGTAGATGAAATAATGACAAGATAGATATCTCCCTCTCCCGAAAACACATACTTAAGCAGTTTAGGTAACTCTTTCAATTCAAGCTTAGGTGCAGTATTTTCTTCCCTAGATGGGGTCTTAAGTAACTCTAAGGGTGTACTTGGCTCAACTATAGGTTCGGCACTATCCAACAACTCAAGATATCCCTTAGTCTCTTCATCCAAAGCCTCCTCTACTATATCGACTGTTAAAACATGCTCAAGTTTGTCTTCAATCTCATCCTGCAAAAAGGTATTATGAATAAAAGTATCAATATGATCAATGTAAGAGCATTCATCAATAGTAGAAATAGAAGGTAAATGACAAGAATCAAACACTTTAAAATGAACTGTTTCTCCCAAAACTGTCATTTCAAATCCTAGGCCATCACAGCAATATCAACCTAGACCCCAATCACCACCACAATCTCAAGGTAAGTCTCTTGAAGACTTAATTAGTTACATTGCTACTAATACTGTTAAGTTTCAGCAAAAAACACAAAGTAGACTGTACAAGACTGAAACTTTCATGAAGAATATAGAGATTCAAATAGGTCAATTGGCCACATCAGTAGGAAGATTGGAAGCAATAGCATCCAGCAAGCTCCCTTCATAGACTGTAGTAAATCCCAAGGAGACTGTCAATGCCATTACTTTGAGGAGTGGTGAGCAATTAGAAGGGCCAGAACAAGGGCCCAAGGACACCACATGTGATGAAGAAAAGACCACCCCAAAATAGGCTATGTTGGCACCAAAAGTAAAATTTAAACCTTCTGCTAATAGTATTTTCATGTTGCCTTTTCCTAGTGGTTTAGGAATATAAGGAAGGAAGAACATGAAAGATAGGTTTTGAAAACCTTCAAAAAAGTGCAAGTGAACATTCCACTTCTAAATGCTATCAAGCAGGTGCCCAAGTATGCAAAGTTTCTCAAGGAACTGTGCACATCCAGACGCAAATTAAAAAGTAATGAAATGGTAAGTGTGAGGGAGAACATGTTTGCTGTGCTACAAAGAAAACTCCCACCCAAATGTCAGGACCTAGGTAGTTTTACCATCCCAGTATAAAAAGGTAACAATAGGTTTGAAAAAGCCATGTTAGATTTAGGAGCATCTATAAATGTCATGCCATATCATATTTATGCTTCTTTGAATCTAGGTCTTTTAAAAGAAACTGGTGTTATTGTACAACTTGCTAATAGGACTAACATTTACCTTAAGGGTGTTATTGAAGATATCTTAATGTAGGTTGATGAAATGATCTTTCTAGTGGATTTTTATGTTTTGAATATGAGTGATGACTCTCACACTATGTCTACACCAATGCTTTTAGGAAGACCATTTATGTGAACAACTCGAACAAATATAGATGTTCACACTGGAGAGTTCACCTTGGAATTTGCTAGGGAGGTAATTTGCTTTAATATCTTTGAAGCAATGAAATATCCAAATGATAGTGAGGATGACTTTGGATGAAACTAGTCGCGTCTGGTTGAGAACATTAAATCAAACATTTTGTGGAAAGAAACCCACCATATTTGTTTTCTATTCCCTTTTTACTTATATTTTTACATTATATATGCATGTGCTTACATTGAGGACAATGTAAGAATTAGGTTTAGGAGAGTGTTAACATTTCATATCTTTATTTTATTTTATTAGTTTAACATGTTTTAGGATTAGTATGCTCTAGGTAGCATAATTTTTTTTTTCATTTTTAGTATTTATTTATTGCATTTTTTTAGAATATTTAAGATTAGTATACAAGCTTGAAAACAATCACGTATTTTTTCTTTGTTTTGTGGCATTTATGATGAAATTACCTAAACAAATGTTAGGTTTCAAATGATGATATATGTTGATAGAGTGTTGACCTTATTCTTAAGTAAAGGCAACTTTATGATAATTTTGCTAAAAAATTGCATGCAAAATAGCTAAGTCAGTGATAGAAAAATTTATGTGCTTGAACTTATGAACAATGTTATGAATCCCTTGAAGCTTTTACTATGATTTTAATGAATATGATGACAATGCTATAACTTTTCTTTAAGTTTATCAAAGTGAATGCCAATTGTATTTCTCTAAAAGAGATTAAGGCAAGAGGATTACCCACTTGGCTAAATTATCCTACCCATAATTTTGTTGTCCTCATAAGGAAAACCCTTTTAGTGAACCAGTTTAAGCCTACATGAGTTAATTGTTTGTACCCACTCCTTACCCTTTGAACCAAACACTTTGGTCATACCCTATAGTTCAAGAATAAGTAGACTTGCACAAAAAGATTATGGACTTTATAAAAATGCTAGAATAAATTTCAAGAATGTCAATTGTGCCACAATTGATTAAATATCCAACTCATACAAATTAGCACTTACATTAATGTGTGCCTCATAAAAGAATAAAAAAAATTTTAATAAGGGGGCAAGGTGAAAACAAATATAAAATGGGATTGTGTATTGAATAATATTGAAAAAAAAATATATATGCTAATAATGATGTTGGGTCTAAAACAATAGAATTTGACCAAATTTTGTTAACATGTTTGATCTAAGGATAATATTATTTATAAGTCTCTTTCTCTTACTCTATAGATTCATGAACTTTTGTTTTACCTTTTCTTTTTCATTTGATTGAACCAACAAGCTTAATCACATTACAGCCAAATGAAAGACTTTTTAATTTTAGGAAATATTTATGGTGAGTGAAGATATAATTTTAAAGAAAAGCCTATAAAACTTAAAATTAAGACAATGGTTTGCCTTTGTTTAAGGATTAACAAAGAATAGGCGTGAAGTTTGATATGTGTTGTTTTATACATAATTTAGGTGTTAATTCTTCTATATTTACTCTTATTTTATTATTTTATTATTATCATGTGATTTAATTATTTATTTTATTAATTATGAGAAAATATAGTTTTTTAAGAATTTTAGTTATTAGGTGGATTAACTTAGACAAGTCGTGGATATCCTTAGCAACCCACTTTTTTGAGCTCCATAGTCGACATATCTTAACTTAGGTTATGATAAGGTTATATATATATATATATATATTTTCTCATAAGAAGAAAAAGAGTAGCGCAAAAATCAGAGAACAATATAAGCGACAACAATGAAAAATAGCCAAAAATACCAAAATTGATCAGAAAAATAGAGAAAATTTTTATGTTTGTGCCATTGTGGAAGATTCTTGGAAGAAGATTAAAGAAGAAGTTGAAAATTGGTTTTGTTGGTCCCTTTTGCTTCAATAATTCTTCAAAATTAGAGTTTTTCTCTACTCTTTTCTTTATTTATGATGGATTTTTTTATTTTATTTGTTGGATTTTTTTGTTTCTATGGCTAGCTAAATATTTTATGTGATTGTGGGTAATTCCAAGCTCTAAATTATAATTTAATTAAATTAATGTTATGATAAATTTTAATTTCAATTCTTGATTTTTGATGTGTTTAATTCTATTTTTAATTGTCATGACTATGCACGTATGAATTTGAGTAATCAACTAATTTATTTCATGAAAATGTCTACATCTAGCTTAATGTATTAGTACGTAATAACTAATATTACTATTCAAAGTTGTACCTTATGGCTTCTGTCATGAGTAGAATTGATATCTATGTTAAATGTTAAATGATTGTTATAATCTTGCTTAGTTTAGTTATCATATTTTTAGATCTTAATACAAAAAGTGAATTAAATATAGTAAACATATCTCTAGGTTGTTTGTAATATAGGTTGGTTAATAAGCGGATATTTAGCCAACCACAAAATAAGAAAAAATAGAAAGTCTTAAGCGTATTTAGACTTCAAAAGCAAAAGTTAAGAATCCAAGAATAATTTTAGGTTACAATAGTAATTCAAAATTCATGAAATTAAATCTTTATTCATGACATATTTGGTTAAATTGTAGGCTAGTAGTAAGGATAGACCCATAATTACATATTTCTTGCAATTGTATTTAATTCATATTTAATTATTTTTTGTCTTTTATTCGCAATTATTTAAAAAAAATCCTTTCAATAATCTTGTTAACAAACTAGTAATTAAATGTAGGAATTGTGACAATCCTTGTAGGTTCGAAATTTTTATTCTTAAATTATTTATCACTTGTAAACTGACTAGATATACTTGTGTAATTGCAAAAATTCTTATGTTTTCAACATTACACACATGTTTTGAGACGACTTTGTAGGAATTGCTTAGGATTTTTGGGTATTTTTTCACATCCAAGAGGTAAGGAAAACCAATCTAAGGACTCAAGATATAATAGAAGATAGAGTTACAAGTTTTGGTAAATGAAAAATCATCCAATCTAATTTGTGGGTAGTTCAATCTTTTAGGTTCTTGGTGTAATTAGATTATTATTGTTTTTTCTCTCTTTAAGATGAATGTTAGATTTTATTTGTCTATGAATATTAATCTAAACATGAGTTGCTAATTTTACTATGGATATTTAGTTTTTATTGTCATGTTTGCTTAAAAATATTTTAGTAAATGTTTTAATTACATAAATAAATAAAGTTTACTTTTTAATTAAGAGTGTGTTTAAATGTCTATTCTATAAATGTTATGGGCTAATTTAATGTTTATTAATAGGTTAAAAAATTTAGGAATTTAATTTCATGAACATTACATTGACTTTATTTTAAAAAACTTAATCAAAAGTTTAAATTGATAACCTAGTCATGACATTAGTTTGAATGATATAATTTTTCTTGTTCACAATTTAATTGATTAGTTTATATACTCAATCTGTAGGATATTGATTAGCTAATTACCAAAGAAAATTACTTAATCTGTATGAATTTTCATAAATAAATTGAAAGCCCACAATCTTGATTTATATGATCGTTCATATTAATTCATCATAATATTTTAATGCAAGTATAGTCAACTAAGCTAATGTTCATAAATCCTCCATTGCTATTTTACAATTATTTTAAGTTAATTTTAAGTTGAACAATAATTTTGTGATCGTTCTTTTTACCATCATTCATTTTTGTTCTCGCTTCCAATTGATTTACAGTTTTTAAGTAGTTTTAAGAATTTTGAAAAATTGGAAAAATTATTTAGAACTACTGCAATTTTTTGAGAGATCAACTTTCAAACTTTACTTATCGTTTGCTATAAGTAATTCATACACTTGCGAGTATTTTAATTTGCACATCACATCCGTGAAGCAAGCTTATCACTGTGTGAGTCAATGTGAAACACAATGGAGGAACTTGTAGTCATTCGAAGATTACGAGTACGAGGAGTTCTACGATGAGCTTCACGAATCATAGAGATAATTTGGAGATCACCACCCTTAGGGTGGATAACAGAACGCAGATGGTGCTGCTTTTGGTTCACTAAATCTGGTAAGTTGTGCAGAATTTTCGAATATCAAGGTCTTTTATCAATGGTTGTTTTTGTATTCTACTTGAAATTGCATATGCTAATGAGATAGAGCTTGTAGCAACTATTCAAACTGTAATATATGTTGATACCTTTAGGTAGCGGAAGATTTGGTTAGAGTCAAGCTTTGCTTATGTTGTGACTTTTTTTCGTACTAAGTTATTATTAGTACCTTGATGATGACATTTTGCATTGTTCACATAAATTTACATTATTTACATATATATACTAGGAAGGTGATGTTGTTGCTGATTCTATAACCTCTAAGGCACTTAATTTGTATACTATGACATGATGGTAAAATGTCCCATTAGTTGTTAATGCTTTGTTTTTTTGAATGGTAATAGCAACTAGCAAGTCGAATTATTAGTTTTATTGAGATTAAATTTTGTATTATTTTTTATTCATTTAATAATACTTGTAGTTTAAAAACTAGATGAAAAAACTACTGCAGAATGCCAACCTATATCTTAGTACCGTCTATAACTACATCATTTCATTAATTTTTTTTTTTTATCGTTTTATTTAAATTTTGTAAGTACATTATTTTATGTAATTTTTTATAAAAATATCGAAGTTTTCATAGTGGAGTACGCTGTTGCGTCGCCTATCTTACATCAGCTTTCCGATTTTGTCTAGCCGAAATCAGTGTAAAAACAAATAACAAGAAAATATTTGTAAATCAAATTGCTAAAAACACTCCAAATTCAACGCTTCAACCAGAGTCAAATAGAATTTGGGAACTCCATCGGTCCCGCCTTGCTGTTCATTGTGAAGTGCAGAAAGAAAAAGCCTCTGCTTTACTGTCACTTTTTATTCCAATATCATTATGAGATAGTTGAATTTGAGAATACTAATTCAAACCCAGAGTGGGTTTTCCATATTTCTTAAAGCTAATTCAGAGCCGCTTGTGGAAATTCAATCACGAAGTTTCTGCAATTAGGTCACTAGGTTTTTGGCTTTTTTCTGAATTGGCTTCTGAAAAATCAAAATTTTAGTCAGTTTGGACTTGCAGTGTAGAGTAGGTTTAACAAAATAATAATGAGGAATTTCAAAGACTTTTGGACTAAGAAGACACTTATAAGTCTTGGACTTGGGCAATTTCTCTCGCTTTTGATTACTTCTACTGGCTTTACATCTTCTGAGCTTGCTAAAAAAGGTTTGCATTTGCATTTGTTGGTTTTCCAATTTTTTTCTATCTTATTTTGACTACATTATGTCATTGATTTGAACAATTGTACTATATCTTAATTCTGAGAAATTTTAACGAAAAGAGTATTTTGCTGCATAAAAGATTAGAGAGAACTGCTTCTATATTCGATATTTTATTATGTTTTTATATTAAAAGTTAGTTTGAAGTATTCAATTGAGAATGGACTTTTGGTATTACTTTTTGGGATTTATGACAACAAGGATCTTAACATGTGTTTTTGTAATCTTTTGAGGTTTTTCACTAAATATCTTTTGACTTTTTTGTTGTGTGAGATGAGACTGTAAATTCGTTTCTTAAATTTACTTTACCCTGGCCAGGCCATACCATGTAGAAACAATTAACGTTTCTTTGTGAGCACTTGAAATGCTGATCTGTAATAGGATTCATATTATGCATTTTTTTGCTAGTTTGTTTTTTATAAGTATCATCCACTCAAATATAACCAAATTTGAGGAAGTTTTTTTAACCAAATTTTCTAACTGTGTTTCTAGGAATTAATGCTCCAACTTCACAGTCCTTTCTGAACTATGTGCTGCTGGCTATTATCTACGGAATTATAATGGTTTATCGAAGGATCAAACACAACCAGGGTTTTAAGGTTATCCTTCTATGCATCCTTTAATTGCTTGTTATCTTTGTGTAGCTGTAAATTGATCTGTAGAAGTTGTGTCACCCAGTTTAAAACTTGTTATTAAGATAGATTTTTCATCTACTACTACTACTACTATGGCAGAAGGATACGTAGTACTGCTCCGTTGGACACTAACCCCTCTCACTTCATTAGAGAGAAACTTTTACACGTAATGTTTATAAAATAAGAGCAAATTTACATGTATAAAATAAGGGAAATTCTCGAGAAATCCCAAAATTTACTTCAAGACATCCCGTTAAATAATAAAATATTTAAAATAAAAGGAAATGACAAATTTATCCTTCTTATTTATAACTAAATAATACATCCCACACCTTACATCCTACATCCCACATCCCACTCTCTTAAAAAATTTCTTTAAAAAATTCTCATACATCCCACTTTATCTTCTTCACTCACCTCCACCTCCACCTCCAAATCTTAATTCAAAATATCAAAAATGAAAGATATGTACATGAAAAATGTAAAAAAAATGGAGTCAAAAAGCAAATGAAACAAGTATATAAATTTTTTTTTCTTCTGCAAATCGCACAGTGGTTCGGTAGGGGCTACCGAACATATTAGATAGGTTCGGTAGCCCCTACCGAACCTATCTAATATGTTCGGTAGCCCCTACCGAACCTTTCTAATAGGTTCGGTAGCCCCTACCGAACATATAATAAACGTTCGGTAGCCCCTACCGAACCACTGCGCGATTTGCAGGAAAAAAAAAAATTTTATATACTTGTTTCATTTGCTTTTTGACTCCATTTTTTTTACATTTTTCATGTACATATGTTTCATTTTTGATATTTTGAATTAAGATTTGGTGGTAAATATGGGAGTGGAGGTGGGGGTAGAAGTAGAGGTGGAGGTAGAGATAGAGGTGGAGGTGGAGGTGAGTGAGGAAGAAAGGGTGGGATGTATGAGAATTTTTTAAGAGAGTGGGATATGGGATGTGGGATGTGGGATGTATTATTTAGTTATAAGTAAGAAGGGTAAATTTGTCATTTCCTTTTATTTTAAATATTTTATTATTTAACGGGATGTCTTGTAGTAAATTTCGGGATTTCTCGAGAATTTCTCATAAATAAAATAAAGGATTTTAGTTTTCATGCATTTACCTTTGAAAAGTTAATTGCAAACTCAATAATTTTAAAATATTTATATTCTAATAAGACACAAAAAATACCATTTTTATAATATAAAAATAGGCCAAAGTACCAATTTGATGCTCTAAATTGGACTCTGAATGATTTAATCATTTATGTTTTAATCGGATAAACTTTGTATCCTTTTTTTTTTACGCAACTTATATAGTCTCACATTTTTAATTTGACCTTTTTTTTCCATATATTTTTGTAAATTGACAAATTTTATTCTTTATTTTTAACTTGATATATAAAGGAGAGTTGCAAGTTTTGCTACACCTATTGGCATGTATATAAAGGGGAGTTGCAAGTTTTGTATTTATTTGATGACTTTTATTTGATAATTATATATTTTTATTTTTATTCATTTAATATATTTTGTTGGATAGTTTATATTTTTTTTTTTTGGTAGATAATTAGTGTAATATATTTATTCATATTTATTTTAACATGAATAATATTTTTTATACTTTCTATTTATATATATTAGTATATATAAAAGGGAGATGATAATTTTTTATTTATTTGATAACTTTTGTTTGACAATTATATTTTTGTATTTCTATTCATTTGTTATATTTTATTGGATAGTTTATATTTTTTTTAGTAGATAATTAGTCTAGTATATTTATTTCATATTTATTTTAACGTGAATAATATTTTTTATTTTTTATACTTTCTATTTATTTAATATATTTTGTTTAACAATTTTATTTTTTAGTATATATATTACTCTATATACAAATGGAATGTACTCCACAATATTTATTTAACAATGATTTTGTTTGTTATTTTCTTTGACAATTATAAAAGAGATAATTTCTTATTTTTATAATTAATTTTAAAAAGTGACAATGAATGTATTTGGCATGATCTAAAATAGAGTTGAAAGATCCTAAATACTTTTATGTCTTTTATATTTTTGGATACTTTGACTCTTATAATAAATGTGAAACAAAAATTCTGGAAAAATAGATTCACATAACCCATTTTTACTATTATTATTCTAAGAGAACTCTCACAATTATAAAAATTACAAATTGGGTGTCCATTGTAGAATAACATTAGTAAAAAGGGGTCATGTTAAATTATTTTCCATTCTTTTATTTTTTCTTGTGCTTTATTTATTTTATCTGTTATTTGTTGATTTTTTTTTACTACTATTTTTCTTAATAATTGTTTTTGATTTATTTGATATTTAAAATATTATTTTTTTTAAAACAATTGATTGAAATGGATTATAGTGTAGGTCATATCTATTTATCACATTTTTTTCCTTATTAAGTTTAGTTTGTGGCTTCATTTATTTGATATATTTTTTTACTTATTTTTTATTTATGAGTGCACATGATAATTTTTTTTCTCTAACAAAAATTCAAGAAAATGACGTCAAATTAAAAAATTAAGGCATTAAATTGATCAAATTTTAAGAAATAAGAAATTGAATTGATCGAAAAAAGTTTTGGTAAAATTATAAGATAAGGCAGTGATGATTGAGTTAATAAAGTTAGGGAACAATTTTGGTAATTTGGCCTAAAAAACAAAATACATAATTAAGTGAGATAAGCAATTCCAATTAATTTAGGAAGTTATACCAATTTCCTCTCTCTAAAAGGTTTTTTTTCCTCTCGTCTTCCTAGGGTTTTCTTTTTGCTTGATTTTGGTGGCTATCGGCATGCCTTTCAGCAGTTTGGCTGATAGCTAGCCTTCTCAACCTTTTCCCTTGTATATTTTCTCTTCTTTTGACCTTTTTTCCGATTTTTTTCCTTTCTCCTTGCGGGGTTCGAGTTTTGGGTGGATTGGGGTGGCATTCGTTGTGCTCCACAATGTTAGAGTTGCTGCTGTCTGGAGGTTCGTTTTCTCTTTCTGGTGCCTGAAGCATCCTCTCTCGAGTTTGGGTGTTGCTCCATGGTGCAAATATCGGCTGGTGCTAGTTGTCCTAGTAGCGGCAATGGGGTGTTTCCGGTGTTTCACTGTGACCGGTAGAGAGGGTGAACTTTTTAGGTGTACTGATTTTTTCAGAGTTGTTACTTTAGTGTGTTTTTTGTATGTCCTGATATTTCTATTGTGTTTGAAAATATGCAAATATTATTTTGCGTGTTTTCATTGATGTGATGTTTGGTTACTATTGATGGACAATTTCTGCTACTTTGAAATTTTCATTATTTCAAATCATTGAGTTAAGTATCAAAGTGAGTTGTAATATTAAGTTCTTTGGTAAACCTTATATATATTTGCTGACAGATCTATTATGCGTACAACTTTTTGCATATCTTGGCTGTGATTTTGGAGTTTTGATGTATTTCTTAGGGAGTTGTTGACTGAGATTGTATTTGGGATCCCTATTTAATGAAATGTTCTCTTTATTATAAAAAAAAAAAAAAAAACAAAATACGTAATTATAATTTTATTACTTTTGATTTTTTTCTTTACTCAAGAAATTTTGATGATGAAAGATCTTATACACCTTATAGTTTACTTTCATTTTTTTATTATATTGCTATTGCTATAAATAATAAACAAATGAATTGAAAAACAATTCAAATAGCACTCCTGCATGGGGCCCCTCCTAAGCTAAAATCTTGGATCTGCTACTGCTTAGTACATGTGGAAAGATGCTAAAAATTGGAAATTTTATACTCTACAGGTCTGGAGGTTTGAATGGGAGATTGCATAAATCTGAATTTGAGGTTGATTGTGACAGATTAAGAGGAAGTTAAATATATATGATTTTCAAACCTCATAATTTGTAATTAACCGTATTACCATACGAATTCCAGTTCTTTTCTCCCTCCCCCCTCCTTAAAGGCTAAAGAAAGTTACTTTTGTGTTCACTGACTTTGATGGCTGAAATTAGACGTTCAGATCAGATTGAGCAAATGGTTGCAGAAAAATGAGCTTTCTTATAGTTGGTTCCTACAGCATTACTACCTGGCTTG
Organism: Elaeagnus macrophylla; assembly: GCA_029378325.1. Classification (NCBI taxonomy): domain Eukaryota; kingdom Viridiplantae; phylum Streptophyta; class Magnoliopsida; order Rosales; family Elaeagnaceae; genus Elaeagnus; species Elaeagnus macrophylla. The sequence continues at coordinate 29,920,926 of CM055643.1, read as the reverse complement.
AATTTGTTTGCTACTCCCCTTGATTTTAAACTCTGTGATCGTTCTTTCGAAACAATTGTGTACTTCAAACTTTTGCCCTTTTCCATAGCAAAAGGAAGCTTTCTTTTCCTTCACTCTGCAAAGGCAGGTGTATGGAACAGGGGATTTGTCTTTGTATTTATTTCTCAAACCCCTTCTGCGTTCACTTGAGCCAAAGACTTTTATGCCATAGATTCTTTTGTATTTCATCTTTTGTTATATTGATCATATTCCTCCATGTAAGATATTTAAAAGCAGTTTGGCCCACCACTTCTTAAATTTGTGCAGGCAAAATGGTTTTACTATATACCTCTTGGAATGGTAGATGTAGAGGCCAATTTTCTTGGTAAGTGTATCTATTCTTTTATCCTTTTATATGTAGTTTACATTGTTCTCTCTTTAACTTTGTAACTTCTTTCTTTTAATGTTGTGTCATCTTGAGCTTTACTGATTATTATTATTAGAACATGTCCTTTTTTGGGGTTGTCTTGCTTAATGTGATGCATTTCATCCCTACTGCATATTGTGCCTTCTCATATCTGCTCCTAAATCCGGTTTCTAATTCTATCTTCATGCTTTAAACTTTTTGGACGTGTAATTTATGAAATATGCTGAAAATTTAAGATTTGTTTAGTCTAATCGTGTTCTCAAAGATATTTCAATTGTATTATTATTCCGTTTAATCTTTTCTTAGATGTTAATCATAAATAAAATTGAGTCTTTTCTTAGATGTCCCATCTTTCCGTCTAATTACTTATTAAGTGTAAGGGTGTAAGATTTCAATTATTTAGTGCTAACTGATATACTTGGAATTTGACATGCAGTGGTGAAGGCATATCAATACACTTCCATAACAAGTGTTATGCTTTTGGATTGTTGGTCCATCCCATGTGTAGTGCTTCTTACATGGATTTTCTTGAAAACAAAATACAGATTCAGAAAGATAAGTGGAGTGATACTCTGTGTGGCTGGTCTTATCACAGTCGTGTTTTCAGATGTTCATGCTGGGGATCGCGCAGGTGAATTGAATCTTAGCTTTATCTTCCATGTATATTACATTGCTTACTCTCAGTTTTCAGCCATTTGTTGGAAATACATAGTTTACTGTATGATAGTCCTCTGACACAATATGCTGTGGCTTCTAGGAGGGAGCAACCCCCGTATAGGGGATGCACTTGTTATTGCAGGTGCTACACTGTATGCAGGCAGTAATGTCAGTGAGGTAAGAAATCTGCACCATTTCATGGTGAGTGTTAATTATTGTGATACATGTGGCATATTGCTATTCTCCATGAAAAGACAATCGTGTAAAATATGTGAACATTATGACTAATTTCTTACCTTCAAAGATCGTATAGGTTCATTGAAAGTGTTGAATTCATTCTTACTGCTTCTACTTTATCTCTTAAGGTTTGTGGTTTTGCTTTTATCTGCCTGTTGAATTCCTTTGTAACTAGCCTTTTTCTGTTTCTTCTTACCTAGTTTGTGTTAATAAACCAGTATAAAATCTACGTCTCTAATTAAATAAACAAATCAGGCTGCAACTGTTTATTCTCATTGGCCTGGATCAGTATTGCCATTTTCCATCGAACTTTGAACATGGTCATATAGGTAGGTTTTTGAAGAAACATGTTCTTTGGCCAAAGGATGCAATTGTAATGGTATTTGCTTGGATTCTAGAAGTGTCTATGTTTCTTAGTCTGCACTATTAAAGTGTGTTTGTTACCAATCCTACAAACGCTATCCCCTCAAATGTGGATTCTATACACTTTTTAGGTTCGACACTTGCAACAATTGGAGTTGCAAGGTTTAAACGCAGGCAGATACAATTTTAGTGTGTGATGGTCACCAATCCTCCAGAAAGCATAAGCTATTGGAAGATGGTCAACAAATCATTTATACATTCTAATACGCAAACTCTTGGTCACTCTTACATGTATACATAAATGGCTTCTTTAGTTATCTCTTCCCAATAGATGGTAGAGTTTGAGGAGTTTTGACAACTTTGCCTTGTTTTGGATGTCAAGACTTTATGGCAATAATTAAAGAATTTAATTTTATTAATCATTTCAGAATTCAAATCGTACTAGCATACCATTGTGATGTGGTAGGGACCAGAGGAAAACCCAAATGTTCATTATTGTGATTGCACATGTATACATTTATGTATTTGTGTTTAACGGTGGTTGGTCATCCTTCTCCTTGGCTAAGCATTGATGTTTACATCCATGCAGGAGTTTCTTGTCAAGAATGCTGACAGGGTTGAACTCATGGCTATGCTAGGCACTTTTGGTGCTATTGTGAGTGCTATTCAAATGTATCCTTGATACTTGTAATTGATTTGATTATTTGACAATATTATCAATTATTTGCATGTCTTATAATTTGATTATCTCACAGTAGTATCAATTATTTGCATGTCTTACTTTTTCCTTCATCAAAAACACTTTGCATCTAATGCACTCTATATTTCCAATTGTTTGTTCACTTACTCGCACAATATGTGAAAATGAATACGCAACCTGTATGTACATATTTGCAATGTGATTGCATGTGGTTCAACTCCAAGTCGTAGTTCTTAATGATTTTTACAGATCCATACTAGAGCGTGATGAAGTCAAATCTATACATTGGACAGCTGGGGCAGTAAGTATCTCTCTCTCTCCCGGGATAGAAGTAAAATTCGAGAATGCCCTTTATTCAGTAGAATTTGAGATATCTATGAACTAGTGTACAACTGTATCAATAGTATTTAATAGATATAAAAGCTTGGCAAGCCATGTTATGACACCAAATATTAACTAGGACTGATTGCTTCGGTAATTTCTGCGTGGATGGGTAATAAAAATCATAATATAGAATTTCAAACCATACTTGTATCAATTGATGAATGAAAGCTCTTAAGACAGAGTTTCTAGTGGAAAAATTAAAAGGTACTTAACCCTCAATTTTACTTCCCATATATGGGTATTGAAAAACAATTTTGTTCTTTCTTTTAAGTAATAAATAGAAAGTGGAACATTGTTTTTTATCTATAATTTAATGTCTTGCATGATTTTTAAACATGTTTCTATTCTAATGGTAATTTCAGGCACTTCCTTTTGTTGGGTTTTCAGTTGCTATGTTCCTCTTCTACTCTTTAGTACCAGTCTTGCTTAAGGTACAAATACAAAAATTTATGGTAACTTTGGCTGTTTACTCTCTAATTATACGATAATATATAGTTGCCTCCAGATGATATTTTTCCTTTTCTTTTTCTCTTATTTTGGAGTTAATTAAAAAAGTTTTTTTTTTTTTTTTTTTTTTAATTCCTTGATCAAGTACCTTACAACGATACTTACCCTTTTCTTCCATTGGTTGTTAATTCTGTTTTCTTATGTGTTCAAATTGCTCATTTCAATTGAACACTGTATAATAAATAACCAAGATAAAGGATTTTAAAAAAATTACTAGTTTAGATGATACCTTAGTATAAGATACATGTATGTATATATGAAGGGTATAACTGAACGAACGAAGCTTGTGGCTGGATCCTTGGATCTATCGGATTAGGAGTCCTTGGATTGTTGGATTGAGGAAATTTCATTCTTGCCATATATCATTGCTTATATGTTAATTGTAGAATTCAGTGGTAAAAATGGACCTTAGAGTCAAATAAATGATTTTTGTCTGTTATTTGCTTCATAACTTGTGGGCTGTGTTTATTCTTGCAGATTAGCGGGTCTACAATGCTAAACTTGTCTCTGCTAACTTCAGATATGTGGGCAGTAGTTATTCGCATTGTTGCTTACAATGAGAAGGTATGAAGCTTATTACATTGATATGGTCATTTATATAAATTGTTCCGGTGAGTTTATATAGTAATGATGATACCTCCTTACATTGATACCATTCTTCAACTTTTTCAGGTTGATTGGATGTACTTTGTAGCCTTTGCTGCCGTTATCGTTGGGCTCATCATCTACTCTTTGTAAGTTTCTCTATATGAATTGCCCCACACTCATTTGAGGTGGATTTAAAGTGGGTGCCTCATGCATAAGGATCTTATTCGAAATGCTTGTCTACTGATACTTTTGACCCCTAATACGTTTGAGATGCTTGTCTACACTTATTAACAGACTGAACAGAAATGATTAAGATAGGCACCAAACATGGCAAGAAATTGCCTTTTGAGTAGTAATCCCTAAATTTAAACTTTATTCTAAAAGGACAGAATTGTGGCAAGTTGGACATATTAGGAAGTATCTTGGGTGGTACATTTTAACCCATTTATTTATGGAAAAAATGACAATTCCATCAAAGTTAACTGAATAGAAAATGTTGTCCTTTTAATGCCCATTTTTCATTAGCAAAGAGGTTAAACAGTATATATCTATATATATAGATATCTATACATTCTACTACAAGTGTAAGTGTACAAATGACCTTAACATTCATAGCTTTCTGAAGATTTTGTCATCTTACCAATTAAAGTGTCTCAAGAGAACGAGGCAAAAAAGAAATGGGTGTGGTGTGACTTGTGAGAAGTAGGAAATACACCTGTAGGCTCAAAAATGTCATTGATACCCTAATAAATTATTAATGAAATTCCTAACATCATCAACACACTTCAAGTTGGGATGGTTCAACTTAAACGGGCTTGAAGCCTTACTCTGAAACCTAGAGGGCCTATTTGATATTACTCAAAACCATTGGAGTGATTAATGGATATATATTGACACAAAAATATTGTAAGAAATGTCTATTTTTATCTTATCCCTAGATTTAGGTACACTGAAAGGGTTGAGACTACCGAAAGGGTTGAGACGACTACTGCTGGACAAAGTTATTAAATAAAAATGGTTGTGGCGATAACAATTTGAGTTGTTTCATTATCACCCTTATCATGCAGTCTTTCATATTTTTATGGTTAACATATTCTACATTTCTTGCACATTTATTTGATTTGAGGAGCCAAAATTGCAGTTTTTTTTTATATTTATTTTTTTAGTTTGTCCAAAAATGGTCCAAAATTGCAAGCTTCCTATATGCATAGGTTATGCAAGAGTCATGTTGCGAATGATGCAAGAGTTATGTAGCAAATGTACTTATGTAAGATTTTACAATACTCATCTACATGTACGAGGAATGTACAACCTGCATACCAACAAATTTTGTAACATTTTCAGTTTAAACTCCAAAAATGCGCTCTTTAGGGCACACTGCATTTATTTCAATCGTGTTGTAGACCTTTTGGTATCTAGAAGCATCTCACTAATTGATGTAGAAATTCTTGCATCATTTGTCAGCATCAATAGTAAGCCAACCTCATGTTCAATGGTGGAATTCCTTTGTAGATGACTAATTCCTATGACTAAATATCATCTGTGAATGTGCTGCAGTGGTGAGAAAGACGAAGAGCACCTAGCTGATATTGTCAATGAAAATGCCAAGCTAAGCAAGCTTTTGGACGAGGAAACTAATTCAGAAAGTTGCAACCAACCAACGATGGCTGGGAGCTCGAGAGCAATGGATGGTAGCAAACGAGAGATAATTCCGGTGAGCTCTACAGGAAGGGAATTTATTGACAACAAAGACGTAGGAAAATATGGACAGAGGAAGAAATCATGATATTTGCGTCACATTACAAATTTATAACAATAGAAGGAATATGATGAAAGGTCAGTATAAAAGAAGTACAATTTCATACAATTAGTGACACTTGAACCAAAAAATTTATTACAGTTTAAGCAAAACAAAAGGTTATAATGCATAATTGTTATTTTTTTCCTCTTCTTTATTCCCGGTTTTGTGGATCAAATTTACATGAGTATCATGCTTTGATCCTTCAGGTTCTTATGAGAATGAGATAATATGTATACCCAGCTATTTGTTCAATACCAATAATTTTAGACTAGAAGCTCACTCAATTTAAAGGTCATAGTATGGTGTTGATTGTTAACTACTATTGTTTCAATCATTTACATGAATTCATACTTGGTTCCCCTACTTGAATTGAATTGTTAATCACTTTTTTCACCTCGTACAATGAAAAGGTGGCAAGTTGTGTAGTGTTATAAAGTTTATTCACCACACAACATTTTGAGTTATAGGCATTTTTCTGAAACAAACTCTTTAGGTGTGTATTTTATTAAAAATATTAGTTTGTTTAGCACATGTTTTATTTTGGTAATTTTATTTCTTATTTTTATAATTAGTATTGGGTTTAAATAAATACGTCACATTGCCCAATATAAAGAGGTCCTAGAGCAAGTCAAAGGCCAACCTATTAAGTGTTAGTCAAAAGATGGGCATAACTACTAATGAGATAAATGATCAATAAATATCCCTTAATTATTTGGAATAGATTATTACAAGGAGATAACTTCGATATTCCAATAAGTCAATTTAAACGAGTAAGGTATTGATCAGTTAAATATTTTTTTCTATATATACACACCTTATACACCTCACAAACATATCTAAGATCTCATTTCTAACATCGCTGACAATATCTCTCATAGTTACTATCTCCATTTCTTCTCCTAAATCATAGGCAGTGACTATGATCTCTTCCCTTTTCTACTACTACATTATGTGGTGGTCTCAGGTTTTAATGAGCATGTTCAACACCCTCTTTGATGATGACAAAAGAGATCATTAAGATTCTCGCCTGTGGAAAGAAGTCTGCTTTACTAGCTAAATGCTTGAAGAGAGATTCATAAGAATGATCACCAAAAATTATACAAGGTCCTTAGAAAAAGATCGTCTAGGCGTCTGACAATTCTACAAAGCCTTAGAAAAGGTTGCTCATTCGATCGATCCAACATATTCTACAAGAATAATCGTTTTTACTTTTGATCTAAAGGCTTTCAAAAAAGCTTGACCATCGGTACTTTCTATACGAGAGAACTTGGCTGTATGTACTTTAACCAAAGATGGGATGAGCCAACTAGCAAGTTATAAGATTCCTGCCCCATTTGGAAGTAAAGAAATCCAGCCTGCCTATTTGTGCACATAATGGCTCTGACCTTCATGCAAAAGAAGAGCACAGATAGAGGCCTTCCTTAATGGCTGAACACTATGGAAAACACCCTTTAAGCCATTCTAAAACTCTCCCCGAGCCATAAGCTCTAAAAATACCCTCGGTATTGAACAACATCCTCGAGGTATCTTCTAACGCTCATGGGTCAACCCACAACATAAAGGGATCCTACTTGCGACGTGACACCCCGTCGGGACCATAACTTGCAGATGGGTCGAACAGAATCTGTCTGTACAATACAGAGCCGTCTGGCTATTGATAACCGGGCACCATCCCTCTGTCCTTCCATTCTAGACTACCTAGGTCTTGTCCAACATGATCTGCATGGGCACTTGGAGGCTCGCAACATGGCCACTTTGTCTAGGTAAGTAGTGTTGACCATATAGCTTTGACGGCCAACGACTGTCCTAGGCTTGACCTCTGTGATAAGATACCTACTATCGCCCATTCCACCATTGACAAACTTGCCGAATGTTATAGGAAGGTCAAAAAAGATTGAAGAGAGGAAGGCTCTCAAACTATAGTCCCCATTCACTTCCGAAGTAATGGTAATCTCACTTCCCAACAAGTTTGGAATGCATAGCATAGGTACTTATGATGGCACTGGGGATTATTTGGAAAATTTTAAAGGATGAGTGGATTTATACCTATACGGGGATGCAATGAAGTGTCGTGCCTTTCAACTAACTTTAACAAACAATGCCAAAGCCTAGTACCACACCTTGAAACCTACCACTATTGGATCCTTTGTAGAGTTTGGAAAACAATTCTTGTCCCACTTTTTAACAAAAGTTTCGGTGTAAAGGAAACCAAAAATGATTGCCCATAGGATGATCCTATGACAGGGAAAGGAACAACTTTTGAAATATTTCTTCAACAAGTTGAACTTTGAAAAAATTCAAGTAAATGATTGTACTACACAAAATGCTCTGCCTAATAGCCCTTTGGATGGATATGGCCAAAGATTTTCCCACTACATATTGATACGAATAATCCGCCACAACATCCACTACGGATCCTACCTGGGCCAATTACAAAATCAAAAGCCAACCAACTCAAGGAAGCTATGAATAGGCTGATCGAAGAGTTAAATCAAGATCAAAGGATGATGAAATTGAAGCTTGAGGCTTGTGAGAGATCAACCAATGTATTAAAGATAGATTTTGGGCATAGAGACTTGCGCCACGGCATGGAATTATAGCCGCCGCGGCGAGCTATGTTCTGTTTTGGAGAGGGAATTTGTCATCGATATGCGCCGCGACACAAAAATAGGGTGCCGCATCGAAGGACTTTCTGTTTTGGAACCAAAAACATATGCGCGCCGTGGCATAAGTCGACGTGCGCGTGCTGACAGGCCAGACCTGCGCGCTGACACAAGACACCCCTCGGCAGACGTCGCTAGACCTGCACGCTAGCACTAGATCCTCAACATGCGCGTCGTGGCATGAATGTTTGGCCGCCGCAACGCAGATTCAAATTATTGTAAATTTTGCACCATTGATCACAATTCAATGGCTAGGATTTCTGTTCCATTTTTAGGGTTTATTTGTTGTATAAGTAAATGTTAGTAACTGAGAAAACATAACTTTGTTCAAAACATTTTACTTTGAAATTAAATTTCAAGTTTGAGAGCTCAAAGCTCCAAGTGCTTATCAAAGAAATTTGCAACCATTTGTGGCGTTTCCTTCATCTTGATTCGTGGTGGGTAATATCCATGCGTTAATGTAAGTCTTGCAACCATAATCTAAGTTTCTTATAGAAATTTGCATGCTAATATAGTGTCGGGTCTTAGGGCCGTATTTCTTGTGGTTTTCAAGTCTCGTTGCTTATGGGTCATAGGAGTCGTGTCGTTCGATTCGTATCATTTGATATCAGAGCGAGGTCCCAGGTTCGAATCCCGCCTAGCGCAGGTTTGCAGACTGTCAACTGCAAGTTCGATGACGAACTTCCTTTGCGAAGGAGGGAATGATACGATCTAAAAGACACGGACGCAAATTTGTTCCCTCGGCTTGTGGGTTGAGTATGGAGCACCTACCACTAGTGTCCAAGGGTCCGTTGTTGACGTTGGATGAGGGTCTAGGGAAGTGAGATCTGGGTTATAAGGGCAGGTTGCGCCCCAATTGACACCAATTGGTTTTAGTTGGAATGGTTGCGCTTGTTCCTTATCATTATATTTTTTTATTGTACATCATTCTATTTTTTTATTGTACACCAATAAATATTAAAATACTTATACAATGATATACTTTTTATGAATAGTTATTTTGATATTTTTACCTTGTACGAAATCTTTGGTCGTTGACCACCATCCTATTTTTTTCTTGTACATTAATAAATATCAAAATTTTCATATAATGATGAAACATTTTTTTTTTTTTTTGTGTATGGAATCTTTGGTCATCGACCATAGTACATTTTTTTTTTCCTTAGTACACCAATAACTATCAAAATATTCATATAATGAAGCACTTTTTATGACTAGCTATTTTAGTATTTTTATTGTGTATTGACTTTACATTATTACCCTTTGATAATTATTTTAATTATATTAAGAATGACAATTCATACGATTAATAATTACCCGTTAATGAGCCGGTCAAATACGGGCAATTTATATATGAGTAGATCATATTTGTATTAAATAATCATTTTTGTGTTGATCATGTCTATTATCAATTAAAAAAAGAATAGTAAGCTAATATAAATTATTTTTAAGCAAAAAATGGTTATAAAAATATTTATTAAGTTTGATTAAATTGTCTTTCCTTACTCATATAGGATTAACTTATTAGAAAATAAAAATATTAATTAAATAGGTTTTTATGTTGTCATGATATATTTAACTTATTTATTAAATAAAGTTAGTAAGTCTTGTTAATATAATATTAAATTACTTTTTTTGCTCATAAAATATTAACAACTATATATTTACTTTATTAAAGTAATAAATTAATTAATTTAAGAGTATTGTTACAAACCACTTCACAAATTTTTCGAATAAATAGTTTTTAAATATGTATAAGTTATAGTATCTTATGTGTAACTTATAGGAGCTCTTTTTCCCTTCACCTAATAAAAGCAGCTTAACAATTTATATTTAAAGTACTACTTTTTTTTTTTTCTTTTACTTTATAAAATAAAGAACTTTGGTACAATAACAATTTTTCATCCACAATTAATACTACTTCATATTTATAATTGGTTTCAAAATATGAATCACCAATTGTTGCTTACATAAGGATTAAAAAAACAGATATATCATCGATAATATCAATATAATTTGATACGGATGTAACGTAGTGTTGTTTTGATTAAATTATCTTGATATTATCTATAATATAAATATATTGATTATTGTAACGTAATTTATATAACAACAAAAAACCAAATATTGTTCACGATATTATTGATTTTTTAAAAATCTATGTGGTGTAATTTTAGGAGTTTTTTTTTTTTCCATTTTAATGAAAGGTTTGTAGGTGAATAAAGTTATTTTAAATATGTTTTCTTTTTTTAAATCAAACAATATTTTGGTATAGTTTATCCTAAAACTTGAAACAAGAAGATGTTAATCTTATCATAGTTGTAAGTTCTAAGTTAAGGACAATTATACCTAAGGGAGTTGAATATGTTATTTTCAATTTTAGCAAACTTTAATTATATAATATAAACCCAATGGTCAAACATGCAATCGGTGTAAAAATAAAGTTCAAAAATAGAAAATAATACACAATATTTTTAGGTGGAAATAATTTAAGTCACAATAATGACTTAAGAGAAAAACCACATGTCTACTGGACTACCTACCTATCCACTATGAAAATTTAATATTCAAGTACAAAGTCAGGTTTTAGACTACTCTTCACAGATAAAGCCCCCAATATACTTTACTTACGAGTCCTTGCTCTATCTTTACAGTCTTCACAAGATTGGTGCGAATAAATCTGGACCGATGCTTCAATAAACTCGAGTTACACGAAATACCTTGTACACGTCAACTTTAACTAGGGGTGGCAGTTCGTGTTAAACGGGTCGTGTTCGGGTCAACCCGTTTTCAACCCGACCCAAACACGTTAAACCCGAACACGACCCGAATTGAAAACAGGTCACAAATATGAAACCCGAACCCGAACCCGAACAACCCGAACACGACCTGTTTTTTAAACGGGTCTGAGCAGACCCAAAACCCGAACCCAATGAAGTATGTCACCAAGTTCAGTAGTTCACTGCCAGTGCTAAAGTAGCCATGTTCTCAAATCCAAAGGTGGCTGAAACAATAATTTTTTGTATACCCAATTCATTAGTTATCATAATTATATATTATAACAATCAATATAATTAAACTTATTTTTACAAGTTTTAAATAAAAATAACTAATATAACATATTAATTTTTATTTTTATTTTTAATTTACTTAGAATAAGCAAAGAAGTTCTGTTTCCTCCATGTTTATACTTCAAAGCTGTTCTTCCCTTCCAATCCACCTTTCCTTCAACAAGATCAGATTTCTCCTAGAAAAAAAGAAGAATAAAATTTCAAATATTAATTAATAGAATATAAGACAAATAAAAAAAAAAAAGGGGTACTTTGAATTGAGAACAGCAAATACACAAAAAAGAGGAATTAATCATCATGACTACAAGCCAGTTGAAGATTAAAAAAATAATAATAATACTCGATCTCTTTAAAGTAGTTTCAGAATCTGTCTAGACTTCTAGTTACACTAAACCACTTGATAAAACATCAAATTTTCAATAAACATAAAAATATATAAGTAGCCCAGATGAAAGAACCCATCTAACTATGAACTATCCAAATAGGCCAAAGCAATTGGGTGAGGAATTGGACTGACCGAGTGAGGAGTGACTGACGACTGGGTTTCGTGGCTGCTGACTGCTAGTTGCCGAGACAGAGAGGCGAGAGACTCTCCTTACTTCCTTGATCCTTCCTTAGTTTACTTAGGGTTAGTGCCAGTGGGTTACAAATTACAATATAAACTTATTAACTTATAACTTAGTTGTACAACACTCAGCACATTCATTTAGCTTTTTTTTTTTTTAATAACAAAACGGGTTGCTCGGGTCAACCCGGTGCCGACCCGTTTTTGACCTGTTTTTTTCGGGTCAATTCGGGTTGACCCGTTTTTGACCCAAATTTAATTCGTACGAATTCGTGTCGTGTTTTTCGTGTCGGGTTTCGTGTCGTGCATTCGTGTCGTGTCAAAAATTGCCACCCCTAACTTTAACACCTAAAAAGTTAGCACAAATAGCACGTGCGTATAGATCTGGACCAATGCTTCAATAAAGTCAAGTTACACGTCAACTTTAACACTTAAAAAGTTAGCACAAATAGCACAATTGTAAGGTGAGTCCTATAACATATTTAATAAAGAATAATCCTAACTAAAAGATTCAAAACATATATAAAATAAATAAAATCTCTAGCAAATCCTATAACAAGTAATTAAGCACATGTTCAATTAAAATAGTTTCTTTAAATATCAACGATCAGTCATGAGAGAATCTAAGCAATAGGAAGCTATATGAACATAAAGATATGAATTAAATAGGTTTAGACCTAAACTAGCATGATCATATAAAATACCAATGATTCAATAAATTTAATCACAGTTCTGTAATCAATGAATCACAATATAATGAATATGCTCAAATCTATACTAACATAATTATGCAAATATAATGGATTCAAGATTAATGAATAAAGTAGGCATGTATTAGAATAGATGTAAAAGATGAGAATATTATGCTAAGCCTAAGAACACGAATCATAAAATCAGCAAGCATAAATGAGTCAAAGCCTAGGCATATATATATATATATGTGTGTGCAAACAAGGATACGTCGTATCATTTTATGAAAACCTAAGCATGAATACATCTCTTGTTAATGCGTCAAAATATAATTAGCAGTTAGAGGCGGACTAGGATTAAAAATGTGTGAAAAAAACCTAGTTCATGTTGGCAGGATCGATCCAACTTTAAAAAAGGTACACCAACGAGGCTTGGGATCGATTCATCCCAAAATATTGTTACGCTTACGTATAGGGGATCGATCCGTCTATGAGGCGGATCAATCCTTCGATCCCTCTCTCCAGACCCACTTTTTCAAAGAGTATATAGTTCAACGAAATCAAATCTAGATCTGTTTGGGATCGGTCCATATATAGAGGGATCGATCTGTCTCTTAAGGGGATGGATCCTAGCTTCCTTAAAATGCACATAACTTTTTATCTACATATCAGAATTACTCCAAATGAAAACCTATGTAAAGTGCATGTCAAAGGGATCATTTTTACCTTAAAATAGGAAGCTTTTGAGTCTTTGACAATGGTGTAACTTAAAATTACTTGAATCAAACACAAGCGATGTCGCACCATTCCTAAAATCTAAACATTACATAAATTGTATTTTTCTACGAAATTGTCAACTATTCATGTATTTCTCAATCTTTTCCTTTGGTATTTTCATATGACAAAATCTTTCTCTACTACAAATCCCTCAAATACAATCCTATGATCCGATGAATCCATCTTTACTGAAACTTGACAACCTTGTAGATAACTGAAATCATATAGACAAACTTGACTTGAGAGCCTCATTGTTTATTAGTTTATTTTATATAAAAATAATGTGAAGATCATGTAGTGCATGCATTCACATCAAATTAACTTAAGGTATGACAACAAGACATAATGATGCGAAGCATTCTCCCCTAAATACAATCTCTCTCCCTATTTGCATAACAACATGAAACATGAGAATTATGTGCATCTCTCTCCCCCTTTTTGATATACGAAAATGACAAAATACTTTGTAGAAATTACATACATGAATTACTCTCCCCTTAAATATAACAACTCCCTTTAAGTCATATGACTTTCGAAATGTAAAATCAATTTAATAAGAAATAAAAAAGGCAAAGTTGCAATAAAAAATTAACAAACTTATTTTATATTTTATTTTAAATCTCTACACAAGCCAATAAACTCATTCAGCACCTAACAAGCACACAACTAATTGAGAATTTATTTTTGCTCCAATTTTAGTTATCCATTGTATAAATAAGCAAGTGAAATAGATAAGCCACACATAAAACACATTAGCACATTTAATGATATATTATCACTGACTCAAAAGAGTATAATTTTAGAACTCCACTAATATGTCAATTAATTCATTTATGATCAATCAAGAAAGATTCAAAAAAAATATATCACCTATTATGTAAAATTATAATTGAGCCTTTAATATCATAAAGTAAAATATGTCTACTAAGAGAGAACTTTAAAAAGATTTAAACGAGACATAATTTTTTTTATAACCTCTTTGGCTCTTTCTTTTTGTACATTCCAAATAATTTTTTTTATATAAGCATATTCGCCTTTTACACAATTACTTTAATTTATTTTTCAACAAGTACAAGTCATAAACCTAAGATAATGACTTTCACATTAGTTATGAGATAGCCCTCTCAACATTAGGTGCCACCCTACAGTAGAATTGTTTTAAAATGCAAGCAATAGTACTCAACAAAACTTCATAGTCAAGGCTAGCTCAAGTCCGAGTATCTTTTAAGAACAATCATAAACTTCAAGTATAACATACATGTGTGTTTAGTGAGTGTATGAATAAGTTCATGTCAACATCGATCATCACATGTAAATAATGTAAATGAGTGCACAAGTTTGAATTGTAGAATTGTTTATACAATGAAAATCAAAATAAGTTAAGCCACTGAAGATAAGATTATATGTGTATAAGTATTCTATGAGTCCATTACCTTGTTACTTAAAAAGGATTCTACCTTTTTATTTTATTTTTTTTCATTTTTTTAAATCTTAACCATAAAAAAATACTAACTATAAAATAAGTGAAAAAAACCTACGAAATCGCTCACCTAAGGTCATTTAAGTACTTAAATAAAAGTACTTAGGTAAACAACAAAAAACAGTCAAGTGATAAAAAAAAAAGACAATCTTTCCTAACCCATATTTGTTTGAATTTTAGTTTTTCTATGTCTTTGGGTTGAGAATCCATTACCTTAGGCTTCATAGACATGTTCTTGGATTTAGATTTATTTTTCACATTCATCCTATATGAAGATGCAATATGTATAGAAGGATGATGATAACGAGTCCTAAAATTAAATTTATTAATTTTTGCTTGCCTTTTTTAGCCTACAACTTCATGCTTTTTAATAAACATATTGGACATCATATACATGGATGGATGATAATAATGAGTCCTATCACTATAAGTATGGAAATTAGATTGAGGAGCATTCATCATAAATCTACACCTGAGTTGAATATGATCTTTTCTACCACAATGATGAAACTTAATAGTTTTTGCTATCATGGGTGTAATGGGTGTTTGTGTACAATTAATAATAGTATAAGTGGAGTTAGAAGGCCTTACAAATGTAATCTTTGAAGTCGAAGAAGTAAAGCTTTCATCTAAGAATCCAAGTCCACATGTATCACCATAGGACTTACAAATACTCAACATTTTGTCAATCGTTCAACTTCAATAGTTAATCTCTTAACTATTTCCATTGATTGATCAAGGTCCTACACCAGTTTCTTATTTTCATGTTTAGCTCCTACAAGACTTAAATTCAAGGCATTAACTTGTTCCTGCAATTCAATTTTTTCTTTTTCTAGGATAAAAAAGTTAAATTTATTTGTTTTGATTAAGTCATTTAATTTAGCGATTTCTATAAATAACTTATCTTTTTCTTCCTTAGAGCTAATGAGATCCATGAAAAGTTCGTCAAAATTACTAGCATTGAATTTAGCAAGAAGGGAAGAAGAAATAACTCCCTCATCGTTTGAGTCATTATCAGATTCATCAAATCTTGTAGTAAGTGCAAGAAGGTTAGTTTTACTATCATCTGAGTCACTAGTAGTCTCACTATCACTTTCTGACTCATTAAGTGTTCTTCCATTTTGCTTCTTATTTGCACACTCTACTGCAAAATGACCAAAACCACCACATGTATAATATTGAGGACCAATGAGATTAGTTTTCTTATCTTTAGAACTTTGGGCTTTTATTTCTTTTCTTTTGCTAAGGAGTTTTTTGAGTTTTTTGCGTTTTTTGCCAAGTCATAGCAGTTCCTCCTCATCCACATCATTGTCACTATCTGACACCTCCTTTTTGGTACTCTTAAAGGCTAAATTTTCTCTCCTTTGGTGGCTCAAGCTTAAGCTCATAAGTCTGTATTGATCCAACCAGCACATCAAGATTTAGCATATCCACATTCTTACTCTCCTCTACTGCAATTACTTTGATCTTGAATGGTTCAGTTAAGGCACTGAGAAGTTTCGAACTAGCTTTGCCTGTTCAGTTTTCTCTCCAATATTCGAACTAGTATTAGTAATATCATAAAATTTAGCATAAAATTCATTAAATGTCTCACTTTCTTTTATTTTGAGAGATTCAAACTAAGTCGTGAAAAGTCTCAATTTGTTTGCTTCACTTGGAAAGTACCCTCATGAGTTAATGCAAGTGCATCCCATAAACTTTTGGTAGTCTCACAGTCGGAGATGCGATGAAATTCATCCATTGACACTACAACAAAAATTAAGTTTAGACCATTTTGATTTGACCTACGAAGAGTCCTTTCTTCAGAGGTCCACTCTTTTCTTTTCTTGATAATCGTTAATACCATCTTTTGTAACTGAAGATGGTTTCCAACCATCGAGAATAGCATCCCATACTTTTTCACTTGTCTAAGAAGGGCTTGCATGCGAGCCTTCCAGTAAGGGTAATTATGCCTATCAAAGAGCGGGGTTCTAATAGATGACCCACCTTCTTTCATTTGGTTCATGTGTGTGTTCTTATGAATCAAATCACTAAGTGTGTCTAATGTTAGCTTTGATACCAATTGTAAGTACTAAGTTAATGACTAAATATACCTAGAGCGGGTGAATAGGTTATTTTCAATTTTATCAAACTTTAATTATGTAACCTAAACATAATGGTCAAATAAGCAATCACGTGTAAAATTAAAATACGAAAATAAAAATAACACATGATATTTTTAGGTAAAAACAACATAGGTCACAATAATGACCTAAGAGGAAAACCCCTAGTCCACCGAACTACCTACCTGTCTACTATAAAAATTTAATGTTCAGGTATAAAGTCAGGTCTTAGACTACCCTTCACAAATAAAGCCCCCAATGTACTATACTTACGAGCCCCTGCTCTATTTTCGTAGTCTCCATAAGGTTGGTGCGAATAGAATTGGACTGATGCTTCGATAAACTCGAGTCACACAAAATACTAAACACGTCAACCTTAACACCTAAAAAGTTAGCACAAATAGCACAAGTACAAAGTGTGTCCTAGAACTGATTTAACAAAGAATAATCTTAACTAGAAAATTCAAAACATATATCAAATTTCTAACAAATTGTAGAACAAGTAATTAAGCACAAGTTCAATTAAAATAGCTTATTTAAATACCAATGACCAGTCATGAAAGAACCTTAACAAGAGGAAGCTATATGAACATAAAGATATGAAATAAATAGGCTTAGACCTAAATTAGCATGATCATACAAAATACCAAAGAATAAATTTAATCACAGTTCTGTAATCAATGAATCGTGATATAATGAATAGGCTCAAATCTGTGCTAACATAATAATGCAAATATAATGGATTCAACATTAATGAATAAAGCATGTTTGTATTAGCATAGATATAAAATATAAGAATATTAAGCTAAGCCTAAGAACATGAACAAAAAATCAGCAACCATAAATGAGTGAAAGCCTAGGTATGTATATATATGCAAACAATGATACATCGTATCGTTTTATGAAAACCTTAGCATGAATACGTCACTTGTTGATGTCTCAAAATATCATTAGCAGTTGGAGACTGACTAGGATTAAAAACACCTAAAAAACCTAGTTTCTTGTCGGTAGGATCGATCCAATACTAAAAAAGTTAGGCCAACAAAGCTTGGGATCGATCCAACCAAGGTTAGGATCAATCCGTCCCAAAATACTTTTACGCCTACGTATAGGGGGATGGATCTGTCTATGAGGGGGGATCAATCCCTCTCTCCAGACCCACTTTTTTAAATAATATATAGTTTGATGGGATCAAATATGTACTTGTTTGGGATCGGTCTATATATAGGGGGATCGATCTGTCTCTTAAGGGGATGAATCATGCTTCCTTAAAATATACATAACTTTTGATTTACATATCAGAATTACTTCAAATGAAAACCTATGTAAAATGCATGTGAAGGGGATCATTTTTACCTTAAAATGAGGAGCTTTTAAGGCTTGGACAATGGTGCAACTTGAAATTACTTTAATCAAACAAAAGCGATGTCGCTCCATTCCTAAAATCTAAACATTACATAAATTGTATTTGTCTAAGAAATTGCCAACTATTCATGTACTTTTCAATACTTACCATCTATGCTAGGTATTGAAGGCTGCACATAATTTCTCTATGTTTCCATAATCCTTGCTGCTACAAGTTACACAAATGTTATTTCACCTCAAACTCAATGGGGCTTTGATACCAAATTTCAGATAAATTGAACAGCTTGAAAAGAAAGCAAGAGAAGTATTGGAACTGAACTGATTGTTTAATTGATTGAAAAGCTTTATAAATAGAGCGTACAATACAAACTAAAGCAAAGAAATAAGAGCCACTATGTCGTGCTCTTGCGTTCATGGGATTCTCCTAAAGACTTGGTAAAACAAACATCTTGTGAACTTGGTCCCTTTTTTTTCCTCCAATTTTTATATAACCCATTGATTCAATAATAACCCTCCACCATCTATCTTGTCCTTTTTTGGTACCTAGAATATATGTATTTTTAAATAAATGATACATTTGTTCTTTTGTGGTAGACGACACATATATTCTTTTTCAATATATAACACATATGTTCTTTTATAGTACATAGCACATATATATATATATATATATATATATATATATTTTTTTTTTTTTTTTTTCTGAATTGACACATTTGATGTCATATATATTTTCTATTATATAACATCTTATTTTTTTTCTTGATATGAACATGTGACTTTCTTAAAGATAGCTCCCATTTTTCATGAAGTAAAAAAGGTTGAATTATGTATGTATGTATGTATGCATGTATGTATGTATATATGTATATATATATATGAACATGTGACTTTCTTAAAAATAGCTCCCATTTTTCATGAAGTAGAAAAGGTTGAATTATGTATCTATGTATGTATGTATATATATATGTATATGTATATATGTATATACATATACATATACATATGTATATATATGTTTAATTATACAAAAAGTACATACGTTTAATTAAACAGAAAAAAGACACTAACATATACTACAAAAAATATATTCAGAACAAATACTACAAAAACAAAATTACAATTTGATGTGTACCAAATTTTTTAAAAAAAATTTATGCTAAATGTGAAACAAATGAAACAAAAGAGAGCAACAAAAAAAGAAAGAAAAAAGAAAAAAGAAAAAAGAAAAAAAGAGAAAGAAACAGCATAGAGAAAAAAAAAAAAAAAAAACATAGAGAAACAGCGGGTGAGGAAAGGGTGGAGAATGGGGATTATTTATGAAATTGGGTATGTAAAGGGAGTTATATGATGCATTTAAACCTTTTTTAAAAAAATTATACTATTTATACGCCCGTAATTTAAAATTAAATATTAATTTTTTCCACTTATATATGTTTTATGTCCCTAAATTTTGAGACTAGCAGCTAAAATACCTCCAACGTTTAATTTGTTACATAAATGTGACAACGTTTAGTTTTGTTAATATGCATGTCCTTTTTGGTCATTTTTCGTTTTGGTACTGCATTTAACAGTTAATTTTTTAATAAAAATGACAAAAAAAGACGTAAATGTTAATGAAATTAAACACTGGGAATATTTTTTATAACAAACTAAATGTTGAGAATATTTTTGCTATCGGTCCCAAACATTTGGAACATAAAACATATTTAAATCTTTTTTAAAAAAAAAATAAATAAATATATATTTAACATTACACAATATTAAACTTGAGCATGTATTATAAAAAAAAAAAAAATACAATAGCCATATTAAAATTATATTTTGACTCAAAAATAATAATATTCACATATTTTTAATTCTCCTGCTCGCCTTTTTTTTTTTTTCTTTTTTCTTTATACATTAATAAATAAATAAATATTTTTTTTTTATAAATAGTTGTTTTATTAATTCTAGTTTTTCTATTAATTCTATTATGTATTGTTTCTGCTCTCTATTCTTCTTTTTTTAATTTATGTTATTTTTTTAGTGAATTAATATATATCAACGCACCAATAATAAATATATTTTTTTATGAATTAATTTTTTTTACACCAATAATACTAAAATGGTTTATAATAAATATACTTATAATGAATACTTGTCTTTATAGTTTTTTGTACGCAAATAAATATTAAAATATTTTTAAAATAAATATTCTTATGAAAAATTGTTTTGTTAGTTTTATTGTATACCGTTGGTTATTCTCTACTTTTTTTAAAGTTTATGTTATTTTTAGTACATTAATAAATATCAAAATACATCCATAATAAATACAATTTATTATAATATTTATTTTTGTTTTATACCAATATATACACAAATGTCTTTATAACAAATACATTTTTTATGAATATTATCTTTTTAGCTTCTTTTACTGAAATAAATATCAAAGTATCTATAAAATAAATAAACTTATTATGAATAATTTTTTTGTTAGTTTTATTGTCTACCATTTTGGTTATTTTTCAACTTTTTTTTAGTTTATGTTATTTTTTAAGTATATTAATAAATATTAAAATACACCTATAATAAATACATTTTTCTATGATATTATTTTTTCTTGTACACCAATAAATTCCAAAATATCTTTGTAATAAATAAATTTCTTATGAATGATTTTTTCTTCTTAATTTCTTTCAAGGAAATAAATATCAAAATATCTCTAAAATAAATATACTTATTATGAATAGTTATTTTGTTAATTTTATTATCTACCATTTTAAGTTATTTTTCACTTGTTTTTAGTTTATGTTATTTTCTAGTACATTAATAAATATTAAAAATATTAATTAAATTTTATATATAAATATGCCCATAATATTTATAAATTTTAATAAAAAAATGTAAAAAAAAAACTTATCACAATATGCTTAAAACAAAATTTGGGAGTGACGTATATCCATTTAAGATCCACAATTGTGCAGATACATAATCAACGAAAATAATAGATATATCAGCACCCACGACGATTAATCATAATTACAGAGGCAATGAAAATAAATTTTCCAAAAATATGGAATACAAAACACCCCAAAAAATTATGCATCCAAAGTAAATTCGATTATTAATGATTTAACATTTTGATAAAAATCATAATCAATAATAGATCTAAGAACATTTGTGCCAGATCATTAAGAATTAAAACAAATATGTAGAAACGTACTTGAATCCATAGCAATCAATTGATTTTGTAGAATAGTAGTTTGAGATATTCTTCAACCAAATCGCCTTTGTTTCTCAATGCAACAATCGTCACTATTCCAAATGTGAAGAAAAGAAAATGTTTGGAACCATAACCAAAAGAGTATTTATATATTGTTTAATTTGGGTTCCCATAATCCTTAATTAGAACAAAATTGATATATACTCAATTAGTACATATCAATTTTGAGCAGTTTGTAAACTTACCAAAATTATACCACTTAATTTCTGCCCATTAAATTAAATAGCTAATATAATTTAATAGGATATAGATGTTGCCTAATTTAGTAGAAAACGTGATTTTCTAACGATAAATAATTATTGGGTGGTACACTTGTTATTTTTTAATACATATGTTATATCAAAAATATTCTTGACCGTATTTTTAAACAGTTACATTTTAATACTCATATTTATTGTATATTAATTTTATGTTATTATTCTTAGATAATTATTTAAATCGAGCAACAATTCATAAGTTGATGATTACCCATTTATTGAGCAAGTCAGGTTGGGTTCATTCATTTACGAGTATATCATAGCAAATATTGGATTAATTATTTTTGTGTCTAGTATATCTCTTATCAATTAAAAAAAATAGTGAGCTAATATAAATTATTTTCAAACAAAAAATTCTTATAAAAGTATTTATTAAGTTTGATTAAATCATTTCTATTTAGTCATATAAGATTAACTTCTTAGATAATAAAAAATATTAATTAAATAAGTTCATATATTATCCTAAGACATTGGACTTATTTATGAATTGAAATTATGTATGTTTTGTCAATATAATATCAAATTATTTTTTTTATATTGTGTTTGAATTATACTGCTCATAAAATAGTCATAATTATATATTTATTGTTTGTTAAAGTAATAAAATTAAAAGAGCATTGTTACAAACCACTTCAGAATTGAAAAAAAAAAAAAACAATCTTTCAGTTATTTTTTAGAACAATAATAATTTTTCACAATCTTTCAGTTATTAACAATCTAATATATACTTATTAAATTTAAATTATCAACTCATACCTCCGTATGGATTAAAAAATGGGGATATATCCCAATATATCATTGATAATATCTAATATTTATAAGGTTTGAAATATATATATATATATATATATATATGATTATGTAAATTGTTTTAACCAAATTATCGGAATATTATGAATTATGGTAGATATTATTAATGATATAAATATATATAATTTTGCAATGTAGTTTTTGAAAAAATATAAAAAATAAAAAAAAATATTATTCATGATATTATCAACTTTTTAAAAAAAATTATACAATATAATTTTTTGAGTTTCGTTATACTTTTTAATTTAATGGAGGGTGGGTGAATAAAATTATTTCAATATTTTTTTTATCAAATGATATTTTAGTATTGTTCAATCTTGTAACTTGACACAAAAAAGAGATAAGTATTACGGTCAAAACCACTAGGTGAATCACAAACACATTCTATGGAGTTTTTTTTCCTAATTATTTCGAATTCTGAATTTTGTTTTTTCTTTTTTGAAAAATTTATATCCCTCTTGAGTCTTGTCTTGTAGAGCTCCTCTTTTGCTTCCATGAGTGTAGAGCAACCGTTCCAAAAATAAGTGCTATTGAACCAAAAAGACGAGGATATTATAATATGTCAGATGAGAAAACTATGTTTGCAAGTTTATTTTCAATTAGTATTAAAACGAATGAAATTGATATTTTAAATAGTATGAATGTTTATAATGCTTATGAAATCTCTACGAGTGTCCTTAACAATTTGCTAATTATTGTGTTAACTCACAAGTTTTTATTTATAGACAAACAATACGAAGAGATCAAATAAAATAGGTTTATTTATATTATTTGTTATTTATATTAATGATATCTTAATTATTATATTTAAATAAATACTAATTTTATTTGAATTAAGATAGTGTGTACTTTGAACTCTCTGTAGTATCTTTTTGAATGTAATTATAGCATAATTTCTTAATATTAGAGTACCTTATTTTCACCTCATTTTTACTAAAGTTATTTTTTATTTGGTATGTAGTAATTAATTTAATGAAAATATTATTTTATTAGATGTAATATTTAAATTTTCTCTCCTTAAATTATTATATAAAATTTTAATAAGTTTAGACAATTTTTATATAAATTTTTGTTGATATAAAATTTAATTATTTATATAAAAAATATATATTAAAATATAAGTATAAATTTATGTTATTATCGATATTTTAATACTTTTGGTCGAGCAAGGATTATAAAAAACCTTTATCAGTAGTAGTAGTTTTATGGATGAGTGGACATTTATAGGTCACTTTTTTATTTTATATAAATTGTATGTATTATTCATTTTATTTAAAATTAATACATATTTATTATTTTTTTTATTAATTAATAATATATTTAATTATTTTAGTCACATAAATAAGGTAATTAAAATATGTCAAAATATGCACCACTTTTAAGATTAAGTGTACTAATTTTAAGTAAAGTAATTAATGTGTCTAATTTTAAAAAAAATAAGTAACTAATGAAGCATTTTTTTCGTAGTTGTGACTTATATAAATTAAGTTGTTATATAAATTAATGTATTAATTATTAATTTATTATAAAATTAAAATATAAAATGATAAAATTATTATAAAATTATTTATTAATAATAAATTAATTAAATTATAATATATAAATAATTGCATGCATATGAAAAGAATTATTCTCAAAATTTTGCTCTATCCACCTTCACAATCTCACATTGAAAATCGAATATTGATTGAAAAAGCAATGAATCTTCAGCCTCAAGCTCAAGCACAAGCACTTAGCAGAGACCCAACTGCCTCTTTCCTCCATCACCATCACCATCCTCTACCACGACCACGACCACGATCACGATCAAGACCACATTCATTTCCATCTCAGCCTTCAAATCTCCAATTTAGTTTCTCTCGCCCCCAATTCGTTCTTCCATTGAAGCACAAATCAAGCTCTGCTTCCTTTACAAGCAAGCAAAGTGTTCTTCAAGCTGTCGCCGTTTACTCTGGGGACAGAGAATCTATTTCCGAGTCACCAGCCAAGGCTCTTCGTCGAATTCTAGTCTCTCCGGGGATTCACCAGGGCCCAGCTTGTTTCGATGCTCTCAGTGCTAAGTTGGTGGAGAGAGCTGGGTTTCAGTACTGCTTCACCAGTGGTATGTTTTCTGTTTTATTTTGTTTTTGGGTTTTTTTTGTGTGGAGTTTGATGCTTTTGAAATGCGTAGGCTATGGGGGTTCTTATTTTGTGGCTTTGGTCATAATGGGTTGTATTTGGTTTTGATTATATTTTACCTGGAAAGATCATGTTAGTCTAATCACCAGTTGTTATACATTAATGAGCATACCAGTGAGAAACTCTTATTTTTCTTGGAATTTTCCCTGAGTTCTTTTTATTAACTTACTGGGTTTTTTTTTTTTTTTTTTTTTCTACTGCTGTTGATTTCCTAAACAGTTAATTTTTGTCTTAAATTGATATTGTGGCTTTTGGATATAGCCTGATCATGGAACAATGTCTTGGTGAGAAGTTTTTCATTGATGCTGTAGTATTGCTTACGTCTTACTCCAGCTAATATTGTGTTTGATTTAGTGCATATGTTTCTTGTTACTTTACATGCAAGTCAAACAAGCAAAGTATTTGATTTGTTGGGAGTATATATGTCCTATGCTTTTTGAGCAATCAATAAGATATCATCTTTTGGTAAGTAAATATTCGAACTTAATGGCACCATATGCATTTTCTTTTGGGATTCAATTTGTCTATCCCACTTTGGGGGTGTTTCCCTGCATGTATCACAAATTACATGTTGTTATGTCAGTATTTTTCCAGTCAAAACCATCCACTTTCTACATCTTTTAAGATTCTTTATGGTCTGTGTTACATGAAATCTTTAAAGACACCAAAAGTCTTGGATATGTATTGGCCTTGGGTGTTGAACATGAGATTCTTAGGGGCATTGATACATGGTGGAATTGGTTTATCTTAACCATTTATTTTATAAAAAAGTAAAAAGTGTAAGAAGTGGGATTGAATCAACAACTAATATTAATAGGGGGAAGTGGTATATAAGGTTTTCTTGTCGGACACTCATTTCCTAAATTTTATTTAATTTTACACCAAATTAGAGTGTTCAAATATCCACACACATATCCATGCCTTGTAGTTGTACATGGGTAGTTCATGCAAGTTTTTGTAGTTGTAGTGTTCCAATCTAAGTACTTCATGGTTCATGGTACATAGATTGGAACCTTCAAATGGATGGGCAACCTTAGTCCTTTCCTATAAAGGCTTTCTTGTTTTTTTTCCCCTCTCTAGAATCAGTTTCACGTGTTGGATTTTTTGTGAAGCAAAATTCGAGTATTGCATCTTAATGCTTGCTTTCATCATGTTCATCTGAATCAAAGAATTTCTTTTGATTGAACTTTTAGAATCATTATTCATTCTTTTGTCAAATTTGGTCGATTTTGTAAATTCAAGTGTATTAGTAATTATTCTAATAAATCCAGGGAGTTAATTATTATTGTTTTTTTTATGCTTTAGGTTTCTCAATATCAGCTGCCAGATTGGGGTTGCCAGATACAGGTTTTATATCCTATGGGGAAATGGTGGACCAGGGGCAACAAATCACTCAAGCGGTTTCCATTCCTGTCATAGGGGATGGTGATAATGGATATGGTAATGCCATGAATGTAAAGAGAACTGTCAAGGGATATATAAGAGCTGGTTTTGCGGGGATTATTCTTGAAGATCAGGTTGATATAATTGAGATACATTGATACTCATGAAAAGATTTGTGTTGGTAATAATTATTATAGGGTTTTTTTCTTTTTCTATAGCCTTGTCATAGTTGATAGCTTGTCCACCCTGTAGTTTAGGTTGCAATTTTTGGATGTTTTGAGTTCTTAAATAAATTTGTATTTTCTTATGGGAAAATTGGGATTGTCTTTATTGTATGAAAAGTGAAGTTTTACTGTTGTAATTAAAAGGATAAGAATTACAGGGGTACATGAAAAAGAGTTTAGGGAGAAGAACTTAAGCCTTATCTTGAATGTCACATTTCATATAGTTCTTTCTTGAATATGGAACTCTGATTGTATTTGATTGCGACTTAACTAGAATGCTTATCTTGTAACCTTAAATTGTTTCAAAGTAACTTGCTACAAGTCTATTACATTTTCTTAGCATGTATTCTTTTGTCCAGTCTGCAATTCTTTTATCTTCACAGTGTATGTCATGCTTGTAAATCCTTCATTGCTAGGCATCTCCAAAAGCTTGTGGGCATACACAAGGCAGAAAAGTTGTGTCCAGAGATGAGGCAGTGATGAGGATAAAAGCAGCTATTGATGCTCGTAAGGAAAGTGGTTCTGACATTGTTATTGTGGCAAGAACTGATTCGCGTCAAGCAGTTTCTTTGGAGGAATCACTCTGGAGGTCTAGGGCCTTTGTTGATGCTGGAGCAGATGTTCTTTTTATTGATGCACTAGCGTCAAGAGAAGAGATGAAGCATTTTTGTGAAATTTCTCCCCTAGTTCCCAAAATGGTATGTCAATACCCTTCTGCACAATGTGGAAACACCAATTATCAATTTATCATAATGTTTCTTTTTTATCTTTTATGCATTACTTTCAGTGGGTTGGCATAGCATAATTATGTTATGTTTTTATGTCTCCCATTAGAAGAAAATGGTCCCGTACAAAAGTTATGTTTTAGTATAAATTCTCCAGATGCCAATGCTTGGTATCAAAATCAATGTAGCTTTCCTTACTGTTGACATAGGTCAGTGGCATAGCAATAATATTGTACTTTGATTTATTAAGATTAGGTTGTAATAGAATATAGGCTAGCATTCTTATGGATCACATTAATTTTGATTGCTAAACTCATGGTGATAGGACTTCCCTCAAAGAAGAAGGAAGCATTCAGTTTATAGGGTTATCATATTTTTTTCTATTTCTGATAATTGCAATGACGGTCAATTTTCTTTCTCCTGCAACTTTTACTTGTATTATATCTATTATATGTCATCTACACTGTCATTCTATTGTCTGAGTGCATCTATGTGTGATCAATAAACTAAATTAACCTAGTAGTGGACCAAATAATTTAAAACTACATTAATTAATAAATATTCTTTATTCTGTGTAGGCCAACATGCTTGAAGGAGGGGGCAAAACACCTTTACTCATTCCAATAGAATTGGAAGAAATTGGATATAAACTTGTAGCCTATCCACTTTCCTTGATTGGGGTGTCCATTCGAGCAATGCAGGTTAGATATCCCTTTTCATAGCTGAATAAAGTGCATGAAGAAAAGAAAGCTATACTGCATTTTGTGGATACACATGGCATGACTAATAACCCAGTTTGTTCTCACACGTGCATCCACATTTGACGAAATGAGCAGTGATTTACATGTGCTGATGTGCTTGTGTGCATGGCTTGCATAAAAATCGTGTGGTCATATTGCTTTCACTTAACAATATAAGAATTCTTATTCATGTCTTTATGTGTATTTGCTTTTACAGTTCTGGCTGTAAGGTATGAGGTTTTTGATGGAAAATATGCTCTACAGGTGCTCATGTTCTCACGTGCATACACATGTGACGAAATGTGTACACGTGCTCGTGTCTCACATGTGTACATTTTCTCACACGTGCATACACATTTGACGAAATGAGTAGGGATTTACATGTGCTCGTGTGCATGGCTTGCATAACAAATGTGGTCATACTGCTTTCACTTAATATATAAGAATTTGAATTCATGTTTCATGTAATGTATAAGAATTCTAATTCATGTTTTTTTGTGTATTTTTCTTACTGTTCTGGCTATTATGTATGAGGTTTTTGATTGAAAATATGCACCATGTAAATGAACTTTTTAGGGTGACTAAGTGATACATAGTCAGTTTTGTTAGAAAAACATGTTTCTTGCTACTGTGTATCATTAATATGGATCCAAATGTGTAATGGAAGAAACTTTAAAGAACATTTTAATCAAGAGCGTTATTGGAAACCTAATCCTTGTCCACCTTCCCTACTCCCAGCCCATATATTTTGGTCTTCTGATCTTTTAAGGGCTGTTATGTTTTGACAATTTTATTTATTGGAAATATCTTCCATAAAGACACAATTACTCCACTGCAGGATTCGCTTGTGGCTATCAAAGGTGGTCGTATTCCTCCTCCTGGAAGCCTTCCATCATTTGATGAAATAAAGGAAATCCTGGGTTTCAACAGTTATTATGAAGAAGAGAAGCGATATGCTACCAGTACCAGTCAGTTGTCTTCCCAGAGAGGTGGGTCAGAGACATCTTGCAGGCAAATTAATATTATAGTTTAGCCACAAATACTTTCTTCTCCTTAGGCTACTAATAACAATTTATTTTACATTTTGACATGTGTCTATCCAGCAACTCAGTTTATTTGCGACATTGTTATTAAAGATTAGTTGAAAATAAGTATAAAAGTTGGAAGCATAATTGAGGGGCGCACACTGTTTATCATGTGGTTAACTTTAGCATGGGAGTTTCTTGTTTTGCTTGGATCCTTAAAAGTTTCTATGCAAGAAACTTTAGAATGATCAATCACCATTGGTATAGCCGATTTTTAATTTAATTTTTTTCATTATTCAAAAGCATATGATTATGCTGAGCAGCCAACTTTTATTGTTGAAGTCTCGCTTGTTTAATCTTCTAAGCTAAAGTTTATTTGTCAGAGAGCAGTAGTGTATATGGTATTCAACAGAGGGTTCAAGATAATGCAGAGCAAAGAGATCGACCTGTTCAAGATCCCCTTGTTGAAGTAATAACTCCTGATGTCTACAATAACTATCGTGCAGATGGTTCAAGTGGACCCTTTTCGGGGATCTGGTCTCGGATATTGAGAATAAAGATAACTGGAAGAGATGGATTTGCGAAACTTGATGTTAAAATTCCTGTAAGTCATCTTATTTATTCAGGCCCGTACTATGTTGCTATATTTGTATCATGACGCATTTTATTCATTTGTTTCTGCTAGGAAATGACTCATGTTATTCTTAAATATGAACAATGATCAACTAAGATTTACAAGTCCCAACCGAATTTGTCTTGTGCCCAATAAACTTGTTCCTCAGTCTGGGGTAGTCAAACGAGTCTAGGCTATCAAGGATAGGCCGGCATGCTGTAATGATTCCTTAACCTTGATGATTTGTTATTCTGGATTTCTTTTTCTTCGATATGAGATTCTTGATATGATTCATGACTCAATAGATATGTACAACTCTTTTAAAGAACCGAAATAAGTCAGTATAAATTTGAATTCCTTATTAAGACCATAAATCTGGATTTTTCTTCCATAATGTCCTTACCAGTACCAGGAGTCCAAAGACAGAATTGTACTGCAGTTGTTTTCTGGACTTCACCAGCTTGTCTTTGAGGAATTTTGGTCCATATTATTGTTACTTTTTTAATAAATACATGTTATCCTAATTAATGGTATTTTTGTTACATAGTACTAATGACCTTAACTGTATAATTTTTATATAATCATGTATTTGGCTGTAAAGTTTTATCATCTTGTACAAAATAAAAATTGCATGTTTATGTAGAAATTTTGTTACGTTAGGAAATGTGGGTATAAATTGTAATTAACACTAAAAACTTCATTTAATTTGTCTGAATATTCAATTATAAATTACATGTCTTTACTTTTCTTTTATCTCAAAATAAAAATAATATTTTATTTTCAAAATGCAAGAAAAATATAAAAATAAATTATTGTTTGGATATGTAAGAAAATTACATAAAACATACTACATATTATTTTAAATATAATTATTTTATAAAAATATTATTATTATCAATTTTATCATATTATATTGTATATATTATCACCAAATACTATACTGACTAATTATAATAAAATTCAATATAGTCTAATCAAATAGAACTAAGCTTATTTGATATGGTCCGTCAAACATGCTGTAAATGTTCTTTGAGCAAGTAGTAGTTTTGTTATTGGATATCACCTAGTAGCTAGTTGGTTAACTCTACCATTGTCAATGTAGAAAAAAATAGTTGTGTTAACTCTAATGTCCCTCTTAGCCCCTTCCCAACTTTTGATAGTGTCCCTCCTAGCCCCTTCCCAACTTTTGATAGCATGCATTTTAGGTATATTATTTATGAAATTATAAATAAATTATATGTATAAAATGAGTATGAGCTTCCTTTGAAGCTTCATTTTTAAGATTTTATTACTCAAAAATACACTAAATACTCAATAATTTTAACATATTTATACTTTTTATTTTTTTTTTTGTTCAAAAACATATTTATATTCAACTGAGATACATATTACATTATTTTCGATAAAAAAAGTAGTAATTGAAAAATAAGTAATATTATTTTTACTATTTATATGGTGCCCCTCCCTCTTAAACTAAATTTCTAGATTCGTCATCATACAAACTAGCATATTATTTTAGGGTTAGTTTAATTATATATAAGTACTATTTTGGGGCTTCAAGTCAGTTTTGTTATTCATCTCAAAACTCATTATTCTATGGATAAAAATATTCACTGTAGCGTAGATATTGTTTCAAAATATGCTGCTGTCAATAGAAATTCTTGTAAAACTCGTACATATGCTGACTTGTGTTAATTTCCTTGGATTTTTTATATGTTTTCTCAGGCTGGATTCTTGGAAGGAATCTCAAATATAGTTCCAGGTAGAGTATCTCCTCAAAATTGTTGCAATTCCAGAGTACCATCATACTAGTCCTTGAAAGGTTAACTAAGCATGTCGACCCATTTTCGGTTTTTACAGCTTTGGGAGGTGTAAACATCAAAGCTATCTTGGACAATGCAGGAGATGAAGTTGGGGGAAAGCTTTTGCTAGATTTTAATGACACAATGGGTGATAGGATTCAAGTTTTTCTCGAGTAAAATGCATAGCTGCAAGTTAGCACAGGTCAGTTGGATTAACAACTGCAGACAAACTTTGTTGTTTCTACACTGAACTTTTAACTTACTATCCAAATAAAAGCTTTCATTGTCTTGTGTCAATTTCATTTTGGCTATGTGACGTAATTGTTTTTATTATTCTCACTAATTGTTGTCGAATTTTTTTGAAATGCTATAATGATTTTCTCAGGAAATAATGAAAATAAGAACAAACTTGCAAATTAGGCTTGTATTATTTCAATATTCACAATGTACTTAGTTATTCATATTTCACAATGTCTTGTTGTACTGTTTACAAAACTTTTTTTTTTTTTTCCAACTTCTCCTTTCACGCCAAACATGAAATTTCACTATCACATCATGTTATAAAATATGTTTTATAGTCATGTAGATTTTTCACACAGGTAACCAAATAAAGTTGGTCACAATTTTGTAAATTTTCTGTATGCATAATTTTTTTTTTCTTTTTCAAATAAAATATTCTCTATAGGGAACTCAAGATGTGTTTAAGAACAAACATTTAAACACGACCACGACGTACATACACTTGTTATAGGCAGTGCTCAAATCCACTTGCGTAAGTACGACAAGCAACTAATTTTTATTGATCTGATGGTCGTGTCTTAGTAGATAGACATAGGTTCCAGATTTGATAATCATAAAAAGTCCAAGATCAATTTCTTTCTATTAGTTCAAGTGCTTCGATTCCCAAGTAAAACAAAACTAATTAATACGTTGAAACTAAGACCATTCAAGAAGCTGCTATCTATGTTGGACTTCTTTTTACATTTCAAATGAGCTGACAAATACTAATTGGTTTACAAAAAATAGGTCCTAATTTATCAACCAATTAAATAAATCCATAAAATATTTCTTGCCAATACACGTTCAGAATTTTGCACAAAAGCATGCAAATGATTTGAGCACCACCTAGAAGCGGAAAATGAGGGGAAAAAATAATGAATCATTATATTATTGTTCATTAATACTTGGCGAAGCTTGCTACAAATATTTGACATTATACCAAAAAATATATTGGGGGTAAAGAAAATGATGAGAAAGGCAAAAGGTTTTGCCCCTATAGGTACACAATAATACAGCAAAAGAAATCACCAAAACACTTATCAAATTCTTGTGACCTAAGAAATAAACATAGTAATAACAATACCGAGAATAAACAAACACCACATAAGGCCTCACAAAATATTACAACCAGTGATTGGAAAATACAGATTTTGACAGGGAACTAGAGTGCACCGTGATGATTTTCACATGGTAGCTCAATTTGGTCTGTGTATGGCAAAACAGCTACTGTTACTATACCACTCGAACTTTGGGAGTTTTTAATCATTTCATCGATAGCCACCATATGGCTGTTGACCATAACCACCAGGGCCCATCATAGGATTATAGCCAGGCATGGTTGAACTTGGAGGATATCCAGATGGCATTTGCATTGGAACTCCTTGTCTCATGGCCATATTCATTCCCATTCCCGCCCCCATACCCATCCCCATTCCCATTCCCCCCATTGGCTGACTCATGCCTCCATAACCCCCCATACCCAAACCACCGCCCATGGCCATCCCAGTGCCCATAGTGTTTGCCTGAGGCCTGAGAGCACCCGCACCTGCACGGCCTAGTCCAGTACCAGATCCCATTGCTTTACCCATGGACACGGTAGATGTCACAGAAGTTTGAGCAGGCTGCTTCTCCATCCTCTTCTCCTTGCGGTTAAGGGCATCAAAATCAATTCCAATATCCGACAATGGATTAGTTTTAGCTGCAAATGAGAACAAATTTCTAAGTTAATAAGGTAGATATCCAAACTAGTTCCTGTTTACCAAGACATTTTCATAATAGTAAGAACAACATTTATTATGCGGGTATGGCAGCTCAAGAAATCTCAAGAACTCACGTCCAGATATATTTAAATTAACCAGGCCTCTGCTGAGGGTATCTGCCCACACTGCTGACTTGGGCTCAAACTTGTCCTTAGCTTGCTGTGGAGCCATTGATGTGCTAGATCCGGTTTGTGAGGCAAGATTACCGAGCATGTTGTTGCTATATGGAGAAGCTGGTCCTGTTGCTGCTTGATGAGTAACTTGTGGAGACAAACCAGCTGTAGAACCCTGTCGAGGAAGAAAGTTTCCACCATTAAACTGAGAAGCTTCCCCCAACATACTTTGATTACCCATTTGTGGAGTCATAGGAATGGCAGATCCACCATCAGCATAAAAGTTTCCATGGTTAGGAGCATTAAATACTCCTTGTTGTGAATAGAAATTTCCATTTTGTGGAGCTCTATATCCTCCTTGTTGTATAAAACTCCCGTTGTTAACATTTGCAGGTGGCCCACTTGATACTTGAGGAACCATATGTGAGGTACCGGGGACGGTAGATCCTCCATGTGGAAGATAATTCCCACCACCCAGTTGGCCAGAAAGACCGCTTTGGGTCTGAGGAGCCATATTTACAGGAACAATGGCCCCTGGCTGCACTTCATAAGTCCCGAAAGAATTAACACTTGGCTGACCAGGATGGGCTCCAGAACCCGAAAAAGCTGGCTGTGAAGGTGGGAGAATATCAGCTAGAATATCACTGTTCTTATGGGTTGCTGACAACTCTTGAGGCAAAGATTCTGAATTTGTAGAACTTTGAATAGTAGAGATATCAGAAGTTGAATAAGTTAAGCCAGAAAGTGTGTCTCCAAACCCAAAATTAGATCCCATATCTGCCTTCTGGGCACCACCATGTGGTGGTGGTTCTGCAATCTGGTTCATGCTGGAATCTGACGAAGCCAAAACCTGTGGTTGAGTTTGGGTAGCATCAGCTGAAGGGACAGCTTTGAAAGGACCTTCACCAAATGGATCTTCAAAGGGCTACATATATATAAATTAAAAAAAAAAAAAAAAAAATAGTTTCATTACTGCAGGGTTAAAAGTGAAAAATTGATATCAAGGGTGAAAAAGATAATTTAAAGGCCACGCATGCTCTTATACATTTCCAAGAAGTTTGATGTCAAGGTAAGAAATACCAAGATAAAAATAAAAAAGCAAATAAAACATTAACTTACACTTTGTTTCAATAAAGTATGAAAAAATTTCAAATAAAGTCAACTCCATGTTGCTAATTAGTTGCCCAAGAAAGGGAAAAAAAAAACTAACTTTTACTGTTTACGAATATGCCTAGTAATGAAAATCCCGAGACATGACTATCTTCCCCATCAAATAGTGGTACATAGCTAAATTTTAAATCCCGACTTCCAAAACTCTGATTAAACAATGCCTACCTGACTGATATTAGAGGAAGATGGTATTGAGCCAGAATTTACATGGGACTCGACTTCATAGGTTGTGGTAGCAGATGTAGTTGGCACAACAGCTAAAGCGTGAGAAAGGGAACCAAGCAGGTCTGTCTCTGCATTATTTGTAACTGGGATGGCTGATCAAAATAAAACTGAGGTGAGATTCTTGTAATGCATGTTTATCACAACATGGCCAAAACAAGGGAGTGCAATCGTAGCTCCTATGTGGCCATCTCAACTAAATTAAAAGCCATATCCTGCTCCAGAACCTCAGATTTCAAACATAAATTAACAACTAATTGTCTATTTTGCTAAGAAATTACAACCAAAAAGTAAATGAAATGTTTTATAATCAGAAGGATTAGACAAAAAAAGCTATAGCACAAATAAAAAAAGCAAATAGGATTCACCATCGATGAGTACATGAAGCAATCATCAAATATCTGGCCGAGGAAACCGTTAAAAACCATGATCTACACAATATTAACAGTTTGAGCACATACTATAATCTCAGGGCGTATCCATGCTAGAAATGTATATATAAATACACACACACACACTGATAGCAGATGTGTAATATTGATTTCTCAAAATCTTAAAAGTAATAAACAAGAGCAGAAAAAAATCAAAAGCCCCACCACCAATGACTAATCATGCAAATACAAAACGACAAAAACTTGAGGTCATTCTTCTAATTTTGCAAAAAATCTCATTAACAGCTAAGCAAAGAATTCAATTAGAGAGAAAGGAGGGTAAAGCTAAGAGCTTTTTAACAGAGAAGGACCACAAAAAAAGTACACTAGTCAATGAAACTTGTAAAGTTTATAAGCATATACATGGTAACTGATACACATATAACATCTAAAATACTTTACTACAAACAAACTTTAAGAATTATGTACTTCTCGAAAAATGGTGCTCACTTAGGGATTACATAAACTTTGACTAGGCAAGGCATAATGCACAGAATTAGATAATGAACATCCAAAGAGCAGAAAGAATATACTATTATTGTGTTTAATAGCTGTCCTGCCCTAGAAGCAAACAGTTATCTTAAGAGGGTAACAATCACAATACTTAAAGAATTGAAATTGTCACAAGGTGGGTGAAAAGAACCAAGCAAACTATGAGTATTATGTAAGTCACGAGATATGATTTCCACTGAGAGATTTCAGCCAAGTCAAGTTTCTACAATAGTACTTGTAAAAATAACCTTAACCCTAAAAGAAAGGTGAAATTTTTTCAAAAAGTTTTTCTTGTGGGACCCTGCACACAATCAAGGCTCCAGAACCCATAATGCACCATCCAACCTCCCATTGTAGCAATGAACTCCTAGGAAACAGCATTAGAAGCAAGTCTTGGCTTTTTTATCCCTTTTTCAAGTACATATACATTAAAAATTTAGATGTATAATGTATTACATAAAGATTTGGTATGAAAATAATGAATTAAGAGAAGTCTCATATTGTTCACACCACAGGCAGTAATTGAGTTCTACGGGGTCCCATCGTGGAGGAAATATGTATTTTGTAAAACATTAAATTTGCAAAATATACAAACTACCTTTAGTAACTAGAAAGCAATAGATTTTAAACCAATTGCAAGTGTACAACTAGAAATAGTAGGCACAAACCAAGATAGATTTAAAATAATGGTTAGAACTGAACCTCAAAGTATAAATACATTCAACTATATAGACCTTCCAAAACTAATCAAAACACGGTAATCATTTGAGAAGTGCCTTTCATTATGACAAGAAGTTAGCATTATTTTTTAGCATACTGGCGGATACATATTTATAACATTTTAGCATAGCAGTTATTTACCTGAAACTAGTCCTCGTGGATCAAATGCATCAACGGCCTCCACTTCATGTTTTGCAGGAGATGCAGCAAAACTATCAACATTATTTGATTGGCTTGAATGATGGCTAGGAGGGGGTGAAGAGGCTGGGTGATTGCTTGCAGGTGGAGGAGGAGCTAGTTGGTTGTTTGCAGGAGGAGAAGCGGCTCTAGGAGCAGAGGCTGCAGAAGCTTCGGCATCCCTGTTATCAACACATTATTGATTTACAAAAGACAAATTAAGAGAACTAAATGTCCATTTCTCTTAGCTAAAGTGGATACCTTTCATTATAAGCAGGACTGCGAGATTCACTCACAACCTCTTCATAACTTGGAGGGGCACCAATATTTTGTTCAGAAAAATTCCTTTCAATCTTCCTGCCAAACGTAATCAGAAACAATTAATGAGTTCAAACTGTTGCAATTTTGCTTTGAATCGGTTCCCAGAACACAACTAAGTTTAGCATAATCATGTAAGAACTAACCTTCCATCCTGAGAATTTTCGTCGGCTCTTACCCCACTACCACTGCAATAATAAAGAAAAGAATGGAAAGATGCTCATTAAATAACAATAAAAATATTTATTTCCCATAGGAAACAGCGCATTTTACCAAGGGGAAAAGTTTCTATAATGCATCACTCCCTAAAACACAAACTCGAGGCTTTCGGGGTCAAAGACTACAAGAATAAACACCAGAAATGCAGCAGACATGAAAATATAAATTATAAGTCAGAGATGGTTTCATTTCCATGCATTGCAATAGGAATAAACCAAAGCATCAGAATAGCAGACATTTGAAAATATAGAACATGTCAAAGTTATAATGTTTCTTTGTATTATGTAAGCTTTCAGAAGGTAGCTATCTGAACAGCAATATAAATGTCACTACGCCTATTTGCTCCCTTACTACTCAAAAACTACAAAATAAACAAGATTAGAACTAAAGAATTTGATAAGGGTAAGGTATCAATATTATTAAAGAATCAGGTGCAAGAAAAGAACAAATCAGCATCATAAACCCAAACAAGTAGTTTAAAAAAGGTACAAACCGAGATGAATATGGATCATCAAAAGAACGCTCTTTGTCCCTATCAGAGCTTCTACTCCTTGAACCATGTCGATAACCATCATCAACACTTTGACTCCTTCCACGAAACTCATCTTCCCTGTAACTATCTCTTCCATAGCGATCTTCATATTCTCTGCCATAACGATCTCCATCACGACTATATGGGTCACTATATCTGCCATACCGGTCATCATCTTTATAACCCCATTCTCTTTCCTTACCATAACCATTTCTATCTTCTTCCCTACTTCCATAACGCCCTTCATAACGATCATCATCATATCTGTCACCATATCCTCCTGCACCAGGCCTGTACATTCCACCTGATGGTGTGCTGCGAAACCTGTTCTCATATCATACAACCATTATATAATCAGAATAAAATGTAGCATTACTATGTAAATCTTCATGCAACAAAAGACATCTCCTTATCAAAACTTTGAAAGGCCAATAGATTCTCATATCATATTTTAATAGAAATCATAACATAAATCAGAAAGGTTCATAGCAACTCATTTAGTGTTGCCATACTGAATTATTGCCATACAACAAGAATGCAAAACGTAAAATTTTCTTATACTGATAAGAACAACTTATTTTAACATTAAAAATGATGAATAAACTTTTAAACAATAAGGATGATTTTCTCATTTAGTTTTATAGTCAAAGTGACATGGAAATACTGACTTCTTGTCACACAATAAGGATGAGAAACATAAGATTTTCTTATACTTTATAAGTACAACTTATTTTAACATCAAAAAGGACGACTAAACTCTTAAACATGGAATCCAAATAACTGAAAGGTGCCATTATCATAGAAAAAATAAAAATATCAAAGATTTTGAGATCACAAATCACGACAACAAAACAAACTTGTTTGAAGACCAGAAAGGAACCATGACAATGATGCAACAAATTGAAAGTTTGAAACTATAGAATAAAAAGCATGTAACCATGTGGGAATAGGACAGAGAAAAGTAGAAAAACAATAGAGAAATAATAGCAAGGACGGAAAAAATAGTAAGATTCTTTATAAGAAAAAGCTCACTTTTCCCTGTTAGCAGCAGCTTTCTGTCTTACTTCAATGATCTTCTCTTTATCATTCACTAGAGCTACAAGACTCTGAGATTTCCTCCTAACATTGTTTCCTTGGTCTCTTCCACTGGAGTCAATGTATTGAAATTCGGACAATGTCTACACCATGGAAACATAGATTAACGGTCAAACAAAAAAATAAATATATGGAACATCATTTTATATTAATATACGAAATAATTAAAAAACAAAGTGAAACAATTCTCCACTTACAAAATGAAGCACCAAACCATACTAAATAATAGATATATGCACTATCCGTTACAAAGCTCCTAATAACAGCTATATGCCCTATCCCTAAACAGTCACACAAATACACCAAGCTAAATGAAATACAAACGGTTTAAAACAATATATCAATATTAATAATGACAACAAATCACGCAAGAAGCTAGGAATTACCGCTATTTGGTATGCATGTTCCCTGATCTCATCTATGACACGCTCTGATCCATTAGCCACGAGGTATTCCAAGATAAGAAGAGCCTGAAGTTAAACAAACGAAATGTCAGTGTGCTATGGCAACATAATGTGAAGAGAAGTTGTACAAAAAGAAAAACAGAGAGTGTTACCTTGTATACATGCCGCCAATTCTTGCCAGTATCATTGAGCCTTTTCCATATCACTGTCATGATCATCTGGTATTCATGACTGCATAATTGTTTGAAATTAAAGTCATTAGAAACAAAATAAATTATGCAACGAAGCCATGAGGAAGATAAATCTTACTAGTTTCTCGTTGCAACCGCAATATCAGCAAGAAGGGAACCATGAGGACCCCAGGGCTCATTGCTAGTAGCATCAAGAACCTGATGGAAATTAAAGAAAAAGTAGACATTAAGAGACATTAAGGACTAAGTTTGCACAATTCTGCCTCGTGATTTCATACAAACGACATTAAAGTCCATCCACGAACTAAAGCTTATACTTTTAAAAGATTCAAATAGTAATATGTTACCTTCTGCTCTATTCCAGGAACTTTAAGAACTTTCTTATTAACTTCTCTCTTACTGCAAGAAACCAATACATCATTCAGACACAAATTAGGAAAAGTGATATACTTAAAGCAAGCACAAAATGTATAAGAATAATAGAATAATAAAACATTAAACGTGAAAGAGAACCACTCAAGACTTACAGGTCTCTAACAGTTTGATCAAACACCTTCTTCATTTTAACCAGTGCTAAGAGCAAGCAGCCAAATAAAGACAGCAATTGCACAAAAATAATCGAGTAAATCTTGCTTCAAAAAGTGTTCATGACCTGTTTCAAAAGTAGTTAAATCATTAAACTTGGCATTAAGGTGTAATGAATAAAATCGCAACATGGCATTTTACCATACACAACATCAACAGATAAAGTATTCAAACAGAGAATATGCATGTGTGTTTAACGATTCTAGTGTAAGTATGTGTTTGTATTTCTAAGTTTGAGAAATTTCACCATTGAAGCCATATTTGGCTTGAATTTGTTTTTTACTAATCTACGGTTAAGAACCCACCAAGCACAAGACAAATGCAAAACAAATAGGCTTAATGGCGAGAGAGATGAAACAAATCAATTACTAT
This sequence comes from Elaeagnus macrophylla, assembly GCA_029378325.1. Lineage (NCBI taxonomy): Eukaryota > Viridiplantae > Streptophyta > Magnoliopsida > Rosales > Elaeagnaceae > Elaeagnus > Elaeagnus macrophylla. The sequence goes on along the minus strand of CM055643.1, from coordinate 29,880,469 downwards.
AGGCTAGCAGAATACTTTATCTTTAAAAGCAAACATAGTACTTGCTTTGATAGTAAGCATATTAAGAGTAATGAATAATTACAACTACCATCAGACAAAATTTTCCGTATATCAAGATCTTTAAATAAATCGTAAGAACTTATAAATTAAATAAAATAAAATAATCCAACAAAGAATGTTATACAAAAAATTATATCACACAAACTGAAAAACAGCGCATGCTTGCATAGAAGATAGGTGAGAAATAAACATAAAGATACATTACATACGCCAGAGATCAGACATGACTTCATGATCATCATTCACACAATTCAACACTACAAAAAGAATTGAACGGCAATTTCCAAATCCGCACAAATATTTTATACATATGTCGATATCAAATAATAAATAAAAACAAAAAAAATCTCATATAATTGCATAATAAAGAGAACAAATTTGAATACAATCAGAGAAGTATTCATCAATCAAATACAAAAAGAACAAAAATAAAAACTTTATAGGTAGGTTTCAAGGAGCTGATTTTACAGAAAGAAAGAAAGAGAGGGAAAAAAAAAAAAAACCCAGATAAATGGAACAAAAAGCACGTAAAGAAAAGAAGAAGAAGAAGAAGAAGAGTAAATTAGATCTGAAAAATGACAAGATTTAAAGTAACCCAGATCTAGTTGAAATCAAACCTCATCCAATTGAGCACAAAGTGGAAGAACAATTGAGAAATGGATCTGGAAGTCACTGATACAGACGACCTGAATTCGCTGAGATGTAAATGTCTTGTGTTTGTTCAAATAAGAATAGGGAGAGAAAGAGAGCGAATAAAGAAAGGTCTTTTGGGTTTTGGTTTTTGGTTTTTCTCCTTTCTCTTTTCTGTAACAAGAAAGACAGCGCAACTTACGCGCAGAGAATTAAGGGTCTCTTTCTTCATATCTACTTCTTTATTTATTTATTTTTATATTTTTATGTATCATTAGAAAAATATATATGCATCTTTCTCTTTAGGCTTAATAGGCTTAAAATTGCGGTACGTATTAAAATATTGAGAATTATATTTTAAGAAGTTAATAATATTTTTATAGTTGGAGGAAAATTTGAAAAGGTTGGTAAAAATTGAGGAATAATAATATTGTGGAAAGTTTTATAAATTTTTATATATATTTATACTATTTATAAAAATATAAATCACACATAAATTAATTTTAGATAAAAAAATTTATTATCTTAATACGGAAAAACATATCATTGATCAAGTAAAATAGAGGTGAACTAATATCTTATGGATTTTTTTTTAAATGAATACTAATATCTTATTAGAGTGGAGTTATGGGAATTACTTGGCTTGAATTAAATGAATATTTTAATTATTTTATTTTCATAAAAAATATTTAAGTTATTCTCTCTAAAAAAATATATATATTTTAGTAAATTTTTTTAACAAAATATTATTTTATTTAGTGTTGACAATCATGTCAAAGTATTTGAGACAACAACATAATATCAATATATAAAATTGCTATAAATATCTTTACTTTTTTAGTATTTTTGTTGTTGTTATTCATTTGGGATTTTTTTAAGGAAAATTATATAATTCATAACTACTTTACGTGACATTGCCTCCAATTTATAATTAATTATTAAAAAAAAAAGTATTATTTTAATCACTAAACTTATATTTTTAGAATAATTTAATTTTTAATTTTTTAATTTATATACTTTAATTATTATTTTTTTTAAATATTTTAATTTCTAAATTTTATTAAGATGAGATATTTTAATTTTTAAATTTCACTAAAATGAGACACTTTAGTATATAAAATTTAGACTAAAATTTACCTTTTTTCTTAAAAAAATATGACCTAAATATGTTAGTTAAAAGTTTATGAAATAAAATTTTCAAAAATATAAATTTATAGATCTAAATGTCACCTCACTCATTATTAAAATATATATTTTTTAAATAAATTTTACCTGTATGATTATAATTATGAATTTTATACTATTTTCTTTATTTTTTCCAATTGTGCAACACTGCAACTTTTATCTATCTATATTAATTTATAGTAGTTTTTTTTTCTTTAATTTGATTATTATTATATTTTGTATACATTTATCAATTAATTTAATTTTTCGTTAACTTCTCACTAGGAATTATTTGAAGATTTTTCAAATTGTACAATATATAATAGATGTAAAATACTACTTTTGAAGTTGACTGATATTAAAACAAACATTAGGGAGATTATTTATAAATACATCTGTTAAACATTTGTTTATATCATTAGAAAGACTTGAAAATATATGTTAATTTATGCTCGTCATATTATTTTCTTTGACTGGAGTATTGATCCTATAAAATAAAGGACATTGACATCGAATTATGCCAAATTTACTAATATAAAGAAACTGTAACAAAATGGTTTTGAGCGTACCTGAAAAGTTGGAGTATCATGCCTAATTATAGGCTAACATCTCTGTAGATACGATAAGAGATATTATCTTGTAATAAAATATTATTCAATTTTGAATATAATTCATATATTGATATTATCTTTTTATTTCTATTAAATAAAAAATATAATTACTATACTAGGAGAATATTATATGAATATGTCGTCTTGATTAAATTAAACCACACGATAATTTTGAGCTGCCTGTGTGCTAATTATTGGTCACTAAACAGTCAAATTGTGAAGTTGACTAATAACATCATATCACATGTACCAAATATAAATCACCCCTAACATCAACCCCCTTGGTCCCTTTGGTCAGCTTTGGCCAACAAGGAGGTCTAACTATGTAATCAAGATACATAAGAGGTGAGATATAGTCGATGATGTCTCTATTGTACTGTAGATGATAATATGGTTTTCTCAACATGATAGCAAGGGAGCTTTTGAGCTTTCCAATGGTATATCTCATGTTTGATTCTAACTTTCGATTAGAAAAATATGAGCAGCAAAAAACGTGTTCAAGTAAGTCAATTGAGGTTGGCTTGGTAGGATTTAAGCTATTTTGGTTTCTCTACGAGGGTTATACCCATAATTGGATGTAAAGAACTAATATATGGTTTCATTCTACCATTATGTATGGAAACAATTATAAATAGTCTATGTATAACTCTTGTCACATTGTACATGATGGATCTCAATCACATGTGGTGAGGACATTTAGAACTTGTATCCTAGGTAACACTTTAAGAGCTTGTATCTATGAGACCAAACAAAATTTTATGAAGATAACGTATATGATGCTATTGAACAACATTTGTTTCTAAAATAAATTTGCACCTAGACCATTTTATAATAAGGCACACATTTAACTAGTGAACGTTGACTTTGCTTATAATTAGTACTTGTGATCTTGGAAGACCAGCTAACACTTGTATCTTTTACACACCAACTTGACTGTCTATGAATCCACACTCTATAGCATCCTAACACATGGTTTCTAAGGCTTATGAAATAGGAAGCCATATGACACTTAGAAACATTTGATAAATATCACATGTTGCATTTCTAGAACCATATCTAAACACTCTCGATGATTGCTGAACATCACCATTGCTTGCCATGGTGTGCCACTTGGCATATAAACTAGATAGAGCTCGCACCATGATAGACAACAATAAGTGCTAAAACAAGCAGGGAAGACCAAGACTATAGATCAGAGTTGGGTAGCTAGGTTTAGTTAACTGGTCAAATTCGTTTAGTTAGATCAATCTGGTCAAATTAGTCAGACTAAACTACGTTGATAGGCAAGCAACAGTTGAGGTATATGACAATTGGTCGACCATGATCTAGATTGCCAATGGTTGGCACCTTTTGTCATGTTGGCATTGTAGCGTGCCATTCCCGTGTGCTCCCTAGTCGTTGCCTAATTCTTGTGATTTTCCAGCATATGCCACCTTAGTGCTCTTGTTTGATCGCATGACGTGTGGATCTTATCATGTTTGACTTATGCATGCACTTGGTTGTTTGCACGGTGTATAGGTGTTCATGCCTTTACTTTTTCTTATCCCACTAAAATTTTTAAAAGTTTGAAAAATATTTGCCAAGTATGATATGGAAGCTAATTTTTTGTGAATGTTGTTTTTTGATCCCCTTATTATCCCATCACCTTCCTTGGTAGTTTGGATATTTTCTCTCCTTACTCTGTTGTGTATAAAGTTGACCAATTTAGTCTCCCATGCAAGTTTGAACCAAACTTGGGTTAGATTAAGTTGTAGTATGGTCGATACAATTTTGGATCCCTTGTTGTATAGTAATTGCCTATTTTGGTTGGATAGGCGGGTGCTTGTAACTAGGTTTACATCATGTCATCCCTAAAGGTGCTAATGGAAACACTAGCATGTGGGAGACTGATGGAAAAATTGTTGCCTATAGTCCTAGTGGAACTGATGTGTGTCACAATTGAATGTAAAGCTTGAGTGCATGAAAGCACACCTCATCGATTGTCATTTTGGATGTACATAAGTGCATCTAAGCAATAGTCATCTTGGATGCATAGGAGAGGATCTCAATGCCTATCGTAGATGCATAAGAGTACATCTCAACGATACTTTTTTCTGGATGCATGGAAGCGCATCACGACGATGGTTTTCATTTTGGATGCATGGAACACATCTCGATGATGGTTGTCATTTTGGATGCATGGAAGTGCATCTCGATAACTATTGTGTTTCTAGATGCTTAGAAGCGTAGGATGAGTGGAGATGCATCTTAATGATGATTGTCCTTATGGATGCTTGGAAGCGTATCTCAATAAAGGTTAATATTTTCCCTATAGACATAAGTTTGATTATTCACATTTTATGGCTAAACACTTTCTCGATAGTTAGGTTGAACCTTAGTTGCTCAAGCTGGGCTTTAGCCTACCAAGATGGATCCTAGATGGCTCGAGTAAACACTGGTTCATCGTGTAAGACATTAGTTGGTCATATAAAAATAATTTTTTGGAAGGTGTAGCCTAAAAAATGCAACTTACACCAAGTATGGTTCCTACCTCTAAGTTCATTCTTGTAAGTAATTGTTGGCATATTGTGACTATATTTTCTCTAGCCATTAAGCGAATTTATTTTCTAGAATCCTAAGTGTTGGAAGACACCACGACGACTCATTTTGAATGGAGTGGCTAGTGGAATGAAGTAAAGGGGACGAAACGTAGGCTGTTGCAGCCTAAGCTAAATGGCCTATGAGGCAACAATTTGGATGGAATAACCTTGAGGCATCGGTTTATCTCTTCTTCAATCCTATTTCCATTTGCTTGACCCACATCCCGAGTTTATTTTGGATGCTCTCTTCCAAGTGCAACACTTTCTTAGTAAACATTATTATGAATGTCAAATGTAAAGTCTCTGACATTTTCAGCGCGACTATCATGACTATATTATAACCTTAAAGTGGTTTCTCAAGTCTTGATGACTACTAACAGGGAAAATTTGGATTTGATGGATTACGTCAGTTGGGTCAGTGGACTTAGGCAGATCATGCCTAGATAGATCACGCCTTGGAGGATAATGTGAATGTGGATATAGTGCGACTGAACTCTGGATGAGACATGGATGTTTGGTTAGTGTGGTAGCACTTTATATGGCTCACATATGGTTCATCAGGCTCCATAATTTCTATGTGTTGAAAGATGTCATAGATGGACGCTTTGATGATTGTAGCTTATCTTGGGAGCAGTAAGTCTTTGGAACGATTGTTGTAACAATTAGTAAGGGAAACCAAATGCCAAGGTTGGGCTTCATAATCCCTTACCTTTTCTATTAGTCTTTTTATATGGGTAGTAGGAGTCGAGTGTTTGTTTAGTAGTCACCTGTATCATTAGAGATTGACAAGTAAGGTTGTTAATTTTACCCTATGGTGTAAATCCTTATGAATATTCCCTAATTTAGGTAGATGCAGAGGAACCAAATTGAGGACTGGGACTACTCGTTTAATTTGGAAAATCTGGTGTAGAGACAATGTTATTAATCCCTGCCCTATTTCTCATAACATATATTCATTAAATTTTTATTTTTATTTAATTATATATGTATTTATTAAAAGATATTTAGTTTTTGTACCATAAGCTATAGCCTATTTTGTATTACCTTAACCTCATTTTTGTTTTCTATAATATTAAAACATAACTTTTATTAAAACATATTATTAATTAATAAAAATTCAAATGGGAGGAAACAAAAATGTCTCAAACTATCACTCTCATCTCATATGTTTCTTTTTCTCTCTTCATATTCCAAAAACTCCATTACCTTTTTCCTATTCAATTTCTACCATCTTTCACTAAAAGTCACCGCCATTCTGCATCTCATTGTTGCCATCACCACCACAATTTTTCATCAATCGATATCCTTCTACTAAGATGTAAGATATCGCTAATCTCAATTTGTGATTTTTAAATATGAGTAATTCTGTTTGTTTCAAATGATTTCTTATAAACATTTCACGAATAGAAAATTCTTCTCATTTTCATTTATATTGACATTACATTTGGGTCACAACTTCTCGTATTTGACTTTTTGCTTTGTTTTTTTTTTTTTTTTTGTCAATTTTGTACCTTAACGTACTAATTCCACTTTTCTTCTCTTTAAGTCACTTTCAAAAAAATTGATCATTTGGGCATTAACAACAAAAATATTAAATTGTTTTACTCTGTTCACCTCAAGTATATATTAATTATTCTAAATTATTGTATGATAAACAATATTGTGATTTGTGAAAGTTGATTGACTAAAGCATCTTTTATTAATTACTATCTTGATCTGTTATAAAATCTACTTATAAGTGTAAAATGTCAACTAATGATGCAATAAATACCAATTTTTTTCAATGAACTCATAATGCAATGCCTCATTTATCTACTAACGTCAACAGTGTTATTGCACCTATGAAAAATGAACATATAAATGTAAATACTTAATATGAAGCAAATGAAATTGGAAAGAAGAGAAAGTTGAAGCTAGAAGCTTGGAACCACTATTGAAGATTTATGGACATGGGAAAAAAAATTTGAGTGACATTATTGTAAAAGAGTTTTGGGTGGAGATCCTAGTAATGAGACAACACATCTATGGGATCACTTGAAGACATGTCTTAAGAGGAATAATCAAGTTTAGGAAAAAAAAATTGAATGCAATAACTACCAATGATGGAAAGGCTAAATTGGAAGCCACATCTTTTAAACAATAGGCAACAAGGAGGAACTTTTCAATTGTAATGCATGAATGCTTAGAATGTACGAGCATCCTTGCTTTCAAAAATTTATGCAAACTTCTCAACCATTATTCAAGTACCCTTCTAGAAATACCGTGAGAACTGAGAAGTGATATTTTGAAGTGGTATGCAGATGAAAAACAAAAAACAATGAGGCAAGTTGATGTATTTTGGGATAGAGTTGCAATAATTAGTAATATGTTCCAGTGCCCTACGAGGAGTGATATTTTGAAGTGGTATGAAGATGAAAAATAAAAAATAATGTGGCAATTGGATGTATTTCAAGGTAGAGTTGTAATAATTAGTAATATGTGACACCCAAAGAAAGGGATATATGATAATTACATTACATTTCATAGATAATCAATGGAACTACAAAAAATAATCATGAGGTATATTTATTTAATTGTGAGTATGTAATATGTTCTTTAATTAACATGTTTATTTTTATTTGAACTTCTCTAATAATTTTGAATTTTTTCAAGTTTATATATGTGCCTAGTCCTCACACTAGTGAAATCACTGCTAAATAGTTGTTCAAGACATTAACAAATTGGAATATGGATGGTAAGTTGTTTACTATTATCCTGAATAACTGTTTTAGAAATAATTTTGCTACAAGATATTTTATGAAAAAAATATGTTCATTCTTTAATGTTGGAAAGTGATATATTTTATATAAGTGCACTGCACGTACATATTTTAAATTTAGTGATTAAGGATGGGTGAGTAGTGATAGATGATTGCATTGAAAAGATAATAGATAGTGTAATATATTGGTTTGAAACTCAAAGTGAAGTTCAAAAATTTGAGAAAATTGCATGCCAGTGTCGTGTTTTCACTACTAAAAAGTATATCTTGATTGTGAAATTAGATAAAATTTAACGTATTTGATGCTCCAAAGTGCACTAGTTTATAGAAATGTGTTTATAGTTTGAAAATTATTGATACAAAGATATGCTAGATGACAATGACTAAAAATTGGCTGAAAAGACTTAAGATTTATTAAAAAAAATTTACAAGGCTACTTTGTTGTTTTCGAGTACCCATATTATCTAACAATAAATATATTTTTTGTTCAAATATGACTATCATATTCGACTGATACTTCTTGATTGGATCAATTTTGAAGAGGAAGTAATCACAATAATTTGTAGTTATATGATTAAGAAGTTTGATAACTATTGAAATGTTATTCAAAAAGCTATTGTATTAGAACTGTATTGGACCCTGAGTATAAATTAAAAGTGATCGAGTTTTATTTTTCTAAAATATATGGAGACACTTCAAGAGATAAAATTATTAATGTTAAAACATGGTTGTATAACTTGGTGCATGAATACAAAATTAAATAAAATGTTGTTGATAGTTGGCAAATGGATGATACTAGTCAACACCTTGGAGTACATTATAATGTGATGAGAATACTATAAAAGAAAATGATAGATTTATACAAACCTCAAGTGCCTCTGAACTAGGTAAGTTGGAGTTGGAAATCAACCTAGAGGAAAAGGTTTGTCCTAGAAATGCTCATTTTGATGTACTCTCATGGTAGACGACCAATAGAACAAACTATCCAATTTTTCAAGAAATTGATAGAAACATTTTGACAATTCTCATTTCTATTGTTGCTTCTGAATCAACATTTAGTATCAATGACAGAATTCTAAGTAAGAATAGAAATAGACTTCACCGGAATGCAACTGAGGCATTAACGTGTTACCAAAGTTGATTATGGGCGGAATATGAAAGTATTTGCATTGCTTTTATAAATAATTAATTTGTCTCAAAGTTGCTTAATTTGACATTTATATGTAAATTTTTGCATATTTAAAGAATACTAATAATAATGAATTCATTTTATAACAATGAGAATGAAGACATGATAAGTTCATTTTTAATTTAAAACTGTAGTTTTCTTACTTAAATTATAAATGAATTAGTCTTAATTATTGTATGATACTTTTAGTAGTACGAATGACGACTAAATATTGTGAGGGTTGATGAGATAAAGAAAGAATGAAGAACAATAGTCTTGTCTATTTTACATAACTTTGATTGGATGAACAATTGCATTTTTTGTTTTACAAGACTTTGATAGGATGAAAAACAATAGTATTTTTTTATTTTACACATTTTTTATGTTGAACTTTACTTTATAATAACTTTATTACATTTTATTTTCTCTTATTTGTGATATTATGAATGATTTGGGATATAGCGACACCTAGTGATGCCAAATCCACCTTGATGCAAAAGTTAGTTTTTTGTAATTAACAGAGATAAACTGAAACTTAGTAAAATGGTTTTGAGCTTGCTTGAAGAGGTTGAATATCATACCTATTTATATATCTCTTTTCTTTAAGAAATGTTATTCAAATATTGAATAATAATCATTATTTTGATAATATTAATAGAGAAAATAATTACCATATTTGAAAAATATTCTCAAAACAAGCCATTAATTTAAACCACATGCTAATTGTGAGTCAATTGAACATTGACTGTATGCAAACTATTGACCATTGACCAATCAAATTGTAACGTAGATCAATGATATCTAGCCACATTTATCTAATAAAAACCACTAGCAATAATATGTTAACATTTAGGTGTTAATATAAATGTTAAAAATAAAACTTTATATATAAAAGAAAAAAGTGTCATAAATGTCATTTTGTTTTTATAAAAGGTGGCATTTAATCCCATAAGTTATAAAAAATATTTTTAAATTCCTTTGCTTTTAAAAAATGTATTTTGAAGTCCCTCTACTTGTAAAAAAATGTGTCAAGCAAGGACAAAGTTAATTTTTCATCCAATTTAACGGAATAGCAGATGTGTCAAATGCATATTTATATTTTTCAATATATATATATATATATATACATAAAAAATTAATATTTAATTAAAAAATTACTTAATTTTTTTAGTTTAAATAAAATTTTTAATGTAATTTAAATATAATTTTTAATAAAATTTTAATTGTCTAATATTTAAAGTCACAACTTAGATAATGAAAATTTTATTTAAGTTTGATCGAATTCAAGAAAATTTAAATAGAATTTTCGTTGTTTAATATCTAAAATCACAAATTAGATAATAAAAATTTAATTTAAGTTTAATAGAAAGAAATTGTAAAAAATAAGAGTAATTTTTTAATTAAAAATTATTTAATTTGATATATATGTATTGAAAAATATAAACATGTATGTGACTTATGTACTATTCTGTTAGATTTAAAGAAAAAATTGATGAAAAATTAATTTTGTCCTTGCCTGACACTTTTTTTACAAGTAAATAGACTTCAGAACATTTTTTTATAAGCAAATGGACTTAAAGACATTTTATAAGCTAGAAGACTAAATGACACCTATTATATAAACAAATGGACCATTTTGACTTTTCACCTTATATAAAATGTTACTCATTGCACTTCAGCTTTTTTAGTATATGGTTGTTGTAATAAATTAATGATGCACTGATGTCATTATAATAGAGTCGTAAACATATATACTTTTTATGAAATATTTGATTCAAATTTTTACTACAATTATTTTGATAAAAAAAATTAACATTACAGTTCTAGAATCTATGATGAATTAATTTTTCTTTTTAAAAAGAAAAAAAAATATTCTTTTTTTAGATCAAATGATATTTTTTGTGGTTTGAATTTACAACATTAAACTAGAAGGATAAGTTTTACAATCAAATTATTAGGTGAATCATCATTCATTATTATTGTTTTGTATTTATGTGTATTTTTAAGACTATTATATGTACAAGTTAAAAGCACGTGTTTTACACGTAAATTATTTTACTTATTTTAATTTTTGTCTTTAGTTAATTTTTATTATATATTTAAAATAAATACGAAATTAATTTTTTAAGCTTCCAAATTAATTGTGAAAGTTCAAAAAAATTTAAATTTCTTATTGAATACAGTAATTATTATACAATTAAAGTTCTTATTTGATGTTTTAATTATCATATGATTAAAATCCTTATTGGATGTGAGAATCATCATATCATTATAGTCCTTATTGAATGTGGTAATTATCATATGATTAGAATCCTTATTAAATGTGTTCTTTATGTCATTTTTATGTTTAAAGTTCTTATTTAATGTGATAATAGGTTCTAAATGGCAACTAATGTCAGTATCTTAAAATGTAGGGATAATTTTGTTCAAACAAATATAAAGATAATTTTATCTAAAAAAAATATTATGTATAATTTAGACTTTTATATATAGTATAAATTTATTGGTATTAAAATAAATAAATAAACTAAATTTTAATTAGTTAGCAAAAAAAAAAGGGTAATGAAATTATGAAAACCATGTTTTTGGGATATGTTTGACTCTTTGAAAAAATATGGGCTTAGTCAACTTAGCTACCCTTTAATTGGTGGATGATTTTCTATTTAAGATCACTTGTGGTTGTTCTCCAATTTTTAACGGGGGTCTTCATATTTTTATTGGCAGTCACATTCTCATGTTTGTTAGATTGTGATACAACTTGCAATGTCATTATTTAAGTATTAAACTATAATTACTTAATGAGAAAAGGAAAAAAAAAACTATAATTGTTTATAATAAGAAATTAAGAAGAATGGATAAAGATTTGAATCTATTGAAATATAAGCTTTTAATTTTTAATATTTTTTTTTTATAAAAGGTTGTGGCTAATAGTTTTCAGTGGGTGCACCGGGACATCCCAACTAGGTTGGCACCTCCTTAGCACCTTCTTCATTAAACCACTCAACCACTAATATTATTAAATATTAATAAAATTAAGCATACAAATAAAAATTCTCAACAAAACCTGTAATTAGGTTTGTTGTTAGCATCTGAATAAATGAAAGAGCTAGCAAAATGTGGGGCATTCTACCACCAAGTCGTTGTACATAAACTAGGAGCCCTAGAAGCTAAGCTATCAGCTGCAGCATTACCCTCCCTATAATATGTGAGCAGTGAAACTCCATATGGGTAATTTTATCTAAACAATCAGTCCAAGCAGAATGCCATCTCCAAGGAATCGAAGAAAACCGAGTCTGAAAGAGAGCGACAACATATCGTGAGTCTGATTCCAACCAGAGACGCCTCCACCGAAATGTATATGTATACTTCACTGCATAAATGGCTGCCGCTTGTTCTGCTTCAAAAGCATATGATACTCCAAGTAGAATACAAAAACAACCCTTAACAAATGATCTGGAAGTTCGAAAAACACCTGCACAACCAGATAATCCTGGTGCTCCAAAAGCTGCACCATCTGTATTGACCTTTATCTATCTCGATAGTGGAGCCTTCCAATTAACCTCTATAATTCTTAGAGCCCGTCTTGGGATGCCTGTTATTCGAAGCCGCCTAAGTACATGTAGATCATCCACAGTATTTCGCATGTAACCACTCTTTGAAAGACTCACCTCGCGGATAAAATGCCATACTATGGCAAAAGTTGAACTCAGTGTTGTCCTCTTATTGTTAAATCGATACTCATTTCTAGTAGTCCAAATCACCCAAATGACTGAAACAATTCCTGCTTTCCATAAATTGGCGAGTTGTGATCCAAATTCCATTGCCATTGCGGTCTTCCATAGGTTTAGGATCGAAGAGCCTATACATGGTCGTTTTCCAAAGAAGAAGCATATGAAGTCCCAAAGCGCACCTGCAAAATGACAACTTAAAAAAAGATGTGACAGAGTTTCCTCTTTGGATCCACATAACGAGCAACGGGAAGGAAACGATTGTCCCTTCCATGCAGATATAATAGTTCCGTGGAGAGCCATTTTTTGTTAGATATCTGCTACGTAAGTAAAGTAGAGTGTTAGAGCTCCCTGTGATTACCCTCCATGCGAACTTTCTTAACATGGCTTCATTTAGGAGACGAATATCCCACAAACAAAGACCTCCTTCATCTATTGGGCGGCAACAGTCTTTCCAAGCCACTTGAATTTGTTTGATTGTATCAGTCTTTCCGGACCAAAAGAAATTGCGAATGATTTTTGTTAGGTCTTGAAGGACTGTTTTTGGCCATTTATATATCTAAAATGAGTGAAGAAGTGTACCCTGAATGATCGAAGAAATCAAGCAACGTCGTCCTGCCAAAGAAATAGTCAGACCATTCCAGGCCTCAATTTTCACACGAATTTTATCTGCTAAGCTCTGAAACCAACACTTTTTCGGAGCCCCCTGGAAGAGATTGATGCCCAAGTAAGACAAGGATGATCTTCCAATACGCATGCCAGATAAATTCCGAAGTGATGAAATGTTGTTCAATGTAACACCTTTACCAAAGTAAATAAAAGATTTTTCTAAATTTACCATTTGACCCGAAAGGCGACTATACAAGGAAAAAACTTTAGTTAGCACTTGAATGTTCGTCTCACTTGCACGACCAAAAATAAGAAGATCATCTGCATATAAAAAGTGCTTTGGCGCACGAGTTCCTCTAGGTGGAGAGATTGGGAGTAAATGCCTTGTATCAACCAATTTTTGAAGGTATCTGCTGAAGAAATCTTCAACTATGCAAAATAATAATGGGGACAAAGGATCCCCATGTCGGACGCCTCTAGAACAAGAAAAATAGCCCCTAGGTGAACCATTAACCATAATTGAGATTCTCGCTAATGCAAATATATCTCGAATCCAGCCCAAAAAAATGTTGTCGAAACCAAAGCATTTCATCACTTTTAAAATAAAATTCCAATGCATAGTGTCAAAAGCTTTGTGAATGTCAATTTTCAGAGTGATGTTACCTTGTCGGCTGGAAAGCTGCATAGCGTTAAAACATTCAGAAGCACCCTCTATGCAATCGCCAATGTTTCGGCCTGGAATGAATCCAAATTGATTTTGAGATAGAATACGAGCGCATATATGTCCTAATCTACCAGCAATAATCTTTGTTATTAACTTGAACATAAAGTTGCCTAAAACAGGCCTATACTGATCAATAGAGCTTGCTTGTTGGTGCTTGGGTATAAGAATTAAGAAATTGGAGTTTAGTCCCGGGTGTGTTCGACCTGTTTTAAAATAATCTTGTACCGCTCGTACAATATCTGTACTGATAATATCCCAGCACTGCTGAAAAAATTTACTAGTAAACCCATCTGGTCCTAGGGCACTCATTGGATCCAATTCAAAAATTGTAGCTCGTATGTCTTCTGATGATGGTATGCGTCGTAAACTTTGATTATCCACAGAGGTGACCAGTGAGGGCACCACTGACTCTATGGGAGCAAGATCTGTCATTCCACTTGTCTGACTTGAGAAAAGATTTTCATAGTAATTCAAAATATGAGTGGCTATTACCTCTGGATCATTAGTTATTTCTCCATTAATTTTCAAGTGTGTCAAAGGTTTTTGTGCTCTTAAACGACGAAGTAGTGAGTGAAAAAAAGTGAAATTTCGATCGCCAATTTTCAGCCATTTTAATATGATCTTTTCTCTTAGAAAGATATCTTGCTGGTGCAACAATCTATCTAAGTCAGCGTGAGCATCGGACTCCAGTTGCAATAGTTCTTCGGAGAAAGAATCATCATTATAACGCTGTTGAATGTCAGCCAGTGTATCTGTTGCAGTTGCAATATTTTGATTTAAATTACCAAAGACAGTTTTGTTCCATGTCTTGAGAACCAATTTAAGAGCCTTAAGTTTGACAATAACAATACCCATAGCGCTAACCTGGATTGGCACCGACCAAGTGGCACGCACTAAATCCATAAATCCAGGGTGTTCGAGCCACATACCATGAAATCTGAACGGCCTTGGACAGCCATTCCATGTTGTAGAAGCCGTGAGTAAAAGCGGATGGTGATCTGAGCAGTGTCTAGGAAGGGTACAACAGGAAACCATAGACCAAGAGTCTAGAAAGGATTCTGAACACAACCCATGATCTAATCTTGATCGCATTTGAGATAGTCCACCTTTACAGTAAGTGTAAAAGGCCCCTTTAGTGTCAATTTCAACCAAGTTACAAGAAGAGATCATAGTACTAAAATCTTCGATAGAGGTATTGCTACGAGTCAAGCCAGTAGTTTCATGGGATCCAAGAATAGCATTAAAGTCCCCTATCACTAGCCAAGGGGCTTGAGTATCTGAAATCGCCCTTAGTGAGTCCCAGAGGTCCCTTCTTCTAACATATGTTCCCTTACCATAAATAAATGTTAAAAGAAAGATTTTTGAATTTGCTGTGTAAGTGACCGTTATATGTTGTCAGTGTTGTATAACAATTGTTGTATTACTTGCCATTGCAGGGGCTGCAAAGAGCCAAAGTTTGCTAACTGTTGTGGAGTTTGAGTCGATGAAGGTATAACCCAAGTTTTGCCAAAAGCGATCATGAATGGTTTTAAGATCAGACATTGGTTCTACTATACAAAGAAAATATGATTTTTCCTTTTTGCAAAAAATTTGTAGGGTATTTCGAGTGTTCTTATTGGAAATACCTCTACAATTCCAGTAAAGTACTATCATGTTGGGTTGCTATCAGAGTCCCCTATGATGGTTGTGTATCTCATAGGTTGGAGACGTGGACTAGCTGATCGAGCACGCTGATTTTTGCCAGTTACAACTTGCCAACCTAATTCTTCCTTATTTTTGGCATAATCTTGTTTCATTTTCTGCATACGCTCACTAAGGTCAGCTACAGAGACTGAAGAAGAAGGTGGAAGGGAAAGAGCAGGCAAGGTGAGTCTCGATTTAGCAAGAGGGGGTAAGGATCCTATGTTAGGGATGTCTGTAGTACCAGATGTGTTTACAGTAGATCCTGTGGGAATAGTTAAAACTGCTGCATGCAAATCTGCAGTATGAAAGACATCAAGTGAGGTTGTAGTGGCTAGTCTCGTGGAGTTAGTAATGGTTAAATCTGTGGAAGATGTAGTGGCTAGATCCGTAGATTTGGCAATATTTATTAAGGGAGTAGTAGATGTGGTAGATGTAACTGCTTCGTCAGGTGGTAAGGTTACTGTAGGATGAAGAGCATCAAAAGCATTACTTACCATAACCGTATTGACAGTTGAAGTGACCTTAGACCTATAAATTTGTTTCTGTCGTGAGTGTACTTGAAGCCTATTTGTTTGTGTCTCGTTGTGTTTTTCTGCGGTAACATTGGCATTTTTCCTGCATTTAAAGGCTGCATGTCCCACCGAGGAGCATAGATTACAAAAGTTTGGCACATTTTCATAAAACAAATCCACAAAAATCTTAAGTGACTCCACTTCCACCATTACCTGTTCTTCAAGCTTGTGTGCCATATCGATATCAATTAAAAGTCTAGCATACTGACCTAACTCGCCATTAAGTGTGGCGTTGTCAATTTTTAGTGGGACACCAATGGCTCTTGCAATTTGTAGAAGAATTTGTTTGTCCCAAAATTCCCATGGCAAATTATAGAAACGAACCCAAACTTGAGCATTGGTAGACTTTTGAGTGTGCGGGTTAAAATTGGGTGTCCATGGTTGAACCTGATAAACACTATTTTGACCTACTATTTGTTATATTTTTAAGTATCTATTTTGTATTTAATCTCAATATAATCTTGTTTTGGAGGGTATTTTATTGTTTTGTAGGTCAAAGTAGGTTTGGGAAGAAATGTGGAAAAAGAGAGCAAAAGCGAAGCAAAAGTGTTTAAAAATGTAAGCCTTACATTGGGGGACGTAAGCCTTACATCGAGAATCAGCAAAGTATGTACATGTATGTACATACCTTTACATACAAGGCGCGCCGCGGCGAAGAAATCATATGCCGCGGCGAGAGGCTCTCGGGTTGCATCCTAGAATTTCATGAAAACATTGCGCGCCGCGGTATGGTTATTGTGCGCCACGGAGACGAGGTTTCTGCTTTGGTTCGCAATTCTTAAAAGCATTGTGCACCGCGGCATGGAAAAAGGTGCGTTGCGGCGCGCGCGCGGATTGCAATTCCCCCCCAGACACACACGCACATGCTCTTTGGGAAACCCTTACATATACGAAAACCTAATTGAACACAATATTATGAACTCCAGCCTCCAACACAACAAACACACGAGACTCCAAGGGTGAACAGTGCGTGAACAGTACCAAATTTAGGTTTTTCGTGCAATTTTGGGAAAGAACTTACTTCATCAAAGACTATTCAATTGGATCTTCATCAAGAGACTTGAAATAGGTGATCATCCAACATCAAGGATCTTGTTGCAAGAGTGAAAGTTGGTAGATTCTTATTTGTAATCCTTCTTTTCCTCATTAGATTTCTTTCTATGTTATTTATAATGAAGAATCTGGATTTGAGTTTGATCATGTGTAACTAAACCCTCGTGTGTGGGAATTTAGGGATGTGACTTTGAATGGATATTATTTATGTGGTTTGATTATTATTTGAGTGATTTATTTCATGTTCATTGTTTATTAACATCTACATTCATTAATTATTTTTGGCCAATTTAGTTATGAATGTTTGAGACTATTTTAGGATTGAACTTTAGAAACGCCATCTAAGTTTAATTGGGCATTCTTGAGCATGAACTTAAATTGAGTGCATTGACTTGTCTTAATTTAGGTGATTGAATTACCTTTTCTAAGATTAATGCTAATTAATTAATTAACGGTCCGGATCAAAGAAGTTAATTAGTTAATTAAGGGAAAATCACCATTGATTTAGGATTTTCTAAGATTAGTGAAAAAAATTAATAAATCCACTTAATACGCTTGATTGAGGAGACCACATAAACTAATTTATCCATGCTTAGTTCACTACCTAATTTCCCATACTCGTTCATCTTATTGTTTCAGCGACACTTTCACGCATTCACTTTATTTTTCTTGTTTATTTTAATATTTTTAGCAACCATTTTCACACCAATCTTTTATTAGAGTGTTTAGGATTTATTTTTAGTGTCACATTTTAGAATACATTTGACTCTTTCAAAAACCACCGCAATTCCTTTGAGAGACGATCTTGGGAGTATACTTGTCACCTACTATAAGTGACTCGTGCACTTGCGAGCTTTTACAAATACAAAATTTGGTTATCAAGTTTTTGTGCATCAGAACCCGAAAAATACCTGGCTTAACATTGATTGGCGCATTAGCCTTAACTTTGGCCTGATCCTCAGGGGCGTGTAATAAAATATGGTAGAAACCACGGCCCAGAGCGATAAGTTTCCAATTTGAAGATAAGTTCCAGATTGTTTTCAGCCGGGTTTTTAGATCACCCTGACTCCAGGGTTTGTCTCTTTTAGAAAGGATTAGTCGACCAATTAAAGAGAACTTGCAGAGATTGAAACGAGTTTGATAGACTTTTGGATCTAAGGTAACACATGCAATATCTCCATTCTTTGTTGGGTTCGGTGTCACACATGACTCAATAAAAATATTCGTGGAATTTTTGTCGATGGCTTGAACATTGCTATTTGTCTTTGAAGGGGGTATTTCATGAGGTTCAATAAGTAGATTTGAAATGTTATCACAAATAGCCTGAGCATAACTTTTTTGTGGTTGGCTTTGTGTGGGCGGATTGGGTGATGTCTTAAACATGGCTGCATGGCTCGGATAATTTTCCGAGGAAGTAGTACCCAATGAATGGTTATGATTTTGTTTATTTATAAGATTTGTCATAGGAGCAAATCCTTAAACACAACAGGTTATAAATATTAAATCAATGGGGATTGAATACAACCTGAACTTAAAATCATATCGAGGTCAACAAATATGTAAAGAATACACCACAGTAGAACTACCTGGGTATGCTGGTGAGTGTGACGGATATGATTGTTGCAAATCTGATATGTACTCAACTTTGAAATATGTAGATCTGGTAGCCAAGATGCACGAAACTGATGTAATCTTTAGATCTAGTAGCTCGGTTTCAAGATGCACTGGTGGCTGGGCAGATCAGTCTTCTATGGGCGATGGTGGCTAGGCAGGTCAATTCTCTATGGGCGATGGTGTTTGTGGGATGTGGGCGATGGGCAGATCAGTTCTCTATGGGCGATGGTCGCTGTGGGCGATGGGCAGATGGTGGCTGTGGGCGATGGTGGCTGTGTGCGATGTGCATATCAGATCTCTATGGGCGATGGTGGCTGTGGGATGTGGGCGATGGTGGCTGTGGCTGAGGGCGATGGGCAGATGGTGGCTGTGGGCGATGGTGGCTGTGGCTGGTGGGCAATGGTGGCTGTGGCTCTAGTTAAAAGCAAAAAGACTAAATAAAATTCAAAGCTTAATCAAATGGACTATTACTACCCTTTTTCCAAATTTTTACTTCTTTGTTTCATATAAATTAATTCCAAAATTAGTTTTTAATATAAATTAATTAATTGTTGGTTGTCAAGTTTGACTTAAAATTTTCCACTGAATTTTTGAAATGATATATAAGAAGCCACTTTTATTATTTATTATTGGGGTGTTTTTGAAAAAGAGAATAAAATACACATTGAGAGTTTGGTACAATCTCTCTTTCTCTCTCTGTGTTCAACTCAACAAAATTCACCTACTTTCATAAAATAAAATAAAATAAAATAACATAAACAAAAACAAAATTCACCTAAACGTTGAAGTTGCACCAAAAATAATCTCTTAGACTCTTGTTCGCCTAACTCTTTAGGACTCGCATATAGGAGCTTCTTCTACTATAGATGGATTGTTTTTCTTCAATCATTTCTCTTTAAATAAAAAATTACTTTTATTAATTAAATTAAATTTAAGGTGACTTTAATCATGTTTTGATAATATTTTTGAATATTTATTTTCTTGGTTGAGATTTTGTTAATATTCAAGCCTAAGCAGCCAAAAATTGAGTTAGGTGAAAAGTTTATCATATCGTTAATATAAAGAGTAAAATTTAGATAAAAATGTGACAAATTGAAGAAAAAAAATATGCTTCATGAACTAAAGATTAGTTGTTATGATTATTTAAAGGTGTGACAAATTGAAAAAAAAATTTATGAACTAAAGATTAGTTGTTATGACTATTTAATGATCGAATGTATTTTTGTTTTTAGCAGATGAAATCTATTTTACATGTAAAAAAAAATTGCCTCAAATACCTTGTAACTACCCAGGTCTTTTAATTGTACTAAATTGTACTGCCCAATTTGAATCCGACGTTGGATTTAGCTTGCTTGGCATTCTCTTTATTTCCGAATTAAGAAATTTTCCCAAGTCAGTTAAATATTTTTGAAAATATAACATTTATAACACAATTTATATCCAAATCATATATTTTTATTAAAAAAATAATATCAAAACAAAAATTTTATATTAAATATTATTTAATTAGATATCGTCTAAGTTTTTCAATTGAATGTATTTAATATTAAATTATAATAAATTAAATTTATTAAATATTATTTTTGTTATAAAAATTTTAAGAATATTATTTTACACAATTTTTAATATTTTTCTATGCTCAAAAATCTTCCTTCCGTGATTAAAAAAACAAAAAAACAACTTTGAGACTGCATAGAGAGAGATATTTTGCGTATAAAATTGTTTTTTTTTTTTTTTGTTTCCTTTTAAAGGTTGGAATGCAATAGCTTTACTTTCCACCCAGAAAAGGTACGACATAAAAGCCTATTTTCCAATATTTTAATGCTTCTACTAAAAAACGAGAAAATTCACTGTAAAAGGAAAAAAAAATAAAAAATAAAAAGGGATAATATAATATACGACAACTAAGAAGTACAATAAGTCACAAGTGCGTAACTGTCTTAATCATACAAGTTACGCCCGGCAAAAAGATACTTCCTCGTATATAAGTAACATAATTTAATTAATTTTTTATTAATAAAAATTTAATAATCACTTTTTAAATAATAATATTTAAATAATTTATATTTTTATTATAATTTAAGTATAAAATAGTGATCAATTAAAGTATAAGTCAAGTAGTAAATATAATCCAAAATTTAATGATATATATTTAATTAAATTTTATTATAATGATAAATTTATGATTCATTTTAATAATAACAAGTACTATTTTTATTTTTATTTTATATTTTTAATTTTTTATCTAATGAAACTTTATTTAATATCTATCATAGTTTATATATGGTATTACTCGGTTAATATATTCCGGTTGGAGTTTGCTGATAAAATTAATATTTTGTGCCCGCACTAAATATAAATTTTGTAAGAATATTGGTTATGCCCCTTTTAGTTCTAGACTCTAGAGTGCATATCATATGCAACAAAAAGGAAAAGAAAAATCAAACGAGCAGAGTTAATATTTTAGCTTATTAAAATATATGTTTAAAATTGTGGGATCAAATTCTACCTGTATGTGTATAAAAGATTTTTATGAAGAAACAAAAGTGCTTAAAAAAGTAATCTTGAGTATCATTTAATGTAAATTAATTATCACTTCATTTAAAAAAAATATAATAATAATAATAATAATAATAATAATAATAATAATAATGTGACTTAAATCCTCTAAAAAGCAACAAACAAACTAGATTAATAATAATGAAATTTCTTACAAATATTCACTCTGACGTTGTGAATAAATAGGTTTCAAAGTACGTAATTATTATTTAAAAAATATAAAGGTTTATGCTTGGGTAAACACTTCATTATAAAATTGAGCGGTAAATAATTTAGTTAATAACATAATCGATTTATGTGTACAAATTTATGGATTTGAGGAATAAAAAAGTCGTAATTATACATAAAAATTCATTTGATGACTACCTTAAGTGCTAGCCATTATTTATACTCTCAAAACAAGGTTAATTTAGGTGAATGAAGAATAACGAATATTACCTCGTCTTCTATCGGGAAGCTTTTTTATATTAAAAAAATAAATCATTATAAAAAGGAGAATTGTGTCCTTAAACCTTGTTTTTGGCTTAAATAGTTTCATTTTTGACAAATAATTAATTTTTAAAAAATATCAACAAAGCATTCAAAACTCACAATTTTACATTAAATTATCTAATAAAAAGACTAAAATGACTATCGTATTTCATAACAATGAGATCATAAAATCACCTATTATATTTTCGATAACTGCTATTGGTGACTCCTTTGAGCTTTGATCACTCCATTAATGACCTTATTGAAGCTCTGGCAATCACGTTAGAGGTAATAACATGTTAGATTCGAAGTTAGAAGTGGATGTAATATATTACATCCAAATACATAAATGAATGTAAGGTGTTATATACAAAAATTGATATTGATGTAACGTATTACATTAAAAGATATAAATGAATGTAATTCATTTTTCTCTTCAAACATCTACCAGCATCATGTTAGTAAGGTTTGATTCGATCTAGTTTAAGTTTTTTCATCAAAAATATGATAAAAAAACAATATTGACAAGAAATGACTAAGATGTTCACATTTGTAATAGTTAGATGACCAATGTGCATCAATTTAAAAAAAAGATAAATATATTCAATTTATAAAAGTAAAATGACCAAAATATCATACTACACTTCATTAATTACAAAAGTATAGATATACAATGTATTACATATAAAGATAGAGATGTAAGTAAAATCTTACATATAGTATATCACAAAAATAACAAAATTTAAGTTCCATTAAAACATTGATAATTGTACATGCGAAGATAAAATGGATGTAACATATTATATTCAAAAATAGAAATAGATTTAGTAAATTATATACAAAATTAATGTAACATATTACATTTAAATATAAAATTAATTGTAACATATTACATCCAAATAAGTTCGTTAAAAATTCATATTGCAATAAAGCAAAATCAACAACAATTTTCAAGAGACTAAAAAAATTTTGTGAAAAATAAAAATACATAGCATTAGCCAGGTTAGCTACCTTAATAGTAGCTTAATTTTATTTTTGTATTTTTTTTGTCTTTATTATTAATTAATATCTTAGTGATATCTAAATTTTAAAAAAAGTGCAATCTTTAGATGTTACCAGCATATACACTTTTAATTAAGGATATTTTTTGTATTTTTGGTTATTCCTTCCTCTTACAATAGAAATAGTAATTTTCAACCATATTTTTTCGTTTCTTTTGAATGCTTTCTTGCGTGATAAGTTCAAATTATAAAATACAATTTCTAGCTGTAAAAATATTAATAAACTCTTAATGTTCTTTTTCAACTGAAAATATATAATGGGTTGAATAAAAATAAAAATATAGTACCACTCATTTTCGTAGTTAACTAAAATCATTAATTTGTTTCCAATATCTAGCTTATAATTTCATTTCTTCTTCTTCTTCTTTCTTGTTTTATTTTTCGATACAAATATTTTGTTTTATTTTACATTTTAGTAGTTATCCAAAATTACTTAATTTTTTTTCGTATAATCTGAACTTATCAAACAATAATGCATCAAAAAATTGGCTAAAAATGCCAAAAATAGTTAAAAAAAATATTATTTCTGTTGTAGGTAAGAAAATAACAAAAATATCATTTATTAAAATTGCATATATTAATTATATATAAAAATTATATTAAATTAATACTTTTTTAAAATATATATATTAATAAGTAGTAATTAATATAAAAATAAAAAGGATATCAAAAAAGGAAATTAAAGTACAATAGCAAACCTGCATTAGCCTAAATGTAATAGTGTTAAGCACGACAAATACTATAAGTGTACATTTATAAAAGAGTTTATAAAAAATATAAATATTTTTACTCATTAAATTAATTTTTTAAAATTAAAGAGTTTATATAATTTTTATAAACTTTCATATGGTATTAAAATTTTAATTAATTAATGATAAAATTTTTTTGAGTCTTATTTAAAAAAAAAAAAAAGACTGAATGTAAAAATACAAAATTATAAACTTTGCAAAAAATAAAGATACACTTTGAAAAAAAATATTTGAAGAATTATACAACGTTAATAAAATTCTCTCACTTATTTTACCTCCTAACTCAATTCCAAAGTAACCCATCTTTTCTCTTCTTCATAAACCCCTCCACTATTCTCCATCTCAAACCCACTTTAACCTTGGCCACCACCATACCCACAACCCAGTACTAATGCTCCTTTACTATTCAAATTGCTCGTGGTAAATTTGAGTTTAAAAAATCCTATTTGAACATCGGAACCATTGGTCATGTTGACCGTGGAAAGTCTACTGCTCTCACCATGGCTTTAGCTTCCATGGGTAACAATGCCCCCAAGAAACACGACAAAATTTATATTTTCCCAGTAGAAATAGCTTGTGAAATTACCATTAAAATTGCCATAGTCAAGTACGAGACTAAGAAGGGCCATTATGCTCATGTGGTTTGTCCTAGACATACATATAGAAGGGATAAAAACATAATTTTATTGTGCAAAAACAACGTCGAAGAGCGAGAAAAAGAAAAAAACACGTTTGGGCTAAAAGGAAAGCTATACAAAGGCAATATTCACTGCAAACCCCTAGCAGCTTAGCTTGTATCGTTTGTGTCAAGTTCAGATATCATTTGATATTAAAATTTCATTTGTTTTAAGTCAACTTTTTTTCTTTTTAATTCATAGATATTTTACTGGGCAGAGATGGTAGTATATTGTTTGTATTGTTTTGTTATGTATCAATTTTGCTGCAATGTTAATGAAAAAATGTAACTAAAGATTGGGACCACCACCAATTTACAAAATAACAATTATAGCCAATAGGGATAGGCAACTTAGTCAATACAAAAGTTTACAACCATTTCCAATTTTAGACTTAAAATTAAAAAGGCATCTTACTAACAGCTTAAAAAATTGATAAAACATAATTTTTTTTTTTGAAATAACAACTTTGCAGTATCATTTTAAAAATTTGATACGCAATTAAATTAATATTGTTTTTACTTTAGTTGCCAACTCCAATATCTTGTGTAGGACAAACTCTATCCACATTAAAAGTTTTATACGAATGAAGAACTAACAATCTCAAGTTCTCAATAATAAGAAAAACATAATATCCACAAAAAATTATGAAAATGGTCAAAGACCATACACCAATTAATCAAATCATCTTTATATTGGTGCACCACTATTGCAATCTTGAGCGCCGTAAAATATGACTAATAAACTTGCTTTGTAGTGCTTGACCGTATACTTGAACAAAGGATTAGACGCTCTGGCCATTATACTTGAGCCCATCACAATTAAAATATCAAGAATTTTTGCAGCCTGGTTATATGAATTATATCTTAAGTTAAACAAGTGGCATGAATGAAAATAAGAACATTTAAACAAGAAAGGACAGACTTCAACATTAATTCCAGTTCTCTCTATTATTCACTCCTCCCTCCTTCTGCCTCCTCTTATTTCTCTTAGACACACACTCCCAATGCAATAAAGATGGAAAAAAATAATGTAAAGAAGTGAAAAATCTGTAATTAATCCTCCACATGAAATTCATTAAAACATTCAACTATTTACCACTATTTATGCTCTGATTGTGTTTGAAATAGACTGAAAAAAATAAAAAGCAACACTATAATGAATACATAAACAGTTTATTTAGGAAACATTAACATTTCTTTGAATTATAAAAAGAGATGGTACAAAGTGGACAAGAGGTCCAACTAAAGATGATAATTCATAAGACTTAAAATGAAATAAACTAGGTATGAAATTAAGTTTGGACCCCCCAAACATCAAGAATCCCTAAACAATGTCCTGCAAGGAATGACAGGGTCTTTTATATGAAACTATCTTTTTCTCGTCTTGGTCTTTGCTGATACTGCCTGTAGTTTAAAAGAGGACCTTTCTTTCTCTCTCTTTGCTGAATGCAAATATGATGAGCTCATTTGTTGCAGAGCCTATTTCTCATAATCCTCTCATCAACCCCCTCCAACCAAAACACCATGCGTCTAACACATTTTCGAATTTAGAATTGCTTAACAACCAAACAATGTGCACATCACACTCAGCCTGGTGATGCTACGACATTAGCCTGTCTTGACGCCTACATCTTTAGAGAATAGCCAATTGGTTCTGGAAGAACTAACTGGATTGGATACACTAAAAGAACAATGCTCTTATTCAATCAAATCATAATACGGTAAAAGTTGAATATTACATTAATAATTAGTTTTTTTTGTTAGTTTTAGTGTTGGAGACTATTATGATTAAGATCTTAGATAATTATTCTAATATTTTTCTATTAGTTTAAGAGTCTTGTTTAGAGTCCTATTAGGATTATGATTTTAGCTTATTATTTCTATAAATATAAATGTAGTCTTTCAGTATTAAAAATGAATGAGAATTAGAATGTTTTTTTTTGTTTTTTTTTTGTTCTCTTTTCAACTTACTTTGATTATCTATTATTTTAACTTTCACATTCATTCTTTCATTTATTTTATATCTATATTTTCTTCCCTTTATATTTTAACTTGGTATTAGAGCAGTGTTCAATCTTGAATTGTGAATTTGATTAAAAAGAAAGAGAAGAAAAAATGCTAAAATTTCCTCTCTTAAAAATTTGTCCCACATTGCTTTTTCACTCCTCCTTGAAAGCATATATATAGAAAAGAAAATGCTAGTGGGATTGGGCCCCAAGGGGCACTCAATTTTGTGGAAGGGGGGAGGACCTAGGCAATTGTGGGTCCACCACACGCGCGCGCCGCCGCCAGCCGGCCGCGCAGTGCCGATTGCTTGTGTGAGGTGGCATTTTATTTTTTGATAAAAAATTTATTTATTAAAATTAAATTTTCCAACAGTCCCGTTACATAGATGTGACCGTTATATTTTTTTTTAACGTAACGTTCCGTTCCGTTCCATTGAGACCGAGTCTCACGGAACCGTTGCCATCCGTTACCACGTCGTGACCGTTGCATTTGCGACCATTCCGTTCCGTTACGGACCGAGTCTTAAGGAACGTGTGAACGTTGCACGTTCTCCACGACCGTTTTTGGGCTCCGTTTTCCATGACACCCTTAGGCCTATAAATAGAGCTCATCCCACTCAGTTTCAAATAACTCAAACCATTCAACTCTCTCTCAATTCCCTCTCTCTATCTCGCTCTAACTATTGAGCATCAGAAAATATCCAGAAAAGAAAAACCAAATTAATATAATTTTTAGTTTTCGAGCAACAAAAGTTATTTTGCAGGGTGTAGCATTCCGGAGTTCATCAGTGCAGTGTAACTCCGAGACAGAATTTTGTTGGGCTGTTTTATCCTGGGGACGACGAGGCAGTGTTTACTTGCACAATTTTGGGCAGAGCCGCGAAACGTCTTAAAGAGAGCGACCTAGTCCGCGACTCAACCCAAGCAGTGTTATTTCAGTAAATTGGTAACTTCGTTCCTATCAATTATTTACGTAATTGTGTCAACAATTTTAAGGCGGTTTCATCTGCCATGTCTACTGAATTTTTAGCTGCTGACCTTAACAAACCTTTTCGTTTTGAGGGGCTACATTTTAAAAGATGGAGACAAAAATGCTATTTTTCTTAACAATGAAAAAAGTAGCCTCTGTTCTTACTACTGAAAAACCAACACTGCCAAATCCTTCTACTGAAGATACAACTAAGGATTTAAACACCTGGCTGGAAAATGATTTTTTATGCAAAAATTATATTCTTAATGGTTTAGCTGATGATTTGTATGATTACTATAACTCTGATAAGACAGCTAAAGAAACTTGGGATGCACTTCAAAAGAAGTATGATACTGAGGAAGCTGGAACCAAGAAGTATGCTGTCAGCAGGTATCTGAAGTACCAGATGACTGATGATAAATCTGTGGAAGCTCAATCTCATGAACTGCAAAAGATAGCACATGAAATAACTTCTGAAGGTATGACTTTAGATGAACAATTTCAAGTAGCTGTTATTATTGATAAATTGCCCCCTGCATGGAAAGATTTCAAAAATATTCTTAGACATAAAACTAAAGAATTCTCCCTAGAAAGTTTAATAACCCGACTAAGAATAGAAAAAGAAGCCCGAAAACAAGACCAAAAAGATGAAGTACTTGTCTCAAATAACACTGCCAATAAAAAATCCTCCTCTGTTATTCTGAAACCAAAAGGAAGAAACATGAAATTTCAGAATCGTAATAATAACCAGAACCGTAACAACCAGAATAAAAATAGAAATCCTCCACGGAATGGACCTGGACCTGGAACTCAACCCCCCTTAGGAAATAACACATTCATGTGTTATAGTTGTAACAGGCTTGGCCATTTGGCCAGGAACTGCCGGAACAGGAATCGTCCTGGCCCGTAGACGAACCTTATCGAAGATCAGCTTATAGCTATGATATCTGAAATCAACTTTGTTGGTGGATCTAAGGGGTGGTGGGTGGACACTGGTGCTTCTCGCCATGTTTGCTATGATCGTGACATGTTCAAGTCCTATTCCGTGTCTGAGGATAAGAAAGTGTTGCTGGACGACTCCCACTCCACTAAAGTTGCTGGTACTGGTGAGGTGGAATTAAAGTTTACCTCTAGAAAGACTGTCATCTTGAAGGATGTCCTGCATACTCTAGAGATGAGAAAGAACTTAGTCTCAGGCTATCTTCTTAACAAGGCTGGGTTTACTCAAACTATAGGGGCTGATTTATATACAATTACTAAGAATAATGTATTTGTTGGGAAAGGGTACGCCACTGATGGCATGTTCAAATTAAATGTTGAAATTAATAAAGTATCTTCTTCTACTTACATGTTGTGTTCTTTTAATGTTTGGCATGCTAGACTTTGTCATGTTAATAAATGAATAATAAAGAATATGAGCAATTTAGAATTAATTCCTAAACTATCAATGAATGATTTTGAAAAATGTGATTTTTGCAGTCAAGCTAAAATAACCAAAACTTCACATAAATCAGTAATTAGAGAATCAGAACCATTAGATTTAATACATTCTGATATATGTGAACTAGATGGAACTCTAACAAGAAATGGAAAACTATGTCCCCAAATAGAAGAGTAGAGCTCCATTGGAATCATTTGTTGCATGATGAGAACTTCAAGAAAGGGCCAATATAATAGGTAGAGTTTTCAAAACTAACAGACTCCATGAAACAATATACAAGGCTGGCTACAAACAAAGCTGCGTCCCATTGTTCGAACTTGTTTTTAACTACTACCTCCTTATAGTATTCCTTTCAATAGTGGCTTGGAAATTCTTTTCGAAATTTAAAGTCAACAAATCTCAGTACTAGCCTTGCTTGAACTGATGAAAATAATATCCATTTGCTTCTACAATTATTCTCACCAAGTTGTGTAGAACAACTTGAAAGAGTGAAACCAATTTGGACAAAACAAAACTAACTGTATTGAGGCAATTCATTGAGAATTGCAAATGAAGAGTATATAGATAGGAAGGATATTACAAGAATGAAGGAAGGAGAAAAGCAAAAGAGAATATAATATTTGTATATTTCATTCATGTATTTCTGATTACAATTCATTGTATTTATATATCTATTGTGTGCTTGAACCATACACATATGTAAGGAAAATTGTAACGAAATAATATTCTTTGACAATTCCATTCCACTACTTGATATTTCTGCTACCATTATTGTATCATGCATAGCTTGTGATTTGTTGAGTTTGAAATGTGAATCATTTGAGTATGGTAAGGATGATTGCACTTGATTATCTTGATACATGATAGTGTTATCCTTAATATCCCCCCTCAAACTCAGTGACAAAACAAAGACACAGAGTTTGGGTCTGAATGCGTGAAAATGAGAAATGAACAGAGGTTTAGTAAGCACATCAGTAGGTTGTTCTAAAGAGGGTATATGTTGAACTAGAAGTTGATGATGAAGCACACGTTCTGGTACAAAATATCGATCCAATTCCATATGTTTAGTTTAACATGACAAGTAGCATTAGCAGCTAAAGAAACTGTGCTACGATTATCACACCAAATGGTGGGAGGTGAGGGAAGAGACAAGTGCAACTCTTTAAAAAGCAATGTAATCCATATCAGTTCTGCAGTAGTATTAGCTAAGGCCCTATATTCAAGTTTAGTAGATGATCTAGAAACCATGCCTTGTTTTTTACTTGACCACATGACCAAATTCAGACCAAAAAATACAATAATACCTGATGTGAACTTCCTATCATCTGGTGAGGATGCCCAATCAGCATCACAAAAACCATGTAACTGCAAATGATCTGATTGTCGAAACATAAGACCATGACTATGAGTTACTTGAAAATAGTGTAACATACATTTCACTGCATGCCAATGTTGTTGTAAAGGTTTACTCGTGAACTAATTGATCTTATTCATAGCATAGGAAATATCTAGACGAGTAGTTGATACATATTGAAGAACTCCAACAATACTCCTATATAGTATGGGTTGTTCAAACATATCACCAATATATGCTGAGAGTAAAGGTGTGGTGGACATTGGTGTGGAAATGGGTTTGGCATGTTCCATGTCAGACTTAATAAGAAGTTCTTTTACATATTTACTCTGTGTGAGCATCAGATCACCATTTGCAAGTGACGAAACCTCAATGCCCAAAAAATAGGAAAGCAATCCTAACTATTTTAATGCAAACTTAGAGTGAAGTGTAGAAATTAGAGAATGTACCTCAGATTCATTGCTACTAATGATGACAATGTCATCAACATAGACAAGTAGATACACCACAGCCATTGAATTGATTCTATAAAATAAGGAAATATCAGTTTTTGATTGAGTGAATCCCATTGTGATAAGTGTGGAAGTCAAAGTCTTAAACCAAGCTCTAGGAGCTTGTTTGAGACCATAAATGGCCTTATGCAGTTTGCATACATAATGAGGATGACTAGAATCTTCAAACCCCTTTGGTTGTGACATATTTACCTCCTCATATAAATAACCATTCAAAAAAAACATTATTAATATCTAATTGATGCAATTTCCATTTGTGAGATAATGTTATAGTAAGAATAATTTGAATGGTAACTTGTTTGACAACTGGACTAAAGGTTATTGAAAAATCAAAACCAGGAGTTTGGTCATATCCTTTGGCCACAAATTTAGATTTCCTTTTATCCAAGGAACCATCTGAATGAGTTTTGACTTTAAATAACCACTTGCTGCCAATAATAATTCTATCTTTGGGAGGTGGAACTTAAGACTAAGTCTGATTGTGAACAAGAGCATTATATTTAGCCTCCATGGAAGCTTTCCATAAAGGATTGTAAAGAGCTTGTCTAATAGATGTAGGTTCGATGGTGGATAATGAAGAGTAGCAGAGTATATTTTTGGTTTAGTGATACCTGACTTGGACCTTGTGACCATTGGGTGATGATTTGTAGGAATATTTGAAAAACAGAGGTAACAGCATTGAGATTGAACCAATGGGTAAAGATGAGATATGTAGAGAAGATAGAGCCTCAAAGTTGGTAGATGATAGAGGAAGAGATGTTGACATATGAGATAAAGGTGACTGAGAAGTAGACAGATTAGTGGAGGAAGGAGACAAATTACTAGGAGACAGTGGAACAAAATTAGTACAAGGAGCTGGAAAAATAGGTGATGGAGACTGCTCAAGAACAATAGGTGGACTAGAAGACAAAAAAGATTTATGAAAAACGGGTAGAACAATATTGGATGTGGGCTTAACAAAAGAAAAAGGTAACTGTGGGACATTAGAAAAAGGAAAATGTGACTCATGAAAAGTAACATTTCGACTAATGTAAATCCTACCATTTGAAGCAAGGCATTTGTAGCCTTTATGGCGTGGACTATAACCCACAAAGGTGCATGGCACAAATCGAAAATCTAATTTATGTGTATTATAAGGTCTTATGCAAGGATAGCACAAGCATCCAAAAACCTTTAGAAATGAGTAATCAGGAAATTGATTAAACAATACTTCAATAGGGGACTTGATACGAATATTCAGTCATAATATCCTCTTCGGATCCCACATGGGCCGATCACAAGATCGAAGGCCAAGCAACTCGAGGAAGCTTTGAACGGGCTGGTTCAAGAGTCAATTCAAGGCCAAGGGATGATGAAATTGAAGCTTGAGGCATGTGAAAAGTCAACCAACGTGTTGGAGGCAGTTTTTGGGCAAAAGGACTTGCGCCGCGGCATGAAAATATAACCGCCGCGGCAGCGAGGGAGGTTCTATTTTGGAGAGGCAAATTGTCAAACTAGGTGCGCCGCGGCACAGAAATAGGGCGCCGCGGCGAAGGACTTTCTATTTTGGGAGCCAAAACATACGCGCGCCGCGGCATGCAATTTAGGTGCGGTGGCATGAGTGGACGTGCGTGCGCTGACAGGCCAAGCCTGCGCGCTGACACAGGACACCCCTCGGCAAACGTCGCCAGATCTGCGCGCTGACACCAGTTCCTTAACATGCGCACCACGTCATGAATATTTGGCCGCCGCGGCGAGGATTCAAATTATTGTAAATTTTGGACCATTGATTACAAATCAATGGCTAGGATTCCTGCCCGTTTTTAGGGTTTTATTTGTTGTATAAATAATTGCTAGCAGCTGTAAGAACATAACTTTGTTCAAAAATATTGAGAGTTAATACAAAATTCATCTTGAGAGCTCAAAAACTCCAAGTGCATTATTAACCAAACTTATCAAAGGAACTTGCAACTCCTTTGTGGCGTTTCCCTCGTCTTAATTTGTGGTGCATAATATCCATACGTTAAGGTGAGTTCTTACAACCAAAAGTCTAGGATTCTCGTAGAATTTGCATGCTAATATTGTTGTTGGGTCTTAGGGCCGTATTTTTTTTGGTTTTCAAGCCTCGTAGCTTATGGGTCATAGGAGTCAAGTCGTTCGGTTCACATCATTTGGTATCAGAGCTCTAGGTTGTGACTCTAGATTCCTATCCCTTTTATTGTTGTATTCGTTTGTAAAAAAAAAAAATCTGTGTTGTTCTTCATTTTTCAGAATTTTTCTTCTTATTCTTGCAAAATTCTAATTGAATTTGTGTTCCTGGAATTAATTCTGATTTGTGTTGTTGTTTCCTGTTTGTTTCTTCTGATTTTCTGGAAATTTTTTGCTTGTTATTGAGAATTTCAGATTGTGTATTGTTGTTCATGAATTTGTGGGCTGTATTGGAAAGTTTTTCTTATTGAAAAATTGTTCTAAATCTTTGCTTGTTAAGTGAAGGGCAATTTGATCATTTTACTATACTCTCGTGAATTGTTCGTGTTGAAATTTTCGAAAGCTTATAAAAAAAAAAGAGAGAGAAATGCTTATGTATTCGGAGATCAATTTAAAAAAAAAGAGAGAGAAATGCTTATGTATTCAGAAATCAATTGAAAAAAAAAAAATTGGATTCAAAGAAAAGTTTACAAATTCTCGTTTCTATACTCGAAAATTTGTCATGAGTTGAAAATTGCTTGAAAGAAATTATTCCTTTTATTGAGTTAGAGTTTTTCCAAACACTTTGAGTTAGTTTCTTGTTTTTCCTTAAATTGGATATTGCAAACTACTTTGAGTGAGTGTGAAGTTCTAATTGTGGTTGGAGAATTCCTGAGGTTTGGTTCGCTAAAGGACGAGGAGATCTTGAGCAATCAATCCGAGTGATTAAAAATGCGTGAGGTAAAGAAGTGAATTTTCAGTTCTTAAATTGATTAACTAATTCTCTGCTTGCAAAGTTGTGGTGAAAATGTCTGACAGGAACAGTTCAGAGGAGCATCCGGATACCACAATTTTGTTGCGTGCATTGCAACAATCCATGGAATGGATGAATGCCGTCATGGTAAATATAAGTGATCGGGTAGAAAGGTAAGAAGCTACAATCGCCACCTTACAACAAAGAGCACCCCAAGAGGCTCCGGAAGTTAGGAGACCTATTAGGAGACCCGTTGTGGAGGAGGAAGTAGAGGAAGAGAATTGGGAAGAGGAGTATGAGGATGAAGAGAGGAGAATGCCCTATGAAGGAAGGAATGGGCATAGAGGAGGAAGGAATGGTCGAGGAGGTATATGGAAACCCCCACCTCGGCCCTTTGACGGGTTTGATCGAAATTTGGACAACATCAAGATTAAGATGCCGACATTTCAAGGAAAGAATGATCTGGAATTGTACTTGGAATGGGAGAAAAAGGTTGAACATGTCTTTGAATGTCACAACTATTCTGAGGAAAAGAAGGTGAAGTTGGCGATAATCGAGTTTAGCGATTACGCGTTAAATTGGTGGGATCAACTAGTGGTCCTTAGGAGGAGAAGTGGTGAGAGAGCTATTGATAGTTGGAGGGAGATGAAGGCTATCATGCGAAAACAGTTCATCCCAAGTCATTATTATCGGGAACTCTATCAGAAGCTACAAAGGCTTAACCAAGGATCTCGATCGGTGGATGAATACTTCAAAGAAATGGAGATGACAATGGTGAAGGCAAATGTAGAAGAAGATAGAGAAGCCACCATGGCTCGGTTTATAAGTGGGTTGAACTACAACATTGCTAACATTGTAGAATTGCATCACTATGTAGAGATGGAGGATATGGTGCAAATGGCGATTAATGTGGAGAGACAATTAAAGAAAAGGAGTAGTCCTATATTACCACCAAAGCCCACTTTTTCGGTACCGAAACCGAACCTTACTCCACCATGGAAGACCAACTGGAGGAAGGAAGGGGAGACTAGTTCCAAGCCTAGATTTGAGTCTTACAAAGGCAAGGAAGTGGAAGTTGGTAAAGGAAAGGCTAATGTTGAGGTCCTAATTAAGAACCGTGAGATTGTCTATTTTCGGTGTCTTGGACGAGGTCACATGGCTCATCAATATCCTAACAAGAAAACAATGATCGCCTTAGCTAACGGCGATATTGAATCAGAAGAAGAAAGTGAGGAGGAGGAGATGCCACCACTAGAGGAAGCTAGTAAGGAAGAAGTTGGGCCGGTAGAAGGAGAGGCCTTAGTAATAATGAGATCCTTGAGTATTCAACACAAGGATGATGATGCGGAGTTACAAAGGGAGAACATCTTTCACACAAGGTGTCATGTAAACTCCAAGGTTTGTAATGTGATCATTGATGGTGGGAGTTGTACCAATGTGGCTAGCACTACCTTAGTGGAAAAACTAGGGTTGCCAACACTGAAACACCCGAAGCCCTAGAAATTACAATGGTTGAATGATAGTGGGGAAGTGAGGGTCAGTAAACAAGTGCTAGTATCCTTCTCTATTGGAAAGTATAAGGACAAAGTTATGTGTGATGTGGTGCCTATGCAAGCAGGACATATATTGCTAGGGAGACCTTGGCAATATGACAGGAAGGTCACTCATGATGGGTTCAAGAATAAGTATTCGTCTGAGAAGGAGGGAAAGAAAATCACTCTCGTACCCTTAACTCCAAAGCAAGTCTATGAGGACCAAGTGAGGATGAGTAAGGAGAAGGGGAAAAAGGAAGGGGAAGGGGAAGAAAAGGAGGAAGCAATGGAAAAGAAAAAAACAAATTTTTATGCAAGGGAACATGATTTGAAAAGAGCCATTTAGGCAAAACGATCCATACTTGTACTTTTGTACAAGGAGGTCAACTTTTCTTCCAACGAGCTTGATAAATCTTTACCAAGTGAAACTGTTTCTTTGTTGCAGGAATTTGATGATGTGTTTCCAGAGGAGATCCCAGATGGAGTGCCACCAATCTGGGGAATCAAGCATCAAATTGACTTTATTTTGGGTGCGTCGCTTCCGAACCGACCTGCCTATAGAACCAACCCGAAAGACACCAAGGAGATTCAACGACAAGTTGAAGACTTCTTATCCAAGGGGCAAGTGAGAGAAAGTTTAAGTCCATGTGCGGTACTAGTGTTGCTAGTGCCTAAGAAGGATGGATCTTGCCGAATGTGCGTTGATTATCGGGCAATCAACAATATTACGGTAAAGTATCGGCATCCCATTCCTAGACTAGATGACATGCTTGATGAATTACATGGTGCATGCATATTTTCTAAAATTGATTTGAAAAGTGGATATCATCAAATTAGGATGAAAGAGGGTGATGAGTGGAAAACTGCTTTCAAAACTAAATACGGACTGTATGAATGGTTAGTCATGCCATTTGGGCTAGCTAACGCCCCTAGCACCTTTATGAGACTTATGAACCATGTATTGCGTGCTTATATTGGAAAATTTGTAGTTGTTTACTTTGATGATATACTCATTTATAGTAAAAACTTAGAAGAGCATGTGATACATTTAAGGTGTGTGCTTGAATTAAGAAAATAGAAACTTTATGCCAATCTAAAAAAGTGTCATTTTTGCATGAAAAAGTTAGTCTTTTTAGGATTTGTTGTTAGCTCTAAGGGGATAGAGGTTGACCTTGAGAAGGTTAAGGCGATTAGGGATTGGCCCTCACCTAAAACTGTTACGGAGGTACGTAGTTTTCATGGCTTAGCTAATTTCTATCGTAGATTCGTTAGAGATTTTAGCACTTTAGCCGCACCTCTAACTGAGGTAATTAAGAAAACAATGGGTTTTAAATGGGAAAAAGAACAAGAGAATGCTTTTAATCTGTTAAAGGATAAATTGTGTACTGCGCCTATTTTATCTTTGCCTGACTTTACTAAAATTTTTGAAGTTGAATGTGATGCATCAGGTATAGGCATATGGGCTGTTTTGATGCAGGAAAAACGACCAATCGCCTTTTTCAGTGAGAAGCTCGGTGGAGTGTTCTTAAATTACCCGACGTATGATAAGGAGTTATACGTGTTGGTTAGAACTTTGGAGACTTGGCAACATTACTTGTGGCCGAAAAAGTTTGTTATCCACACAGATCACGAATCTTTGAAGCATTTGAAGAGCCAAGGAAAATTGAACCGACGACATGCGAGATGGATGGAATTCATCGAAACCTTCCCTTATATTATTCAATATAAGCGAGGAAAGGAAAATATTGTCACGGATGCATTATCAAGGAGGTATACCTTACTCTCTACTCTAAATGTTAGATTGTTAGGATTTGAGTATATTAAAGAGATATATGCTGCTGATGATGAATTTTCTGGTTTGTACAATGCATGTCAAAAATCTACTTTTGAAAAATTTTACATGTTAGATGGGTATTTATTTAGAGAAAACCTTTTGTGCATACCCAATTGCTCTATGAGGGAGTTATTAATGAAAGAGGCCCATGGAGGAGGCCTAATGGGACACTTCGGTGTAACCAAGACCATGAATGTTCTACACGAACATTTCTTTTGGCCTAAAATGAGGCGTGATGTAGAGAGAATTTGCTCTAGGTGCATCACATGTAGGCAAGTAAAGTCCAAAGTCCTACCTCAAGGACTGTATACACCCTTGCCGGTGCCTAGCTCGCTGTGGGTGGATATATCCATGGACTTTATTTTGGGATTGCCTAGGTCTAGAGGAGGGAGAGACTCCATTTTTGTAGTTGTTGATAGGTTTTCAAAAATAGCACACTTTATTGCGTGTCACAAAACCGATGATGCAACTAATGTAGCCAATCTGTTTTTCAAAGAGATTGTGCGGCTCCATGGAGTTCCTAAAAGTATTGTGTCGGATAGGGACATTAAGTTCCTTAGCTACTTTTGGAAAACTTTGTGGGCCAAGTTGGGGACAAAACTTTTATTTTCTACAACTTGTCATCCTCAAACAGATGACCAAACGGAAGTAGTCAATCGCACTTCTACTTTATTACGTGCGGTCTTAAAAAGCAATTTGAAAAATTGGAAAGATTATCTACCTTTTTTTGAGTTTGCTTACAATAGGAGTGTACACTCAACCACGAATCACTCTCCATTTGAGATTGTATATGGCTTTAATCCGCTAACCCCTATGGATTTGTTACCTTTACCTGTTTCGGAAAGAACTAATTTTGAAGGAGCAAAGAAGACTGAGATGGTTAAAAGGTTGCATGAAAGCGTGTGTGAGCGCATTGGAAAGAAAAATAGGGAGTATGCTTTCAAAGCCAACAAGGGGAGACGACAAGTTATTTTTGAACCCGGAGATTGGGTTTGGGTGCATATAAGGAAAGAACACTTTCCTGATAAGCGAAGGTCCAAACTTCAACCAAGAGGAGATGGGCCGTTCCAAGTGATCAAGCGCATCAATGACAACGCCTACAAACTTGACCTTCCCGGTGAGTATAATGTTAGTGCGTCATTTAACGTTTTTGATCTGTCTTTCTTTGATTATGCAGGTGACGATTCGAGGTTGAATCCTTTTCAAGAAGGAGGGAATGATATGAATATTCCGTCACAATATCCTCTACGGATCCCATACGGGCCGATCACAATATCGAAGGCCAACCAACTCGAGGAAGCTTTGAACAGGCTGGTCCAAGAGTCAATTCAAAGCCAAGGGATGATGAAATTGAAGCATCAATGTGTTGGAGGCAGTTTTTGGGCAAAAGGACTGGCGCAGTGGCATGGAAATATAGCCGCTGCGGCGAGGGAGGTTCTGTTTTGGAGAGGCAAATTGTCAAACTAGGCGCGCCGCGGCACAGAAATAGGGCGCCGCGGCGAAGGACTTTCTGTTTTGGGAGCCAAAACATACGCGGGCCAAGGCATGCAATTTAGGCACCGCGGCATGAGTGGATTTGCGCGCGCTGACACAGAACACCCCTCAGCAGACGTCACCAGACCTGTGCGTTGACACCAGTTCCTTAACATGCGCGCCGCGGCATGAATATTTGGCCGCCACGGCGAGGATTCAAATTATTGAAAATTTTGGACCATTGATTACAAATCAATGGCTAGGATTTCCTGCCCATTTTTAGGGTTTTATTTGTTGTATAAATAATTGCTAGCAGCTGTAAGAACATAACTTTGTTCAAAAATATTGAGAGTTAATACAAAATTCATCTTGAGAGTTCAAAAACTCTAAGTGCATTATCAACCAAACTTATCAAAGGAACTTGCAACCCCTTCGTGGAATTTCCCTCGTCTTAATTTGTGGTGCGTAATATCCATACGTTATGGTGAGTTCTTGCAACCAAAAGTCTAGGATTCTCGTAGAATTTGCATGCTAATATTGTTGTTGGATCTTAGGGCCGTATTTATTGTGGTTTTCAAGCCTCGTAGCTTGTGGGTCATAGGAGTCGAGTCATTCGGTTCGCATCAGGACTTGTCCTTAAGAATAGGAATGGGTAACCTATTAATAAGAAAAGTACTGGAAAAGAAAGCTTCATCCCAATAAGACATAGGTATAGAAGCATGTTTCAACATAGACATACCTAAATCAACTATGTGTTTATGCTTTCTTTTTGCCATACCATTTTGCTCATGTTTGTGGGGACAAGAGGTATGATGAATAATTTCAGATTGAGCTAAGAATGGTGTGAGACCTTGAAATTTCCCACCCCAATCACTTCGTAAGTGTTTGATTTTATAACCAGTTTGAAGTTCAACCTCTGTTTTGAATTAAATAAAAGCTTGGCACACTGCAACTTTACTTTTGATAAAATAAATTTAAGAATACTGACTACATTCATCTATAAAATTAATATAGTAAGTATGTCCATTATTGGAAGGTAAAGGAGCCACCCAAACATCAGAGTGAATAGTATGCAAAGGTAAAGTAGAATAAGAAGATCGAGTAATAAAAGGTAATTTGTGTCTTTTACTAACTTCACAAGCATTACAAAGCAAGACACTAGAAGTGGTATTCGAAAATGAAAGATTACATTGAGATAATACTTTTTTAACTACTGGAAACGAGGCATGAGCCAATTTTTCATGCCAAAGACAAAGACTTTATTTAAAATTGCAGTGAAAGCTCCACAAGTACTATCCAAGCAAGTTGTCGACTGAGATGGATTGGAAGAGACACTGAGATTAAGGGCATATAAGCCATTATACAGATTTCCTTGAAGAAGGACCTTCCCCTCCACCTGATCCTTGACACAACAACAAGTGGGGTGAAATTCAAAATAAACATTGTTATCTTTAGCAAATTGAGACACATTAAGAAGATTTTTTGCAATAGATGAAACATGAATAATATTATGCAACATCAGAGGCTTAAGTGTGAGTTTTGAAGAAAATTGAATGTCACCAACACGTAAAATAGGCAAAGTCTTACTTTTGCCAATCATCAATTTTTTAGTACCTGCATATGATTGTGAATGAGTCAAGTTTTGAAGGTCTGAGGTGACATGATGACTTGCTCCAGAATCCGAAAACCATTGAGGTTCAATATTGAAGGTGTAGTTGAGCCAAAAGATTGAGAAATATGTGAGAAATAATAAGGATTGTCAAGTGGTGGAGGTGGAGAAGAATATGTAGTGGATGGGTTAGAGACAGATGCCATAAAAGCATGACCATAAGATCATTGAGAAGATGAATGTGGACCAGATTGTGAAGAAGGGTGTGAAGTATATGGATTAGATTGGTAAGGAGGAACAGGTGGCTATTTGAAGGTTGTCTGAGACTGACTTGTAGGTACATAATTTCTATCAAAACGAAACCAACAATTGGCCATAATATGACCAATTTTCCCACATAGTTGATATTGAACACGTCCTTTACCACAACCAAAGGAAGGTGCTCGTTCACGAAGTGATGGTCCAGAAGGTCCATAAGAGCCTTGTGATGGTTTTTGAAAGGATGAGAAAAATTGTTGAGCTTGGTTTGCATATGAAGATTAAGGGCTAGGTGGTATATTGGTTTCAGATGGTATATGTCTGTGATCATTTGGAAAAGAAAGTGAAGGGTTATGCTTGACAAAGAGGTTTACACATGGTAGTGGTGAAATGTATACAGTGTTTCATCTTTCAAGTTTGGATTCATTAGTGAGAAGCAAGGCTTTGGCTTCATCAACAGTGCTTTTCTCAGACATCATACGTTCAGTTAATATGGAAAATACACTATCATAACTCTCATCTAATCCTCCTAAAACAGTCATAAGTTTCTCATGTTCTGATAACCCATATCTTGCAGCATCAAGTTCATCAGCTGATTGCTTGATTTTCAACACATAATCTGTAGATTTTGAAGTTCCTCCTTAATTTGAATAACTTTTGCTCTAGATTTTGATGCATAAGATTTTTCTAGCTGAATCCAAGCATCCCTAGATGTGTCAAAACCAGAGATTTGCTTGAGCATATCATCAATTATTGATGACATGAGCCAGCACCTAAGCATTTCATCTTGCTTTTTCCAATTTTTAAAATTAGAATTGAGAGAGCCATCCTCCATAAACTGTTTAGGAGAGTCTTGTAGAACATAATTATCAAGCTCAAGACTGCGTAGAATTTTAAGTATCTGATGTTCCATATAGTGTAGTTCTTGTCATCTAATTTGATTGCTACCAAGATGTTATGAAAGGTAAAGATAACTTGTTTTGTATGAATCAAGTTTGGATTCACAATTTGATGAAAAGGTTGAGGAACTAGGGTGGTGGAGTAATAGGTGGAGTAGGTTTTGGTGGTGTTTTCATGACAGAAGCTCACAAAGCTTTTTAGGGCTCTGATATCGTGTGAATTGCAAATGAAGAGTGTATAGACAAGAAGGATATTACAAGAATGAAGGAGCAGAACAAAAGAGAAGATAATATTTGTATATTTCATTCATGTATTTCTGATTACAATTCATTATATTTATATATCTATTGTGTGCTTGAATCACACGCATATGTAAGGACAATTGTAACTAAATAATATTCTCTAACAATTCCATTCCACTACTTGATATTTCTGCTACCATTGTTGTATCACGCATAGCTTGTGATTTGCTGAGTTGGATATGTGAATCATTTGAGTATGGTAAGGATGATTGCACTTGATTATCTTGATACATGGTAGTGTTATCCTTAATATTCACAAACAAATCCTTTAATTTACAAGAAAATAACCCAGCTAGTTCATACTCAACGACTCCCACAAATTCAAAATAATTCTCAATTAGACTCGACCATTCTAGAACTTTAGCACCACAAACAAACCCATCAAAACATCGAATAAAAATTTGATGCTTACTTTTTAGGTATTCACCAATGTCAGCAAATTTAAAATTATTCGTATACCTTTGCTCTTTATAGCATCCAAATTGTTCTTGCACGAGTGCCTTAGGTCTGTGATGCGAACTCCACAACACGATTCTTACCACCCACTAACAACAAAGACTAGAAAACCACAAGATATTCGGTTCAAGACTCGACAACAAATTAGCATGAAATTTCTAAGCACAACAACAGATTTTTGGTTGCAGAAATCTCACCTCAACATGGATATTATTGACCATGCACCAAGAAGAGAAGAAACGCCACAAAGAGATGCAAATCCTTTGATAAGTTTTGGTTTGCAAGAAGCAAAGAGCTCTTTGGCTCTCAAATTTTATTGGAGAATTAAAAATGTCATTAATGAACAAAAGTTGTGTTTGGACTGCTACAATTTGTCCTTATATAGAGTACAAACAAAATCTAAAAGTGGGAAAGGATCCCAGCCATTGGATTTTGATCCAATGGTCCAAAATTAAAAATTACAATATGTGCCGCGGTGGGTAAAATATTTGTGCCGCAGTGAGGAGGTTCGGGATACATTTTAAAAGTAGGCGGGTTGCGGCGGATGAAAATCCATGCCGCGGCAGGGAACCTTGGCATCCAATCCGAGAGATGTGTGCCATGGCGCGCACGTTCTTCTACCTCTGCGCGCACACTTGCTCACATCGCACGCTCGACTAACTAGCACTCTCAGCCAAAATAGAAACTCTTGGGCAGCGGCACCCCAAATGCATGCTGCAGCGCACATTCCTGGCAAAATATCCACTCAAAACAGAAGGTTGCTTGCCACGGTGGCTATAAATCCAAGCCGCAGCACAGGTCTTCTTCTCCAAATTCTGCCTTCAAAAAATTGCTTGGCCTCTCACAAGCTTGTTGATCACTCCTCACCATCCCTTGGCCTTGTATCAACTCTTGGACAAGTCCATTCACAGCTTCCTTGAGTTATCTTGCCTTCGACCTCATGATAAGTCCGTTCGGGATGCATAGTGGTGGTAGCACCATATGAGTTGTGTCATTCCCCCTTCTTGAAAAGAATTCGTGCTCGAATCATCACCTGCATAATTAAAAGGAGAAAGATCAAAAATATTAAAAGATGTGCTGATGTTATACTCACTTGAAAGGTCGAGCTTGTAGGCGTTGTCATGGATCCGTTCGAGTACTTGGAATGGTCCATCTCCTCTAGGCTGTAGCTTGGACCTCCGTTTTTTGGAAAATCTTTCTTTTCGCATGTGTACCCAAACCCAATGACTGGGTTCGAAAATGACCCTACGTTGCCCTTTGTTAGCCTTGAACGCAATTTCTTCATTCTTTTAATCAATGCGCTCGTGAAGGCTTTCATGTAGTTTTTTTACCATTTCAGCCTCGCACCAGTTAAATCTGTTCTAACTGAAATAGGTAAAGACAATAAATTCATAGGAGCAAGAAGGTTAAAACCATAAAGAATTTCAAAAGGTGTATGGTTAGTAGTGGAATGCACACTCCTATTATAAGCAAATTCAACGAAAGGCAAACAATCCTCCCAATTTTTCAAAATTTTCTAAATGACCGTTTGTAACAGAGTAGACAAGGTTCGATTGACTACTTCTGTTTGGCCATCAGTTTGGGGATGACAAATGTTAGAAACAAAAGCTTAGTCCCCAACTTAGCCCATAAAATTTTCTAAAAATAACTTAGGAACTTGACATCCCTATCAAAAATTATACTTTTTGGAACTCCATGTAGCCGTACAATCTCCCTAAAAAACAAATCCACTACATTTGTGGCATCATCAGTTTTGTGGCACGCAATGAAGTGCGTCATTTTTGAAAATCTATCCACAACCACAAAAATTGAGTCTCTATCTTT
Source organism: Elaeagnus macrophylla (assembly GCA_029378325.1). Taxonomy (NCBI): domain Eukaryota; kingdom Viridiplantae; phylum Streptophyta; class Magnoliopsida; order Rosales; family Elaeagnaceae; genus Elaeagnus; species Elaeagnus macrophylla. The sequence continues at coordinate 29,836,609 of CM055643.1, read as the reverse complement.
TTTCAACCTAGGCAAACCTAAGCTAAAATCCATAGAAATGTCTAACCAAGGCGAATTAGCTACAAGTAGCGGAGTATATAGTCCTTGGGGTAGAACTTTAGACTTGGCCTGTTTACAAGTGATGCATCTCGAACAAATTCGTCCTATATCACGCCTAAGTTTTGGCCAATAAAAATATTCATGCAAAATGTCTAAAGTCTTTTTAATGCCAAAATGCCCCCATCAAACCTCCCCCATGAGCTTCTTTAACTAAGAGCTCACGCATAGAACAATTGGGTATACACTATTGATTTTCTTTAAACAAATACTCATCAATTTGGTAAAATTTACCAAAACTAATTTTAGTGCATGCATCATAAAGTAAGGAAAAATCATCATCATTAGCATATAATTCCTTAATGTACTCAAATCATAGTAACCTAGCACTCAAAGTAGAAAGTAAAGTGTACCTTCGTGATAAAGTATCAGCTACTACATTTTCCTTACCTCTCTTATATTGAATAATATAAGGAAATGATTCAATGAATTCCATTCACTTCGCATGCCTCTGATTAAGCTTACCCTGGCCCCTCAAGTGCTTCAAGGATTCATGATCTGTATGAATTATGAACTTCTTTGGCCACAGATAGTGCTACCATGTTTCAAGGGTCCTCACCAAGGCATAGAGCTTCTTGTCGTATGTTGGGTAGTTAAGGGCCGCTCCATTGAGTTTCTCGCTAAAGCATGCAATCAGCCTCTTCTCCTGCATTAAAACAACTCCTATCCCTACACTTGATGCATCACACTCAACTTCGAACATTTTAGTAAAATCAGGTAAGGTTAATACAGGCGCAGAACATAGTTTATCTTTTATCTATTTAAAAGCCCTCTTTTGGCTTTCTTCCCATTTAAACCCAACTGTTTTCTTTATGACTTCAGTTATTGGTGCAGCTAGCGTACTAAAATCTTTTACAAACCTACGGTAAAAGCTAGCTAGACCATGGAAGTTCCTAACATCCGTAACAGATTTAGATGTGGGCCAATCCCGAATCGCTTTTACTTTTTCCTCATCTACCTCTATTCCCTTAGCACTTACAACAAAACCAAAAAAAACTAGCCTTTTCATGCAAAAATAGCACTTCTTTAAATTAGCATACAATTTTTCTTTTCTTAAAATTTCAAGCACAACAATAAATGTTCAACATGCTCTTCTAAATTTTTGCTGTAAATGAGAATATCATCAAAATAGACAACGACAAATTTTCCAATTAAGGGACGTAAAACATGGTTCATTAGTCTTATAAAAGTACTAGGTGTGTTAGTTAACCCGAAATGCATCACTAACCATTCATACAACCCATGTTTCGTTTTAAAAGCGGTTTTTCATTCATCCCTTTCTTTCATTCTTATTTGATGATACCCACTTTTAAGATCAATTTTTGAAAATATGTTAGAGCCATGCAATTCATCTAACATGTCATCTAACCTAGGAATTGGATGACGATACTTTACCGTAATGTTATTGACATGTCGGCAATCAACACACATACGACTTGACCCATCCTTCTTAGGCACAAGTAGCACTGGCATTGTACATGGGCTTAAGCTCTCCCTAACTTGCCCCTTAGTCAAAAATTCTTTGACCTGCTTTTGTATCGTCCGGGTTGGTACGATAAGCGGGTCGGTTTGGAAGAGACACTTCAGGAATGAAGTCAATCTGATGCTCAGTCCCTCACAATGGTGGAACACCGTCCGAGATCTCCTCAGGAAACACATCTTCAAATTCCGGCAACAAAGAAAAAAAATACTTGCAACGCATTGTCATGTTCGTTAGTAGAAAAATAGGTCTCCTTATACAAAAGTACAAGCACAGACCTCTTTGCCAAGATAGCGTGTTCTACCTCACTTGCCTTTGCGTAAAAGCTCTCAATTTTTTTTTCTATTTCTTTTTCTCTCTCTCCACTCTTCTCTCCTATTTCATTCCTTTCTCCCAATTTATCTTTTTTTTTCTTTGAACATTCTCTTTTGGTCCTCAAAGACTTGCTTAGGAGATAAAGGTGCAAGTGTAATCTTCTTGCCTTCCAACTCAAATGAATACTTTTTCTTGTATCCATCATGTGTAACCCTCCTATCGTATTTCCATGGTCTCCCAAGCAATATATGTCTGGCTTGCATAGGAACTACGTCACACATTATCTCATCCTTGTACTTCCCAATAGAAAAGGATACTAGTACTTGCTTGTTAACATTTACTTCCCCGCTATCATTTAACCATTGTAGCTTGTAGGATTTTGAGTGTTTTATTGTCGGAAACCCTAGCTTCTCAACTAAGGTAGTACTAGCCACATTTGTGCAACTCCCACCGTCAATAATGACATTGCACACTTTAGAGTTCACATGACACCTTGTGTGAAATATGTTCTCTCGTTGTTGCTCAACATCCTCATCCTTGTATTGGATACTCAAGGATCTCATTATCACTAGAGCCTTTCCTTCAACGGGCCCTATCTCCTCATCACTAGCTTCCTCTAGCAATGGCATCTCCTCATCATCACTATCCTCATCCGTCTCAATGTCGTCATTAGCTTGAACGATCATTGTCTTTTTGTTCGGACATTGGGATGCAATGTGACCTGTTCCAAGACATCGAAAGCACTTGACATCTTGGTATCGGGTTAGGTTTTCAACCTCAACCTTACCCTTATCCTTACTAGCCTCAACTTCCTTGCCCTTGTTTGGTTCAAACCTTGGCTTGGAGCTAGTTGCCTCATCCTTCTTCCAACTTTTCCATGGTGTGGTAGGGGTTGGTTTTGATGTCATTGGGTTTACCTTAGGTGGGAATGTTTGGCTACTCTTTCTCCATAATTGCCATATGTACCATGTCATCTAACTCTACATAGTGATGTATCTCTACAACATTGGCAATTTCTTGGTTCAAACTACTAATAAACCTAGCCATTGTGGCTTCCCTATCCTCCTCAATGTTGGCCCTAACCATGGTCATCTCCATATCTTTAAAATAGTCATTAACCGATCTAAATCCTTGGGTGAGCCTTTGCAACTTCTGATATAGCTCTCGGTAGTAATGGCTTGGAATAAACTGCTTCCTCATGATAGCTTTCATATCCTCCCAACTATCAATCGGTCTTTCCCCATTTCTTATCCTACCTACAAGTAGTTGATCCGACCAATTTAAAGGGTAGTCGAAATTCTATTACTGCCAACTTAACCTTTTTCTCATCCGAGTAATTGTGGCACTCAAAGATATGCTCAACCTTTTTCTCCCATTCAAGTTCAGGGTCGTTCTTTCCTTGAAAGGTGGAATCTTCATCTTGATGCTATCCAAACGTCTATCAACCCCATCATAGGGTCGTTGTGGGGGTCTCCTCATTGCTCCCCAACCATGACCACCTCTAGGCCCATGTCTTCCTCCTAAGGGTATCCTCCCTTCATCCTCATTATAATCCTCTCCAAAACTATCATCCTCCAACTCCTCCTCAACAAAGGCTCTCCTATTTGCCCTTCCTACATTGGGAGCATTTTGCGGTGCCTCTTGCCTTAAATTGGGGATAGTGACCTCTTGTCTCTCCATCCGCTCATTCATATTAACCATGACGGCATTCATCGGTTCCATAGATTGTTGTAGTGCCCTCATCATAAAAGCGGTATCGGGCCTTTCTTCAGAACTATTTCTGTCAGACATTTTTAACAACTAACACGAACAAACAATTAGTACTTATAAAAAAAAATTGAAAATTTTACTCGTTACCTCACGTGTTTAACACTCGAATTTGATTGCCCAAGAGCTCGAAGCCCTTTAGCAAACCAAATCGTCCAGGTTTTCCACACAATTATAGAGTTCCCGTCCTCATCAGTTCATAGTTCGCAATATCCAAAGTTAAGCACAAAGGAAACTAACTCGAAGTGTTTTGAAACTCTAAGTCTATGAATTTTGGAAACAAGTTCAATTTAGTAAATTCAAACTCATAAAATGTAAACAAACAAAGAAACGATCCGTCAAAGCATGAACGACGCTAAAACGAAAGAAATTTCGTAAATTCTTGGAAAATTAAGAATTCATTCTTTTTTCTCTTTTTTTATTTATTTATATAAATTCTGAAAATATTCGCTTTTCTTTCTTTTTTTTTATATAAAAGTATCTAGCGAGATATTTTCACGAGATATTTTTGTGAGATATTTTCGTAAGATATTTTCTCTTATTTTTTTAATTCAAGAGGTATAGTTTTGTTCTCACTTTTCGATATGAACAAAACACGAGAGATTACCAAAATATCCTTTAGTTTACGAAAACGATTTTAGAAAAATTTTTAAAATGAAAATCTCTCCAAATCAATTCCGAATAAGAAGGAAACAACAACACCACTCAAATTAGTCCAGGAAATGCAATAAACAAGTAGAAATAAAGAAGAATACATATTTTTGTTTGCCTTAAGTCTGTGATACGAACCCCATAACATGATTCCTACGACTCACTAGCAACAAAGTCTAGAGAACCACAAGATGTTCGGTTCAAGACCCAACAACAAATTAGCATGAAATTTTTAAGCACAACAACAGATTTTTGGTTGCAGAAATCTCATCTCAACACATGGATATTACTCTCCATGCACGAAGAAGAGAAGAAACGCCACAAAATGATGCAAATCCTTTGATAAGTTTTGGTTTGCTAGAAGCAAAGAGCTCTTTGGCTCTCAAATTTGATTGAAGAATCAAAAATATCATTAATGAACAAAATTTGTGTTTGGGCTGCTACAATTTTTCCTTATATAGAGTACAAACAAAACCTAAAAGTGGGAAAGGATCCCAGCCATTGGATTTTGATCCAATGGTCCAAAATTAAAAATTACAATCTGTGCCGCGGCGGGTAAAACATTTGTGAGGCAACTCGGAGGCTCGGGATACATTTTAAAAGTAGGTGGGCCGCGACGAATGAAAATTCATGCCACGGTAGGGAACCCTGGCATCCTATATGAGAGATGTGTGCCGCAGCGCCTCAAAGCCATACCGCAGCGTGCACATTCTTCTACCTCTGTGCGCACACCTGCCCACATCGCGCGCGCATCTGACTAGCACTCCCAGCCAAAACAGAAACTCTTGGGCCGCAGCGCCCCAAATGCATGCTACGGTGTGCATTCCTGGAAAAATATCCACTCAAAACATAAGGTTGCTTGTTGCGGCGGCTATAAATCCATGCCGCAGCGCAGGTCTTCTTCTCCAAATTCTGCCTTCAACAAATTTCTTGGCCTCTCACAAGCTTGTTGATCACTCCTCACCATCCCTTGGCCTTAATTCAACTCTTGGACAAGTCCTTTCAAAGCTTCCTTGAGTTGTCTTGCCTTCGACCTCGTGATCGGTCCGTTCAGGATGGTAGCGCCATATGATTCGTATCAGTCTGATTCTGCAACTCTAGTAATTTGGGTAGGAGATGGGGGTGGGATTTTTAAAACTTTCTATGTTTTTTCAGGGATCTCAAAACTGCTTGTATCTATTGAAATTGAAACAGGGGCTGGTCTGTGCGGAGGAAGGTGTGACGATGGATCTATTTTAGTAGGCCGAGTATATGGCCGAGTATAAGGTTTTAGAACTAGAGTAGACTTATACCATAGATTATCATTGGGTGCATGGGTCGTCGTGGTTGTTCAACTTTTGAAGCCGAATACCTGAGCTCGCAATGGTATTCTTGATAAGAATCACTAATAGTTTTGCGATGGGATTCATGCATGGACTTTTTGAGTGACTCGTGCATGGTTTTAGGGGTGCACTCATCTTCATAAGTGTCGACTGGGGTATGGGTTGTCGACGGAGGTGGTTCAGTTCAACATGAAGAAGGTGGGTGATAGTTTTTGGTGGCGACTGATTTCTGGGTGAGTAGTGTAAAGAATAAATCGATCAAAGAAGGCAAGTAATGAAGAACTCAAGACAAATTGGATGAATGACTTCTTTTATTGAAACAAGCTCTAGCTTTTATAGACATATATCAGATCCTAATCGAAAATAAGAAAAAAATACAGCCCACGTTAGCATAACTAATGCTTACTGATAAGTCCAACAGGAATGAGTCAAAAGATATGACCAACAATCCTAAAATTCAGGATTTTATTCTAACAAAAAAACTAAAAGGACCTAAATTCAAGCAACTAACTTCAATAATCCCTCCCTTAAACTAACTACTTAACAAGATTTTAGTTTACATCAGGAACTTCACATACTCCCAGCTCTCCACGAAGCTTTTGTAATGCTTCCAGTTTCGTGGCTTAGTCATTAAATATGTAATCTGATGTTGAGCTCCATAGTGAATCAATTCAATAGTTCCATCCTTAGTGAGATCTCGCAGGAAATGAAAGCGCACATCTATGTGCTTACTTTGACCATACATGACTGGATTTTTAGACAATTTAATATTAGAGTTGTTGTCACACATCACAGTAGTGCACCTTTTCTGAGAATGTCCTAACTCCTTCAATATTCTTCTCATCCAAACAGCCTGGCAAGCACATGCTGTTGCTGCCACAAACTTAGCTTCTGTGGTTGAGAGAGTGACAATGGGCTGTTTCCTTGAAGACCAAGAAACTACACCTCCACTCATCATGAACACATATCCTGAAGTGCTTTTTCGATCCTCCATATCACCTGCATAGTCACTGTCTGTGAAAGCTAACAAATCTTTAGTCTCTACCTTCTTGTATAGAATTCCATAATTAATTGTTCCTCTTAGATACCTCAATGCTCTTTTGGTTGCTTGAAGATGCAGCTTTGTTGGATTAGTCATAAATCGACTAATAAGACTTACAATGAACATGAGATCAGGTCGAGTTGCTGTGAGGTACATAAGACTCCCTTCCATCTGTTTGTAATAGGTCTCATCCACCTTGATTCCCTTCTCATCTTTACACATCTTGTACCCTGGAACAATAGGATTGCTAACAAAGTTGCTCTCCACCATGCCAAAATGCTTTAAAACCTCCATAGCATATTTCTTTTGGCAAATGTAAATGCCATCAGACCTCTGCATAACCTCAACGCCAAGGAAGAATCTCATGTTCCCTAAATCTGTCATGTCAAACTCCTTTTCCATTGAATTTTTGAACTCACACATCATAACTTCATCATCACTAGTGAATATAAGGTTATCAACATAAACACTCACAATGAGAATTTTAGCTTCTTTGCTCCATTTGATGAACAATGTCTATTCACTGTGACACTTCTGAAAGTCTTCATTAATGAAATAAGACTCAATACAACTAAACCAAGCTCGTGGAGCTTATTTTAGTCCATAAAGAGCCTTATGTACTTTGTAGACCTTTTGCTCACTTCCTTTCTTCTCGTAACCTCTCGGATGTTCCACATATACATCTTTACTTAATTCACCATGTAGAAAAGCAGATTTAACATCCAATTGGTATACCTTCCAATTTCTTTATGTTGCAAGTGCTATAACCATTCTAACAGTGTCCATTCTAGCCACAACAGCATACACCTCAGTATAATCCACTCCATACTGTTGAGAGTAACCCTTAGCCACCAAACGTGCCTTGTATTTGTCTAACTCACCAAGCTCATTTAGCTTAGTTTTATAAATCCATTTAACTCCTTTTTTTTTAGCTCCAGTTGGTAACTCAGTCAACTCCCAAGTTTGATTCTTCTCAATGGATTTGATTTCTGCATCCATAGCTAACCTCCACCTTGAACTCTTTACTGTTTCCTCAAAACACGCAGGGCCTGAAGATGCAACTAGTGCCATGTTGACCTCATTTTCTTCTTTTGATAACCCTTCACCACTAACATAATCTCTCATCCACCTAGGAGCATGTCTATCTCTTCCTTGATTTGCATTTGCATTTGCATTTTCTTCATCTGTAGCATTTGAAGAGTCATTTCTAGCTCCATCAATCTCATCACCACCTTCACTGTTGACCTCATCTTCCTCCTCTATATCAGCATCACTTTCATTTTCACCCCATTCTAAATCCATCAACAATTGCTCCTCGTAGCTTGCATCCCAATCCCATTGCTTGTCTTCTTCAAAAGTAACATCCCTGCTTATTACAATTTTCTTTGTAACAGGATCATATAATCTATAAGCTTCGGATTCATCACTTACTCCAAGCAACACACAATTAAAGCTTTTGTTTTCAAGCTTAGTTCTCCTTGCATTTGGTACATATACATGTGCCACACACCCAAACACCCTAAAATGCTCAACTGAGGGTTTCTCTCCACTCCAAGCTTCTTCTGGAGTCACATTCTTAACAGCCAAGGTAAGACACCTATTTAAAACATACACAATCCAATTCATAGCTTTAGGCCAGAAGGTTTTGGGAATTCCCTTTTCTGAAACGATTAATCTGACCATGTTCATTACCGTCCTATTCTTTCTTTTTGCCACTCCATTTTGTTGTGGAGTGTAAGCTGTGGTCAATTACCTTTTAATCCCATTTTGCTTGCAAAACTCACTAAATTGAGTTGAATTAAACTCCCTTCCTTTATCAATATGCAGGCATTTGATAAATAGACTAATTTCTTTCTCCACAAGGCTCTTAAAACATTTAAAGAGAGTGAAAGCCTTTGACTTTTCTACCAATAAATAAGTCAATGCTTTTCTACTATAATCATCAATGAAACATAAAGAATACTTCTTCTGGTTGTTAGAAGCAGGAGTGATAGGACCACAAATGTCTGTATGGATGAGTTGCAGTCTCTATGATGCTCTTTATTGACTCTTCTTTGGGATGGGATCTCTATGTTGTTTACCAACAATACAATCTATGCAAACCACTATAGAGGTAGGAAATTGTGGTAAACCATGAACCATCTTCTTAAACTGCAAAGTCCTCAATCCTTTATGACTGAGATGGCTATATTTGTAGTGCCATAGATGAGAGAGATCTTGTGCAGTGGTATGAAAACAAGAAGCCTTATTTGCTTGTGATTGAGCCAATAGTACAAACATCCTATTTGTTGTCATGTTTATTTGAATAATCAAACCCTTTTGTGGATGATATATCCTGCACATTCCTGATTGAATTAGGATGGCTAATCCCTTCTCTTGTAACTGGCCTACACTCAAGAGATGATTCTTGAGTTCAAGGACATAAAATACCTCACTGATGACATGATTGACTCCATTCAAATGTAACCCTACACTTCTTTTTCCTAGTACATTCATTATGGTATTATTTCCATGCTTCACTAATTGTCTGAAGTTTTCCAGCTCATTAAACACAGACTTATCTCCAGACATGTGATTCGAACACCCTGAATTGAGGAACCATGCATCTTCTCGTTTTGGTTCATACATTTCCACATGTGACATCAGAAGTAGTTCTTCTTTCTCATCCAATTCTACATAGTTTGCCTCCTTGTCCCAAGATGGACATTCATATTGAAAATGGCCTAGTTTATGGCATTTGTAGCACTCAACTGTGGCTCTGTTGAAGCTTTGGTGTCCTCTACCTCTTCCTCTTCCTTTGAAGTTGCTTCTACCATGCCCTCTCCCTCCAAATCTTTCTTCCAAACTCACTTTTAGAGCATGCTCCTCTCCATTGTTTCTATGGAATTTCTATTCATGAACTATCAATGAACTTTGTAGTTCATCAATTGAAAGCACATCTGTGTCCTTAGACTCCTCGATTGAACAAACAATGTAATTGAATTTGTCAATCAAGGATCTAAGGATCTTTTCCACAATTGTAACATCTCGCATCTGCTCTCCATGTACCCTCATTTTATTGGCAACTAACATAACTCAAGCAAAATAATTAGTGATGCTTTCACTTGTCTTCATCTCAAGAATTTCAAATTCCTTCCTCAGTGCCTGGAGAATTGAGCGCTTCACCCTGGCGTTACCCTCATACTTTCTTCTCATTGAATCCCAAATCTGCTTCGAGGTGTCTTTCTGCAAAATATTCTCTAGAATTGTCCTGTCAATTGCTTGAAACAGATAACTCTTCACCTTCAGATCTTTTAGCTTCAATTCCTCAAGCCTTTTATGCTACTCCTCAGTCACAGCTGCTCTTGCCCCTGGCTCAATATAACCAGTTTCTACTAAACTCCAGTATTCTTTGGATCTCAAGACATTTTCCATTAGCATGCTCCAATGGTCATAGTGACCATCAAAACGTGGTATTGCTGGTTGAACAAAGTTTCCTTCACTCATATCTCTCTTCTGTGTTTATAGGTCACTTGAAAGACTGCTGCTTTCTTTTCCTCAAGCTCAGTAAGAGCTTTGATACCAATTTGTAAAGAATAAATCAATCAAAGAAAGCAAGTGATGCAAGATAAATTGGATGAATGACTTATTTTATTAAAACAAGCTCTAGCGTTTATAGACATATATCAGATCCTAACTAGAAATATGAAAAAAATACAGCCCACGTTAGTATAACTAATGCTTAGTGATAAGTCCAACAGGAATGAGTCAAAAGATACAACCAACAATCCTAAAATTCAGGATTTTATTCTAACAAAAAAACTAAAAGGACCTAAACTCAAGCAACTAACTTCAACAAGTAGCGATGGATGTCGCGAGGTTGTTGAATATTCAGAATGGACAACAAACTGCTGATGGTGGTCACGTATGGGGGTGTTGCGAATGGACTGTCGGAAGAACTCACGCATGGTCCCTGAATGGGAATTTTTTTTTAATACAGTGCTTATGTTGCAAAGTGAGTAGATTTAAATTCTTTGTTCTCCTATATTTTTAAGGCTTCAATATTTTTTTCTCTTATATTCAATTCTTATTTTGTGTCTATCTCTTTTCTACTATACTCACAATTTCTATACATCCGTTGTATAAAAAAATTTCTCCCTTAATGGGTGCAAAATTAAAAAATAAGCTCTTTTGTATTTAATTTAAAAAAAAGAGACTATTTATAATTGACTAATAAGTCTATTAACGTTATATAATAATAAAAAGGTTATCTCTAAAATATTTATTTGATATTTTTTATTTGATAGTTTTTTTTATCACTTATTGTGTGTGTAAAAAAAAAAGTAACTTCTCTTTTAAGAGAGAGAAAATTGACTACAATATTTATATGATATTTTTTAGTTTATTGATTTTTTTAATATTTTGTTATATATATATATATATCAATCTATCTATTATTAGCATATATAAAGCAAAGTTAGTGATTTTGTATTTATTTGATAATTTTTGTTTAATAATTTATCTTTTTTATTTCTTTGATATAATTCTTTTAGTTAATTTATATTAATTTTAGTAAATAATTAATGTACATATATTTGTTTTATACTTTTAGTTTTTTTGATAATTTTATATTTATTGTAAGAGGAATAATATTTTTACTTTTTATACTTTTTATACTTTCTATTTATATAATATATTTTGTTTGTAAATTTATATTTTTCTAGTATATCTATTATTTTATATATAAAGAAAATTTGCTTTATAATATTTATTTGATATTAATTTTGTTTGATAAAAGAGAGAGTTATCTTCACAATATTTATTTGATATTTTTTGTTTAATGATTTTTTTATTATATCTTGTCTATTATCTTTTATGTAAAAAGCAGTCTTTCCTCTTTTAAGAGAGAGAAAATTGTCCATAATATTTATTTAATATTTTTTATTTTGATTATTTGATATTTTTTAGAAGAGTTAGTGATTTTGTATTTATTTGATAACTTTTGTCTGATAATTTATATTTTTATTTCTTTGATATAATTCTTTTGGTAATTTATATTTTTATTAGATAATTAATGCACGTATATTTATTTAATACTTTTAATTTTTTTTTGATAATTTTATATTTATATTAAGATGGATAATATTTTTACTTTTTATACTTTTTATTTATATAATATATTTTGTTTAAAAATTTATATTTTTGTACTAGATCTATATATATATATATATATATATATATTTGCTTCATAATATTTATTTGACAATAATTTTATTTGATATTTTTTTTATAATTATAAAAGAGAAAATTTTTGTTTTTATTATTTATCATTAGGCATTGGTCTAAAATAGAGTTGATAGAGTTTAAATTATGGAATAAGCTTTACTTTAATATATTTTGTACTTTTAAGTATTTTGATTCTTATTATAAGTGTGAAAAAAATTATTTTTTTATCAATCATTTGTTTAGTTTTTTTTTACTTCTATTTTAATTGATAATTATTTTTTATTTATTTAATATTTAAAATATATTTCTTTTGAAAAAAATTTGTTGAAATTGATTATTGAGTACATAATATAAGTTTATCACCACTCATTATAATTTTTTCTTATTAATCTTACTTTATGGCTCCATTTATTTGATATAACTTTTTATACTAATTTTTATTTATAGGTATATGATATAAAATGTTATTACTCACATATCAATGTTACTTCGTATAAATATTCTAGCTTTCATACTTAGGAGGTTCTCAGACAACAAATTCAAAGACGAATATGTCATTTTCTTATTATTGAAATTAAACTTGAATAGTTCTAAGGGTTATATGCTGTCATGACCCCATATTTATTAAAAATCTGATATAACCCCTCCATTTGATTTTTTACATATTGTGACAAAAATGTCCTTAATTTCATTGATCAATTGTGATGAATTTTGATTGGACATATGTCCAACTGGACTCAGAATTGGACAACTGTCCAACTGATCAGATTTTGACCGACCGACAACCCCACTCTCCGTAGCCAAGTTGGACACATGTCCAACTAAACTGCCCAGAATTGAACAGCTGTCCTATTGATCGTATTTGGATCTACCAATGACCCCACTCATCAAAATTGAGCTTGATAGATGTCCAATTATACTGCCTATAAATGAAAATGAGATGTAATAGAGAAAAATACAAACACTTGTTCATGTGGGTAGGTGCTCATGAAATTGTATGAATCGTAAAGTAAAATTGAAGAAAATGACAAACTATAATTATTGAATTGTTCAAGTTTTTCTCTCTTCTCTTCCTAAGCACTCTATCACAAATTAATAATATCATCTCTTAATTTCATCACTTATTTACTCATTGACTTGAAAGATTATTAAATTCACTAGGTTAGTTCTTTTTAGTTTGTCCCAAAAAATTAAAGAGAAATTCAGAGAAAATAAAAAATGAAAAAAAAAATAAAAAAAATCCAACAACCAAACATAAAATTTATGAATAAATCAAATAATAAAATTATAATATAGATAACACGAAACGTTATAATATATAACCATTATATCAGATAATAAAATTATAATATAACAGATAATATGAAAGTTTTCATTCTTTTAATAAAAGGAAAATTAAAAGAATGAAAATTTTATAAATCAGATAATAAAATTATAATATAAAAGAGAAAATAAAACTCAAAGCAATATATCAATTTACTTACGTATCTTCATAATTAAAAAGATATATAACAAAAAATAGAAGAAAAAGTGAGAGAATGGGACAATGGTGTTGTTGGAATTAAAGGGATAAAAATGAAATTATAAATAATATGCAAGTTGATGGCCCATTCTAGAATAAAAATAGTGTTAAGGGGTTATCTAAACCTATTTTTCTAGTTTTAAACATAAGTTCTCAACGATCTTGCTATATTAAAAGATTTTGGTGAATATTCACAGTTTTTACAATATATTACTATATATATTATTTGTAGTCGACCCTAATTCAACTTTTTATTTGAGTTTAAAATTTTAATTTTGATAGGAGATTCATTTTCTTTCTTTTAGATTATATAATAAAGATTGTACTTTGTAAATTCTTAAAAGTTATTTAAAAATATAATTTTTAAATAATTTTATTATTGCTTATAAATTGTAAGTAGGCTATATTATATCTCCAGTTTAAGGAGTCTAAACTAAAATCCTTTATATATAATTAGAGGTAGCTTTAATAAGAAACTCAGATTAAAATTCTTGGTTCGTTAATTAACTCCCTAACTATAACTATTTTTAAGTTATAGTCTATAATCTAATCGTTACTGTCTTATTAATTAGCTACGAGTGAGTGCATTTATTAATTAACTAACTCTTTTAATTAATTCACAACTGTAGGCATAGGCAGCATTAGGCCTTATTATAAAATTTTGTAACATTATTTTTCAAAAATATATTATTAAAACAATAAAAAATTATTTTTTAATTAAAATTGATCATTTTTCAATTTGTGAAAACAGGGACACAAGTCTTAATAGTTTTTTTGATATATATTTACTAAATTTTTTGATCTTATTAGGTTTTAAGTTAAAAACTTTCCATTTTTAAAATTTACTGTAAAAGTGATCATTTTTAAACTTTGCACCCATACATAAAGTTCCCTTTATAGAAAAAAAAAAAAAAAAAACCCCTAAATGCCATATCTTTCACATTATAGCCTCTATTAATTTTTTTTTCTCTCTCTCCGTTTTTTTTTTTTTTCTCCTCCTCTAGCAAAAGAGTGATGGTTATAGCCTTCATTTATAGTTTTTTCTTTGTTCGTCTTTTGTTTCCCTGTTTTTGGATTCCCTCCTATTTTCTTTGCTAATTTTACATATTTTTCTTTTAAAGATTTTACCATATTGTCTATAATTTTAGACCTTACTAATAATATAGTTTTTAAATTACATCAAAATAGTATAAAAAAGAGGCTTGAGGCGTCTGTATAATTATTGAACTTACTAATAATATAGTTATTAATGTATAAAAAAAGGCTTAAGGCCTCGTATTACAAGTTTAATACAAGTTTATACTCGCACTACTTATAGTATGACACGTAGCCAAATAATTTCAAAAATTAGAAAAGATAATTCTTCAATAAAACTTTAAAAGGATAATTCTTCAATAAAACTTTGTCATTTGCTAACATAATTGATATGAATATAAATTTATGTACATTTATTATTTATGTATTTCTCTAAAAATAAATGTCGTAATTTTTTACATGTGATAACGTGATTTAAACAAAATATGATATATATTGTTTAAAACGTTATAAAATGATAAATATTTATTTATTAAATGAATAAAAATTGTCACAACATGATAATACCAACGAACTCGATATAATATTATTTTTTTAATTTATATCACTCAATTTAATATGAACTATATGATAAAACTAACACACATTATCGCCTTTAAATTTAGCTTATAAAATAAAGAGAATAAAAATTAATAATTTTTCATTACACGAAACTAACATAAAATGTTAATAACATATTTGTCACATTATTACACTTTAATATTTTTTATAAATAATTTTAGTTATTTACATTTATATCTTCATTTATATAATTTATGATTTTTTTTTCAAATATAATATATTCCAAACAAATAAACACTCTTACATAACTATCTTATCATTTTAAATGAATTATTCACAAGCATAAATGACTATATTTTTTCAGTTTTCAATAAATAAGTGTTATTTTAATTTTTTACTATATGTTAATTAGGGTTTAAAAAATTTAAATATTTAATTTTTGTGAGAAATTATAAATAAAAGTCAAACTAAAATTACAAATGGTGCATATTCATTTCAAACCTATTAACAAGTAAAGAGCCATTTACATTTGAGATGCTAAAATTCTAGCATTTTTGGCTACGTAAGTGTTTCAGATCATTTAAAAATATTAAAAAAATAAAAGAATAAAAATAATATATTTTAAAATTTATAATAATAAAAATATTATTTTTTATATTTAAATAATATATTTTTATAATTAAAAAATAATTATTATATCACGTTTTATTAAACGATATTTAGATATTATTTAAATTAAATTATAATAATTTAAATTTATTTAATATTAAATGTCGTTTAATATTAAATAAATTAAAATAATATCTGAGAAATGTTATTTTTATCAATTTCTTAAAAATATTTGCCAACTCAATGCTAATGTATACGCCAGTTCAACCCTCCAATTTCACTTCGTTTCTTCTTTCGCTCTTATTTTCTTCTTCCTCATCTTGCCTCACTCAGTTTCTTCTCGCAAGAACCCCATCAAAGGCACAGCTCCAAGCTCAAGATTTTCGACTCATTGTCAATTTTCAACTCCATTTCTTGTAATTTCTCTTCTCTGGCTACTTAGTAAGTCAGATGTTGCCTTAATTTTTCTTTTTGTTGTTATTCTATGTTTGTCCTC
Organism: Elaeagnus macrophylla; assembly: GCA_029378325.1. NCBI lineage: Eukaryota > Viridiplantae > Streptophyta > Magnoliopsida > Rosales > Elaeagnaceae > Elaeagnus > Elaeagnus macrophylla. The sequence continues at coordinate 29,820,508 of CM055643.1, read as the reverse complement.
ACTAACCCTAAATCCAAATGAAGGTAAGGATTTGAATCAATCCAATACTTTTTCCATTTGAAGTTTGAAGGTTTTGAATCCTGTAAGTATGCCTATTATCATTAAATACATTGATTTTGTTGTTCATTTCCTGAATTCAGAATCATTTATTTGTTGACACTAAAGAATACTAATATAATATTTATGCCAAGCATATTTCTAGGCATGTTTTTATTTTTTGTTCAAAAGAGAAGAAGCTGTGTATTGATAGAGCCATATAAGGGAAAAAAGATTACAATAAGAGACCTAAACCAAATTGGAAAGAAAAGAAAAGGCGCAATATAATCCCACAATCGGCAATCCTAATGGTTCCAACTTCAACTACACGAAGTAGCCTAAGGAACCACAATTGTCAAGTATGCTAGTAATACTAGCTAGACATAAGATCTTAGAGAGTAACTAAATATTAAACCGTGCTATCCAACATGGTATAAGTAACATTGATTTAAAGCTCCCCTAGACTTGGGGCAACACCAACACACTGAACATTAGACAAAGACTCAAAAAACCTAATGAGGAAAATCTATAACATACTATATCTGATAACCCCTAATGTGATTAGCTTTTTCACATAGCCAAACCTGTTGTAATTCAAGGTGTAACCATAGGAGCTTTATTGCAGTAAAGCAAACACGCTGAGCACAATAGCATCATCATCTTCATGTCCTCCACAAATCTCAACTTTAAATTGCTGGAAACATCATTATCAATCTTTTATTGCAAGGCATAATAATTGAAGGGGAGCACAACAACAGAGGATAATAATCAGCCACCAGTGAAAGGAACAAACCACAATATCAGCTCCAAAGCCACACTCAAATAAAATCAAACCAACAGGTATGCAATTGCTTTTTTAACTCAACAAAATCATAAAAGAACCATAAAAAGACAGTATAATTCAACCATCACCAAACTTCAAACTCAACCATGCTTAGTCCTTGCATAGATCAGTCCAAAGCTCATTATGATTATGATGCGAATCGCTCGCCACGACTCCTATGACCTCCAAATCACACGGCTTGGCAACCACAAGAAATACGGACAATGACCCGACAACAATGTTAGCACGCAGATTCTACGAAGAACGCTCGACTATGGTAGCAAAGAACTCGCCTCCACCCTTAGATATATGCACCACGAGCCGAGACAAGGCGAAACGCCACAAAGGGTTGCTAGTTCCTTTGATAAGTTTCTTGATAGAACAAGAGAAGCACTTGTGCTCTCTCAATTTTGAAATCACTTCAAAATCTATTTCATTGATGAAAATTCATAATTGGTTGATTCCATTACAATGGCAGCTGCCTTACATATTTATAGACACAAAGAAAACCTAAAAATTGTCTCAGGGAATCCTAGCCATTGATCTGGATCCAATGGTCCAAAAATTACAACAATTTGAATCCTCGCCGCGGCGGGGAATTATTCATGCCGCGGCGCGCCCTGTTCTGTTTGCCCTACGCGAAGCCTCGCCGCGGCGCACAAAAGTTCATGCCGCGGCGCGCATTTTCTGGATCTGCGCGCAGGTCTGGCTGTCAGGCGCGCATGTCCGTGTCAGCGCGCAGGTCTGGCATGTCAGCGCGCGCACGCCTCGGCCTGTCCTCGTCATGCCGCGGCGCAGGAATTTCATGCCGCGGCGCGCATGCAACCTCGGTCCAAAACAGAAACCTTCTCGCCGCGGCGCACAAAATCTATGCTGCGGCGCGCTTGTTTTTCTCAATCCAAAACAGAACGCCTTGTGCCGCGGCGCACCAAATCCATGCCGCGGCGCACCAAATCCATGCCGCGGCGCGCATGTGTGACAATTTCTCCCCCCAATGCAGAACCTTCCTCGCCGCGGCGCACAATATCTATGCCGCAGCGTAGCTCCAATTTTTGGGATTGCCACTTGCACTCTTCTCCTTCACTTCCATGGTGCTTGCATGCTTGTTTTTGATGTTGCATGCCATTTTGCACCTTCTTGAGGCCCTTCTCAAGGTGCGGCTCTCGGCGCGTGTTGGGCCGACTTTGGGAGGGGGTCCGGTTCGTATCAGATTAGGTCCTTAACATTATCTACATTCTTAGCACTAACTTCTATGACCACTGCACCAAAACAAAGCTCTACTAGTTCAATCTAGAGAGGAGATAAGTAGAAAGAAACTACTAGCACAAAACTGCAAAAGTGAGTCCAAAGAGAATCAAACTCTTTGAGAATTATTCATAAAAAAATCGACCAAAACAACAAAGAGAGGTTAGAATTTATTGATGCTGAAAATTAGAAGCTAGAGGAATCAAAAGTGGTGGTGGAAATTTAAAATAAGAAACTCACATGAATCGAAGAAGACCAGATGATATTCACCAGCTCCTCACAATCCAAATCAACAATACCACATCTCCTTATTTTCTCATTCAACTTTTTGGTTCAAATACTCGTTCGGGTTGTCCTGGTTTTTTATGGTAAAGAAAAGGTGTTTCTAGCCATGTTTGAAGGAGATAAATATATGATAGTTGTTAACAATGAAAACCAAAAACCTTGAACAAAGATTTTTTTTAGGTGCAAGGGAAGAAAACGGTGTAAAATAACATTCTCCAATGGTTTACTGAAATGGAAAATAAAAACCCTCAAAAAATAATATATGCTTAATATAAAGAAGGAGAATTGGATAGTATATTTCTTCAGAGGAATATAATTAAATTAAGCGATACTTTATCATACTTTGTGATCATTGATCACAAAGTAAGAAGCAAAAACAAAGAAGAGAACATAATAACTTAATTAATTGATATTTCTAGCCATTTCTATTGCAATCATATATTTCTAGCTATTTCTATTGGTTAGTATGTTCATAATTAACTCAAGCTTAGTGGAGTTGTTCTTATTTGTCTATGAGATAAGCTAAACATAATAACTTAATTAATTTGTTATGGTAATTTATTTTCTTTTAGTTTCTCCCCAACCAAAAAGTTTATTTTAATTCAGCCGAGATCCCACACTTGTGCAAAGTTGTTTGAGAGCATTAGATCACTTGTCTATCATTTGGTTTTCAATCCCAAAACTGTTAGCATTAGATGTAAACGGAATTTTTTCATAAGAACAAGAACTAAAGTATTTAAGAATGCAAATAATGAGAGTTTAGTGATACAAAATATTGCATGACAACGTTTTTGCTTCACCTAAAAAAAATAAATAAACGTACCCTTTGGTATGGCGAAACCAGCTGCATCAAAGGCGTATTATGAGTAAAACACCTAAGAAGTTGGGGTATTTACTCATGTGAGCTGAGTGTATGTTATATAACAATTCTAGGACCTTTTCCCATGTATGAAGTCATTAAAAAAATTTTCCACATCCCGGGTTGCGTGGCCTTCCAAGTGTGCACCTTTTTTTTATTATTTTTTTGTTTATTCGTTTCTCTGATTCTCTTATTTTTCTCGTGTAAAGGTCCTTCCTCCATACGCTTGCACAAAGCTTGAAATTGCGATTAGGGTCTACGCTTATGCTTCCCACCTCCATTGACGTCTAGCCTTGTTCGAAATTTTTCTCTTCACTCGGACTTGTAAGTATCTCGTCTTTGTAAATATATTTAATTTGTTTTGAATTTTCTTGCTTTTATGATTCTTAATACGCCTTATTATGTGTTTACTTTTTCTTGTTTTTTTGTTGTTGTTCATTTTGTGTTTAATAAGTTTTTACCTATCTTTAGAAGACGCTAGTGGGAGCATTGATGGCCATTATCCAAGTCACTGCATAATTTTTTTTTGTTATTGTTGTTAATGTTTAATATATGGCTGCCTTTAGAGACTGATCTTGATTGTGCATTTTTCTATGATTTCAAATATGATTGATCCTTAGCTGAATTGTTTTGGATTGCATGTTTTGTTTTTTTCTTGAGTTATTGGTTGTGTATTTAATTATTTTGTTAGGAATTATTGGCAACCCCTATGCTATGTTGAATTGAAAGTGAAATACAAAGACTTATATTAACACAAATCTCACATAAATAATATTTTTGTTAATGTAAATACTACCAAATATGAGCTTTGTTACTTCACTTAATTAAACATGAAATACACTCACACTCATGTTGAGAAATAGACCTGTGTAAAGGAAAGCTAAAAATGTTCATTTTCTCGATCTTTTTTAGTCTTGCACTTTTTTCTCTTCCACCCATATTTTGATTACTTTGACTGCCACGTCAAATTGGTCAGGGACAACCAATAAATTTATAAATTTTTATAAACTTTGATACTTTTTAATTAGAATTATACGTAAGAAAATCACTCATCTAAAACTCAAAAAATTTGGCATTTATCTTTTTATTATTTTTTGATCCAACATTCTCTTTATCTTAACTATTATCAACATAGCCCATAGTCTAATGATACACGGTGCAATTGTTTTGAATGATATAAACGGAAGCTAAAAATCAATTTACTTGTACCCATCGAGTATGTAGATATTTAGCAATATATAATACAAAATGGCTTACTGAAATTCTACTTGTAAATTGCATGTCAATTGTCTTGATATAAATAGAGAAAATTAAAATCCAACTTACTCGAACCCTACTAAGTTAGTTTGTTATCAATAAACACTGAAAACGACTTGCTCAAACCATGCGAGTGAGTTTCATTTAATTTCTTCATATTAAAAAGAAAGCTAAAAGTCCATATTTATATTTAGAACGAAATTTATGTATTTATTGAATGAAGTTGAGTTGCTATATTTTGTTTGTTTAAATAAAATATTTTGTTACAGTTTCTTACAATGTATTTTAGTTGTGAACAATTTGTTGAATCACTTACCAAACATACTTGTACAAATAACTTTCAAGTTATAATCATAATGAGGATCAAAACTAAGTCTGTTAGGAATAAGGGGAGGAATGAGGGGGGATATTTAATTGGATCAATAGTTCTATCATGTGATTGTAATCTGAAGAAATTTTTGCAAACTTTGAGGGCTTATTTGACGGAGAATCAAATGGAAATGTTTAGAGGTACATTTTTTGGAGCAATAATTGATATGAATAACATTCAATGGTTGGGTGCAATATGCCACAATTTGATATTAAGAAGTTACAATAGATTAGATGGAAATGTTTGGTTTGATATTTGTGGGAAGAGCATGCGGTTCTCCAAAGTTAAATTCTCTTTAATAAGTGGGTTGAATATGGGAAATGAGGACAATAATTGAAGAAATTTTACAAAATATTGAAATTAGTGACTTAATAAATAATTTTTTTAATTCTTTAGATCAAATTATTTGAGAGATAGTTGAGAAAGTTTTTATTAGTAAAAGTTCAAGTACAGACCTAGAGCAAGTAAAATATGCTTGTTTGGACACCTTGGAAGTGTTACTTCTAAGAAAAAGAGGAATCATATCGACCATCAACATGTTGGTGTGATTAATAATGTAGATTTGACTGACTCAATCCCTTGGAGTTTAGTATATGAAACCCTGTTTGATAAGTTAAAAAGAAGAAAGTTGATCAACCTATTAGTAATAAGGGCAAGAGCAAGGGTTATGATTATGCACCCTATACCTTGCAAGGATTTTCGTATGCACTTAAGGTTTTGTATTCAATATTGGAAATATTTAATTTTGTAGTAATATTAACTTTAATTATTTATATTGTTGTAGGCTAATCCTTTAAATTTTGTATTAAATTTAGGTGTATGAGTCTATTTTGAGATTTACAGAATATGCAAATTCCAAACGGACTTGCACAACGATCCTAAGAATGTTAAATTGGGAGTTCTTTAGTACTCAAAAATTTAGTGTTCTCAACAAAAAAAATGTTTTAAGTTTGACTTTGGTATGTTTGTATCCACTTCAATGTACCAAAATTTCCATCTGTCATTTTAAGTTTATGAATAGTAATTTAAATCAAAATTAAATTATTTTTTTTCGCTAAATTATATCATTCGTTTCTAAATTTTAACTTAGGTCTTTAAACTTTTAAATTATGCTTTAAAATTTCATATATAGGTACCGAAATTTTTAAATCTTATAATTTAGTTTCCAAATTTTTAAAAATTTAGGAACTTATTTGTAAAATTTTAAAAGTTTGGGGGGCTAAATTGTAGAATTTAAAACTTTAGGGATCTAAGTATAAATTTAGTTAAAGTTTGGAGATTAATGAAGTAATTAAACCCATTTTTTCAATTTTTATATTATGTTTGTCATTTATAGACATTTATTTTCAAGTTTTAACAACGTACCTTGAAGGAGATCGAAAAACCTTATTTTAAATCTATAAAAGATTTATGTGAAAAAGATGGCCCATTGCCTAGAGTAACGAGTGTCAATGAAACTGAGAAGGGGGTGCATTTCTTTAAAAAATATCCACCCCAACAAACATGTGGGTGAACCAACAGCTTTGGAGGTAAATATTTTTAATTTACTTTAAGCCTTTGTCATTTTCTAATTAATGTTATTAGTGTAACAATTTACATACTAAATTAAAAAGGATTTATTTGATAATACTTATTAATATTTTATTTCAATATAAAGCCTTTTTTTTTGTCCTAAGTGGTGAGGGATGTGGCCAGACTTCATATATTACCATTGAGGATTTGAAATAATTTAAGGTTGAAATTCTCAATGGTGTTGAGGTGTTGCTTTAGGACATGTTTGCTTGTTTTTTGGAAACCCTTAACAAGGGTAATAAAGAGATATTCAATTTGTTTTAACTTTTACAATTATTTATTTATTAAAACATATTTTCCAAATGCTATAGTTGAAATATTGTGTGATGATAGGGTACTAGTAGGGATGGAAAGTCAAATGAGTCTCCATTTCATGAAGAAATTAGGTCGGAAAAAAATATTGGAGACTGGAACCAATTTTACCCAAATTCAGCAGATAAATTTGGGAATGATCCAACTCATTACGAGAGCATGAATTGGTGGATGGAGGGGGGGATTGCTGACCTTGGACACATTTGAGAATGTGGATAATGTTGGTCAAGAAATACCTACGAAGGATGCATTTGAAGTTCCCATTCCCATTTTAATTGTTGAGGATTTAGAAATACATGGCAAGCGTGGATTTGATGTTACCATTTTCGTTAATGTTGATGTTTTTGAAGGTAGTGAGGATGTTTTATTGGATGTTCAACCCCTTGTTGTGTGTAGAAATATTGGGTATAACAAATTACCTTCCCCTCTCTTATACATAAATTGCATTTATCTGAAGCAACATCTAGTAAGAGAGTAATTAGAATGAAAACAACAAATGTTATTATCCCAACCAGTGAAGTATTATATTTTGATTGTTTTGGTCCACATTAGTGAGGGATGAAAGGAAAATAAGATACAATGAATGGTTGAACGAAACTATGGCAAGTGTTTTAAGGGCTTTAGTTTTTGATTGATGTATGGATGAAGTTTTATGCTTCTTATTAAATTGTTTTCTATAAGGATTTTTTTTTCATTATTTTATAGTAGTTGGAATAAATATGGTTCATTTGACAATTTTATAGTACCTTTTTAGCTTATCTAAGTAATTTGTTGATAAATATTGGTTTATAGTGTTCCAAAATAGAAGTTATCAAGTTGATGATAAGGTAAGAATGTGATTGATTAATTACAAGTTTCGTATTTTAATCCATTTTATTCATTGAAATATGAAAATTATTCTTTTATCACAAAAATTTTCCTTATAGCATATGGATGCGGTGCTTCAATTCCTTAGACAACAGGTGATCCAACGACCTGACTTGATACCTCAACGCGTTATCATCACCAACAGCTTCCTTGGTGTCTGTGAAATAATATTTTTGAATTTATTTGAATATATAACATATTAACATATCCTATGATAATGAGTTATTGTAAGTCATGTAAGTCCTTTTATATTTTTGTTGGCATTTTTGTGTGCAAAATAAAGAGTTTGTTTATTTTACTTAGTATATTTGTTTACTTCTATGTACGGTATTTTACTTGTAATCAGTATCGCACTCATGTAGATCTTAACACTATTGTATATATGACACACATTATGGGTGGTTGAGAGCATATAAATTGCATGTTAAAAGGTATTTTTACTTGCATTTGTATTCCTAAGTTTGTGGGTGTTAATGATTTTTTATTTGCTGAAGTTTTGCTTTGAAAAATTTATTTTTAGTGGTTCGCCTGTGGCTAGTCGAGGTGGTCGGCGAAAGGTCTGCGAGTGTGTATATAGTAGAATTGTGACTCGTTGGACCTTGCTGACATCTCGAGGGGGATTTGTTGGAGTGGTCAGCAATGCCTCGTGGGGGTGCGTTGCGAGGTGTCTATGAGGGTCCAAGAAGCTGAAAAAGTCAGCTATAAATACCCCATTCTCACTTATTAATTACACCTTTCACACTTTTTTAATCCTTATTTCTTATACTTATTTGAGCTGATTGTTGGTGTTGCATAATTTTTTTTTTTTTTTTGCGTTAAATATTTTTTATCAATTGTTTTTTATATATCACTAATAAGTTTAATGTTGTTCCGTATTTGTGATTCAGAAGTGATTATTTACTTGGACATTTTTGTAAATTAAGTTTTTGAAAAAAGAGATTTTGTATTCTCAACACATCGAGTATTTTTGTATTAAGATACGAGGTGGTGGTAGAATTTGTTAAAATATTTTATTAAATAGAGTTGCTGTAATAATAATACATCGAGTATATTTATGTATTGTTATTACGAGGTGGAGTTTTAGTATCAACATACGTCGAATGTAATTTCAAATTGTTGATACAAGTTATTTTTATCCTAAAATCATATTTTGGATAAAGTGTATATTATTTGTACATGATACTAATTGCAAATATTTGCATCACATTGTATAGTAGTATGGCTCTAGAGGTAAGTCAGATTCAGTAAGGATCAAATTAGTAGACAGCTGGTGATAGCAGCTTAAGGAGTTAAGATAGGTAGTTTCTGATTGATAAAGATATTTGGCGTTAAAATGGATTGGAGCTTAAGTAGGTTTACTACGTTATATCGTAGTGTTTGCTTGATCTGCTGCATAAGTTAGTACAATCTAAGTATTTATGGTATATTTGATAATATATATAATCTATATTACGATTGAAAAATATTTACTATTTTTACTTTATTGCTTGATATTAGCTTTTCTATTGGCAATTTGTTAGTTTTTTCTTTTGCTTTCCTCTGTTTGTACAAAAGGGGAGAGAGTGCATAGGTGTCTGCATTACCTAGATTTTGCAGTTAAAATGAATATAGAAGCAATATTTCATAAAAGAAGTGAGATTCATAGAAATAAAAAATTTGATGAGAACATCAACAATAATGTAAGACTGTCTCCTGAAGAATCTTTTAGAGTTAATTTATTTTTATATATACTAGATAAAGTAATATCAAATATTTGAATTTTTTTTTTGGATTATTTGTATGATTTAGAAAAAATAAGTTTATTAGATGATTATTTGAAAAAAAGTTGTTACAATCTTGAATTGTTTTTGAAACACAATTAAATTTTTGATATTGATGGTTTAGATTTGTTTTTAGAATTAAATTTTTTTTTTTTAAGGAAGTTATGCAAAAAGAAATGGTTATTTTTTCCCAAAATGTTAAAACTCCTTTTCTAATAAATAGATTGTATATAGAATATTATTAATTATTCATGTTACAGTTAATTCTATTGAAAGAAGATTCTCAAAATTAAAATTAGTTATGTCTTATTTGCGTTCAATAAGTTAACAAGAAAGATTAAATAGAGCTATTTTATCAATTAAATTTTTTTTTTTCAAAACTAGACTGTAAAGGTTTAATTGATGATTTTTCTTATTGAGGAAAATAAAATTTTAAAGCATATATCTATTGGAACTAAAGGCAAAAGATTAAAGTGTGAAGAGAGAACTGCAATGGCTTCAAGATGATCAATTAAGTGTTACGTTATTTTCCTAATTTTTTCATGGGCATGAGAATTTAATGGTTATTTTTTTATTTTTATTAATTAAAAGAGGTACTTAGTCTCTTTTTTTTTTTTTTTTTTTTTTCACTTTAGTCTTTTTTTTTTTTTTTTTAAGTGATACAATTAGGTTTTTTTTTATTTATTTATGTAAGGATTTATAAATCTTTGTTAGATATTTGTAAGGTTTTACAAACATAGCTTTTATTTGTTGGATTCATTTTACATGTTTTATATTAATTATTTTGTTTGTTTGTTTGTTTTTTTTTTTAACTAGGATATTAATTTTATTAATTATTATTTATAATATTTTATGTAATTTACTTTTTTTGTTGTATTAGGTTAGATAAATTTAATTTTAAAATTTATTTAATTTTCTTACTTGCTTTAATACCAAATTTTTTTTTTTACAGCATTTTAATTTTAATAATTTTTAATATTTAAATAGGTAAATTTTTTAGAATAATTTTTTATTTTTAAACCTGTATTGACATCAAATTTTTAATATATACAAATAAAATTTTATAATTAATAGAAAGAATCTAGAGGTATTTTTGATTAGAGATATTTTTGATGTTTTCCAAAAAAAAAAAAGAACTTGTGCTGTAATTTTTCTTGTGCTCTTCTTTTTTTCTAAGAAGAGAACTTAATTGTTGTAAAAATAAGTAGAGGATTAAACTATTTCTTTTTAAAGAAGTAGAGGACCTTTAGAGTATTTTTTCTCTTTTTCATAATAGTTTGAAGTTTAATTAGTGATTATAAAATTAAATATATATTTGTTACTTGTTTGATATGCCTATAAATTGTATATGTTTAAATATATTATTAAAAATAAAAAAATATATTTACATTTAAAATTATTTTAAAACAATATTTAATGGCTCCATTTTACTTGCAGTTCAGTATTTTAAATACTCACATAGCTTATATTTTGTATGTTTATATGATACACACCTAATTTTAGAAGGTTTGGCATGTAGTTATGTTTAGGTTTGAGTTTTTGCATTGTTGGTTTTTAGAATATTTGTAGAAAAATTACTAAGCATTTTTAAAATGAAAAATTGACTTTTTTGGTTGCTCCCTAAGCTCATTGTTGCGTGACATGTGGCTTGTCGAGTGGCTCGTCGAGACTAGCAAAGGTTCATGAGTACCTTAGAGATTTTAACAAAAGAGTAGTGTTATATGCATAAAGTTTAATATGTATCAAGTAACATGTCAATTATTGATTGAATGTAAAATTAGGGATATGAGATAAAGAAGTAATTGTGGGATCTTTTTACTAACAGGAGATTAATTAGATTATACCATATGAATTGTGATAGGCATTAAATTGTAATAAAAAGAGTTATTATTAACGAAATGCTTTATGAGGTTGAATATGAGGGAGAATTTGGAATGGGTACAACAAATGGAAAATGAACGAAAGAAGCCCACCTTTGTGACAAATTTTTATTAGGCTAAATTTTTCTTAGTGGAAAGGCATCAAAGTTTCAGATCTCGTTAAGGCCCATTTGAATAGGACATTTGCTTCTTTTTTCATGCGGTGAATCACACCCATCTACTCAAGTGGTCCATATTCAACATATTTAGTGCATCTTGTGTAAGTTAAGTATAGTTATATTAAATTCAATTGTATTATAATTAGTCTATACAATATTTGGTAAAAAGCTGTATAATATAGCTAGATTAAATTGATTATATATATTTTATTAAAATAATTTATATTTAAAATGATTTTTTCTTATTAAATTTATTTAAATTAATATTTAATTTATTTTTATATTTTTAATACATTTTTAAAAATAAAAAAAATATTTTTAATTTGAGATAAAAAAAATTAAGACATAATTTTATAATTGAAAATTTAAATAAACTAAGTTGATTGTTTAATACGGTTTAGATTAAGTTGATCGTATAAATTTTTTATATAACTGTATTATTTTATACTATATGATATGGTCTAATTTTATTGCTAAACGTATGTCGATTGAGTCTAAAATATTATAATATTATACCCGTTGGTTAAATTATTTTTTTATCAAATAATATTTTGAATAAGAGATTTGAACTAGGTTTTCTCCGGAAAAATGCTAAGTGTTTATCAATTGTACTATAAGGCAAACTGTCACCTCGATTAAATTCAATTTGATAAATGTAGATTTCTTTTTGAGGTACACTGGATGAAAGGTAGCTAGTTGCGAAGAGGTGACATGTGAGGCTTGGGCGGGACTGCCCATCAAAGTTCAATAATTATTTTTTTTGGGGGCTAAAAATAGAAACTGTTGAACAAGCCTTATATTGGGAAAATTTTAAATTTGTAAAACTTGATTAGAAAATTCACGAATTGGAAGTTTTTTTTTTATTTTTTATTTTTATTTGTCTCTGATTTTCCTTTCCTTTCATTAAGATTGTTCAACGAATTCATCAAATTGAACCTAAATGAAGATTATTGAGAGAGCAAAGAAATGTACTGGGTTTATCGTAAAAATACAAATTATTTTCACGCTAGAATGAGTCTCACTAAGAAAATCAATGATTATGTTTCTTCTTTAATTTATGATTTTGGTGTTGTATGTAGACATATGTATTTTATACGAGACAGCTTGTGAAATCTCATTTTGTTGGACTATTTACTTCTAAAAGCTATCAACAATGGGAGCTTTTAGATTCTGTGGAGTCGAGAGTCACACAAGTGATGAATATTTTTTTTTCCATTTAGGTTTCAAAAGCATGGGTTTGTGGTGGCTGATAATGTGTGTGAAGTTGTGCTTGATTTTCTTAATCATGACAAGGTTTTAGATGAGATTAATTAATTTCAAACACATCATCTTGAAGTCTAAACACTGATAAATTCTTAGAGGCACTACTACAGGAAAGGATATATAGTATGGTCATTGACTATCTTATAAATTTATAAGACGGACAGTAATTGTCCGTCCTCAAAGAATTAAACATAAGACGGTTATTGACCGGCTTATAAAAAAAATCTTATAGGACGGTTAGAAAAAATCATTTTTTTTATTTACAAAATATCTTAATTAAATTTTATAGGACGATCAATGACTGTCATATTTTTCTTTTTAATTTTTTTTTTCTGCTTTTAGACTCCAGTATAAAAATCTGTATTTAAACTATACAAATATAAATTTCATTCTATAATATATATCAAAACCATCATCATTCAAAAAGTAAACACATACAAATATTTAAAATATATATCTAAAGTATTATCATTCAAAAGTAAACACATACACACATAGATAGGTCAAGTAAACATGCAATCTTAACTGTTAATTGTTTGAAAGATAATTATATACGTACATATACTATTATTTCCTCAATCTCTCTAACTCCATTAGTGTGTATGGATTTTTACTTGATAACTACAATACGAGGTATGTAAAATATTTTAAAGCTAAATAATTGATAAATAATATTACATATTAACTTATATATGCATAAATATATAGTTTAAGCTTATCAGTATATCATTTGTGTTTACATTTTTAATAAATTTGGTAACATATGTATCTATGAATTTAATGACATAGTACCCACATTTATAGGATTCAAGTTATTTTGGACACTACAATTAAATAAAAATAGTTAATAATTATGAAATTAATTTAATTATAAAAACAACAAAAAATTTGAAATATTTAAAAACTAACTAAATATAATTACCTTAACGGGAATCTAATTAGAAATAACATTTGAATTTTCACGTTGACTGTGTCATGTTTATAATACCTTTTTAATTACAACAATTATTTTATTCAAGTTAATATAGATAATATGAATACGACTATATGAAAAATATTATCTAATATATAATATAATATAAATATATGCATGTTACCTCAACCAAATTATTGTGTATTCTTTATCGAGTGGTGATCCTTTAGAAGAATTGTAAGCTTTTACACAATTGAACCATTGAAGATCACAAGTGAATGGGTTAACAATAGGTAATGTATAATTACTCATACATGTTAATAAATCATGTTATAATATTGTATTAGCTTATGATTTCACAAGATTAAATTAATGTAAGAATGTAAAACTTATGATCTCTAATATGGAACAATGTGGCATATTGAAGCTGTCACTTTATTAAACTTGTTCACGGGCACACTTATTTTGTATTCTTCGTCATGATACATGCATATATATTTTGGATCTACAAAAATAAAATGTCTCTTTAATTGGACATTTTTTCTCTTCATTTATCAAATAATAATTTATTATTGATTGATGATATACTAGTAAGTGATATAAAATACTCAAAATAAAGTAGTATATTATGATAAATGTATCTAATGAAAATTTGTATATGAAAAACACCAAACCAACTAGAGTCACAAATATGTGAACTATATCCTCTAGAATCAATAAGATTTGGGTTGCTTCATAGCCGAAGATCGTTAGATTGCATGAAATCATACAATATGAGTTATCACCTCCCATTTTCATATTATTCAATGCTCATCCTTGTAAAATTTTAATTTTATTATACTCTCCAACATTGTCACTCAAACTTGATAGAGAGAGAATCTCCTTTCTTTTGGATGTACTTATATGTCTTCCTAACATATTCTCAATTTGTCATTGTTTTTCATGTTGGGTGCTACAAAACATACTTATTAATTAGTTAGAAATAACTCATTATATTAATTTTAAAGAACATACTCATAATGAAAAAATTTTGAATCTTATGAAATTATGCATCATAATTTAACTGTCATCTCAATATTATAAGATGTTTCGGCCATCTTATATGTTGATTAATTGCATCATTAACGTAAAAAAATTTCATCTTGGATTGGGTATGGAGAAGGTGCCATTGGTTGTGACGTAGTTAATACAAAAACTTTGTAGTTCGATTCTCCTAGCTTTATAGCATGAATCCTATTAGTTGACTTGCAATAAGAAAAGCAAGTGCCTTTAGTACAAACATTTGATAAGTCATCAATTGCCAAAAAGCACAACACTCTCTATATGTATGGTCAAAGAAAATTCAAATAAGAACAAACATGTAATTAATGAAAATAAATTATAAGTTTTCTAATAATAAATTTACAATAAAAAGCTTACTTTTTTATACCACTTGAAGGATGTATACTATCAAGTGATGAGTTAGAGTTGATATTTGCCTCTGTGTGTGAGACATCTTTCAATATTATAAAGACATAAAGATTCATCTCGTTAATTACAATTGTTAAAGTATAAATAAACCAATCGATATTATATAATATTATTTATTATTTATTTTGTTTAACTTTATTAATCCATTTGAACGTCTTGCATCATCATGTATCTGAACGTCCATATTCTCACTTTCTCTGCTTCTTCTACCTTCATTTTTGTTCATATGTTGTAATTTATCCATGACATTTCTCGTTATCTGTTCTTCTATTGCTTCATAATTATTAGAATTTGTCTTATTTTGTGAATTCGTAGTAAGATTTCTTCTCCCAAAATAAATATAAGATCTTCTCTCTTTCCTAACCCACGAACTAGACTCGAGTGTTCTTCACCTAATGCCATCTCAAGTATATCATTCTTTCTACCTTTTTTTTATATTTAAAGTTCTCCAGTTTTTACCTTAATCAAAGTCTCCTAAAAAAACTCACAGTAAAAAATAAATGATAATTAATAATCTTAGAATAATATATAAAATTTAGAGCTACTCATTGCATTGAAGATAGAATAAACTTACAATTTTATCCAAAACCTCCTTTGTTTCAACTTTGAGTACATGCCGTTCACCACTTGGTACGTGAGTGTTAAGTCACACCCCATGACAATTCATGGTAGCTCCCGATCCTTTCTATTGCTTCTATAAAGGAAATGACTTGCAATTAATTAGGACTCATATTTTCATAATAAATAATCATATATTCTTTCAAAAAACCAAGAATATATATCAAATATCAATAAAAATCTTACTAATTTATGTTTTGAACCACGATAGCTAACCTTACTACCAAAGTATGTGTGCGTATTTAACTTAGTTTTTTCTTGCATTTTTTTTCTTAAGTTTTAGTGCTTTAGCAGAAAATTTTTGATTCATAAATATCTCTCAATTTTCTTTAGATATAAAATTGTACTTATGTGGTGGAGTATACAACTATTCAAGATCGTCCAAATAAGAAAAAATTAATGTTTTTAGCCAAATACGATTTGAATTTCCTCCACTTATCACTCGCATCAACCATATGATAATGATATATCATATGTGGGTCAATCTCAAATGATTGCTATAATAAAATATAATTATCGTAAGTATTAAATCATGCAATTCATAAAGATTCATAAATTTTAAGTATAAGTTCAGTAGTAGTTAGCAATAAGGATTTCCAAATTTTCTCTTTATGAGACTTGGTGATACGAACCGGACCCCCTCCCGAAGTCGGCCCGACACGCACCGAGAGCCGCGCCTTGAGAAGGGCCTTAAGAAGGTGCAAAATGGCATGCAACATAAAAAACAAGCATGCAAGCACAATGGAAGTGAAGGAGAAGAGTGCAAGTGGCAATCCCAAAAATTGGAGCTGCGCCGCGGCATAGATATTGTGCGCCGCGGCGAGGAAGGTTCTGCATTGGGGGAAGAAATTGTCACACATGCGCGCCGCGGCATGGATTTGGTGCGCCGCGGCACAAGGCGTTCTGTTTTGGATTGAGAAAAACAAGCGCGCCGCGGCATAGATTTTGTGCGCCGCGGCGAGAAGGTTTCTGTTTTGGACCGAGGTTGCATGCGCGCCGCGGCATGAAATTTTCTGCGCCGCCGCATGACGAGGACAGGCCGAGACGTGCGCGCGCTGACATGCCAGACCTGCGCGCTGACACGGACATGCGCGCCTGACAGCTAGACCTGCGCACAGATCCAGAAAATGCGCGCCGCGGCATGAACTTTTGTGCGCCGCGGCGAGGCTTCGCGTAGGACAAACAGAACAGGGCGCGCCGCGGCATGAATAATTCCCCGCCGCAGCGAGGATTCAAAATGTTGTAATTTTTGGACCATTGGATCCAGATCAATGGCTAGGATTCCCTGAGATAATTTTTAGGTTTTCTTTGTGTCTATAAATATGTAAGGCAACTGCCATTGTAATTAATCAACCAATTATGAATTTTCATCAATGAAATAGATTTTGAAGTGATTTCAAAATTGAGAGAGCACAAGTGCTTCTCTTGTTCTATCAAGAAACTTATCAAAGGAACTAGCAACCCTTTGTGGCGTTTCGCCTTGTCTCGGCTCATTGTGCGAATATCCAAGGGTGGAGGCGAGTTCTTTGCTACCATAGTCGAGCGTTCTTTGTAGAATCTGCGTGCTAACATTGTTGTCGGGTCATTGTTCGTATTTCTTGTGGTTGCCAAGCCGCGTGACTTGGAGGTCATAGGAGTCGTGGCGAGCGGTTTGCATCATTTGGTATCAGAGCTCTAGGTTGTAATTCTAGACTCCTATCTTTTATTGTCATTTTCATTATAAAAAAAAAAAAAAAAATCTGTGTGTTCTTCATCTTTTCAGAATTTTTCTTGTTGTTCTTGCAAAATTCTGTTTGTGTTTGTGATCCTGAAATCGTTTCTGTTTTGTGTTGTCGTTTTTGTTTACAAAAACAAAATCTGTGCCTTTTTCAAAATTCTGTGTGTTCTTCATTGTTCCAGAATTTTTCTTGTTCTTCCTGCAAAAATTTTGATTGTATTGTGTTTTTGAAATCAATTCTGATTTGTACTGTTGTTTCCTGTGTTGCTGATTCTGTTTTTCTGAAAATTTCAGAAGTGAATTTGTTGTTTATGATTTTCTGAAAATTTTCAGAATTGTGTTTTGTGTTTCTGATTTTCTGAAATTATTCTGCTGTTGTTGGGAATTTCAGATTGTGTTTTTGTGTTTCCTGAATTTCTGTTGTGTTTTGGAAAGGTTTTCGTGTTGAAAATTTTTCTGAAAAATCTGTTCGTAACGAAAAGGGTATTTTGGTAATTTTACCTTGTTCTCGTACTGTTTTCGTGTAAGGGCATTTTGGTAATTTTACCGTGCTCTCGTAATTTTGTTCGTGTTTCGTGTTTTGTTCGTGTTTTACGTTCCAAACAGTTTCTATATAAAAAAAAAAAAAGAGGTGAAAATTTCTTTTCCGAGAAATTTTTACATAGTCGTTAATTGATTCCTCTCGAGTCTAAATTTTTGTTTGAATCAAATTATTCCTTTTTCATTAAGTTAGAACTCCAAACACTTTGAGTTGGTTCATTGCTTGCCTTGATTTGGATAATACGCCACTATCGGGTGAGTGCGGAATTCTACCTCGGGTTGAAAGTTTCGGAAATTGACTTGCCATAGAACGAGAAGTGCTTGAGCAATCAAACCGAGCGATTAAACACGTGAGGTAACAAAGTGAATTTCTCTGTTCTTAAATTGTTTAACTAATTCTCTGTGTGCGAAAGTTGTGGAAATATGTCTAACAGGAGCAACTCCGAAGAACGTCCAGATACCGCATTTTTGTTGCGTGCAATGCAACAGTCCATGGAACGGTTGAGTGCCGTCATGGTAAATCTTGATGAGCGGGTAGAACGGCAAGAAGCGGCGGTTGCTAACTTACAACGAAGAGCATCCGAAGAGGCTCCGGAGGTTAGGAGACCAAATAGGAGGCCTTTAGTGGATGAGGAGAATTGGGATGAAGAATTTGATAATGGAGAAAGGAGGATGCCTTATGGAGGAAGGGATGAATATCGGGGAGGAAGGAATGGTCGGGAAGGTTTGTGGAGACCCCCACCTCGGCCCTATGACGGGATTGACCGAAATTTGGACAACATCAAAATGAAGATGCCTACATTCCAAGGAAAGAATGATCCAGAGTTGTACTTGGAATGGGAGAAACGGGTTGAGCATGTTTTTGATTGTCACCATTATTCCGAGGAGAAGAAAGTGAAGTTGGCGGTAATCGAGTTTAGCGATTACGCCTTGAATTGGTGGGACCAATTGGTGGTCTCAAGGAGGAGGAATGGAGAGAGGCCCATTGATAATTGGGGTGAGATGAAGGCCGTAATGAGGAAGCGGTTTGTCCCAAGCCACTACTACCGGGAACTCTATCAGAGGCTACAAAGGCTTAATCAAGGTCATCGGTCCGTTGATGAGTATTTTAAGGAGATGGAGATGACTATGGTGAGAGCAAGTGTGGAGGAAGATAGGGAGGCCACTATGGCTCGGTTCTTGAGCGGGTTGAATTCTAGCATTGCCAACATTGTGGAGTTGCACCACTATGTCGAGTTGGAGGATATGGTGCAAATGGCCATCAAGGTAGAACGGCAATTGAAGAGGAGGAGTAGCCATACCATACCCGTAGAGAACAATCAGGACACCACTTTTCCGACACCGACACCGAACCCAATTCTGCCTTGGAAGCCTAGTGGAAGGAAGGAAGGGGAAGGTAGCTCCAAGCCCAATTTTGAGAACAAGGGCAAAGAAAGGGAGTTGAGGAGAGATAAGGGAAAGGATGAAGGAGGAATCGTCCATCGAAGTCGTGACATACAGTGTTACCGTTGCCTTGGAAAGGGTCATTACGCTCATCAATGTCCGAACAAAAGGACAATGATCGTACAAGCCAACGGGGAGGTGGCGACCGATGATGACAGTGATGAAGGGGAGAAGCCGTCATTGGAGGAGGATAATGACGAGGAAGTGTATCCAGTCACGGGAGAGTTACTTGTAGTACGACGAGCACCATTAGATCATTACCGAGAAGTTGACATGGGATCCCAAAGAATTCATACTTTTCAGACGAGATGCCATGTGAATGATAAGGTGTGCCAGTTGATAATTGATAGTGGGAGTTGCACCAACATTGCGAGCACAACTTTAGTTGGGAAGCTAGGGTTGACTACGAGCAAACATCCCCAACCGTACAAGCTACAGTGGCTAAATGACAATGGAGAAGCGAAGGTTGAAGAGCAAGTACTTGTAACCTTTTCCATTGGTCGATATAAGGATGAGGTGATTTGTGACGTATTACCCATGCAAGCTGGGCATGTATTGCTAGGGCGGCCATGACAATACGATAGGAAGGTCACCTATGACGGATACAAGAACGAGTATTCCCTTAAGAGGGAAGGGAGGAAGTTTACTCTTTTGCCTTTGACTCCGCGACAAATGTCCGACAAGCTGTTAACGGAAGTGGAGGAGAGAAAGGGGAAGAGGTTGGGGGGAAAGCCCAAGGAGAAGGAGGGGTGCTCAAGAGGGAAGGAAGAAAGAAAAAGGACCTAACAATGTTTATATTCTAACTTTTCTTTCTTGCAGGAATCTTATGATGAAAGACACAACAAAGATGGCCTGCAAAACTTGCCCTATGACAAAGGTCCGAATTCGAGGTCGAATTCTTTCGAAGAAGGAGGGAATGATACGAACCGGACCCCCTCCCGAAGTCGGCCCGACACGCGCCGAGAGCCGCGCCTTGAGAAGGGCCTCAAGAAGGTGCAAAATGGCATGCAACATCAAAAACAAGCATGCAAGCACCATGGAAGTGAAGGAGAAGAGTGCAAGTGGCAATCCCAAAAATTGGAGCTGCGCCGCGGCATAGATATTGTGCGCCGCGGCGAGGAAGGTTCTGCATTGGGGGAAGAAATTGTCACACATGCGCGCCGCGGCATGGATTTGGTGCGCCGCGGCATAAGGCGTTCTGTTTTGGATTGAGAAAAACAAGCGCGCCGCGGCATAGATTTTGTGCGCTGCGGCGAGAAGGTTTCTGTTTTGGACCGAGGTTGCATGCGCGCTGCGGCATGAAATTTCCTGCGCCGCGGCATGACGAGGACAGGCCGAGACGTGCGCGCGTTGACATGCCAGACCTGCGCGCTGACACGGACATGCGCGCTTGACAGCCAGACCTGCGCGCAGATCCAGAAAATGCGCGCCGCGGCATGAACTTTTATGCGCCGCGGCGAGGCTTCCCGTAGGACAAACAGAACAGGGCGCGCCGCGGCATGAATAATTCCCAGCCGCGGCGAGGATTCAAAATGTTGTAATTTTTGGACCATTGGATCCAGATCAATGGCTAGGATTCCCTGAGACAATTTTTAGGTTTTCTTTGTGTCTATAAATATGTAAGGCAGCTGCCATTGTAATTAATCAACCAATTATGAATTTTCATCAATGAAATAGATTTTGAAGTGATTTCAAAATTGAGAGAGCACAAGTGCTTCTCTTGTTCTATCAAGAAACTTATCAAAGGAACTAGCAACCCTTTGTGGCGTTTCGCCTTGTCTCGGCTCGTGGTGCGTATATCCAAGGGTTGAGGCGAGTTCTTTGCTACCATAGTCGAGCGTTCTTCGTAGAATCTGCGTGCTAACATTGTTGTCGGGTCATTGTCCGTATTTCTTGTGGTTGCCAAGCCGCGTGATTTGGAGGTCATAGGAGTCGTGGCGAGCGGTTCGCATCACTTGGGCACTAATCACCAATCCTGTATAGTGATATCAATTATTGATCGAGTTATAATTCTGATAGCACTAGCCCACTTTGAATTGGTATCACCATAGGGTATCCCATCTTTGTCAATCATGAGACTTCATCTCATATAACTTTTTATCAATCAAAGAAATCAAACTATTTATGTTGGATGAGTATCCATCAAAGACTTTAACATTTGCTAATTGTTGCAAAATATTTTTTTCTCCATCGTCAGTAAAATGTAACATATGAGAGGTAAGTAAGTCTTATTTGCACACACCTTTGGGCTAATCTCAGTTCTTACACCTATTTTGATGAAATTCATATGTTGACGAACACCATCTTTGATTTTTCTAAGAATATTTAGCAATATACTAACAATACTATCACACATTTTTGTTTCTATATGAATTAGATGTTTAACATTCAAGAACTTCCAATATTCTAAGTTAAAGAAAATTTATTTTTTCCTCCATGGAGTGCTTGTATAAACATTATAATTTTCTTTCCTGTATGCAAAAGTCATCATCTCAACTCTTATTAATACTTCACTTCCAGTGAAGGGAGTTAGTTGTGTTCCTTCATCTTCATGCTAGTTAAAAGACTTGCATTTTTTTCTATAAGGATGATACCGGGGTAACCATTTTCTATGACCTATGTATGACATATTCCTTGAATAGTTTAACCTTGATCCTTAAGACCCCTCACTATGTATTGAGCAAGCATAAAATCCTTTCATTGCATGACCAGAAAGATTCCCATAAGCATGAAAGTCATTGATTGACCATAATAAGATAGTTTTCAACTTAAAATTCTCAAGTTTGAAACTATCGTACACAAACTCCTTTAGTCCACAACAACTTCAAATCTTTAATCAATGGCTCTAAGTAAATATCAATATCATTTCTAGGTTGCTTGGGTCTAGATATTAACAAAGATAGCATCATGTATTTTCTTTTCATACATAGCTAAGTAAGAAGGTTATATATGATAAGTATAACGGGCCAGCAACTATACCTATTACTTAAAGAGTGGCGAGGATTGATCCCATCAGTTGAAAGTGCAAGTTTAAGGTTTTTAGATTCAACACTGAACTCAAGCCAATTTTAGCCAACATGTTTTCATTTAGGTGAGTTAGATGGATGTCGCAACATTCCATCATTTTCCCTTTCCTTCGCATGCCATGTTAGATTTGGAGATGTTTTGCATCTTGAAACATTCTTTTAAAAGGTGAAATGGGTGGAAAGTACCATAATACTTTTGTAGAAATACTAGCTTTTTTCTTCCGTGATATTGGATTAACTTTCCATCTTGTCCTTTGGCAATGCAGATATGCAATGAAATCCTTGTATTCATTTCGATATAGAATACAATCATTAAGACAAGCATGAATTTTTCATGATTCATACCCATTTCACGAAGGATTCTCTTAACTTCATTCTTTGATGATGGCAAAACATTATCTTTTAAGAACATATCACTCAAAAGAGTTAGCAATTTCGTAAAGCTTGTATCTGAATGACCATGCTTACCCTTCCAGTTGTAAAGCAAGACCAACTCTGACAATTTTGTGAACTTATTGAATCTTGGATATATAATGGTTTTATAGTATCATCCATAATGTCTTGCATATCACCCATCTTATTTTCATTATAATTGTCGTTTTTAAAGTTCGTATTATTTGTGAAATCATTTCCACATGGATTGACATCGCTGACTTCTTCACTAAGATAACTTTTTAACTTTACTTTCTAGTCTCTCCATGACGATACTAATTTGTATATCCATTATCAATGCCATTGTGATAGATATGATTTTTAACTTCAACCACACTACATTTTTTCAAATTTGCACACTTCAAACATGGATAACAAATTAGATCTTTTTTGTTGAATTATTAGAAGCAAATCTCAAAAAAAATTTCATACCCTCAATAAATTGTACATTTGTTCTATCCATAGACATTAAACTTTTATCTATCGTATATATGATTGTAATATAATCTCTTGTCAATTCCTAATTTAAAAATAATTCACTTATGTAATATTAAATAAAAATATGTTGCAAATAAGTTTGTTATTTAATGTTCTAAAAAAAGTTTATAAGCCAATTATAGATATCATTTTATATATAAGACGATTAATAGCTGTCTTAAAAAGATTTTATAGGACGATTAATAGCTATCCTAAAAAGATTTTAGAACAGTCAATAACTATCCTATAAATATTTTATAGGAAAGTCAATAGCTATCCTATAAAATGTTTATAGGATAGTCTATCATTAATAGTCGTTCTATAAATTTCTTATAAGATTGTCTATGATAGCCTATATGCAATGCTTATAAAAAAGTCAAAAACTGTCCAATTCTAATTTTAATTAAAATTGTTCTATATTCATTTAAATAATTTTCATAATAATACTACAACTATATATATGTTTATGTCTATCGTAAAAAATTTAAATCTCAAAAAAAATAATAATATTTCATTATGTGTTCATAAATCAATAATTTTAGACAAAAAGTGTTAAAAAAATAGCCACATAAAAAAAGGAAAAATAGACGGCATACCTGCTAGAAGGGAAGCATTATAAGGAGGAAATGGTGGCTATGAAGGCTGGGCAGGAGAGTTGTGGGAGAGCTATGAAGGAGGAGGAAATGGTTACTCTACAGAGGAGGAAATGGTTGCTCGACGAGCAACATTAGCGCTTATAAGAGGAGGGTGTCATGTGGGGTGAGGAGTACGGGGTGGGATGGGAAGACAATGGAGTTGGGTGGCGTTGGACTACGATAGACATGATGGAAGATGTATCACGAGAGGAAGTTAAGTTTGTTCATTTTTTGAAACTATGATCTAAGATGAATAAGGAAAATTTGTTATTAACCTAAATTCTTGTAGGACGGCTAGTAGCCGTTTTATAAGATTGCATATAAGACGGCTCCAGCCATTACATATGTTTTCTTATAAGACGGTTAGTAGCTGTCTTATATACTAACATATAATATAGTTAGTAGCCGTCCTATAAAGTTATGTTTAATTTTTTTCGTAATAGCTGTCCTATATTTCTTATAAGATGACCACATTTTTGAGACCGTCCTATTTATTTCTAACTCTGTATTAGAGGCCGTCCTATACACCCATCTACTCAAGTGGTCCATATTCGACATGTTTTGTGCATTATATTGGATAGATTAAGTATAGTCGTATTAGACTGAACTGTATTAAATTGTATTATAATTAGCCTGTATAGTGTTTTGTAAAAAGCTGTATAATGTAGTCTGATTAAATTGATTATATATATTTTACTAAATAATTTATATTTAAAATAATTTTTTATTATAAAATTTATTTAAATTAATATTTAATTTATTTTTATATTTTATTACATTTTTAAAAATAAAAAATATTGTTATTAATTTGAGATAAAAGAAAAAGTTAAGACATATAGTTTTATAATTAAAAATTTAGACAGACTAAGATGATTGTCCAATATGGTTTAGATCTACACTCCTTGGCCGTACAAAATTTGTACATAATAGTACTATTTTTATACTATATGATACTAATTTTACAGCTAAATACATGACTGAATATAAATTATACTGTCAGGATATTTATTACGGTTTAACAAACATGCCGATTGAGTCTAAAATATTATACACGTGGATTAAATTATTTTTTTTATCAAATGATATTTTGGGCGAGAGATATGAACAAAGTATTCCCAGGAAAAATGCTAAGTGTTTATCAATTGTACTATAGGGCAAATTGTCACCTTGGTTAAATTCAATTTGAACAAAATGTAGATTTCGTTTTGAGGTACACTGGATGAAAGGTAGCTGGTTGCGAAGAGGTGACATGTGAGGCTTGGGCGGGACTGACTACCAAAGTTCAATAATTATTTTTTTTTTGGGTAAAAATAGAAACCGTTGAATAATATTGGGAAAATTCTAAATTTGTAAAACTTGATTAGAAAATTCACTAATTGGAAGATAATTTTTTTTCCTTTGGTTTTCCTTTCCTTTCATTGAGATTGTTCAACAAATTCAACAAATTGAACCTAAATGAAGATTATTGAGAGAAAGAAAATAAATGTACTGGGTTTATCGTAAAAACACAAATTATTTTCACGCTAGAGTGAGCCTCACTAAGAAAATCAATAATTTTGTTTCTTCTTTAATTTATGATTTTGGTGTTGTATATAGACAAATGAATTTTATATGAGAGCTTGTGAAATCTCATTTTGTTGGACTATTTACTTCTAAAAGCTATCAACAATGGGAACTTTTAGATTCGGTGGAGCCAAGAGTCACACAAGAGATGAATATTTTTTTTCCCACAAGGTTTCAAAAGCATAGGTTTGTGGTGGCTGATAATGTGTGTGAAGTTGTGCTTGATTTTCTTAATCATGAAAAGTTTTTAGATGAGATTAATTAATTTCAAACACATCATCTTGATGTCTATATTCTTAGAGGTAATGTTTAACATTGATTAAGTGCAATATTGTGATAGAGTAGTTTATAAAAATTATTAATGTTTCTGCTCTTTAGGTTAATATTTTGTGAATGGATAATCCATAGTTTTTATAGATTTTAATAATAAAATTTTTGTTGGTGTATGAAAAAAGAATGAAAAGGGAAAATGGGTTTTATAACCATTAGGTTAGATATGTCAAAAGTGTATGATGTGGTTGAAAGGCGATTTTATTGTTTAGGGAGGTATTTTTAATTATTTTAAAAAAAATATGTAATAATTTGT
This sequence comes from Elaeagnus macrophylla, assembly GCA_029378325.1. Lineage (NCBI taxonomy): Eukaryota > Viridiplantae > Streptophyta > Magnoliopsida > Rosales > Elaeagnaceae > Elaeagnus > Elaeagnus macrophylla. Next base: position 29,794,401 of record CM055643.1, on the reverse strand, counting down.
TTGAGAAACATGTGGAATCTAATTTTGCACCAAACTTTTTTGCTGGAAAATTTATACCAAAATTGACAGTGATATTTAGATGTGGAAGAGATAATATCAAATGTTAAACATATAAACAGTAAAGTAGCATTAAAAATTATGAAGTTTAATTGTACACTTTACAAGACTTCTTGTTTTTGCATGATTATATTAGTATATATTTAACTTTATTTGAAAACTTTCTTCTTTCCCTTCCTTCTCGGGATTAACTTTGAAAACGTTGTATATACATGAGTTGAAAGAACATATAATACCTTTTTTTAATAAATATTTTCTTTGTCCATCTAAGCATCCTCCACTTAATTATATTTTTCTTGAGATATTTATATATGTTTTAATTTAATTATATAAAAAATATTTTGTGTCCATTTGAGCTCCCATAGTACACTTTTTTTTTTTTTGGAGATATTAACTTTTTGTAATATAGCTGTTAACCAACAATATTAATTCTCCACTTTCGGTTCTCTAATTAAATTTTCCAATGAAAAACACAGAACATACTAAGAAATAAATAAAAGTTTATAGTGAGGCTAAACATACTAGGTTAAATGATTAAGAACGAATGTTCGAAAAATCTTAGAGTTTCTTACAATTAAAGTTCAGAAGAAAAATATGAATCACCTTTACTGATTTACTAAAAATGATTTGACAATTACAGTGCCTAAAGCACAAGTTCAACAAGAAATCCTCCAATACATATGTATACAAAATAAATATATAAAACACCCAAGTGGTACAAATTTTTATACATTAACAAATGTGAAGAATTAACCTCTTCACATAAGAGAATTGAAACAATCAGACACCGATAACCAAACCACAACCAAGTCCTAGGTCTTGATCAACCTCCAAAATCCCACTTTCTTATCTTTCTCTACTCAAATAACCAATCAAAACCATTCCAACTTGAAGATAACAAAAGCATTTGAAAGATTGCCACCAAAGAAGTAGAAATAGTTTGATCTGAAACCCAATTATTGTAACTCAATAATGGTAGCATTAGATCCTTATTAATTAACGGAATTGGATTGTAAGCTTGGTGCCTACATTTTTCGCCTATGGAGGTCTCTTTTATTCCACTTTTGATACTACTAAAACCTGCAATTGGTGATATAACAAAAAAAGTTAATTGATGCTATGAAAATTACTAGTAAAACAATGTTTTGTTATGAATTTAATTAGCTAATGAAATTAATTTACTTACATGAATGATATCCTTGTGTGCCTAATAGTGCGTTGGAGGTGGTGGGGATGCATAAATGTAAACCGAAGGTGGTGGGGATTTCACTGGTGGAGGGGGTGAAGTATATTGATAGGGTTGAGGAGGAGATGAAGAGGGGGGTGGTGGTGGTGATTTGGTTGGAGGAGGTGGAGAAGTGTAATGGTAGGGAGGTGGAGGAGATGGTGATGGTGGTGGTGTAGACTTGTAGTGGTAAGGTGGTGAAGAAGATGCTAGTGGTGGTGGTGGAGACTTGTAAGCATATAGTGGTGGTGGGGATGGTGAGAGTGGAGGTGGTGATTTGTAGTGGTAGGGGTGATGAGGTGGTGGAGGTGGGGATTCGTAATAGTATGTTGGGGGAGGAGAATGTGTTGGAGGGGGTGGTGATTTGTAATAGTATGGGGGTGGGGGTGAAGGAGATGGTGGAGGTGGGGATTTGTAGTGGTAGGGATGGTGTAGTGGAGATGGTGGAGGAGGGGACTTGTAGTAGTATGGTGGTGGTAGAGATGGGGAAGGTGGAGGTGGGGATTTGTAGTAGTAAGGATGGTGAGGTGGTGATGGTGATGGCGGAGGAGGAGGAGGAGAGTTGTAATAATATGGTGGTGGTGGGGACGGTAACGGTGGAGGTGGGGACTTGTAGTAGTAGGGATAGTGAGGTGGTGGTGGTGATGGTGGTGGTGGAGATTTGTAGTAGTAAGGTGGTCGAGGAGATGGTGATGGTGGAGGTGGGGACTTGTAGTAGTAGGCATCGTGATGGGGTGATGGTGGTGGTGGTGGAGATTTATAGTAGTATGGTGGGGGTAGAGACGGCGATGGTGGAGGTGGAGACTTGTAGTAGTAGGGATGGTAAGGAGGTGATGGTGATGGTGGAGGTGGGGACTTGTAGTAGTAGGGATGGTGAGGGGGTGATGGTGATAGTGGTGGTGGAGGAGAGGGTAATGGTGGGGGTGGGGACTTGTAGTAGTAAGGGTGCTTGGGTGGTGATGGTGATGGCGGTGGTGGAGATTTGTAGTAGTAGGGATGGTATGGTGGAGATGGTGATGGTGGAGGAGGGGACTTGTAGTAGTAAGGAGGATGAGAAGATGACGATGGTGGTGGAGGAGATTTGTAGTAGTATGGTGGTGGAGGAGATTGAGATGGTGGAGGTGGGGACTTATAGTAGTAAGGGTGATAAGGTGGTGATAGTGATGGGGGAGGTGGAGATTTGTAATAATATGGGTGATGTGATGGTGAAGGAGATGGTGGAGGAGGGGACTTGTAATAATAAGGTGGAGGAAGAGTTGGTGATGGTGGTGGAGGAGATTTGTAATAGTATGGTGGTGGAGGAGATAGCGATAGTGGAGGTGGAGGTGGAGAATTGTAGTAGTAAGGATGATGGGGTGGTGATGGTAATGGTGATGGTGATGGGGGAGGTGGAGATTTGTAATAGTATGGGTGATGTGATGGTGAGGGAGATGGTGGAGGTGGAGACTTGTAGTAGTATGGTGGTGGCAGCGATGGTGAAGGTGGGGGCGGGGATTTGTAATAATATGGATGATGAGGTGGTGGTGGAGACTTATAATAATAAGGTGTTGGGTGATGTGGTGATGGTGGAGGTGGAGATTTGTAATAATATGGATGATGAGGTGGTGGTGGAGACTTATAATAATAAGGTGTTGGGTGATGTGGTGAGGGTGGAGGTGGAGATTTGTAATAATATGGTTGTTTAGGAGGTGATGGAGATGACGGTGGAGGAGACTTGTAGTAGTATGGACTTGGCGGTGGTGGGGACTTATAATAGTAAGGTGGTGGAGGTGGAGACTTGTAAATATAAGTGGGTGTAGGAGGAGGAGGTGAGTTGTACACATATGGTGGAGGCTTTGGCTTGGGCTTTTCACATTCCTTGTAAGGAGTCTTTGGCGCATAAGCAAAAGGCATAGCCTTGAGCACAACTTCATATTTGTCATGTGACTTCACCTTAAGCTTAGCACCTTTATCTCCCCAATTTAGCTTAGTTGGGATATTGCAAAGAGAACCTTTAGGAGCTGCATGGAGCTTAGCCTTGCAAGCTTTCTCCCCGTATTTTCCATAATCAAAATCTTCCACTGTAATACTGTACTTGCCATTGTTCTTTGTTTTGCCATATGCCTTGATCTTTTTATCTCCGATCTTGCAAATGATCTCAACAACAGCACCTGCCCAATTTGATTCAATAATGAAAAGTAATAAAGTTAATATCACATTTGTCAATTATTTCCTTCTTCTTTTAGATTTTTTTTTTTTTACTATAAGTTGAAACATACAATAATCTATATGTTAAAATATAATTAAATTATTGTTAGCATGATCTCAAAATTACTTCAATATTCAATATTTTTAATTTCATATCCAATTAAAAATTAACATATTATTTGATACATATATACAACAATTTATTTCATATAACATTATCATTTCTTTTTAATTTGGTGGACTTAAAGTCAACTATAACAAATAATATGGGTCGTTTGTCACAGCAACTAACTCTTGTCCTTTTCATCTTTAAAAAATTTAAAGTGTCGTGGAATTTTGCCTTGTAGATAATGAATGGGCTTTGTTAATTCTTAGACGTTTCTTGACAAACATATCACATAATTACTCTGTAGATTAGATATAACAATAAATTTGATTCTTGATAGATAATGCTTTAATAATGACTTCATTTTTAATAGAAAAGAACTACCAACTTTTAAAAAAAAAAAAATTAATAATTTAAAGAGCAGGCAATGATAAATAATTGCTTGGATAAACTAAAGATATCTACCAGCATATTATTAATAAAGTTACAAATATACTTTTTACCCTTATCAAGTGACAAAAATATCATTAAAATGTAGTATAACAAATATATCATTGGATTTAATTGGCCACAAAAAATTAGCTAACAAAATTTGGTGATACATTTGTAAATTTATAGATAAATAGGGAATAAAAAACTACCTCCATACTATTGGTTTATAAGTATACTCTTTTCATTTGACTTTTAGATAGGATTTGACAGCAAATCAAGCTAGTTTAATTCTACTAATTATATTTAATTGACATCTTTTTCATAGATGATAGATTTATAATTTTCTCAGCATATGGTGAGTTCATCCTAATTGTTATTGATAGTCTTAGTTAAGATACTAATTAAATATAAAGATCGTCATGATTAGAAAATTAATAACCAATATCTTAATTTTGAAAAAAAATAAAGTGGCAAGATGTTTAAAAATGGCTTAGTAAATAATGATGCTGCCACTTCACTAATAATTGGCCCTAAAAAAATTCACAAGAATAATGATTAAAGCTGACTAGATTAAATTCAAAGCTAAAAATGAAATGAACAAAATTATAATTAATTGATTTAATACAAGAATTAATGTCTCTAAAAAAAGTATTACCTTTGAGATGTTTCTTGTCGTGGGACTTCACTGGATATGCCCAATCATAACATCTATAACAATACACTTTTCCTACCACCTTGACTATCTTAGGGTGGTGGTGAGGGTGAGGATATGTGACAGGTGGTGGCGGAGAATTGTAATAGTATGGAGGAGGAAGATACATAGGTGGTGGTGGAGATTTATAATAGTACGGTGGTGGAGATTTGTAATAATAAGGTGGTGGAAGTGATGGCGAGGGCGGTGGTGGAGACTTGTAGTAGTACGGAGGAGGAGGAGATGGTGATGGAGGAGGTGGTGACTTGTAGTAGTATGGGTGTTTCGGTGGTGATGGTGATGGTGGGGGTGGAGATTTATAGTAGTAAGCAGGTAGGGGTGATGGTGATGGTGATGGTGGAGGTGGTGATTTATAGTAGTAAGGGTGTTTAGGAGGTGGTGGTGATGGTGGGGGTGGTGAATTGTAATAGTATGGGTGTTTAGGTGGGGAAGGTGATGGTGGGGGTGGTGACTTGTAGTAGTATGGGTGTTTAGGTGGTGAAGGTGATGGTGGGGGTGGGGGTGGAGACTTGTAGTAATAAGGTGGTGGCAGAATAGGAGAAGGTGGTGGTGGAGACTTGTAGTAGTATGGATGTTTAGGTGGTGAAGGTGAAGGAGAAGGAGGTGGAGGAGACTTGTAATAGTAAGGTGGAGGTGGGCTAGGAGAGGGAGGTGGTGGAGATTTGTAATAGTATGGGTGTTTAGGTGGTGATGGTGAAGGTAGTGGTGGTGACGGTGAAGGTGGAGGTGGAGGTGGTGATTTGTAGTGATAAGGTGGTCGTGGAGAATGAGAAGGTGGAGGAGGTGATTTGTACTCATAAGGTGGTGGAGGAGACGGGAAAGGTGGTGGTGGTGACTTGTATTCATAATGCGGTAATGGTGGTGACAGTGAAGGAGGAGGTGGTGACTTGTACTCATAAGGTGGTGGTGGGGACTTGTATTCATAATGCGGTAATGGTGGTGACGGTGAAGGAGGAGGCGGTGATTTGTACTCATAAGGTGGTGAAGGAGACGGGGAAGGTGGTGGTGGCGACTTGTATTCATAATGCCGTAATGGTGGTGACGGTGAAGGAGGAGGTGGTGACTTGTACTCATAAGGTGGTGGAGGAGACCGGGAAGGTGGTGGTGGCGACTTGTATTCATAATGCGGTAATGGTGGTGACAATGATGGAGGAGGTGGTGACTTGTACTCATAAGGTGGTGGAGGAGAAGAGTACTCATAAGGTGAGTTTGCTGAGACAGAACCTACACTACTTGAAATTGCAATAGTAAGAATGGCTAGTATCAAGGCCATTTGATAAGGCCAAGGACTACCCCTAAAGGAGTTGCCACCCAATGCTCTCATGGGTAGCTAGAAAAACTTGCTAGCTTCCTTAATCCAATGTGTTAAGTTCCAACAAAATTTGTTTCTTATAGAATTCCGAGAGAAAATAAGAAAAGGAATAGAAAGTGGGGAGAAGACGGTTTTGGGGGTTATGGTGAAAATCAATGAGGGCTATGCAATTTCTTTTATAATGGAGAGTGAGTTGTTGAAAGAGAGCTGTCATAAGTGACCAATTCTATATGCTCTACTTCTCGTGGGGTCATACTACAATAGCTGGCCTTCTACTTTTTAAACATTATTTGTACTATATTGATCCTCCTTTTCACATAACTAATCTCCAACTAATCAACATTTAATTTAGCTAATGTCTCTGTTTGGCAATTGTGTTTAATTGATTTTTTGCTTTGTTTTAATTAAAAAACTATAATTAATTTTCAAATTCTAGACCTAAGAACATATTTTAGTGAGTTTAATGTTTTTGAGCTAGCCAATTGTGCTGATATTTTTTATAAATTAGTTAAGAGGATTAGGGATGATTAGAATCACATGTTGAAATAATATGAAAATGATACAACTTAAAATATTTTCTAGTCATAAAAATATATTTGTCTAATTTTTATGTGTCAAGATAATTTAACAGGATAATTCGACCCAATATTTATAAACACAATTTAACACCCTTAGTAGAATCTTCCATTTCTAATACTCCCACATGTCTAACCAATTAGAATGTTTATCTTGATTAAAACGTAAAACAATTCCATAGGACGGAGAAAAAGAAAATATAATACTTACAAACATATAGTATTACTTACCAACGGTGGTGGTAGAATAAGAAGGCTTCGGGGAAGTATTTTAGTCGTTAGATATATCAAGATCTAGAATATATTAAAAAGAAGAATAATCATGATGTTTTGTTTTGTCTTCCACTCGATGTGGCATGTGAAGTTTCTGGTTTCCATGCACATGCCACCACATTATATAAAGTCAAGCCTTACCCATTTAGTTTTTTCTTATACAAATATGACAAGGACGTGTCATGAATTAAATATTTTTTTATATAAGTTTTAAAAAAATAATATATATATATATATATATCATCAAACTATAAAGAAAATTATAAACCTATCTACCATTTAACTTTCTAGCAACAAAAAATACCACAAAAATACAACTAATGTGACAAAAAACAAAACTGCCATCCATTTAATTTATTGTCAAATATTTAAAGAAAGTCAAACCCAAAGGGTCACGTATAATTGTCAGTAATGAATTTTCAAACCAATAGTTTATTGGTAGATTTATAATTTTCAATAAATTAGTATGAGTTTACAGATCTTCCGACCAAATTATTGGTTTATAAATGTACCATTAAATTTTTTTCGTTAATTTTTAATTATTAATTAAATGAACGATATATTTATTAAATTAATTATAATTCAATAATACTTTTATTATTTCATAAAATTAGATGATTGATTTACCAATATATTTATATAACACTATGCATTTGGATTTCACATTTGCTTCTCTGAATAAGGTTTTGTATTTCTACGTCTTTAAGCAAACAAGGAAGAAAGTAAATTATAATTTTGACCAAAAAAGAAAAGGAAATTAAATAAAATGGTTAATAATTAATAATTAATTAATCAACTTTGTTATATATATATATATATATATTTTTTTTTTTTTTTTTTGTTAATATATAAGTTGTACTACACTTATAAGACCCTATAAATAAGGTCCCTTATGTACATTTTAAAACACACAAATTCAATACAATACATCTTTCTTTCTTTATCTATATCTCTCTATACTATTAACATGGTATCAGAACCTCTCAAACACTTCTAAAATTTCCATCAAAATTTCGCCTCTATTCATCACAATAAACCACCATCACCTATACTAATCCAATCCAAACAAAAATACCACCATTAGACTCGTCTTAACCATAATATTCCAACGCCACCAAAATCACCACCATATATCTTATCATGTGCTCTCACGCGTCGCTTGAAGATCTGCTTCCAGATCTAACGCGCCCACCCACAGATCCAACACGCGCCAACCCACACAGATCCAACTAAACCCACTCCGCAATCGACCCGCACTGCCTGACCCGTTCTAGATCCGCGCTCTAAGCGTACCCTGCCCACGCTCACCAGACCCAGTTCATACTCGGCCCACGCTCTCCAGACTCGATTTTCTACTTCCCACTTCCCAGCTCCGGTTTACCACCTTCACGACTGGTTCTTCTCCAGTTCAGACCGGTTCCAGGCTTATTTTTGACTGTTTTTCCCATTTTTAAGGTTCTATTTGACATATATAAACTCATTTATACTATTTTCTATCATTCTCCTTAAAATGGATAGAAATGATGTCCCCAAACTAATCTTTACCACCCTTGATGATACTAACTACCTAGCTTGGGCACAAGCAATGAGGAGTTTTTTGAAAGGACGCAAGCTATGGCATCTCATAACAGGTGATATCTCTATACCCATAAAAGCAACCACTGAAACAGAGGCCCAATTTTCTACCCTCGATCGATGGTGAGTTTGGGCGTTTTGACACTGCCAAGGAAGTTTGGGAATTTCTTGAGAATCGATTCACTATTACAAATCTGGCCAACCAATATCAACTTCTGACAGATCTTCATACTAAACGTCAGAGGTCTGATCAAACGATTAACCAATTTCTCTCTGAAATGCATACTATTTGAGATCAACTCGCTCTCTTTGAACCATCATGGACAAACAAAACTGATGCTGAGATGTTTGCCACTTATCGTAATCGCCAGCGTCTTGTTATTTTTCTCATGGCTCTCCATAATCGTTTTGAACCTATTCGGGCTTCCTTGCTTCATCGCAGTCCTTTTTCGTCCTTAGATACTGCTGTGACTGAGCTTCGCTCTGAAGAAACACGGATTGGGGTTCTCAAAGTTCAACCTACTGATTCTGTTCTTGCCACTCCCTACTATCGCCCTAAAGAGGGCTCCAACCAGCAAGGCTGCACCTACTGCCACAAGACCAATCATGATCTTCTCACATGTCGCATTCGGGTATGTAAATTTTGTCACAAGAAAGGTCCAGGACATTTTTTGAAGGATTGCCCTCGGTATCCCTATCACAATGCTTCAGGTAGAACAAGTAATTCATCTGTCACTGCTATGGTTTATGAAGGTAATCATGACAAATTCACCTTCTCTACTCAAGAACTTGAAGGTCTTCTTAAACACGTCCTCTCAAACTCTGGTAATCCTCCTCTTACTGCCTTGTCTCTCACATTAGGTAACTCTCTATGGTACTTTGATTCTGCTTGTTGCAACCATATGACTCATAACGCTCACATCTTCTCTCCCACACAATCTTCCACCTCGAAACCTTTAATTCAAACTGGTAATGGTTCGCATATGCATGTTCACGATATAGGTCAAGTTTCTACATCTTCTATATCACTTTCTGACACCTTTCATATACCTAATCTTACTCTAAATCTTATCTCTGTTGGTCAATTATGTGAACTTGGTCTTACTGTTATTTTTTCTTCTTCTGGTTGTCATGTACAGGATCAGCAGAAGGAGTAGACTCGTCAGGAGAGGTCGTAGTAGACAGTGGAGAGGGTAATGGATTAATGTCAGAAGGAAATAGATCAATAGTTGGGTCATTAAAGAATGAGAGTGAGGTAGGAGATGAGACATGAAATTGGGAAAGAGAGGAGAACATTTTATGTTCCCAGATGATGACATGACAAGAGATGCGCAATCGTTGAGAGAGAGGGTCCCAACAACGATAGCCTTTGTGTTCTATTCCATACCCTAAGAAACAACAAAGACGAGCATGAGGTTCCAATTTATTGCGTTCATGAGGGTGAAGAAGAACAAAACAAGCACAACCAAACACTTTGAGCAGATTATAGGATGGAGGAGTATTATAGAGGCGTTCATAAGGGGATTGATTGTGAATAACAGGCATTGGAACACAATTGATGGTATAAACAGCAGTAAGAGCTGCTTCACCCCAAAAGCGTTCAGAATAATAACTAGAAATGAGAAGAGTGCGAACAGTATCAAGAATATGTCTGTGTTTTCGCTCAGCTCTTCCATTTTGTTGAGATGTGCTAGGACAAGAATATTGAGAGAGTGCATTCTTGTCGAAGAAAATTTAAAAAATTTGTTTCTTTATATTCCATAGCATTATCAGCTCTAAAAACTTTGATGGTTTGAGAAAACTGGGTTTTAACCATTTGTTCAAAATCATAATAAATTTTTGGTAATTTAGATCTATGTTTCATGAGAAAAATCCATGTGAATCTTGAATAATCATCAATAAAAATGACAAAATATTTGCATCCCCCATAGTAGGATGTGGAGAGGGACCCCAAACATCAGAATGAATTAAGTCAAAAAGGGAGACAGAAATAGAATCACTTTTATTAAAACATAAAGCAGGTTGTTTTCCTAATTGACAAGGTAAACAATTTACATTATCAGAAGCAAAAGCAGAAGCAGAAACAGATCCTAATTTACCAGAAGATGTTAAGGAACGAAGACGTCCTATAGACGTATGACCTAGACGAGCATGCCATAGGTCAATAGGAGTAGTAGTAGTAGAAGCAGCAGTAGAAAGATGAGGAGAATTGGGTAGATGAAGGTTGATAAGTTCAAATAGGCGTCCAACTTTACGGCCTATCCTAAGGGTCTGCCCCTTCTGCTGATCCTGAAATTACAACATCCTTTGAAGATCAACCACCAGATTGTGCAGAATCATCACTTTGTCGTACTACTCGAGTAAGTACTCTTCCCTGTCATCTTCGTGATTACAAATGTTTCTCCACTATTTTGTCTTATCATGGACCCCAAAACTATAGAGAAGCTAGTTCTAACCCTCATTGGCAGCAAGCTATGACAGATGAATTGCAGGCTTTAACAAAAGCACATACATGGGATCTTATTGATCTTCCATCTGATAAATCTCTGATTGGTTGTAAATGGATTTTCAAAATCAAAACTCATTCAAATGGGTCTGTGGAACGATATAAAGCTCGTCTGGTTGCAAAGGCTTTTACGCAAGAATATGGCATCGATTACGAAGAAACTTTTGCACCTGTGGCTCGCCTCACCTCTGTTCGCAGTATCATTCCTATTGCTGCTGCCCGAAATTGAACAATGTTTCAAATGGATGTCAAAAATGCTTTCCTCAATGGAGACCTAACTGAGGAAGTGTACATGAAACCTCCTCCTAGATATACTCATTCACCTAATCAAGTATGCAAACTTCGTCGTGCTCTTTATGGCCTCAAACAAGCTCCTCGGGCTTGGTTTGCCAAATTTAGCTCTACACTTACTGACTTTGGCTTCACTTCCAGCTCTTATGACTCCGGCCTCTTTATTCAGAAGACCCCCACTGGTGTTACACTTCTACTCCTTTATGTCGATGATATGATCATAACAGGGAATAACTCGACTGGTGTTACTAATCTCAAGCAGTTTCTCAACCATCAATTTGAAATGAAAGACCTTAGTTGTCCTCACTACTTCTTGGGCTTGGAAATCTCATCTGATTTCCAAGGATATTATCTCTCTCAAGCAAAGTACTCCTCAGATATTCTTGATCGGGCTGGTCTTACTGATTGCAAGACTGCATCAACACCTCTGGAAACCAATGTCAAACTTACTTCATTAGATGGTACTCTTATCTCAGATGCCACATTATACAGACAACTAGTTGGCAGTCTTGTTTATCTCACAGTCACTCGTCCTGACATCGCTTATGCTGTTCATTTGGTTAGTCAGTTCATGTCTGCTCCACGATCTACTCATTATGCTGTTGTTCTTCGCATTCTCTGCTACATCAAAGGCACCATGTTTCACCGCCTTCACTTCTCCAACAAGTCTGATCTTCTTCTCTTGGCCTACTCTGATGCTGATTGGGCAGATGACCCTACTGATCGTCGATCTACCACTGGATACTATTTCTTCCTTGGGAACTCTCTCATATCTTGGCGAAGCAAGAAACAATCTCTCACTTCCTGATCCAGCACTGAAGCTGAATATTGTGCCCTTGTTGACGCTACTCAAGAACTTCTTTGGCTTCGCTAGCTACTTGCTGATATGGGTGTTTTCTAGTCAACCTCAACTATTCTTTATTGTGATAATCAGAGTGCTATTCAAATTGCTCACAATGATATTTCATGAACGGACAAAACATATCGAGATTGATTGTCATTTTGTTTGTCAACATGTTCTTCAAAATACTGTTCGTCTCAAATCAGTATCATCCACAGATCAAATAGCTGACATTTTCACCAAATCTCATCCAACAGGCAGATTTCAAGACTTAGTTTCCAAACTCAAATTGATTGTTTCTTTTCCTCCTTGAGTGTGAGGGGGGATGTTAATATATAAGTTGTACTTCACTTGTACTACACTCTTGTACTACACTTGTACTATTACATGTATTACACTCTTGTACTATACTTGTACTATTACATGTATTACACTCTTGTACTACACTTATAAGACCCTATAAATAAGGTCCCCTATGTACATTTCAAAACACACAAATTTAATACAATACATATTTCTTTCTTTATCTATATCTCTCTATACTATTAACATATATATATATATATATATCGGTCAAAATTGCTAATTACGAGAGAATGGCATGTTCAAAATAACGAAGTAGGTTTGTAGCATTTTTGCAGGTTATTTCAGAGAAGCAAAAAGAATAAAAGAGAACAAAAAAAAGAAAGAAATAGTAGTAATTTTCAGGTGAATTTCATTTCTTGCAAGAAATAATTAATAATTCTACGCTTCCTTTCAAACATGAAAATTATTATTAAGTTTTCTGAAAAAAATAATAATAAAGGAAATTATTATAAAGTTTATGTTTGCTTTATTCCTCCTCCTCTTTAAAATGATTACCTGTCAATGGACCACAAATAATCAATGACATTTCGATGTTCTTTTGAATTTTACCTTCAAAGTTACTTTGAAAAGTAAAATTAACTACAAGAGAGACCACATTTCTTTTACTTTATTAAAGTCTTGAGGGTTATGTATCGTATTTGTTACAAATAATTATCAATATTTATAAAATTATAAATATATTTTTAATGTATTTAAAATTTTAAAATTATAATTTTTTTTTAGTATAAATCTGTTAAAATTTATAAATATTATGAGTATGTTTATAATAAATATATCTACAATTTTAAAGTTTTAAAAATATTTTAAACAAATTTACAACTTTATAAATATTATGAGTATATTTATAACAAATATAATATATTAAGGCCACAAAACATAATTAATCAAGCCTTAAAATAGTGTAAGATTATTTGACTTATATAATAAAATATTATTAGTAAATATAATCCAGTTATAAAATTGTATCTAACTAAAAATTGTTACTAAGTTGAACCAATTGCTAATCTTTTGTTCCTGTCTATCAATTTATTTTTTTTACTAATTAATATTCTCCAATAGGAACGTAGCTTAGCTTTGAATATAAAAGTGGTGATGCTAGGCAAAAACAAAAGAGATATTAGGCTAAATGTCTTGTAACTAAATACTAGTGAGTGTCAATGGAATCATTATAGGCTTTCACACAAAGTCAAACTTATTTTTTATAATTTAATTCGTATATCTTGTTTTTCTCTCAAGATGCTATTATTACAATATATAAGGAAATGTTTCGTCACTTTATTTTTGCGGATCTATTAAAGAGTTGGGTAATTTTGTGGTCCTTGCCGGTTCTTTCAAAACCGGAATTTTTTTTTTAATAACTTTTTACCGTTTCAAACTATTACAAGTTCTTGAAGAATCAATTATCTTAAAATTTTTTTAAAAATTAGAAAAAGGAACAAAAATAATACCTCTAAAAATTTATAATAATAAAAATAGAATAAGTATTTAAATTTATATTTTTACAATTAAAAAAATAATTGATATATCATTTTAAACATCTATTTAATTGAAATTAAGAGACAGTAATTTAAACCCATTCAATATTGAACGATCAATATTACACGTTCAAATTTGAATGTTCAATATTACTAGGGTGTTAGTTTTGTTATTATAAGTTTTAAGGGTGTTATTTTTGGTAATTTTTCAAAAAATATAAAAAATAACAACCTTAAAATTTATAATAACAAAAATAACATCTCAATAATATTGAACATTCAACATTAAATGGGTCTAAATTATCGCAGTTTAATTTGAATGGCATCTAATTGGACGGGCATTAAAAAATAATATAACATTTATTTTTTAATTTTGAAAATAACTGATTCGAATATATAGGTGTTAGTTTTTTTATTATAAATTTAAGGAGTGCTATTTTTATTGTTGTTATTTTTTTTAAAGTTTAAGCTATTGAAAGAAGGGCCAATAATTTTTTTATACATATTTAACAAAAAATCCATTATTTTAAAAGTATTTTAATTTTTTCTTTTAATTCTTCAACTAAACGATAATTAATACATATACTTGATTATTTTTTACAGTAAATATAATATATAAAATAAGTTAATTAAAATTAATTTATAATTAAATTATATTATAAAAAATATATATTAATATTTAAAATAGATCTTATTAATCAAAATTTGATAAGTTAAACGGGATTATAAATATTTATTTTACATGAAAGTACAAATTTATACTTTATAATAATTATATGATTATAAGATAAATCATAACTAATTTTATAGCTTTCTACAACTCAATCTCTCTTATTATTAGTACATACTTTTTCCTATCAATAAGTATAATAGGGTCTTCAGTATTAGAAAGGAAAAGTACAATTAGGTTCTTAACCCTTCGGGGTAAATTTATGACAAAAAAAAAAAAAAAAATTTACGTGAGAATTATTTATTATTACTACTTTTTATAATTATAAATAAAATTAATGTCCCGGTAGTCTAGTGACATATTTTTAAGTTGATATGAAAACATCATTTAATTATGCATAATTTTATGTTTTACAAAAAGTATTAAAATATAATTATTTTAAGACAAAAAATGAACTAAAATAAGAAATATCTTGCATTTGATCATCTGTTAGTATTTCTAAAATATATTTCCATATACTAATTTGAAATAGATATTTTTGATTCTGTGTATTGAAATGAGATTTATCTACAATTTATATTAAGAAAATATTTTGTAAATTAATTATCTTAAAAAAGAAAATTGCATGAGTGTAGAGTTATAATAATTATTAGGTTTTGGTTTGAAATTTTAGTGGTGTGTGAGAAATATAATTATTTTAAAAAAATAATTATAAATAAAAATAATAATTCTTAAAGAATTATTATTTTTAAATGATTATATTACTATGTCACTTATAATTGAACTCAAATCTCATATGTTATACATGTCGAAATAAATTTCTTACCGTGAAGCAACAACTCGGTTGTAAAAAATTAAAATTTATGTTAAAGTGTTGTTGGTCACCCATATCCTCCCAAAAGTTCTAGTTTTTAATTATAGAATGATTGATTTTTTAACAAACTATAGTATTATACGAGAGTTCATAGTCTTGTATAAAAACTTTAGTAATCTCAATTATTAAATTTCAAGTATTGGGTATGCATGATGCATAGATCTTATGTAAGATAGTGATATGAATGTATAAAAAAATATTTTTTGTTATTATCAAATAACTTAAATTTTTGAGAGAATAACTTCCCAACAAACTCTTATAATTTTTAATAAAAAAAATAATTAAGTAAGATTTAATTAACTTTTTTACATTCAAAGCTTCTACCAATTTTTATAGTTTCTTGTAAAATCAACTTGCACTTGCATATGTATAAAGCTTCTTACATAACATTAAAATTATTAATAATTTAAAATTTAATTAAATTATAATATAATAAATGTTTATAACCTTCTAATTTTTAACATTAAAGAAATTATTACATTATATTTAATGTAAAATAATTGATTATATGTCTTAATTATTTTTTAGTTGGAGAATTAAAAGAGAAAAAAAAAAAATTCTAAAATAGTTGATTCTATTTTAATAAAATTAATTTTTTAAATTATTTCTTAGTGAAAAAAAAAATCGAAAGATAGATGATCATTATAATAATTATTTATTATTATGAAAATAAAATATACTCATAAATATGTGTTAATTTTTAATTTATTTTTTAAATTATATTTAGTGTAAAACTAATTAATTATCTTTTAGTGGAAGAATTAAAAGGAAAAATCAAAACACTTCTAAAATATTTGATTTTTTTTCTTTTGCTGAAGGATCTGATTCTAAGTGAAAGAGTTAATAAAATAGATGATTATAAAGAAAACTAAAAGACTCATGAATATTATAATAATTATCTATTATTACGAATTTAAAAGAAAAAATTAAAAGTCTCATAAATATGTGATAAATTTGTAATTTAAAAAAATTGTAATCTACAAAATGTAATTAAAAAAGTTATAAAAAGTTACGTTCTTTTTTTACTTGCTTTTATAATTTCATAATGTATTCAATGTTTAGATAATTTTAATAATTTTTTACATTTTTTGTTATAATTTTGAAAGTTACTTATGCTAAATGCATTGAGCTATTTAATACTTATCTTGTAGATAAGTAAAATGATATCAAAATAATTATCTATTTTATATTTTAGTCTGAAATGTATTATGTGGTTAATATGAATTTTAAAGTTGTATAAATTATTGAATGTCAGTTGTTATTGTTTGGGGTTCTATATCTCTTAAAGATTAATCATTGTATATATTTTTATTTTATTTTATTTTTAACTTATCACTTTGGCTTTGATTTTAAATTTTTTGCTTTATGTCTTTTAATGATTTTTGAGTTGATAATACCACAAAATCAAGATAAGTAAAATCATAAATCGAAAACAGCAAAAAAAACTAAATCACTCACTATTAAACTCTATACATTTTTAAATTAAAATTTTGTATATTATTTAATTTAATTGTATTATATTATGATTAATTGTAATATTTTAAACTAAATATATACTACGCATGTTGTATTTGCTAATTAATTGATAATTGTTGGCCCTCATTTAGGTGTGGTAAGTCGTACTAAAATTCGAATAAAAGAATTGAAACGAATCGAAAAAATACGAAACGAACATGAATGATTCAAATTCGGGCTGGTCCAAATAACATAAAAAAATTAAGTTCAAGTTTGTGCCCGGTTCGTGCTAGCCCATTTAACACGAATTGAGAATTTAAAAAAGAAAAAAAAAACTTTAATTTTATGGGATTAAGCAAGACATTGACTCTTGACTCATAAACGTACAAGAATAAAAATTATAATTCCATTATTTTCTTGAATTAAATTCTCTTGAGTTGTTTTGTAATATTTCAGTTTATCATGTATATATTTTCTTTTATATTTTGTTTTGTAATATGTCAGTTTATCTTATATATCTTTTCTTTTAAATCCTGTATTTTTATATTTTTTCGGATCTTTAAAATATGTTATGAGAAAAAAATCTTTATTTAAATATTGTAATTATTTTGATGTTTTGCGCCAATTCGTGCCAGTTAGAATTTTAGTATTTTGTGTTCGGGTTCATAATATCAACCAAAATTAAATTCGAGCCGTGTTCAGGTTAGGTGAATTCGTGTTGGGTTTATTCGGCACAAATTGCCACCCCTACCCTCATCCTCATATTTTGTGGTAAATAAGTATACCCTATATTTAAATAATTGTAAATTGAGCTTTAATAAATACAGTAATCTTTCATCCTTTACAACCAAAATAAATAAATAATTTTTTTTTTTTTTGACAATTGTTGATTAGGCATTCTTATATTATTTTTACTAGTAGATGTTAACTTTCTTTTTATCCTTCTTTTTTTTTTTTTTTTTTTTGAGATTAGATGGTGGATTTTCCTTTAAATTAAGTTTTTCAAGATAACGATTTTTCATAATTAAAATTATTATTATTATATTTATTTTTTATTAATGATAATTTTATTAATACAAATAAATTAATGTGTAATTAATTATAGAACTATAAAAATAAATTTTTAGACCATAATAAAAATAATTTTCATAACAATAAAAATAATTGTAAAAATACAATTATCATTAATTTTATTGCCACACGTTTTATTAAATTGTGATGTTTATATGACAATTTTTTTTAGAAAATTAAATGACTATATTGACATCATGTAGAGAAAGAAAAATGCTATATATAATGAATTTGAGATAAATTTTAAATAACATGTCATAGTATTATTTCTAAATATAATAAACTACACAAGATGATATTCAATTAAAAACTTTCATATTAGTCGAAATAGTGATAAATTTGTAATATATAGTAATGCCTTTAGAGAAATTGTTTTGGTGCGTTTGATAGCAATTTTAATTTTTAATTTTTTTTCAAGACCTTTTTTAATCTTGTATATTTTATAATGATTTTTTAGTTTAAATATCATATTTGGAAGGAATCACTAACAAAAATATAAAATGATTTATAAATTTTAAAAAATAAGAACTTTTACATAGATATTTGATATTTAATTTTTTTTTTTCATTTTCATCAAATACTTTTTTAGAAAATAATTATAATGAATTTTGTACATGTCTTACGCAAGAATTATTTTACTTATTTTAATTTTTTTCTTTGGTTAATTTTTATGACATATCTGAAATAAATACGAAATAATTTTACTTTCAAATTACTTGTAAAAGTATAATAATAATTAGATTCATTATTGAATGTGTTAATCATCCTATAATTATAGTCTTTTTTGAATGTGGTAATTATTTCATTATCATATATAGAATCTTTATTTAATATAATAATATAGATCCTAAAAGAAAAACTAATGTTTTTTTTATAAAAGGTTGTAGTTAGCAGTTTTCAGTGGGTGCACCGGGACATCCCAACTAGGTTGGCACCTCCTTAGCACCTTCTTCATTAGACCGCTCACCACTAATATTATTAAAACTTAATAAAATTAAATATACAAATAAATATTCTCAACAAAACCTGTAATTAGGTTTGTTGTTTGCATCTGAATAAATAAAAGAGCTAGCGAAAGATGGGGCATTCCACCACCAAGTCGCTGTACATAAACTAGGAGCCCTAGAGGCTAAACTATCAGCTGTAGCATTGCCCTCCCTGTAAATATGTGAGCAGTGAAACTCCATGTGGGTGATTTTATCTAAACAATCTTTCCAAATAGAGTACCATTTCCAAGGGACTGAAGAAGACTGAGTCTGTAGTAAAGCAACAACATATGCTGAGTCTGATTCCAGCCAAAGACGTCTCCACCGAAACATATATGCATACTTCACCGCATAAATGGCTGCCGCTAGTTCTGCTTCAAAAGCATACGATATTCCAAGCGGAACACAGAAGCAACCCTTAACAAATGATCTGGAAGTTCTAAAAATACCTGCACAACCCGATAAACCTGGTGCTCCAAAAGCTGCACCATCTGTATTGACCTTTATCCATCCCGCAGGTGGTGCCTTCCAATTAACCTCTATGATTCTTGGAGCCTGTCTTGGAATGCCTGGTATTCGAAGTCGTTTAAGTATCTGTAGATCATATACAGTATTTTTCATGCAACCACTCTTTGAGAGACTTGCTTTACGAATAAAACGCCATACTGTTGCAAAAGCTGAGTTAATTGTTGTCTTCTTATTGGTGAATTGATAATCATTTCTAGTATTCCAAATCACCCAGATGACTGAAACAATCCCTACTTTCCATAAATTGGCGAGTTGTGATCCAAATTCCATCTTCATTGCGGTCGTCCATAAGTTTAGGACAGAGGAGTCTGTACATGGTCTTTTTCCAAAGAAGAAGCATAGGAGGTCCCAAAGAGCACCTGCAAAATGGCAACTTAAAAAAAGATGTGATAGAGATTCCTCCTCGGATCCACATAACGAGCAACGGAAAGGAAACGATTGTCCCCTTCTTTTTAATTGACAATCTGTTGGTAGTTTATTATGAATAGCATGCCATAGCAAAATAGATCTTGAAGGCGGTATATAATGGGCCCAGATGGCCTTACCCCAAATTTTACGTTCCCCAACCACACGTAGTGAGTCATAAGCCTCACTAGCTGTAACATCGCCCTTAATTGAGCGTGTCCAAACTCTGGTGTCTGAACCAATCCCAACAACTGTTGACTGAATTTCTGAGGCAATATCCGGATAGGAAACCATGAAAGTTTGAGGCAAATGCCAACCATCTTCATTGAGGTAGTCCCCCACTAGGGAATGTATTGGCGGCTCCACTGGAGGATTATCCATCATATCAATTAGAGGAGTACCTAACCAATTGTCTGTCCAAAACTTTACAGTAGAGTTTCTTCCAACTAACCACCTAGACTCCTCCAATAGGGTTGAGTAATGAGGTCGCAAACCAGGCCAGACTGATGAACAGACATAATAATTCCGTGGAGAGCCATTTTTTGCTAGATATCTGCTACGTAAGTAATGCAGAGTGTTAGAATTCCTTGTGATTACCCTCCATGCGAATTTTCTTAGCATAGCCTCATTTAGAAGACGGAGGTCCCGTAAACCAAGCCCTCCTTCATCTATTGGACGACAACAGTCCCTCCAAGCCACTTGTACCTGTTTAACTGTATCCGTCTTTCCCGACCAAAAGAAATTGCGAATGATTTTTGTTAGGTCTTGAATGACTGTTTTTGGCCATTTATATATCTGAAATGAGTGGAGAAATGTTCCCTGAATGATCGAGGAAATCAACCAACGCCGTCCTGCCAAAGAAATAGTCTGACCATTCCAAGCCTCAAGCCTCACACGAATTTTATCTGCTAAACTTTGAAACCAACACTTTCTCGGGGCCCCCTGGAAGAGATTGATTCCCAAGTAAGACAAGGATGATCCTCCAGTGCGCATGCCAGATAAATTCCGAAGTGATGAAATGTTGCTTATTGTAACACCTTTTCCAAAGTAAATATAAGATTTTTCTAAATTTACCATTTGACCCGAAAGGCGACTATACAAGGAAAAAGCTTCAGTTAACACCCGAATATTTTTCTCACTTGCACTACCAAAAATAAGAAGATCATCTGCATATAAAAAGTGAGTTGGCGCACGAGATCCTCTTGGTGAAGAGATTGGGCTTAAACTTCCCGTATCCACCAATTTGCCAAGGTATCTGCTAAGGAAATCTTCAGCTATGCAGAATAATATTGGGGACAAAGGATCCCCCTGTCTGACTCCTCGAGAACAAGAAAAATAGCCCCTGGGTGAACCATTAACCAGGATTGAGATTCTCGCCGATGCGAATATATCTCGAATCCATCCCAAGAAAATGTTGTCAAAGCCAAAGCATTGCATCACTTTTATAATAAAATCCTAGCGCATAGTATCAAAAGCTTTGTGAATGTCAATTTTCAAAGCGATGTTACCCTGTCGATTGGAAAGCTGCATAGCGTTAAAACATTCAGAAGCACCAGCCATACAATCACTAATATTTCGACCTGGAATGAATCCAAATTGGTTTTGAGATAGAATACGAGTACATATATGTCCTAATCTGCCGGCAATAATCTTTGTTATTAACTTAAACATGAAGTTGCCTAAAGTAATAGGCCTGTACTGATCAATGGTAAAAATGTTAATACTTTAAAGGCTTAACTATTTTATTGGTTCTCAAACTTTAATTAAATGCACACTTAGGTCCCTAACTTTTAAAATTTTACACATAGGTTCCTAAATTTTTAAATTTTACAATTTAGTTTCAAAATTTTTAAACTTTCACACATAGGTCCTAAAATTTTGATTAAAAAACATGTATTTTAATACTCAAGATATGTCCTATGTGTGAATTTTTAAAAATTTGAGAATTAAATTGTAAAATTTAAAAGTTTAGGGACTTATGTGTAAAAATTTAAAATTTTGGGGTTAAATTGTAGATTTTAAAAGTTTGGGACTTAAGTGTGCATTTAGTTAAAGTTTGAGAACTAATAGAATAGTTAAGCCTAGTTTAAAATATAGGAATAATTTTGTCAAAAAAATTAGATTTGATTCAGAGTTTAAAATATAGTTAAGCCTAATATAAATATATATATAAACATAGATATTGTTAAAATCATTTTCATCCATACCATGCTCCCAGCCATTGGGAAAACATATATTTTTTTACCCATTGCAAAATATGTTTGGGAGGTCGTTAAACTCACCTATTTAAATGGTGAAGATGCATAAAAAAATTATGAAATAAAAACAAAACTTTGGTAGATGAAACAAGGAGAGATGGAGGTTACTAGTTATTACATGAAGATGATTTATGTGGAAAGAGCTAGATTTGTGGATAGAAGAAGCATGGGAGTCTGTCGGCGATAATTCTTGGTACCAAAAAAAGGTGGAAACTAAGAGAACATTTGAGTTTTTAGCTGGGTTGAATCAAATCCTCGATGTTGTTCATGGAAGGATTTTGCGTTGCCAACCACTACCATCTGTCAGAAAAGTATTTGCTGAAGTCTGATGAGAAGAAAACCAACAACAGGTGATGCTAGATGATGACGGCTTTGGTTCCCAGGGCGACTCCTCTCTTTACGACACCTCCATGGCTCTCGGGGTTGGTTCTCTTCGTAAAACAGGACATGGAATTGATAAAGGAGAGCTAGGTATGCATGATGGGCCATGCAATGGGCTTGGCCATGGGCCTTAAATCGTATCCTGACTCGTACACAACAAAAATGGTTTGTTACATATATTGATTATCATACTCGAGTCTGTTGGGTTTATCTACTAAAATACAAAACTGAAGTTCAAAATGTTTTAATTAACTTTCACAAAATAATTCAAACCCAGTTTCAGACCAACATTCAAATTCTCCATACTTATAATGGCATTGAATACTTCAATCATTCCTTCCAAGAATACCTTCAACACTATGGTATACTACATTAGAGCTCGTGTGTTAACACTCCCCAACAAAATGGGGTAGCTGAACGAAAAAATCGACACCTCCTTGAAGCAACTCAAACTTTACTGTTCACTAATAACATGCCAAAACAATTTTGGGGAGATGTCATCCTTACCTCTGCCTATCTCATTAATCGTATGCCTAGTCTGGTTATTTCTTTTCAAAACACCACTCCAAAAATTACAACATTACTTTTCCACATCTCATCTCCAGTCTAATTTGCCTTTGAAAGTGCTTGGTTGTACTATTTTTGTTCACGATCATTCTAAAACCTAATCTAAGCTTGATTTAAAAGCTATCAAATGTGTTTTTTTGGGATACTCTCCTATACAAAAGGGCTACAAATGTTATGATTTGTCTCATCAAAAAACTTTTGTTAGTCCTGATGTTACCTTCTTTTAGAACATGTCATACTATCAAAAGCCCTCTCATTAGGGGGAGCACAAGGTAGTAACACATGATAGATCTTTTGAATACTCACTTGGGTATTTGAACTTTGATCAATCACTTAATCATCAAAATAACAAACTAGATAGAGAAGAACCAAACACACCTTCTCATACTATTTTTCCATATACAGAGAGTAACTTGAACTTAGGGAAAGGAACAGAACAACGAAACAAAGAGACAATTACTTACTCTCGAAGGTCGAAACAAAACAGAAAGAGCTACACACTTGAACTTAAGGGGAGACACAGAACAACGAAACAAAGAGACAATTACTTACTCTAGGAGGCTGAAACAAAACATAGAGAACTACACACTTAAAGCACCAAGAGAGTCTGATCTGGGGATAGATCCAAGTTTTCATGGGTCTACAATAAATCCAAATAACTCTGAATCCTCTAAGTCTCCCGGGTTACTTGTTGTTCTTAGAAAACAAAAACGATCATGTACTCTCAATCATATCTCTAAATTTGTCTCATATAAAACATTGTCTTCTAGATTTCATTCTTTTACCTTTAACCTTGATAGGACAAAAATTCCAAAAAATATTGATGAGGCTTTCAAAATTTCAGAATGGAGAGAAGTTATTATGGAAGAAATAAGAGCACTTGAAAAAAATGAAATTTGGGATGTGACAAACGTACCCAAAGGAAAAATTTAGTTAGTTGTAAATGGTTCTATTGAATAAAGTAAAAAAGCCAATGTTATAATAAAGTGATTCAAAGCTCGTCTGGTTGTAAAATTGTTTATACAAATCTATGGAGTTAACTATTGTGAAACCTAAGCTACAGTAGCTAAGCTAAATACTGTCCGGATCCAACTATCTTTAGCAGCTAATTTGGATTGGTCACTTCACCAACTAGACATAAAAAATGCATTTCTAAATGGAGAACTAGAAGAAGTATTCATGACCATGCCTCTTAGATTTTGTAAAGGAAATAATACAGTGTGCAAACTAAAAAAATTCTTTTATAGTCTCAAACAATCACTGAGAGCTTGGTTTGACAGGTTTGCAAAGGTGATAAGGAAACAAGGATACCAGCAAAGGCAATCAGATCATACCATATTTTTTCGATACAATGGAGATGGAAGAAAAACTATTTTGATAGTTTATGTAGATGATATAATCATAACTATAGATAATATAGAAGAAATTGAGAGATTAAAAAAAACTTGTCTACTGAATTCAAAGTCAAAGATTTGGGATGAATGAGGTACTTCTTTAGGATGGAAGTTGTACGATCCAATAAAGGGATTAGTGTATCTCAAAGAAAATACATTATTGACCTCCTCACCAAAATCGGTATGCTCAGATTTAAACCAAGTAATAATCCAATAGAGGCTGGGAAGAAGAATTAGGATACATGAAAACCTATAGAAATAAACAACTACCAAAATTTAGTCAAAAAACTTATATATTTTTCTCACACTAGACCAAATATTGCTTTTGTAGTAAGCGTCATGAGTCAACACATACACACTCCAAAGGACATACACTTGGAAGCTATGTATAAAATTCTCCAGTGCCTCAAAGGATTACCCAATGAAGAATTATTCTTCAAGAAAAATGAAGTCAAGACTATAGTGGTGATGCAAACTGGGCTGGCTCAGTAGAAGATAGAAAGTCCACCACTGGGTATTGTACATTTGTTTTAAGAAAATTAGTAACCCAAAGTAGTAAAAAACCAAATGTGGTAGCTAGAAATAGTGCAGAAGTAGATTTAGAGTTGTGGCACAGAAAATGTGTAAAACTTTGTGGTTAAAAAAACTTCTACATGATCTATGGATCATAGTAAAGCTCCCATTTAAACTTTACTATGACAACATAGCTGCCATCAACATCTCACTTAATCTACTTCAACATAACAAAAAAAAAAAACATGTAGAAGTGGACATACATTTCATCAAAGAAAATGTTGAAGATGTGATTATTTACATGACTTATATTCCTACAGAGGAACAAACAGTAGATATGTTTACTAGGGGACTTTTGCGACAAAGGTTTAATGATTTTGTTTGCAAGTTGAAAATGATCAACATTTTCAACCCAACTTGAGGGGAAGTGTCGAAATCATTTCCAGTTGGAGAATTAGACATATTTAGGAAAGTAACCTAATATGGTAAATTTAGAAAGAAATAGAAAAGTAAATTAGAGCTACATATGGTAGAAATAATTGTATTAAATTAGTATCTTTTTTTTATTTTCTTATTTTTAGAATAAATATATGTATTATGTACAATTCATATTCATTCAGAAATAAAACAAAACAATATTTTTTTTTTCACTCTTCTTTCTAGAGATATATTGGAAGAAAATGATAAAAATGATAAAATTATAAATAATAACAAAAAAATTTCTTAATTCTTTAGGTTTTTGAAAGAAAAAAAAATAAAAAATAAAAAGCGTTACCATACAATTTATAAGTAATTTTTTATTTTTTTAAAAACTATTATGTAAAAATTATTTTTAAAACACATTTATATTTATTTTTATAGAAAAGCTATAAATTAAAAAATAATTATTTAATCATAAATTATAAATTATAAATAAAATATAAAAATTATAATAGTATCAAACATGACTGATTGACCGCTAATAACTTTCTAGCGGATTTTCATTATATTCAAGATTCTTTTTGCTTTTAATCAAAAGTAATTTTTAGTTGTTAATTTTTTAAATTGTGATACTATTATAGTATTATAGAAGTACCTATGTGCAAGAGCACAAATATATATATATATATATATATATATAATTTTTGCTTGAAGCAAATAAAACAGTACATAATTGTTAATATTACCAAATGCTAATATGTCACTGAATTTAGCCATTTGTATCACTTAAGACCCCCGATCTTTAATCAAATTGATCCGTTATAAAAAAAGTTTGACATTTTTAAAAATTGTAGGCTTAAATATATCAATAGGTGTTTAAAAAAAAACTTGAAAATCTTTTTTCTTTTTAATATATAACTATACTAAATGTACTTAGATTTTATTAAGCAAAGACCTCATTGCCAACTTGAAAACTTGAAAAATCATATTGATGGTAATAAATGTTCCATTCTCCCTTCTAGGATGGGCATTTTTTTTTCTTCAAAAATCGACCAACCAATCTGAATTTAGGTTTAAACTGAGCCTATTTTTTTTTGTGGTTGGTTGGTTCGATAGATTCAAAATATTACAAAACTGACTTTATCGGTTTGGTAATGGGTCCGTCAAAAATAAAAACCGACCTACACTTTTATATGTTAATATTTTTTAAAATTATTTTAAAATTTTTATATAATATATGTTATAAAAAATAAATAAAATGAAGTATTAATTAATATTATATAAATATATAGTGTAAAAGTCCTAAACAAATACACAGTGTGTAAAATTATGATTTTAAATTTGGGAGAGTGAGTACTAGAGTATCAAACATAAAGAAGTCTCAATAATGAGATATCATTGTCATATAGTACATAATAACTTTAAATTTATCAGACATTAGATGTGAGCAGGATTAATAGTTCTTATAATCGGTAGTACCACACTTGTATGCTCTAACTTTAAAAAAAGTATTTATAGGGATAAAATATTATTTACACTTTCTATTATATTTTTTATTATGATAATAATTTTCAAGTAAAATTATAGATCCAAAATTGTGAAATCAACTTCCCTCAAACTGACATTGTAGGTAGGCTTGAAGGTTAGTTTTTTAGTGTTATAGGTGGGTTAAGGTTTTAAATTTTTTAAAACCATCAAGATAAGGTTAATTTGTAAAATGACTTAATAACTGACTTATCCAATCTATGCTAATTAGTACTCCCTTCACCTAGTAATTTTGATAGGAAAAAAAAAAGCGATTTAATAAATTCTACATTAATTTGCAAGAAATGTCAATCGTTCTAAAAATCTAACATTTGTTTTTTCAATAATTTCTAGGTTAAATATTCTCTTATCTCAAACGATCTATATGTACATTGTGGTTAGGAAAAAATGTTAATAATATGTACTTCGTTAATGAAGAGAACTAATCACATGTAGCTTAGTCATACTCCTTTTTTTTTTTTTGATAGAATTAGTCATACTCCTGTTAAACTCATATTTTGATTCTTCAAAATTAAATTGATAAAATATAATGTTATAAAATAACAAATAGCTTATATAATGATTATTTTAAATATGATGATGGTCACATTCAATAAATATTTTAAATATTATTTTATTTTTATAATTAATTTAAAAGTATAAAAAATTAATTTCGTATTTATTTCAAATATATTTTATAAATTAACCCAAAAAAAAAAACAATTAAAATAAATAAATGATCAGTTTACATGCTAGGCACGTTTTTTTAACAAATCAATATTAAAAATGTTAATTAATAAACCGAGACAAAAAAAAAAAAAAAATGACATTAACAACCAATCGATAAAACTTTTTTAGGTAATATTTTTTTATTATTTAACACACTAACATGATGCAAATACGAAACAACTTAATGAATGATGACCAAACTAGAATATTATATACTTAAATGCATTCCATGTCATTTCCTATTTCATCATATTGTATACTCAGAAATTATTTATCTAATTTGAGTCTCTTTAATGAAAATTAAGTTTTTATCTTAATGATCAACTTGTTAACCCAAGTTTTGAACATTCACAATTTTGTGATGGTGTGATGGTAGATAATTTTCAATTATTTATTAGAAAAAATAATAAAAAATAACAACTTTAAAATTTGTAACAATAAAAATAACATATCTAATAGCACTATGTTCAATGTTATTGTGGTGCTATATTTATTTTTATAAGTTTTAAAGATTTTTTTTTTAATTTTCCTTATTTATTTTTATTAACTTATCTTTGCTAACAACTCTAAAGTAAATAATATAAAATATTAAAATTTAAATATTAATTGAAAATTAAAATACAAAGGGTGCATATGCACATACAAACTTTTTTGTTTTTTTTTTTATAATTTATAAAAACACTCAAACTTGAGTATAATAAAATAATATTTTTTTTATCACAACTTGATGCAAATCATAATCTATTTGATACAATTTAATTAGCCTATTTTAGTAAAGAGTTACATAATCATTTCTTTATCCTACTTGTTTAACTTTATATTTAATTAATAAATAATACGTTATTTAATATATATTATAATTTAATTTATACCGAATTATTCATAAAATAAAAATAAAAATATAGTGTCCGTAGTTTAATGTAATTGTGTAAGATAACTTAATTAATATATATTTTCTCTAAACTGAAATAACATTAAATTAATATGTCATTTTTATTTGTACAAAGTTTCGATCAAAGCAAATTGTAATTTAATGTAAATATTCAAATTTATCAAAATCTTGTCATTAGTTTCAGAATAGGATACCCAATACGCATGTGGCACATTTATAAAGCTAATTAAAAAAGCTCAATCATTAATATTCTCTTAACTCAGACAGTCAATGCCGTGTGATTCAAGACCTCTAAAAAAAAAGTATAATTTAGGAAAACAGAGTTGTTGAGAGACGAAGAAAAAGACGAAGGAATAACTTTGTTATTTTTGATAAAAATATATTTCAAATTTATATTTATTTAAGAAAATAGTATTATAAATCTATTATTTAAAAAAAAAGATAACAAAAGTTTATTTATAGAATAACATAAATTTATTCACTTTAAAAAAAAAATTGTAAAAAATTTATTTTATAAACATAATAGATTGATACAGAGTATCTTTTAAAAAAAGAAAGATAAATATGGCAAATATATATATTTTTTGAAGTACATAAAATTGAAAGACATGTTTCCAATTCCAATGAGTTTAAATTAATTTAAACGCAAAAAAAAAAAAAAAAAAAAAAAAGTAGTTTGAACAAAGCTAGTGAAGAGGGAAATGATTCTTCTAAGAGTAAATGTGAAGTGTGATCCCGAGGACCAGAAACCAAAATCTTAGTCCTTATCAACACTTATGATGTGTGAATCATTGCGTAAAAGGAATGCAAATATGTAGAAATATGAGTAGATAATTATATATGTCAATGGACCACATCCCAACCAATTTAATTTCATTATACCAAATAAATATATGTAAGTAATAATAGATATATTGTATAGGTTAGTAGTGTGCGACTTCGAAAAAAAACAAAAAAAGGTTAGCAGTGTGCGACAGCTGTAAAATAGTCCAGATAAGTACCTTCAAGGCTTCAACGAACTCTACGAACCCTTTTTTATCTCATCTATTAATCTTAATTATTTTATTATTATTACTATTTAAGTTTTGTTATTAGGGTTTATGAAAGTGATGAATGTAGAATGCATTTGCGTGAGAAACTTATAACTAAAATGTCTAGCTTATTTATAGTATAGAAAATAGGGAAGAGCAAAAGGAATTAAATGTTACGACAATTTGTGGGGGATAAGATTTAGACCTAAGAGTTGACTTAAATATCAACCCACAAATAGTATAATAAAAGGCTTGTAGTTATAGTTGAAAAAACAATGGAAAAAAAAATGTTAAATTTATTTATATATTAGTTTTCTTTTTTATAGATTAAGTATATTAGGAGTTATTTTATTTATATCTTTAAAATATTTTAATCACTTTTTCTTCACAGTGGATACTTAGTTAATTCTCTCTATAAAAATGAAATATTTTAGTCACTTTTTGAATAATAAAATATATTTTATTATTAAATTTTTTTGATATAATAATCAAGTGAATTTAATGGGGGCAAAAATTTCATTTTATTTGAACAATTTATAACTGAATTTGAATAATACAAATATTTTTTTTAAAATTTTTTTGGTCAAATTTTTTTATAAATTTTATATGTTATGTATTTTTTGGCATTTTTATAAATCGCATTTTATGTAGATATTGTGTTTAGATATAGAATATGCAATACAAAAAAGTGCCCAAAAGATACAAAAAAATTTCAAAAATATAAATTGAATAAAAAAAATATTGTTATGTTTAAATTTAGTTTTAAATTGTTAATATAAAATGATAATTTTTTTTTTTTTGCATTAAATTCACTTTATTATTATAACATAATTTTTATTAATAAAATAATATTTTACTAATAAAAAAGTGACTAAAATGTTCTATTTTTACAGAAAAAATGACTTAAATATTTCTTATAAAAGTAAAATTGATTAAAGTGTTTTCTTGACACAAGTAAAATTACTTACAAAGCCCCGCCCTCCCCTTAATTTTTTTTTTTTTTTTATACCTGATAAGATAATTTTATTAATATACTAGATCGCAAAATAAATCAGTGGTGGTACGATAAAAGAGGTATTGGGGAGGTTTTTTATTTTTATTTTTTATTACCAAATGATAAGATAATTTTATTTATATACTAGATCACAAATAAATCAGTGGTTCACTGATTGTACGAAAAAAGAGTTATTGTGGAGGCTTATATTTATATAGTTTTTAATATAAATCAATTAATTCGATTTGTTGGAAATTTTCATGTGCCTTTTAAATTTGCGTAATTTTGGTGTTTTGCTTTTTGTCAAAATAATTTGGGGGGTTTGATTTTTGAAGTTCATGAAATGATGAAAGCATAATTGTCTGTTTCCTGTCACCCTTTTTTGAGGCAAAATGTGAATTATTATTTTTTTGAATATATTTATTTAATTTATCTTCATATTTAAGAAACAAGTGGCTAAATTGCCTATGCAAAAAAAAAATAGTTTTAATTTTTTAATTTTTTATGTATAATTAATTAAAAATAAGACTAAAGATTGAATTTCTACTTTAATTGCACGAAATAAAAAAAGGAAAAGAATGAAGAGCCACCAATAATAATGATTACCTTGTAACAAATTGTAAATCTTGATTTATAAGCAGCCAGATAATCTAAAGAAGAATCATTAGGAAACCAAGCAATTAGATCGGATCAGATAAAACTTTTAGAAATAATTAAGTAGTGGGGAAAAAAGAACAAAAAATTGTAAAGGGACGCACAAGATTAAAATTTAAAAATAATCATATAAACTTTTAAGAAAATTTCTTCTAGTATGAAGTTCCCATTTTAATTTTTATTGTAGGGCGTAAATGAATAAAATAATTAAATTTACTGTTAACAAAATTATTACAGATCAGTTAAGATGAACACAATTACCCAAAATTTTAAACATTGTGATATATCTAACAAATAATAAATGAATAAAAATTAATAATATAAAATAATATAATTATTAAAATTACTTATTAATATGAATTAATTATAATATATTATATAAATTAATGTATATATATGTAATAAAAATATTTGTTGCCAAACCTTTTTTAATGAAAGTTTAGTTAGAAGGATTAGGGGGCACACTAAGATATCTCAACTAAGTTGACACATTTTTAGTTCATTTTTTATGCACATCAATTACAACTAGTATATTAAATATTAAGAAAAGTAACTAAAATTAATTCTTAGCAAAATTTATAATTAAATTTGCTGTTTGTATCTGAGAAAATAAAAAAATTAGCGAAAGATGGACATTTCACTACCAAGTTATTATACAAAAATTAAGAGATTATATTATCAATTGCTACATTTCCTTCTTTGTAATTATGCGAACAGTGAAACTCTATGTGAGTAACTTTTTCTAAACAATTGACACACAAAATTTGCAAATTACTACTACAATTTGGGTAATATAAGACGGCTTATAATTTAGAGTGAGATACAAATAGGACGGTCTCAAGTATATGGCCGTCTTATAAGAAATATAGGACGGCTATTACGGAAAAAATTAGGCGGAACTTTATAGGACGGCTATTAGCCGTCTTAAAAAAAATTCTTTTAGGGCGGCTATTAGCCGTCTTATATGTTACTATATAGCCGTCCTAAAAGAATTTACACAGAAATTCTTTTAGGACTATATAGTTTCAGTACTACACGAATATATCTTATATATTGTGTTCATCCTAAAAGAACGAGTGTAATTTTTTTTACTTATATATCTTTCTCCTCGCAAGTGAACCTAACTCATTTTAAGTTAAAAAAATTCAATCCCTCATCTTCGTTCCTCTCCTCCTCTTTCTCACCAAGACACTCATCCTTATCCCCATCCCCTTCAATATCACCACCAACAATAATTGATTTTTGCTAGCAGAACTGGTAGCATGTGAAGGCTTTGACTATTTATTTTGCACTTATTATTTGTTTTATTCTTATGCTAATCTTTGATAATTTTTTTAAATATATATATATTCTCCACTTTGCGTTGATATTTGTATTTTACTTGACTTTAATAATTATTTTTTTCTTTAAATAGTTAGACATTTGATTTCTTTGTTTCCTTTCGCTCACTCTGATCATTCTCCTTTCTTGATTTTTCTTTGCCATTTTTTCGCCCATTTTTGGCCATTTTCTTTGCATTTCTGTTATGAGTATCAATCTTAATATTGAGTATTAATGATATTTGGTTTGTTAGTTTCTTATTGTGAATCTATGGGTTGAATTTTGATTGTCAGGTTGAGTCATAAAAGAAAGAGGGAATTGAAAAACTAAAGTGGGAAAAGAAAAATTGGAAGCCGCGCCAATTTTTTTCTTTTTAATTGGTTATATCTTTAATTAAAAATATTATTCAAAAATTGTATTTGTGTATTTAATTATATATATATATAATCGTGTGTTTAGAATAAAATTAATTTGTACATATAGATTTCAGTACTTGACGAATACAAATTGTGTATTTGTATATATAGATTTTTTTTCTGGCCATCCTAAAAGAATTTTAACTGACCGTCTTAAAAGAATTTTATAAGACGTTCCGTGAACGTCCTATTTTTTCGATTCTTTTAGGACGGCCAGTTATAGGACGGCCAATGATCGTCCTATAAAGCCAAATTTGTAGTAGTGAGTGTATAGGTCAGTGTACAAGTGATAAGTACATTTAGAGATGAGTGTCGAACCCACGCGAAAAAGTATAACTAGGAACCGAATACCAATATGAATATTAGGACTACTATTTAAACAACGAAAGATAATGACTATAACTAAACAACCAATATTTCAAGCAAACACAAACAAAACAAAGATATGAATAAGAAATATAATATAAGATGTCATTAATCCCCAATCTCCTAATCATGTGTACCACTAAATTCCTCCCAAAATAACTAACAATAAATTATATGATCAATTGGCCTTAAATTATGCATATATTAATCTCTCAAGTTAATTGTATATAATATAACAACCTAATCTAATAATACTCTCATGCTAATTAGATTAAATCATTACTCATGAAGAACTCAACTATGGAATACACACATACGAATCGTATCTCTCAGTCGAGAAACTATACATGCTATTTGATCAAGACAAACACATAAATACTTTTCTCAAAGCTACCTATATGCCTCAATGAATTAATTGATGATCAAACAATTAATTAACAAATAAGATAAGATCAAATAATATAATATAAATTCCAATAAAAAAAGGAGAATAAATTATATCAACACATGTTAGAAAATTGGGTTCATAAGACTCCTAGATTAATAAAAAGTTAGTTAGATTTTGTAAAAGAACACATTACAATTGAGGGAAAGAAAAGTGAAAGAAAAATTACAACCAATCTTCACTCTACACTTCTCCAAAAGTGATGCTCTTTCCTTGTATTCTCGATCAGCTCTTGACTTTCTCATCAAATTTGTTGGAGTATTGTGCTCTTAAAAACTAATCTATGCTCTAAGAAAATATTACACTAATTATACTCCCTATTGTTACATGGCGGTTTAGGATTCTAACATTGTATTTATAGGCACATACAAAACTTAGGCACATTAAAATTTGGTTACAAGTAGGATGCTGAAAAATATGCTCAAGAAATTTCATGAATTTTATGCGGGCCGCGACTTAACATCACCATCGCTGCTGCGCATAGTGAAATATGAGAAAACAAATGTAACTCGAAGGTCACCGTCGTGGCTCAAATAATCCATTGCCACGACGCACGTTGATTTTCAAAAATGCACAATTTGATTTGAGCGGGGTAGGCCGAGGTGCGCATGTTTGTGTGCCACTTTTCTTGCTGTTCACTCACTTGTCGTGTTGCTTGGCATGAGCGTGTGTCGTTTTCACTTAATATACCTAAAATGCATCAAAGTATACCATGTGACTCTGCAAATAATAATTGTGAAATAATCTAATAAAAATGAACATAATTATGTCCTAAAATCTCATTTAAGTCTCGAATAATCTTAGAATATTTGCGTATTTTTGACACACATCACAACCCCCAACAAGTTTTGGCTAGTCTTTAGCTAGAAAAGCAATAAAAATAAGTCAGAGATTGAATAACAAAATAAAAATCTAATATAAAGATAGATCATTTTTGTAGATAGTCGCGATTGCATTTACGTATGAAACAATCCTTTAAACTCCTAGGTGGCCCTAGTGGACGAGTTGTAGTCTCGTAAAAGTTTCCATTGATGATACCTACAAACATCTGACTCGACTAAAATAAAAGATAGAATAAACTAGACTTTGACAAACCAAGAGTCCACTCACCCATATATCTCAAAAATTGCAATTAAGTATCAACATATAGATAGTTTAAGCATTACTTTTAGTTAAGCATGATTCAAACATTCATATCACTTGATTGACTCTTAAACATCCAAACAATCTACAAGCCTAATTCTTGTTTTGGATATTTTCATGCATGATATTCACAGACATTGCCATTAGTTTCAAGTTGCAATATGTATATATGAAAGTACAAGTAATCACAAACTTCATATGCTTATTTTTCAATATTCTCCACTAATATAGGTAGTCATTCTACTTTGGATCAATAGGTCTTTATCAAGGTTGTAATGTAAGGCCGAGGTGTGGGATTATGAAAGAATGGGAAGGATGATCACAAAACAAGAGATTATCTTAATTGTCAACACACAAACATGTTTCTTTTATCCCCCTAAGTCACTTCTGGTGTGATTCACCCATTTACTTCCAATCACCCATTTTTAAGTACTTTGGCCACCTAAGTTTAACTTCACAACTTATATCATTGTAGCTTTTGACTTTTTATTTTTTTATTTTTTTATCACAAGGTGGGCATAACCTGTTATAAATTTCTCATTTTTCACCAATGTAAACAACTTCTTACTACCCTCAACCTAGCATGATTCATATTGTTATTTGGGGTTGTATCACCTCCTTTACCTACCAAACTATGTGTGTGCACATGACAAGATCTCTTAGAAATTTACTAGGTGGGTTAATGTTGATAAACACATGGCTTATAAGGGTTTGTTTATATAGTTATAAGCAAGAAATAGAGGCTACATAAATATTCATTTAGGCTCAAAAATTTACTAGTGATATTAAAATATTTTTGGTAGGCTTGAAAGGCTTAAACAATCCAAAAATGGCCTAGATCCTTTCCTAAATAAAGTGTACTCTATGATTTTTCTTTGAGCATATTTCAAATAGGTTCTAAAGTTTGCTTAAATTTTTGACATGATCATGAAGGTTGATGCATAATAGGGCCCAAATACTCAAATTAACATGCTTCCACAAACATAAGAGTTTTTAGGCAAAGTTCAAATCATATTTAAATCAATTTTTCAACTTAAGTGAACTTAAGTTTTTCAAAGTGTCAAGTTTACATCACAATTTTGTTGATTCATGTTTGAATTGACTATTGATAATCATCCTAAGACAAACTAATTGTAACAAATTGCACATATAAAAATTAGAAAATATACTTTTTCCCACCCCCAACCTAAGATGTATATTGTCCTCAATGTGCTATGCCACGAGTAAACAAAAACAAAAGAAAAAAGAAAAAGTTACCCTCCTCTTTTATGGTAAAGTGGTACTTATGTACTGCATGGTTCATAATTGCTCATTGCCATTATGTATGATATGCCTTATTTGTTGAAACTTTTGTGCACTCCTGAATATATTTCACTCACCAAAA
The DNA here is from genome assembly GCA_029378325.1 of Elaeagnus macrophylla. Classification (NCBI taxonomy): domain Eukaryota; kingdom Viridiplantae; phylum Streptophyta; class Magnoliopsida; order Rosales; family Elaeagnaceae; genus Elaeagnus; species Elaeagnus macrophylla. The sequence goes on along the minus strand of CM055643.1, from coordinate 29,758,048 downwards.
ACTGAATTAAATATGATGTGCAATAAGACTATGAAACATGCAATTCAAACTAAGCTAAATCAAAGTAAATCCAAAACTAAAAATTGTCTCAAAATAAAGAAAATTATAGTACAAAAAGAAAAGAAAAGAAAATAAAGGAAATAATAAATGTTAGGTTTTACAGGTTCATGCCCATACTTTTAATCTTCCATGTCTTCATTACCATCGTCTTCATCCTTTGCTGGTGGTCTAAAAAATAATTCACCTCCTTTATATGTAGGAAAGTTGGGCAATTGGCTAAGTCATAGCTATGGTACGTGAGATGAATTCTCTACTGCATGTTCAAAGCTTGCATGTAGTCAGACTAATATTGCATGTGTCCACTCAACCACTATTGTTGTTGAGCAAGGAATGACTCCATATAGTTGTGTCTTTTTGTAGGGTATGCAATTGCTCTTTCATAGGTGCCTTTGAGGTTGTTATTGAGGGATTTTTGCTTGCTTTAGTGGCCTTGGAGCTACTTGTGAGGTTATGGAGGAACATGGGGGTGAGGGGGTTTCCAGGTTGTATAAGTATTTAACCCTCTTTAGTTTGGATACTGGTTTTTGCACACAAGTGGGTGAGGAGTTGTGGGAAGGCATAGCCAGACCTCAATTTAGTCCAACGTAGCTGATGCACTAAATTTGCACATGTATAGGTCAGTGTACAAATAATAAGTATTTTTAAGAACAAGGGTTGTCGTACTCATGAGGATTGGATTGTAGGTATTTGAGTACCAAACTACAATTACACTAAACTATTTAGGCTAAGTTAAATATAGGTAAAATAACAATTAAAATATAATCTTTACATTATTGGATCCAACACAACCACACTAACACATTAAGCACAACAGAGTCAAAGGAATCCATCATCCCAAATAATTTTCAAACAAATTATATGATCAATTGACTTTACCTTATGCATCCATTCATCTCTTAAGTAAATTGCACACAATATAATAATCTAACCTAATTATACTCTCATGCCAATTAGATTAAACTACTACTCATTAAGAATATCAATTATAGATCACATACACAAGAATTGTACCACTCAGCCTAGAAACCATGTATGCTATTCAATCAAGACAAACAAATAGATACTTATCTCAAAACTAATTGCCTCTATGATATAATTGTTAATTAGACAATTAATTGCAAGTAGATCAAATTGAATAATATAAATAAATTTAGAATCACAATAGAATAGAAGAACAATCTAATTTATTATATAAAAAGATCAAGTTCAAGAGGATCCTAATAATAAGTTCAGCTTCATAAAATATTCAATAGAATCTCAAAACAATGAGTAAATACAAGAGAACAGATTAACACAAAAGGGTAGAGAAAGATAAAACCAATCTCTATTGTCACTTTGGAAATCAATCTCCACCAACTGTCACTTTGGTGAAACTAAACTCCAACACCTTCAATGTTGAATCCTCCTCTAGCTATTCCTCATTCTTTAAACTGTTGCCTCTTTTCTTTAAATTATATAGGTTAGTGATGGAATGTGTAAATTCTTTGTTTGACTTATTATGAGTTGTATTTATAGGCCAATAATTTTAGGTCATAAGAAATTGTAGTCAAAGTAGGAATCATGTTGCAAATAGAAGACTAGGTTGAACAGAAAACTGGCATGCTGAACGTATTACACACACATATCATCGCTCTGTGGCCTAAAATAGTGCGCTCTGTGGCCTAAATACTCGGAGGTTCTAGATAGTTACGTGCTCCACGACTGAAGGATCTTGGGTTGAATTCTCCACATTGCGTGCCACAGCCCTAATATTCCATTGCTGCGGCTTTAAGCTCTTGAGTGATTTTTAGTATCTAGTGGCACCGCGGCACAAAATGGCCACTGATGCGGCCCCAATCTCCCTGTTTCTAACCAAATTCTAAAGCAATACATCCAATGCGTTTTTCTTCCATTTTGGCTCTCAATTTGCTACCATTTACCTACATTGACACAATTGAACAAATATTAAGCCATTTTAACTATTTTAAGTGCAAAATAAGACAAATAGTGAGTTTAGAAGTGGCTAAATAAGTCTATTTTTAGATAGTTATCACACCCCCAAACTTAAATTTTTGCTTGTTCTCAAGCAAAGCCAAAGCTAAACAATGAAGATCAAAACACTAACCAATATAGGTAGAATATTTACAACACACTTCCCCTAATACATGCATATTCATTAAAAATTATTCCCTTCAAAGATTGTATAATCACATTATAAAAATAATCACATGCCATCAATCAACTTTACATCAATACAAGTGCAAGATTTATGACGAAGTGATTCGTATGTGTGTGTAATGCACATGATTTCATCCAATGCACCAATGAAATTAACTTATATAAGCATGCCAATAGATTATGTCTTAGAACAATTTTCATAAGTTTACTTTTTACACCCCTTTCCACTAATATAAAAATGCATTTATTTAAAGATCAAAAGGGCTTTGCATGCTTGTAATGTTAAGCTTAGGTAGGGGTAGATAAATGGTGACATTTAGGCTCATTCCACACCTTAGCTTGCTTTTTTTTTTTTTTTTTTTTGTCATCATGCAACATGTAAGACACAATTGAGCTTTCATTTGATGTTTTAGTACATCCTATCTTATTATTTTTCATTTTTCTGTTCCACATTTTTTTTGCAACATCACAACACCTCCAACTTATTTTTTTTTAATTAATTCTTTTTTATATTTATAGGGATATTGGTGTTATAATTTGTTTATATATATATATATATATATATTTAGGGTGCACCACACTTCACCTTACTTTATAACACATACATGATTATATTTTCACACAAGCTAAAAATACAAGGTTAAAGGTAATACATATTTTCAGTTAGGCTTACATGTGGTTTAAAAACATGAAAGATACTTCATTAAGCTCAAAAGGGTGACTAAGGACATAAATCATGGTTAGCTTGATAGGCTCTATTGATTCAAATAAAAGCCTATATCACTTCTAAAGCTAAATACTATTTATAATTTTGCCTTAAAGGGAGATCAAATACATTCTAAAACATGGAAGACCTAATCACATGGCATGACTCACACCAAATTTTCTCGTAATAAGAACACCAAAATCAATCATGACATGTGTATAAAAATGAATCAATCCAATAAAAAACTTTCAAGCATACACAAGATTCATGGAGACATCTCAATGAACATGCTAAATTTCTTATTCTAGTCATGACAACAAATTCTATCATTGGGTTCATAGATTTTATATCAAACATATATGTATTTAGGTTCTATATGTTTGATGAGTGCTCGAAAAGCACTAATATTTCGTGATTAATTATGCTTGATTGATTGATATATAGATTTATTATGACTATTATTTCGATTATTTTCATAAATCTATCCATTCGGAGTTACGGGTATATTTTAGTGCATTTCAGGTGTTTTTAGCGTCAAATGATTCAAATGATGAAAACACGCGAAGACGGAACACCTACGACGCTCGGATCACGAGTTACGGACTAATCAAGACGAATATGTAAGCCTTACATATAGTGCCATCACATATGTAAGGGGGGACGTGAAAAGAAGGAAAGCATTGCGCGCCGCGGCGAGAGAATTGCATGCCGCGGCGTGAGGCTCTCGGGTTTGATCCTGAAAACATAGAAGCATTGCGCACCGCGGCGAGGGAATTGCATGCCACGACGGGGAGCTCTCGGGTTTTTGCATATTTTTCAGAATTTGTGTTGCGCCGCGGCGGGAAAAATGCATGCCACGGCGCGCCTATTCCTATGGCACATAGGATTCGTGTAAACCCTTACATCTATAAATACCCCCTTAGAGTCCCCCTTACATAGAACTCGAAATAACTTGACCAATTCATACACAACTCTTCCTCTTCTCAATTTTGCGACCCAAACACGACATTCAATCAGTTTTGAGAGCGTTGCCACACTATAACGAAGCGAGAGACAATATTCTAAGGATTCAAGGAAGCTAACGACAATCGAAGATAAAGCTTACGGAGAAGTACGTCAACCAATCCATAAGCGGTATTTAGATTTAGGTTTTCCTTGTTGTTATAGAATTAATTCATCTTCTTTATTTGTTAAAGTGTATGATCATATTTTATTTGTCTATGAATAATAATATGAACATGTCTGGCTAATCTAATTATGGATGTTTAGTTTGTGTTGCCATGTTTGCTAGAATTGTGTATGGTGTATCTTTTTGACTTATGAATAAAATACTTTTTGATTAAGAGCATGTTTAAATGTTTGATTATGAATAATCATGGGCCCATTTGATGTTCGTAGTTAGATTGAAAAACTTAAGAATTTAGTTAGAGGAACGTCACCTTAACTCTATTCCGAAACACTTAATCAAAGATTCAAGTTAGTGACTTAGTCATAGCATTAATTTGATTGGCATGTTTTCCTTGCGCATAATTTGATTGCTATTTAATTTACCCCCGCCAAAGGCAGTTAATTAGTTAATCAACAAAGAGACCTACCCCCGCCAAAAGGAGTTTCGTAATTAAAAGGAAAGCCGGTAGTTTTGTTCTTATAGGACGTTAATGTTATATCACCATACCTTTTCGATGCAAGCATGGCCAACCAAGCTAAACGTCCATACATCCTCTATTGATATTTGATTTAATTGAATTGATTGTTTGATTGCGATATTGTTTTAGTTTAATTGTCGTATGATTGTTCTCGTTACCGAAATCAACCAACCTTTTTACAGTTTTATTAGCGTTAGGATTCTAGTTACTTAGAGTTTTAGTTTCACTAGAACTCTATTTAATTAGTGTTTTGTTTTCATTAGAACTCTGTTTAAGTTAAAAGTTAGTTATTTAAGACCACTGCAATTCCTTGAGAGACCGACCTTGGAAGTTGCTTATCACTTTACTACGAGTGATTCGTACACTTGCGAGTACACATTTTAACACATCAATGTTCATCAATTTTAACCCAATTTATTACTAAACAATTTAAAAATGGTGACTAATCACAAAAGAAAAGAATGAAATTTCATCCCCCACACTTGAATTACACAATGTCCTCAATGTGCAAAACACAAAAATAATAAAATAAAAGGGTAAAGAAAAACTCCCTCAATGATGCCATAGTCTTCACAACATGATATATCTATATAAGCATCATTAACTCCCTCTCTTAATTTATTCACATAAAACAAAGAAAACTAATAAAATATGAAAATAAAAATAAAATTTAAATTCCTTGGGTTGCCTCCCTAGAAGTGTCACATTTAAGGTCATTGACTAGACCAACATTATCCATCAAGGTGGATAATACACCTAGTATTCCATAAACAACCACTTGAAAGTTTTTAGGGTTGTTGGGCCAAGGTCATCATGATTTTCAATTGGGTTCCAAACCCTCTTCCTCTTTGTTGAGGCATCAAGACCCACTTGTAAAATTTGAAGCTTCCAACACCAGATGCTTGCCCAAAGGTTTGGTCAAATAAAACAGTTGGAGCTTCCTCATTGAAAAGCTTGCATTTCTCAAGCTCACCCTCGAAATCTAACCAATAGTCTTCACTAGTTTCTCTTGGAAGGTCCGTGTCTAGATAAATCTTAAAGGTGACTCTTTCTTTCTCAATGCTTAAGGTGATCTCCCAATTTTGTGTACCAAAGTGAAGTCCTTTGGTAATTGCAATTGGTGTGTTTAAAATGATGGGAGCTTCTCTTTCCTCCTTATGAGCTACTTCATGTTCCTAAAAAATATCATTAGGCTCATTTTCTACCACATACTTAGGATCCTTCATGCTCTCCACTACCTCATGTTCTTCACCCAAATTGTAAAAAATATTCTCATGGTTGGGTTCTTTGTCTTTTATAGGTATGTTGATGTTGTTGTTACCAAACAAAGAGCCTTGATTTTAGGTGAGGTTGAACGATAAATCATTTAGTTGCTCCCTTATGTCTTGGTTAAGCCTCTCAAATTGTTGTTCTTCATTTTTGAGTTTGTCTATTAAACTTTACATCGATTCTATAGTAGATGTGAAATCAATTTGAGTGTGTGACTTTTCCTCTTGTTTGAGTTTGTCTATCAGGCTTTGCATCAATTCCATATTAGATTTGAAATCACTTTAAGTGGGTGACTCTTCCTTTTGTTGAGGTGGTTGTTGATGATGGTAGTAGTCCGTTGCATATGATTGCCATATAGAAGATGTTCCTTCTTGATTGTAGTTCAAAGAGTTGTAAGATTGACTCCCCAAATCCGAATTTTGATAGTATAAGTGTGGTGGGTTCAAATTGTTGAGCCATAGTTGTAGGTAATGTCTCCTCCATTCCATGTATATGTATGCATTGGATGTTATACGGATTGAGTAGATATGTAGGATCTCAACTTTAAAAGATCAAAATGTTGTTGTGGAAAGAGCATGCTCATACTATTAGCCTCGTTAAATACAAGTTATAAGGTTGGTTGCCTCCTTAATTGTCATTCTTGCATCCATAAGCCTTTGTTGCTCAAAGAAGTCCATCACTTATCTATAAATAAGAAACTAAAACCAAAAAAGATTATACAATAAAGGATAAAAATAACTAAAAATTATGTTAGTAAAAAAAAAAGTTAATAAAATAATAGGTTAAAAAAATAATACAAAATAAATAAATAAATAAAATAAGCAAATAAAAATTATTTTTGTATTTTTATGCCTAAATAGTTTTAGTAACCCTAATAATGATATCAAATTACAAACTAATGCTAATTCTCGGCAACGGCTCCAAAAACTTAACATGCTAAATTTGCAAGTGGTCAGTGTACAAAAGTAATAAGTATTTTTAAGAACAAGGATTGTCATACCCACGAGGATTGGATTAATAGGTATTTGAGTACCAAACTACAATTATACTAAACTATTTAGGCTAAGATAAATATAGGTAAAATAACAATAAAAACCTAATCTTTACATTATTGGATCCAACACAACCACACTAACACGTTAAGCACATAAGAGTCATAGGAATCCATCATCCAAAATAATTGTCAAACAAATTATACAATCAATTAACTCTACCTTATGCATGAATTCCTCTCTCAAGTAAACTGCATACAATATAATAATCTAGCCTAATTACATTCTCATGTCAATTAAATTAAACTACTACTCATTAAGAACATCAACTATAGATCACATAAACAAGAATCTTACCTCTCAACCTAAAAATTATGTATGCTATTTAATCAAGACAAACAAATAAATACTTCTCTCAAAGCTACCTAATTACCTCTATGGTATAATTCTTAATTAGACAATTAATTACAAATATATCAGATTGAATAATATAATTAAATTTGGAATCACAATAGAATGGAAGAACACTCTAATTTATTATATAGAAAGACTGAGTTCAAGAGAATCCTAACAACAAGTTTAACTTCATAAAATGTTCAATAGAATCTTGAAACCATGAGCAAATACAAGAAAACAAATTAACACAAAAGGGTAGAGAACGATAAAACCAATCTCTATTGTCATTTCGAAAATCAATCTCTACCAACTGTCACTTTGGTTGAACTAAACTCCAACACCTTCAATGTTGAATCCTCCTCTAACTATTCCACATTCTCTAAACTGCTGCCTCTTTATTCTAAATTATGTAGGTTAGTAGTAGAATGTGTGAATTCTTTGTTTGGCTACTCATGAGTTGTATTTATAGGTTAAGATTTTAGGTCATAAGCAATTGTAGTCCAAGTAGGAATCAGGATACAAATAGAAGACTGGGTTGAACAGGAAACTGACATATTGGACATATTACATGCACACATCAACGTGTCGTATCCTAAAATAGTGCACTATTTAGTCCAAATGTTAGGAGGTTCTAGATAGTTACACGCGCCACTGCATAAGTAACTGCTTGCTGTGGCCAAAGGCTCTCCACATTATGTGCCGCAGCCCTAATATTCCACCTCGCGGCTCCGGGCTCTTGGCTGGCTTTTGGTATCTTGTGGCTCCACAGCATAACTTGGCCACCGCTACGGTCCTAATCTCCCTATTTCTAACCAAATTCCAATGCTATGCATCCAATACGTTTTTCTTCCGTTTTGGCTCATTTTAACTCCGTTTGCTACCAATTACCTTGATTGACACAATTGAACAAATATTAAGCCATTTTAACTTTTTTAAGTGCAAAATAAGACAAATAGTGAACTTAGACGTGGCTAAATAACTCTACTTTTGGAGTGTTATCAATAGCTTGATCTTTTCATTTATTATGGTCTCCACATCTATTGTCTTTCGAGTGTGAATGACATACAGTACTAATGCCCTTTACTTTGTGACAGTGCTGTTATGAGAAGTGGGCATCAGTTTTGCACATATAAATTGTTGATCTAAGGAACTCCTTATATTCTCTGGGACTAGACCTTAAGTTACAGCATATGTTAATTTTATTGGCATCGAAGGAGGCCATTCTGTCCCTAATCTTAATCTTGTCATTTACCGCTTAGGGCACATTAACATATAATTCTCTCACCAAAATTTCTACCCTTGCCTTTGGGGTTTTGATGTAGTATATCCACCCTAGGGCCTTTATTTTATCCATGACATCATGGTAGGGATGCACAACAACTTCTAATCGTCTTTTGGGAATATAGTTCCTATGATATGAAGCGGAACACTCTTGAGCTTGAAATCTTATAAATTTGCTTCTATCATATTCTTGACTAGTCATAGGGTCCTTACCCTTGTCTTTTGGTTTTTCAGGGGACATATTTTGTGAATGCTAGCATGTTTTTTAACTTCAATTCCAATTCAATATTACCTCTCTACACAACCAAAACTTGAACTAAACTCTTCAATCATGAAATTGTTCTTAAGCCCTTAAACTACACAACTTGAGGTTTATGTTCAATCCTTAGCTTTCCACACTTTTTCTAAAAATCTTAACTAGAAAAATACACCACCGGTCTAAAAGGAGAAAAATGGATTCGCTTACTTGAAGATTTGAGGTGAAGATGATGATGATGCTTGAAGGTAAAAAAGCCCAAAGTCTTGAAATGTTGCTCCAAATTCTGCAAAGAACTCCAACAAATACTTGAGTGGTGTTAGGAATGAAGTATTGAGAGAAAAATTTGAGTGACTTATGTGAAAAATTTGAGATTTATGGTGTTTAAGTGTGTGAGGGATGAGGATGAAGAGAGGTTAGGGTTGAAAATTTTTGAAAGTTTTGTGATTTGATTTGAAAACATGCTTGGGGGAAGGATTTTAGTGTTAAAATCATGTTCAGGCCACGACCTAGGTAATTCACTCCACAGCGCAAGCTTGTTTGTGTTCCCAATGTACAACCTGAGAGTTCCTTGTCGTAGCTCAAAGCATTCACTGCCGTAACGTGTGTAACTTTTTGTGTTTTCCAAATCTAACTCGAGACCCTACGCCGTGGCCTAAAGTGTTTACTGCCACAACTTAAGCCAAATTTTGAATTTTGTAGTTTTCATCCTAGAGCCTTGTGGCACAGCCCAAAGTGATTACCATCGTGGCCCAACCTGTAAAACTCAAAACTTTATTAATAATGGCACAAAAATTAAAAAAAAAAAAAATTTAAACTATGTTAGACATAAAATGAAAATAAAAGCAAGTAAAAATTCGTTGGGTTACTTCCCAACAAGCACCAGTTTTTATATCTTTGGCTAGACAATCCTACAAGTGGTTATTTGAGGGACAAAACGTTATAATCCTTGATCTTCTTCCAATAGAAGGTTCCCTTTTTGGTTTTGGAAGGCTGGATTCCACTCGTATTTTTGTTGAACAAGTTGATATTTTCCTTAACATCCATATTCTCCTTGTTGTTGTCTAGGTTGTGGTGTTTAGGTACCCGAATTTGCTTGATTTTTCTCTTTTTGTTTTTTCCACCAAATTTCTTCTATTTTTCAACAAACTATTTTACCCTAAACTCTTGGGTAGTGACGACATTTACCTCTTCTTTTTCTTTAGAGGTGTGGGTGGAATCTAGTTACTTAGAGATTTTGAATGTGATTTCCTTATTATGGATCCTTAAAAGTTTCTCTTCTTTCTCCACATTAATTAGTGTTCTACTAGTGGCTGAAAAAGTCTCCTAAGGAGAGTGGGATTTCCTTATTGTCCATGTTAAGGATGACAAAATCAGTTGGAATGTTGAATTTCTTTACTTTAACTAAGATGTTTTTAACCACACCCATCGGTTTCTTTTCTGTGCCATATGCCATTTGTAGCATCATAGAAGTGGTCTTAGGCTCTCCTAACCCAAGTTTTCTGAACAGTGATAAGGACATAAGATTCACACTTGCTCCTAAGTTACAAAGTACATTCTTGAAGTGTAAACCCCCAACGGTGCATGGGATAATAAAGCTTCCTGGGTTCTTTTGTTTAAGAGGCATTTGACTTTTAGTGATTGTACAACACTTCTCTTTTTATGATGGTTTGTTGTGTTCATCTATTTTCCTCTTTCTAGTAAATATTTCTTCTAAGAACTTTATGTAGGAGGGTGCTTTCTTTATGGTGTCTATGAGTGGGTCATTGATTGTTTTTCTCTTCAAATTTATCCATATTTGTAGATATTTGAACATCCACCTTGTGTTTAGCAAGTTGTTGAGGGAAAGGGATGATTGGATCATGGATTTGATTCCTCTTGCTTGCTTCTTATTCACTTCTTCCTTTTCCAACATAGCTTCCTTAGACTCCACTGCTAGCTCTACACTTTCACTATTTTTCTCCTCATTCAAAGGTTCACTTTTTACTGTTAGTGTATTGCATTGCTCCTTATTGGGTCTTTTAGGATTTCCTTGTGTGTCACTAGGAAGGGCTCCTTGAGTTCTTTGGCTTAGAGCTTGAGCAAGTTGCCCCACTTGCACCTCCAAACTAGGAATAAAAGATCCATGAGTTGCTTCTATATGATTCACCTTTGTGTTCATAATTTGAATGAAGTCCTTCATTACTCCCATCAAGACATTAGTGTTATCTTGATTATTTGGCTTCTTGTCTTGAGGTGGTTGTTGTTTCTGTAGTGGTGGTGGGTTATTGAATCCAGGTGGGAATTGAGGATGGTTAAATTGGTTACCACCTTGATTGTTGTTATTCCATGAAAAATTAGGGTGGTTCCTCCATCTAGAGTTGTATGTGTTAGAGTATGAGTTCCCTTGACAATTTTGGTTTTTCACATAATTGACTGTCTCCAAAGAGTTCCTACATGCCTCCGTGGCGTAAGGTCCATTGCAAATGGAGTTTGCACCATATCAAATCCTACCAAACCTGAATCCAGTTTCTTTGTTAAACTTAGCAGCAAAGCATTTGTTTGAGCTTGCATGGCTACCCTGGTTTCTACAACTACCACTCCAGCTACCTTTTTGGGATACAGTCTAACAATTGGTCATTGGAAATTATTTGATGCCATTTAATCCAATAGAGCAAAGGCTTCATCTTTAGTTTTACTCATTAAAGCACCACTTGTCACTGCATCTATAATTGTCCTTTGCTGACCCAATAAACCATAATAAAATGCTTGAACTTGAATCCAAATGGGTAGGCAATGATGTGGGCATCTTTTAAGTAATTCTTTAAACTGTTCCAAATTTTCATAGAATGATTCTCCATCAAGCTGCTAAAAGGATGTGATGTCATTTATGAGCCTTACACTCTTTGATGGTGGTAAAATACTTAGACAAGAATTTTTGAGTTAGCTGATCCCATGTAGTGATTGACTCGCTGGTAATGATTGTAGCCAAATCTTAACCTTATCCCTCAATAAGAAAGGAAAAAGATGAAGGTGAATGTTGCCCTAAAAGTGTACAAGACAATACGCAAGTGCATGTGTCACCAACAAGTAATATAATGATAAGAAAGATCATTCCCAAGGAGATTGGAATATTAGAAAGTATTGTAAAAATTAACTAATAAAATCAATATTGGGTGTTTTTATGTATCAAAATAAAATATATAGCACAAGATAACAAGAGTAAAAATACTAAAACAAAACTCAACAAGGTAGATAGCAAGAATCGCAAGTGGATAAATCAGTTAGAATTGCAAATGTAACAAATGATGTAGTCAGACTACACTGTTGTAGCAATGCTGTGGCAAAGTGTAGCAGTAACAAGAATTCAAAAATTATAATGGATTCTTCCGAATCTGCAATGTCTATAATTTCCTAGGCACAATGAAACACATTCCTATGCATAACTGAGTCCAAGGACAATATTTAATGCAACAATTCTTTTGGATTATGTGAGATAATTATATATTTCTATATTAATTATAATTTTAATTCTTATTCTTAAATTCAAATTAAACACACATTATTCAAGCTTCATCCAACTTCAACTAACATTTCCAGAATTAATCTCAGTTTACTATCGTATCAATTGGTGATTAAGAATCAATAAGAATTAATCAATAAAATAAGCATTGAATAACTAGCATCCTTTTGTCAAGCAAAGCATAGATCTTTAAAATTGAAGAACAAAGACTCTCCAAACCAATTCTAGAGGCTTAAGCCTTCCCATAAACTTTCCTCACTCTACGTTCATATCAAATTCAAAACATGATTGTGCACATGAGTTATGGGGGATATATTTTAAATTCTCAAAATTTTTCAACTAACACTCAATCAATTCAATTCTTTTCATCAACCAAGGTATTTCTTCTAATAGATCAACAACTAAACCTTAAAACAAAAACACCACAAAGAAATGAAGGGTAGGTCACAGCTTTTCCACAAGGCAGTTCATCCTTACTAATTAGTTACAAAATCATAATAGCGCACATCATAAAATCATATTTCATAACACAAGCAAATAAATCAACCCCCCCAAACTTAAAATAAGCAGTGTCCTCACTACTTATGAATACAGCAAAATAAAAAAAGAAAGAGAACAGACAGCAAACAAAAATGAAATAGAAAAGGGAAAAGGAATGCCCCTGTTTGCTGTAGCGTTGCTGTAGCAATGCTATTTTCATTCTGTTGTTAGTCACATTGCCTTGATGATGGATTGATTTTTCTCTATTACCAAGAAGTTTCTACACAATTGTGTCTTTTCGAGCTATACACTTTGTCCTACCCAGTAAGTCAGGTTTCAACCAAACTTTTCAATGGGAGCAAATAATCACAACAAAATTAGATCACAATGGATAATGTAAGGGCCGAAATAAACCCAGTTTGGTAACCAACAATTAACAAATTACTCAAGAAGGGAGGTGATGGCACGGTGTAGAAAAAATAATTAATTTGAAGCTTGAATGCTTATCGAGCTAACGATGTGGAGCCAAATCAATCTCTGAAGTGAGATGTGAAGAGAAACTAGCCAAGAAAAACTGATTACCAAATGACGGCTACCACGAAGGCGAGAGGTTGGTGAAGTTCAGGGTCACGCATTGTTCGTCGTTGGGTGTATGAGGAAAGGCAATATCGGTAGGTGCGAGAGAGGTGTTTTGGAGAGGATGGAAGGACTGTGGGTGTGGAAAGGGGATGAGAGTGGAGAGATTAGTTTCTAGGTTAACTTAGGTTATGAAGTTATTTCCTTGGTGCCCTTCATAACCCTACTCTTTGTAAACAATCTGATGGACTTGTTTGAGATCCCTAACTTTGTTGGAATTATTCTTTCTAGTAATGGCATCAGCCCAAGTAGACCCTCTCCTAAAGAGATCACTATTTTTGGTGATCAGTTGTTTGTTGGTGTTTAGTTCCCGTTCTTACTATTTGTGTGGCGATTCCTCTATAGGATTAGGGTGCCTCTTGGGCAGTTTACTCCAAATTCTTGGAAGATCTGACAATCTTGTTATGTTGTGGAAGGAAAAAAGGTAGAGAGATGAGCCTTGTTATGTGTTATGGGTGGAGGTTGGTTTGGCCTTAGGCCCTTTAGTGATTACAAGTTGATCCTCAAATTACCCAAGTCCAACAAGGGTTGTAGAAACTTCTTGTTCATTATTTTTGGGGTCGATGATGTGCTTGTCCTAACTTGGGCTCCACTTCCACACAATTTGTTCTCAATGGTGAGCAGCTCACACATGCATGGTTGTTCACACTAAACTATAAGTGCATAAGAAGTGTACAAGTGATATGTATTTTAAGTATGGATGTCAAACCTAGAGGGAAAAGTATAACTATGATCTAAGTACTACTATGACTATTGGGACCACTATTTGAATAATAAAAAAGCAAATACTAATTAAAAACTAAAAAGAATCTAACACTCAAATAGCAACAAGTTATATGATAAATGGACACTAAACTATACATGCATTCCTCTCTCAAGTAAACTACATACAATATAATAGCTTAACCTATTTATACTCTCATGCCAATTGGATTAGATTATCATTCATGAAGATCATCAATTATAGACCACACACATACGAATTGTACCTCTCTGTCTAGAAACTATGCATGCTATTTGATCAATACAAACATATAGATACTTCTCTCAAGGCTACCTATATGTCTCTAGAAATTAATTGGTAGTCAAGCAATTAAATTACAATTGAGATCAGATAAAATAATATGACATAAATTTGTAATCACAAAAGGAGAGTAGATTAGATCAACACATGTTAGAAATTATGTTCATATGATCCCTAGATTAACTGTAAATTGGCTACACTTGTTCATAAAATTCAGATTTACAATTAAGGAGACATTAAAAATACATAGAAGAAAGAAGAAGAAACATAACAAACTAAATCTCTTAATGAATGTTAGCCTATCCTTTAACTCTCCAATCTTTGATTGCTCTACAAATTGCTCTTAAGATTCTTCTCTCAATAATCTTTGTTGAAATTTGGCCCTCTTAAAGGTTGATTAGAGCTAAGAACTAATTCTATAATATGTAAAATTTTGCACTATGTATCTATATCTTTGTTGACGACTCCATATATACATTTATAGACTCCAGTGAATCCTAGGTACATTAGTATTTGTGTCTAATTAGGTGTCAAAAATTAGGTCTAGGTTTTGCACGATGTCTGCGTGGGCCGTGGCCTACATAATTTAACCCCGCGATGCATATCAAAATTCTGAAAGTCCTTGGTAACCCGAGGAGGCTTTGCCGTGGCTTAAACATATCCATACCGTAGGTGAAACTACCTGAGGGTTAGGCCACAGAGCTCATATTTTGAGGCCAGGGTGAGCATACTTGTGTGGAAATTTGCTTGTTCACTAGAAGTATCGCATTGCCCACATGTGATGTTTTGTGCTCGAAAATAATTGAAATACATTAAAATATACCCTGTGATTCCAAAAACGACAGTTTGTGCTATATTTCAATAAAATGATCATAAATAGATCCTAAGACCTCATTTAAAACCCAAATAATCATAGAAAAATTGTGCATTTCAAGCACACATCACAATTCCCAACAAGCTTCTGGCTATTCTCTAGCAAGAAAATCGATCAAAATAAGTTAGAGAGAAACATTAACAAAATAAATAAAAGCTAATCTAAAGATCGATCGTTTCGTAGATAGTACGGTTGCATATAGCGTATGCAACAAGCCTTTAAATTCCTTGGTGACCCTAGTGTACGAGTTATAGTCTTGTGAGGGTTTCCAATGATGATACCCACAAACATTTGACTCAACTAAAATAAAAGAACAGACTCAACTAAAACTTTGACTACCCTAGAACCAAGTCACCCATTTTGTCTCAGAGATTGCAGTTAAATCCCAACATATAGATAGTTTAAGTATCACTTACAGTTGAAGCATGATTCAAAATATTCATATCACCATGTGATCAAATCTTAACATTCATTCATTCCACAAGCCTTATTTCTTATACTGGACATTTTCATGCATGACATATAAAATAATGTCAACAACTCATTTTATAAAAATGCAGTATGTATCAATGAAAGTGCAAATAATTACAGACTTTATATGCCTAATTTTCAATTCACTCTCCACTAATATAGGATAGTCACTTTACCTAGGATCAAAAAGTCTTAAATAAGGTTGTAATGTAAGGCTAAGGTATGGGGTTTTGAAAGAGTGAGAAGGAAAATTACGAAACTATCAACACAAGTGTATTTCTTTTAAGTACCAAGTTACTTTAAGTATGATTCACCCATTTTACTTCAATTACCCATTTTTAAGGACTTTGCTCACCTAAGATTATCTTTACAACTTATGTCACTATAGATTTTGGACTTTTTTTTTTAAAGAAAATTGAAATATAAATATGTAGCAATATGGGCATAACCTATTATAACCTCCTCCTTTTTCATCAATGTAAAACAAATTCCCACGACCCCTAACCTATCATGTTTCAATTATTTGGGGTTGTATCATCACCTTTATCTTCCAAATTATGTGTATTCACATGGTAAATTCTCTTGAAAATTTAAAAAATTTGGATAATGTAGAAAAATACACATGGTTTATAAGGGTTTGGTTACATGGTTATAGAAAAAAAGTAGAGGCTACATTAACATTCATTAAGGCTCAAAAGGCTACTAACAATATTAAAACTTTTGGTAGGCTTGAAAAGCTCAAATGTTCCAAAAATGGTCTAAATTCTTTGCTAAGTAAGGTGTACCCTATGATTTCGCCTTGAGTACGTTTCAAATAGGTTCTAAAGTTTGTTGTAGCCTTTGACATGTTCATGAACGTTCGTGCAAAATAGGGTCCAAATACTTAAGTTAAACATATTTTCAAACCACAAACCATAAGGGTCTCACACAAGATTGAATGCATATCTAAATCAATTTTCAAACTAAGCAAGCATAAATTTCTCTAAATTTTAGTTTAATCATAATTTCATTGATACATGTTTGAATTGATTATTGGTATTCATCATAAGATAAGCAAATTACAACAAACTAAAAATTGTACATAAAATAGAAAATGTACTTTTTCCCACCCTTAACCTAAGATCCACATTATTCCCAATGTTCTATGCCATAAGTAAAAAGAAACAAAGGAAAATGAAAAAGTAACCCTCCTTTTTAATGGTGAAGTGTTGCTACGTAGTTCATGGTTCAAAATTGTTCCCTTGCCATCATGCATGATATTACTCATTTGTTTGAACTATTGTATACCTCTCAATGTGTACGACTCACGAAAAAATTCATAAGCCACAATATGCAATATAGATTAAAAAGTGAAAAGAAAACTAAACTAAACTAAACAAATCCCAAAACTAAGCATAAAAAGTATCTCAAATAAAAAAAAATACAATACTAAAAGAAAACAAAATAAAACAAGAAGAAGAAATTGAACCAAAGAAAATTACAAATTGGTGCTCTTCTTCCTAGTCCTCCATCTTGTCATTGCCATCTTCCTCTTCCACTGCTGGTAGTTTAAAATCAAATTTGCCTCCTTGGTAAGTTGGGAATGCCAGCAATTGGCCACAGGCGTAGCCATATTGTTTAAGGTGGACCCTTTGCTATATGTTTAAAGCTTACACGAAGTCGGACTATTATTGCATTTGTCCACTCGGTCACTATTATTTTTTAGCAAGGTATGCCTTCATTTGATTGTTATCTTTTCATAAGGCATACAGCTACTCCTTCATTAGTGCCTTTGATGAGGAGGTAGAGGGTTTCTTACTAGTTTGAGTGGCCTTGGAGCAACTTGTAAAGTTGTGAATGAACATGGGGGTGAGTGGGTCTCCCGGTTGTACAAGTATTTCACCCTCTTTAGTGTTGATTTCTTCCTAGGCACACAGTTGTGTGATGAGTTGTGGGAATGCATAACTTGACCTTATTTTCGTTCCACATAGCTTGATTTTGTCATTTATAATTGCCACCACGTCCATTAGTTTTCTAGTTTGAACTGCATATAACACTATTTCTCTTTCCCCTGTTACAGTGTTGTAATGTGTATTGGGGCATCAATGTTCAGTATACAAAAATATTTCCACATATGGGGAAGGTAGGTAAGACTGTTAGCATCAAATTCTTTGGGTTGTCCATTAGCTATTTCCCATATGGTACCCTCAATTGTGGAGGTCGCAATGACCTCAACATACTCATTATTTTTTAGGTACTCCTCATATTCTCTTGTACTAGATCTCATATTGTAATGCTTATTTATCCTTTCAGCATCAAAAGAAACCATTTTACCGCTAACTTTTATTATGTCATTTGTTGCCTCGTGTACATTGGCGTAGAATTCTCTAACTATATTTTCAATAGCCACTTGGGGTGGGGTTTTGACAAAGTACTTCCAACCTAAGGCTTCTATTTTATTTGACATTAGGGTAGAGTTCCACTCCAAATTACAACCCTTTTTCGGGGATGCAATTCCTACGATAAGATGCTGCCTTATGGAATCATTATTGAGCTTCAAAGCTCAAAAACCTAGTCTTTTCGTATTCTTTGGCATCCATTAGTGCCCTTCACTTTGTCACCACCCTTTCTCTTAGAGGCCATGATATTATACCAAGTAATAGGTTAGGTTTAACTAAATTCCAAAAGATCCCCACAATTTGACAATAATAAGGCTTTACCTCAATTAACAACCACAAATTTTTACTTAAACCCTAAAGCAATTTTTCACTACACAACTTGAAGTTTTATGTTGAATGCTCAAATTTCTAAAATTTCTCTCAACAATAATCCAAAAAAATACACCACCAGACCAAAATAAGAACAACGGAGTTACTTACTTGAAGATTTGAGTGCAAAAAATTTATAGTGATGTGTGTGTGAGGGTTCGTAGGGGAAGAGAAGAGTGACGCAAAATTTTCAAAGAAATGTGTTTTGATTTTTATTCATGCATGGGGGAATGTTTTTAGTGTTAAAATTGCACATAGAAGCAACTCTGGTGATTTCATACCTCGGTGTGCGTGCGCGTGTGATTCCCAATTTGCAACTAGAGAGCCCTTCGCTTCGGTCCAAAGTTGTTACCATCACGGCTTGTATAGCTTTCATGTTTTCTAGTCCCAAACCTGAGAGTATCATGCTGTGGCCCAAAATTGCTATTGTTGTGGCTCAAGTCAAAATTTTAAGTTCGGTAATTTAATCATAGAGCCTTACGCCGAGGCTTGAATATGTTTCTACCGCGACACAACCTAAAAAATTCAATTTTTGTTAGAAAGTTAGAAAAAGTCAAATATAGAAATTTGGTTAAGTTAGTGTTAGATGAAATTATGCAAATTAAACAAAATAAAAAAAAACAAATGGATGTTAAAATTCGTTGGGTTGCCTCCCAACAAGTGCTACGTTTTACGTCCTTGGCTAGACAAACCTACAAATGGTTAGTTGTGATGTACAATATTACGATCTCTAATCTTCTTCCAAAGAAGGTCCCCTTTTTGGATTTGTCATGCTTGTTTCCACTTGCATTGTTGACCAATTTGATATTTTCATTAACTTCCATAGTCTCATCCTTGTTATCTAAGTTGTGGCAGTTAGATACCCATATTTGTTTGAACTTTTTATTTTTCTTTTTGCTTTTCCCACCACTTTTCTTTGCTTCCTCAATCTTTGATATCTCCTTTGCTTGATTTGTAATGATGTTCACTTCCTCCTTAGAGGCATAGGAGTTGTTCAACTATTTCAAGGTCTTGAACATAACTTCTTTATTTTGGACTATCATAACTAACTCAACTTTCTCCACATTTACTAGTGTTCTTTTGGTTGCTATAAATGGTCTCCCAAGAAAGAGTTGAATGTCTTTGTTTTCCATGTCAAGGATGACAAAGTTATTTGGGAAGTGATGTGCAAATTATAGTACTCGCAAGTGTACGAATCACTTGTAGCAAGTGATAAGCAAACCTCTAAGGTCGATCTCTCAAAGAATTGCAATGATTTTAAACAACCTTTTTCTTAATCTAATTAGAGTCCTAAAACAACTAAAATACTAACTAAATAGAATTCTAGTAACACTAAAACTCTAAATTATTAGAATCTTAAATCTAATAAAACTGTAAACAAAGTTGGATTTGTGAGCAAGATCAATGGTGTTGAACAAATAAAGAAAACAATTATGCAAACTTTGAATTAACTCAAAAAGGTTTCAAATATCAATGGAGGATGTATAGACATTTAGTTTGATTGACTATGCTTGCATCGAAATGTTATGGTGAATTAACATGAATGTTCTAAACTTCTAATAAACAAATATTACCGGCTTTCTTTTTAATTACGAAAATTCCTACGATCAGGTAATTCTCTTTGTTGATTAACTAATAAATATCTTACAATCGGGTATATCAAATAGAATCAAATTATGCACAAGGAAAAATATGCCCATCAAACCAATGCCATGACTAGGTCATCAATTTGAAGTTTTGATTAAGTTTTTCAACGTAAAGTCAAGGTGACGTTCCTAAAACTAAACTCTAATATTTTTCAATCTAATTATGAATCTCAAATTGGCCCATGAAAATTCACAATTAAACATCTAAACATGCTCTTAATCAAAAGGTAATTTATTTATCTTAAAGCAATAAAAATATTCACAAACAACAATTCTAGTAAACATGGCAACACAAATTAAACACCCATAATGAAATTAGCCACTCATGTTCAAATTAATATTCATAGATAAATTTAATTGAACATTCATCTCAAAGAAGTAAGAAGAAGAAAAGGAAATTCTATAACAAAAAGAAACCTAGATCTAAATACCACAATTGGATTGGATGACGTTCTTTTCCAAAAGCTTGATCGTCGATTTTCAATGGCTTCTTAGATCCTTAGAATTGATTCTCTTGCTTCTTTAAGTGTGGAAAAACTCTTAAAATCTGATTGAGTCTCTTGTTGCTTCACAAAATTGAAGTGTTGTAAAAGGGAGACTTAAAGGGGTATTTATAAGTGTAAGAGTTACATAGAATCCTAATTGTCTAGGGAATAGGCACGCCACGGCACATAAATTATTCTGAAAACAATGCCAAACCCGTGAGATTCTCACCGCGGAACAACTTTTCCTCGCTGCGGCGCGCGTTGTATTCTGGTTCTTAACAGGTACCCTTACATATTGGTTGGCTCGTTATGTATGGGTTACATAATTTGAATCATGTTGCTCCTAAATTGTGATTCGAGTGCCGTAAGTGTTCCGTCTTTGCGTGTTTTCATTATTCAACTTATTTGATGCTAAATCACCTAAAATACACTAAAACATACCTGTGATTCCGAATTGATAGATTTATATAAATAATTAAATAAACGAGTTATAAAAAATCTATTTTTAACAATTAAGCACAATAAATCACGAAATATTAGTGTTTTTCAAGCACTTATCATAACCCCTGACCAGCTTTTTGCTAGTCTCTAGCAAGTGAAAAGATCTAAAAACTAAAAGAAAAACAAATAAAATAAACTATACTAACCTAAATCACTTCCGTAGATTGTCACGGTTGCATTTAGCATATGCAACAAGCTTTTAAACCCCTAGGTGGCCCTAGTGGACTAGTTATGGTCTCGTGAGGGTTTTCAGTGATGATACCTATAAATATCGTATGACTCTTAAAACTATTAAAGACTTTATACATACTCGAAACAATCCATGCATATGTCTCAAAAATTGTTAATGACGAATGACATACGAAATAGTTAAAAACTACTTAAGCTCAAATAGTTCAAATATCAAATCTATTTTCATAATTGGCTTTTGAACAAACAATCAAACTATAAGCCCGTTGGTTACACTATCAGATTGTGTCATGCATGATATTCACATATTACATTTTAAATCTCAAAATTGTGCAAGTAAAATATGAGTGAGAATTGCACTCACAAACTCCATAAGCTTACTTTTCAAATCCATCTATACTAATATAGAAATCAAAACTACCTTAAATCAATAGGACTTTATTAAACTTGTAAAGTTGTGTTAAGGTGTGTGGTTATAAAAGTACGGAAAGGTTATTCTTAATAGGATAAGAGTACTTTGCATTTTACTTCACAAACTCACTCAACTTTTCTACCCAAATTTTCTTTTCCTTCCTCCTATTTTATAAACTCGATCTGTCCCTTAAATCTTTGCTTGATTTTTCTTCTTTCTTTACTTCTCTTGCTCTTTATTATCATTGCTATTTTTTTTAAGCAAGACATATATAATTTCCTTCGATTCAATGCTTATGAAAATCAAGTATTATATTGAGTACTCTCATCACTAAGGGTAGTACAATGTATTGCATATTGAGTGCACGGAGGTCACTATGGATAAAACAGTAGGGGGGAGGGGGCTCGAAAAGTTCAAACGGTCCAAAGATGGCCTAAATCACTTTCTAAGTGGTTTGTGATTCTATTATTTCGCCTTAATGAATTTTTAAGAAAGTTCTAGAGTTTGTTGAGACTTAAAATATACCACGAACTCGTATACACTACACAAACCAAATATGGTGATACTAACCAAACAAACTACCACATATACCACAAAATCCTCAAACTAAATAAATCTAACATTTTTGTGCTTCTTCATTTAGGTGAAAATTCAATTTCTTTCACATGTCACTGTCATTACCATCACATTAATATCATAGACTTCCAAATTGATTGAAGTGGACTTGATACTATCCTAACAAAATTCAAATGAAAAATCTTACAAAAAGTTAAAAATTAAAATTTGGTCTAAATTCATGCTCATGGAATATTTTTCTCATCCCCAACCTAATTTCTACATTGTCCTCAATGTCTCAAAGAAAAACAAAAGAAATTAAGTAAAAAAGTGAGAGAAGTTACCCCCCTTTTTGTATGAGATTGTGTACATTACACTTATGCTCTGGCTCACCATTCCTCGCCTTCTCATCATGTAGCATTTAGTTCGCAAAAAATTTGCATGAAACCTCTATATGTGTGCATCACAACTCAAAGCCAAATTTAAAAATTAAGTAAAGACAAATGAAATCAAAAACCATTAAACAACGTTAATTAAAGTTCTTACTAATCCAACATAAAATAAAAACAAAATAAAAATAAAAATAAAGAAAAAGAAAATTAATCTAAATAAAAAAAATAAAAATTAAAGAAAGGATAAAATACAATGGGGAGGCTTAGTCCTCTATATCATCATGCTGCTTGTTGTCGTCCTCTGGTTGGTTCGCCGGTGGTCTGTAGACAAAGTCATGGGCCGGATACTGTAGAACTGAACTGAATTGGGTGAGGTCTACTCTGCTTTTTGTCAACTGGAAACTCATCATTCTGTGGAGTAGAGCTTGGTATTCATGTGAATATCTCATTTATTCGTTGAACCAAGCTTGTTGTTGACTTTGGTATTCTTGTATTTTATTCACCTTTGCTTCCAAGTTCACCAACCTATCTTTGGTGGTAGCGTTCTTGGAAAAGGTCCCATCACCCTTCCTACTACCTTGTCTTGCCTTAGTACCACTGGTTAGGTGCTATATGTAAGCGAAGGTTAATGTTTCACTTGGTTGCAAAAGTACTTCACTCGTGTCATATTGTACTCCGTGTTTGACATATAGGGCGGTGATCAGCTGGGGAAAGAAGTAACTGAGGTTGTGATGCGAGCTGAGTATATAACTCGTTGTTGGATCATCATCCCTACATCAACTGATCGCTCGGTCTCTATGGCATATTGTAAGATTGCCCTTTCTCGATCAACAGTATTGTAATGTCGGGTTTGCATTAATCTAGAGCACAAAAAATACTGCGAAATACGGGATTGGGTTCTAAGATGTTTTGCCTGAAAGGTATTTACCATGTCCCTTTTATATTCCTACTCCGCATAACCATCGATGAGGGTGTTTATAATTTCATCGTAATCTACCTGTTTTAAATAGGTTTCATACCCGCTATCTTGTATGTCCCTCAACCCATAGTATGCATTTATAATAGTCATATTAAAGGGGACCTCAACACCCCTTATCCAAACCATTCTGTCACAAGCTTTTAGGACATTTGCGTAGAATTTCTAGACTAATGAACTTACACCTGCTTCCAGTGCATGTACAAATTTCCTCCACCCTAACACCTCAACCTTATCAGAAATTCCCATTAATCCTACTTGTCCAAAATCTAACCCCCTCTCATTAACAAATCCTTTGTTTCTTTTGGCGGCACCTTCGTACCTCTATTATGCCTCCCTTCTAACAAACTTAGAGGCATCAAAGTTGCGTTCCTCAATCATTTTTCCTTTTCCCTTAGAACGACTTCCCTCTCTAGCTTTTCGTTTTGGAGCCATAGTTTATGCTACCCAAATATTTTCACACCAAACAATAAATTCCAGAAAATTCAGAAAATTTCCCAAAAATCCCCTCTTATCTAACTTAATTCACTTAAATCCAAAAAAAAATTCAAACACAATTCACAATTTCCAGATAATAATTACCAAATTAAGATAGAATTGTGAAGAAATTTACCTCTTTGGAGTTCAATTGAAACCTTTAAGATAAATCCCCAAATTTTTTTTCGAAACCCTTGCATGTGTTGAAGAAGATGAAGAGATTTCTTGATTTCTTGAGCAAATCTACCAAAATTGAGAGGGAAATACTTGATAGCAATGTTAGATTGAAGAAATTATGGAGTAAATTTTTTATTTTTGGTGAGAAATTGAGAGGAAATTGGAGAGAAAGTGAGGAGGTATTTGGGAGAAAATGAGGGAAAGTGAGGGAAAATGGGGGAGAAAAAATTTGAAATGATTTAAATGTTTCACGAGTGCCCCTTTTCTAGAAAAATTTAAAGGCACGCCGCGGCACAAGTTTTTCCTCGTTGCTGCACATATGAATTTTGGGCTCCTATGCGTGAAACATAACCACTCCGGCCATGGTACAAATATTTTCCTACAGTGGCACACAAATTTTTCCTGCCGCGGCACAAATATAATACCAAATGGGTGCCTCCCATTAAGAGCTTAGTTTTGCAACTTAGCAAGACATGGCCGCTCTCGTGTCTAAGAATCTCGGAGACGTATGGTTTCTATGCTTTTCATGTTAGTATCTCCTTCCAAGTACGGCTTAACACGATGCCTGTTTACTTTAAACGGTTCTTGTGTTTTGGAATTTAGCAACTGGACTACTCTATGTGGAAGTACATTAGCAATTGTATATGGTCCACTCCACCTAGAATGTAGTTTTCCTGGAAACAAACGCACGTGAATTATATAACAGTACTTTCATTCCAAGAACTAAAGACTTACTGATGAGCCCTTTATCGTGATAGAGCTTAGTACACTCCTTGTAGATCTTGGCATTCTCGTAAGCTTCATCCCAAATTTCTACAAGTTCGCTTAGTTGGAGTAGTCATTTTTCCCCAGCTTTTGTCATGTCATGTTGAGCTCTTTAATTGCCTAATAAGCTCTATGCTCTAGCTCAATGGGTTAGTGACATGCTTTTCCAAATATCAACCGGTAGGGGCTCATACCAATGAGTGTCTTGTAAGCTGTGCGATATGCCCACAAAGCATCATTCAACTTTACTGACCAATCCTTCCTTGAGGGGCACACTGTGCGTTCCAATATTCCATTGATTTGTCTGTTGCTCACTTCCACTTGACCCAAAGTTTGGGGATGGTATGGGGTATCCACTCTATGAGAGATGTTGTACTTTTTCAAAAGCCCATCAAAGAGCTTGTTGCAAAAGTGGCTACCTTCATCACTAATGATCGCTCTCATTGTTCCAAACCTGCTAAAAATCATATCATTCAAGAATTTAACAACAACATTAGCATCATTAGTTCTAGTGGGTATCGCTTCTACCCACTTTGATAAATAGTCGATTGCGACAAAAATATATGTAAAATCAAAAGATGGGAGAAACGGACCCATGAAGTCAATTCTCCACACATCAAATAATTCGACTACATGATTCGATGTCAAAGGCATTTCATTACGTTTGCCTATATTACCGGTCTTTGACATCTATCACATCTCACACAAAATAGGTTAGCATCCTTAAATAAAGTAGGCCAATAGAATCCATATTGTAATACCTTTAAGGTCGTTTTCTTACCACCAAAATGGCCCCTACAGTGTAGCTCATGGTAAAAAGTTAGGATGCTCTCATGTTCTTCTTCGGGCACACACCTCCGGATGACTTGATGTTGACATAACTTGAACAAATAGGGGTCATTCCAAAAGTATTGCCTGCAAATACTGAAAAACCTTTTCTTTTCCTAAAAAGTGATGTGCAAATTATAGTACTCGCAAGTGTACGAATCACTTGTAGAAAGTGACAACCAAACCTCCGAGATCGGTCTCTCAAGGAATTGCAATGGTTCTAAACAACCTTTTTCTTAAACTAATTAGAGTCCTATCTTAACTAAAAGTACTAATTAAATAGAGTTCTAGTGAAATTGAAACTCTAAGTAACTAGAGTCCTAAACCTAGTAAAACTGTAAAAAGAGTTTGTTTTGTGTCGAGATCAGTGGTACGAACAATTAATGAAAACAATATCACAAATTCACAATCAATTCAAGTAGATTTGAAAATCAATGGAGGATGTACGGACGTTTAATTTGGTTGGCCATGCTTGCATCGAAAAGTAATGGTGAAATAACATGAACGTTCTAATAAACAATTTTACCGGCTTTCCTTTTTATTACGAGAATGCCTACGGTCGGGTAAATTCTCTTTGTTGATTAACTAATTAACATCCTACGATCGGGTATATCAAATAGTAATCAAATTATGCGTAAGGAAATTTATGCCAATCAAACTAATGCTATGACTAAGTCACTAATTCGAAGCATTGATTAAGTGTTTTGGAATAAAGTTAAGGTGACATTCCTAAAACTATATTCTCAGATTTTTCAACCTAACTATGAATATCAAATTGGCCCATGAAAATTCATAATTAAATATCTAAACATGCTCTTAATCAAAAGGTAATTTATTTATATTAAATCAATAAAACATTCACCAAAAACAATTCTAGTAAACATGGCAACACAAACTAAACATCCATAATGAAATTAGCCGCTCATGTTCATATTAAAATTTATAGACAAATATAATATGATCATACACTCAAAGAAGGAAGAAGAAAGATAGAATTCTATAACGACAAGGAAATCCTAGATCTAAATACCACTAATGGATGAGATGGCGTTCTTCTCAAAAAGCTTGATCTTCGATCGTCAATGGCTTCCTTGGATTCTTAGAATGGATTCTCTCGCTTCGTTGAGTGTGGCAAAGCTCCTAAAAACTGATTGAATACCTTGCTTGTTCGCAAAATTGTGGTGTGTAAAAGTTGTATGTAAGTTGGAGTCTAGAGGAGGTATTTATAAATGTAAGGTTTTACACAATTCCTGATTGCAATAGGAATAGGCGCACCGTAGCATACATTTTTCCCGTCGCAGTGCAATACAAAAATTGAAAATATTGGTACAAACCCGAGAGCTCCCTGTCGCAGCATACATTTTCCTCGCCGCGGCGCGCGTCGCCTTTCCTTTCTTCAAATTTACCCCCTTACATATGTTCTTGCTCGTTATGTAAGGCTTACATATTTGTCTCGTTTTGCCCGTAACTCGTGATCCGAGCACCGCAAGTGCTCCGTCTTTGCGTGTTTGCATTATTCAACTCATTTTGATGCTAAAAATACCTGAAATACACTAAAACATACCCATGATTTCGAATTGATACATTTATGAAAAATATTTAAATAAACAATAATAACAAATCTATTTTTAAACAATTAAGCGCAATAAATCATGAAATATTAGTGCTTTTCGAGCACTTATCAGTTAGGTGTCAAATTCCACTAGCAAGATAATTAACAATGTCAGCATACCATGGATTTGGACCTATTGTAAACAGTTGTTCATCAGGGAAGGTTTCTATGATTGTTTCCTTACTTTCACCCTCAACAATATCATACCCAAAAATCAACCTAGACAGATGATCAGCTACTACGTTTTTAGTACCCTTTTTGTCCTTGATCTCTATGTCAAATTCTTGTAAAAGTAAGACCCACCTAATGAGTCTAGGCTTAACATTCAATTTAGTCAATAAATATCTTAAAGCAACATGATCCGAATGAACAATAACTTTAGTTTCTACCAACTAAGACCTAAATTTATCAAGTGAGAAAAAAATAGCTAATAACTTTTTTTTCAGGTGGTAGAATAATTAATTTGGGCATCATTGAGTGTTTTCCTAGCATAGTATATAACATGTAACGTTTATCCACTCTTTGTCCCAAAACAGCTCCTATGGCATAATCAGATGCATCACACATAATCTCATATGGTAAAGACCAATCAGGTGCCGCAATAATAGGTGCAGAAGTAAGTTTATCTTTCAAAGCATTGAAAGCAACAAGGCAATCATCAGTAAAATCAAATGGAGTATCTTTGGAAAGTAGATTACATAAAGGACGACTTATTTTGAATTTTGGAAAAATCCTTAATAAACCGTCTATAGAAACCTGCATATCTTAAGAAACTCTGTATCCTCTTAACAGATGTAGGGGGAGGTAATTTTGCAATCAAATCTATCTTAGCCTTATCTACCTCAATTCCCTTGCTAGATATGATATGTCCTAAAACCCCCTGTTGGACCATAAAATGACTTTTTTCCCAACTAAGTGTCAAATTACGCTCTATGCAACATTCTAACACTAAAGTCAATTTGTGCAAGCAATCATCAAAGAAATTACCGAAAATAGAAAAGTCATCCATAAATACCTCGATGAATTTCTCCACCATGTCTAAAATTATAGACATCATGCATCTCTAAAAGGTGGTGGGTGCATTGCATAGTCCAAATGGCATCTTCATGAAAGTGAAAGTACCTAATGAGCATGTGAATGTCGTCTTCTCTTGATGCTCTGGAGCAATGGGTACTTGATAATAACCTAAAAGACCATCCAAAAAATAGTAGAAATCGTGTCCAGCTAGTCTTTCCAAAATTTGAACAATGAAAGGAAGGGGGAGGTGATCCTTTTTGGTGTACAAATTCAATTTTCAAAAATCGATACACATCTTTCAACCTGTAATTATCCTAGTGGGCACTAATTCATCTTTCTCATTCTTAATCACAGTTATTTTAGATTTTTTTGGTACCACATGAACTAGACTAACCCACTTACTATAAACAATTGGATAAATTACTCCTATTGGTAGGAGTTTTAAAACTTCTTTCTTAACCACGTCTTGCATGATTGGATTTAGTCTCTTTTGAGCTTCTTTAACTGATTTGATATTGTCCTCCAAATTGATCTTATGCATACACATCGCTGGATTAATGCCTCTAATGTCCCCTATACTCCATCCTATTGCTTTCCTATACTTCCTAAGCTCTCTCACTAGTTTCTCCTCTTGTTTTTGGTGAGTGTAGATGAAATAATAACTGGATAAGTTTCATTCTCTCCCAAAAATATATATTTCAGATGCTTAGGTAGTTCTTTAAGTTCTAATTCAGGTGGAGCAATCTCTTTGTCATGTGGGACATCTAATAAGTCTAAGGGTGTATTAGCTTCCTCTATAGGTATGGCATTGTCTAACAGATCATTATACTCCTTAGTCTCATAGTCTAAATTGTCATATACCTCTCCAACTGTAAATGTTACCTCTAATTTATCATCTAATCTATCCTTTACAAATGTATCTTGAATAATAGGATCTAAACTTTCAACAAATGAGCATTCATCAATAGCAGATATAGAAGGGTAAGGAGATGAATCAAAAACCTTAAAATGTACAGTCTCTCCTAAGACTATCATTGTCAACTTCCCACTTTGGACATCAATGATGGTTTGGGTGGTGGCCATAAATGGTCTACCCAAGAGAATTGTATGCTCCTTGTCCAATAATGGGTTATCCTGCATATCTAAAACCAAAAAATCAATAGGTATGATAAGCTTATCTACCTGCACAAGTAATTCCTCAACCATGCCCTTCGGATATTTAACAGATCTATCCGCAAGTTGAAGGGACATGGTTATTGGTTTTAGCTCTCTCAAACCTAGCTACAAGAAAATAGAGTAAGGCATCAAATTTATACTAGCAATAAGATCAAGCATAGCCTTAGCTACTTTCCTATCCCCTATAGTAATATTAATGATAAAACTACCTGGATCTTTTAACTTAAGGGGTAGGTTCCGTTGAAGCACTGCGATAGCAATTTCAGACACTTTGACTCTTTCATTAAGCTCGTACCTTCTTTTCTCAGTGTTTAATTCTTTGAAAATTTTTGCATAAGAAGGTATGTTTCTAATTACATCAAACAGAGAAAAATTAATATTCACTTTTGAAAGTATGTTAAATAAATCAGAAATTGCTTATCTTGCTTACTATCCTTTAAACAATGTGAGAATAGTACTGGTGGTCGGTATGGCTCTGATGACTTGTGTAATTTAGGAGAGTTAGATGATTCTCTAATTGTTGCCTTTAAGGCTCTTCATGTTTGTCACCTTTTTCCCCTAATTCCTTAGAAACAGTGTTGTCATCTTCTATGTTACCTACACTATAAGGTAAATCTTTAGAAATTTCAGGTAAAACTTTTGTAACGACCTTACCACTCTGAAGAACCGTGATAGCTTTCGCTTGTTCAGGTTGACTAAGCAGCTTTCCCGTCTCTTGTTTGTGCATTTGTTCAGCTAGCTGCCCCACCTGTATTTCCACTCTTTTCATTGATGCTTCCATAGAGTCCATCCTTCCACTACAAGATTGCATGAAAGTATTCAAGGTTTCCTCTACAGTCGGTTTATTTTGCGAAAATTGTCAGTTAATGTTTTGGCCTCGTGTTTGATTTTGGGTAAATGGTTGGCTATTATTTTGTTTCCAAGCAAAGTTTGGGTGATTTCTCCATCCAGGGTTGTAGGTATTAGAATATGGGTTGTTCCTAGGTCTAGGTTGGTACCCTTACATTAAATTTATCTCTTCATTAGCACATGCATAAGAAACACCTGCAAAAGAACAAACGTTAGCCCTATGTCCATAAGAACCACAAACTCCACATACCTCGTGTTTTGGTATTTGATTCATATTGGAGGTAGTAAGAAATTGCACTTGTTTAGTCAACACAGCAAGGTGCATGGCCATTTCATTGTTTGAGCCTAATTCATGGACTCCAGCTCTTCTTCCTCTAGCACTCTTTTGTTGGGAGTTGGCTCCTAACATCCCAAAAAGTTCGTATGTTTCATCTGCTATTTTCTCACCTATAGCTCCTCCTACAACGTTGTTAACTGTGAATTGACACTGTAGTGTCAATCCATCATAGAAAAATTGATTTTGTAACTACAATGGAAAGTGGTGATGTGGACACTGTATTAAGAGCAGCTTGAACCTGTCCCAAGCCTTGTGAAAGAGTTCTCCTTCCATCTGCAAAAAAGTAGCAATTTTGGTTCCTAGGTCAGATGTTTTTTTATGGGAATAGAACTTACCCATAAATTTGTTATAAATAGCGTCCCAAATGGCCAATGAACTAGGTGCCAAGGTCATGAGCCAAGACTTAGCTCTATCTTTGAGAGTGTAAGGAAAACATCTCATCCTTAATTGATCTTCACTAAGTTCTTGCAGTGGAAAAGTTTGCATAGTTGCATAAAGTTCACACATAAAATTTAGAGGATCCTCATTAGGAATACCGTAAAAGGAGGGAAGCATGGAATAATGGATATTTTTCAATTCATAGTTCCTAGTTGCCTTTGCCAGTTGAATGCATAATGTGGCAGTCCCAATGATAGGTCTTGCAAATTCTTTATTCATCATCTGCCTACCCACATCGTCACCCATTGTTGCTTGCAATTGTTATTGTTCATCTTCCTCTTGAATGTGAGTATCCAGTTTCCTTGATAGGTGTTTGATCCTATGAATGTTATCGATGAAAGGAGTGAGTTCCTTGTTCAGTGACCTCCTACTCTGGATGCACAAAATAAAAGCAAACAAAGATCAAGATAGCAGAGAAATTGCAAACAAATAAAACACTTGTAGCAAATTATAGTACTTGCAAGTGTACGAATCACTTGTAGCAAGTGATAAGCAAACCTCCGACGTCGATCTCTCAAGGAATTGCAAAGGTTTTAAACAACCTTTTTCTTAATCTAATTAGAGTCCTAAAGCAACTAAATTACTAACTAAATAGAATTCTAGTAACACTAAAACTCTAAATAATTAGAATCCTAAATCTAATAAAACTGTAAACAAAGTTTGATTTGTGAGCAAGATCAATGGTGTATAACAAATAAAGAAAACAATTATGCAAACTTTGAATTAACTCAAAAAGGTTTCAAATATCAATGGAGGATGTATGGACATTAGTTTAGTTGATCATGCTTGCATCAAAAAGTTATGGTGAATTAACATAAACGTTCTAATAAACAAATATTATTGGCTTTCCTTTTAATTACGAAAATTTCTACGATCAGGTTATTCTCTTTGTTGATTAACTAAACAATATCTTACGATCAGGTATATCAAATAGCAATCAAATTATGCACAAGGAAAAATATGTCCATCAAACCAATGCCATGACTAGGTCATCAATTTAAAATTTTGATTAAATTTTTCAAAGTAAAGTCAATGTGACGTTCCTAAAACCAAACTTTAATATTTTTCAACCTAATTATGAATCTAAAATTGGCCTATAAAAATTCACAATTAAACATCTAAACATGCTCTTAATCAAAAGGTAATTTATTTATCTTAAGGCAATAAAAATATTCACAGACAACAATTCTAGCAAACATGGCAAACAAACTAAGCACTCATAATAAAATTAGCCACTCATATTCAAATCAATATTCATAGACAAATTTAATTGAACATACATCTCAAAGAAGTAAGAAGAAGAAAAGAAATTCTATAACAAAAAGAAACCTAGATCGAAATACCACAATTGGATTGGATGACGTTCTTCTCCAAAAAGCTTGATCGTTGATCTTCAATGGCTTCTTAGATCCTTAGAATTGATTCTCTTGCTTCTGTGGAAAAACTCCTAAAATTTGATTGAGTCTCTTGTTGATTCGCAAAATTGAAGTGTTATAAAAGGGCTAGTTAAAGGGATATTTATAAATATAAGGGTTACATAGAATCCTAATTGTCCCAGGAATAGGCGCGCCGTGGCACATACATTTCCTCTCCACGGCACATAAATAATTCTAAAAACAATGCCAAACCTGAGATGCTCTCGCCGTGGCACATCTTTTCCTCGCTGCGGCGCACGTTGTATTCTGATACTTCATAGGTACCCCTTACATATTGGTTGGCTCGTGTTGCTTCTAAATTGTGATCCGAGCGCCTTAAGTGTTCTGTCTTTGCGTGTTTGCATTATTCAACTCATTTGACGCTAAAAACACCTGAAATATACTAAAATATACCCGTGATTCCGAATTGATAGATTTATGTAAACAATTAAATAAACGAGTTATAACAAATCTATTTTTAACAATTAAGTACAATAAATCACGAAATGTTAGTGCTTGAAGAAAGGTAAACTTCTCAACCTTTACCACAATATTTTCTACAACCCCCACTAATTTTCATATAATTTTATCTACCATTCGCAAGACTATAGATGTAGATTTTGATTTTCCCTAGCCCAATTTTCTTAATTTGGATAGAGGCATGAGGTTTACACTTACTCCTAGGTCCAACAATGCATTCTTGAAGTGTAAATCCCAATTATGCATGGGATGATGAAGCTACTGGGATCTTTTTGTTTGAGGGGTATATGATTTTCAAGAATTTCTCCTCCAACCTATTCTTTTTCTCAAGTATTTCTTCCAAGAACTTTATGTATGAAGGTGTTGTCTTTAAAGTCTCAATGATTGAGTCATTAATATTCACCTCCTTATACACATGCAATTTTTCATATATTTGAGCATCTAAATTGTGTTTAACAAGTCTTGGTGGGAAAGGAATAATTGGGGTGAGATATTACTTTTTTGGCTAACTCCCCATTCACCTTCTTTTCATCACTTTTAGTCTCCACTTCTAACTCTATTTCTTCATTTGTCTTCTCCATCTCAAGTTCCTCTAAATCATCCTCCACCAAAGGTTCACTTGATGTTATAATTGCATTGCATTGTTCTTTGGTGAGTCCTTTGGGATTTACTTGTGTGTCATTGGGAAGAGCTCATTCTTTGGTTTAGAGCTTGGGCTAGTTGCCCCATTTTTACCTCCAAATTCCAAATAGAGGCTGAATGAGTTGCCTCTATATGATCCATTTTTGGGTTCATTTGCTACATGAAGTCCTTTATTACAATCATCAAGGTAATGGTGTTATCCTCATGTGTGATATTCTTTTCTTAAGGTGGTGGTTGTTGTTGGTTGTGGAATCCAGGTGGGAATGGAGGATGATTAAATTGACTACCTCCTTGATTATTGCTATTCCATGAAAAGTTGGGCTGGTTCCTCCATCTAGGGTTGTATGTGTTGGAGTATGGGTTCCTTTGGCAGTTTTGGTTGTTCACATAGTTAATTATTTCCAAAGGGTTCCCACATGCCTTAGTAGCATGAGGTCCATTGTAAAAGTCACATGCCATGAATGGGGTTTGTACCATATTTACTCTTACCGTTCCTCCATCCAACTTCTTTGTTAAACCTAGTAGCAAAACATTTGTTTGAGCTTGCATGGCTGGTTTCTGCATCCACTACTTTAACTACCTTTTTGGGATCCAGTCTATCATCCAATAATGCAACAGCCTTATATTCAGTTTTACTCATTAAAGCACCCCATGTTACTACATCTATAATTGTTCTTTGCTATACCATTAAACCATTATAAAAGGTTTGAACTTAAAGCCAAGTGGGTTGACCATGATTTGGGCACCTAAGTAATTCCTTAAGTGTTCCTAAGTTTCATAGAAAGATTCTCCATCAATCTATTAAAAAGATATGATGTCGTTTCTGAGCTTTGTTGGCAGGAAATACTTAGACAAAAATTTATGAGCTAACTGATCCCATGTTGTGATAGATCCTGGTAAAAGTGTTTGTAACCACATGATGCACAAAATCTTGATAACCAAATTTTGTATTTGTAAAAAGCTTGCTAGTGCACGAGTCACTTGTAACAAGCGATAAGTATACTCCCAAGATTGTCTCTCAAGGAATTTACCGTGGTTTTAAAAATGTTAAATGTTTTCTAAATAGATTACGAAAAAGATTAAATCTAAAATATTCTAACAACAGTTAATTGTGAGAACAGTTGCTAAAATTGTAAATTCTTAAAAAAAGTAAAATAAACAAGGGAAAAGTTTTCCAAAATGATATGATGAATGAGTGTGGGAAATTCGCTAGCTAACCATTGATGCACAAAAACTTGATAACCAAATTTTGTATTTGTAAAAGCTCGCAAGTGCACGAGTCACTTATAGTAGGTGACAAGTATACTCCCAAGATCGTCTCTCAAAGAAATTGCGGTGATTTTTGAAAGAGTCAAATGTAATCTAAAACGTGACACTAAAAATAAATCCTAAACACTCTAATCAAAGATTAGTGTGAAAATGGTTGCTAAAATTATTAAAATAAACAAGAAAAATAAAGTGAATGCGTGAAAGTGTCACTGAAACAATAAGATGAACGAGTGTGGGAATTAGGTGGTGAACTAAGCATGGATAAATTAGTTTATGTGGTCTCCTCAATCAAGCGTATTAAGTGAATTTATTGATTCTTTTCACTAATCCTAGAAAATCCCAAATCAATGGTAATTTTTCCTTAATTAACTAATTAACTTCTTTGATCCGGACCGTTAATTAATTAATTAGCATTAATCTTAGAAAAGGTAATTCAATCACCTAAATTAAGATAAGTCAATGGACTCAATTTAAGTTCATGCTCAAGAATGCCCAATTAAACTTAGATGGCGTTTCTAAAGTTCAATCCTAAAATAGTCTCAAACATCCATAACTATATGGCCAAAAATAATTTATGAATGTAAATGTTAATAAACAATGAACATGAAATAAATCACTCAAATAATATTCAAACCACAGAAATAGTATCCATTCAAAGTCACATCCCTAAATTCCCACACACAAGGGTTTCGTTACACATGATCAAACTCAAATCCAGATTCTTCATTATAAATAACATAGAAAGAAATCTAATGAGGAAAAGAAGGATTACAAATAAGAATCTACCAACTTTCACTCTTGCAACAAGATCCTTGATGTTGGATGATCACCTATTTCAAGTCTCTTGATGAAGATCCAATTGAATAGTCTTTGGTGAAGTAAGTTCTTTCCCAAAATTGTATGAAAAACCTGAATTTGGTACTGTTCACGCACTGTTCACCCTTGGAGTCTCGTGTGTTTTTTTGTATTGGAGACTGAAAATCTTGTTTTCTGGCTGTTGGAGGCTGAGAGAGTCGTTGGAGGCTGGAGTTCTTTTTTGTGTTCAATTAGGTTTTCGTATATGTAAGGGTTTCCCAAAGAGCATGTGCGTGTGAGGTTGGGGGGAATTACAATCCGCGAGCGCGCACCGCGGCGCACCTTTTCCCATGCCGCGGCGCACAATGCTTTTCAGAATTGCGAACCAAAGCAGAAACCTCGTCGCCGCGGCACACAATAACCATGCTGCGGTGCGCAATGTTTTCATGAAATTCTAGGATGCAACCCGAGAGCCTCTCGCATATGGTTTCTTCGCCGCGGCGCGCCTTGTATGTAAAGGTATGTACATACATGTACATACTTTGCTGATTCTCGATGTAAGGCTTACGTCCCCTAATGTAAGGCTTACATTTTTAAACACTTTTGCTTCACTTTTGCTCTCTTTTTCCACATTTATTCTCAAACCTACTTTGACCTACAAAACAATAAAATACCCTCCAAAACAAGATTATATTGAGATTAAATGCAAAATAGATACTTAAAAACATAACAAATAGTAGGTCAAAATAGTGTTCATCAAATACCCCCAAACCTACATTTTGCTAGTCCTCAAGCAAAACTAAAATTGAAAAGACAAATAACAAAACTAAAATTGAAGTTAACAACACTTGTTATGCTTTAGTTTCTTTCCAATTCATAACCAAAATTTTATACACAAATTTATCCAACATTCTAACGCATCATGGTTCACCATTTAGATCAATTTTGCTTCACAAATCTAAATCCCAATACTAAAAACTTATCAACATTGATTCCCCCAAACCTAGTGTCAAGAATGTGAATTCGTTTCAACTCTAATCCTCACAAGAGTTACTCTCTAAATCACACCGATCTTATGGGTTCAAGCACTCATCAATGTCTATGCGAATAGAAGTTATGTAAAGAAATGAGCTAATAGATTCGCATATGATTAAACAAGAAAGGCCCAAAAGTGCATAACATTAATCTCATGAAAGGAATCAAATGATAGGATTTACGAAGAAATCACATTACTAATCTCATGCATCAATTAAAATCCTTAAGCAAAAACTTCAAGTGCCTTAGAGTGCAGATGCTTTGACTTTAAGGGAACTTATTTCCTACTTCTCTCTTCTCTTTTTTTTTTTTTTTTTTATATTGTATTAACCATTCATACTTGAAGAACATATGCAATTTGTGAATGGTTACTTCTTAGCTCTTTTTGTGTTTGATATAGGAATTCCCTTGTATTTTTTTAAAGTCAAGCATGAATGAATTAGGCAAATACTTCAAATTTTACTCAAATCATTTAATCTAAACAATTCAATTAAGCACATGATCCCTCATTACATGTTTAAAATCCTAACATTCAATGCAAAAACCGATAGAGATCATCTAACAATTTGAAATGATATGAAAGGTGTTTAAAAGAGTAGAAGAATATTTATCTCTCAGAATAAAACGTTAAGGGCTCAATAATATTCTCACAAGGTAGTCTCCACTATTCAATTCCTAAACACAGGATTTAGGTTCATCTCAGTTTCAACATCAAAAGCATGAAACACAGATTGCAAATTAAAACTAATCTTTATAACAAACCTTAAACATTTCAAAAATCAGACAAACAATGCACAAAGACTAGTTATTCATCAAAAATTGACCAAAGCATGAAAATGTTGTTTACCAACCAAAAATGTAAAATGCACCCCCAAACCTAAACTAAACATTGTCCTCAAAGTTTTCAACTACACAATAGTTCAGAAAAGAATTTAGCAAAGGCAAACAGAAAACTAAATTAAAAGAAACGATAGATAATACCTAAAATGGTGGGTTACCTCCCACCAAGCGCCTAGTTTAACGTCTTAGCAAGACGATGCTCATTCTTATCATGGAGGCCTCAATGCATCCTTGAAGTGCTTGCTTCCTCCTCTCCCTTTGCTCTTCTCAAAACAAGGCTTCATGTCACCTGAAAAAGACTTAAAACGAGTATTACATGCATAACAATCTTTTCCAGGATAGAAAAACTCACAATCCAGGTTTTTAATTTGTGAAGACTTGACATGGTCTTTGTAGGCATTATCCTGAATTGAGTTTGTAAATGTTTCCTTCACCCTTCTATCTGTAGATGAAACAATAGTTGTTGTAAGGTTTATTTTGTATTGGCAATTTTCGTGGATAAAATGTTTGATTGTAATATAGAGTTAGAGTTCATCGTTTAATCAGACGATACATGATGATGGAGTCACCAAGCTTGCAATGCCCATATGATAGGTAAAATATTCTATCATGCATACATCTTCACACAATTGTGCACTACACTTAGTATGGATCGTAACGAAAAATAAATTGTGCACATGTTGTTCGATCGATCAAGTGTATAGTTCGATCGATCGAGTTATAGATCGATCGAGCGTGAAACGCTTCGATCTAGGTGCTCTCGGATTGAACTAGTTCGATCGAGAAAATTGATCGATCGATCGAGTCATGCGTTGATCGATCGATCGAGGAGGTCTTCGATCGATCAAGGCATGTGATATCGATCGAGTATAGACCAACTTCAATCTAACTGCTCTCGGGTTTGAAATTGCATGGTTAGATCGATCGAAGTTTTTGGATCGATCGATCGAGGCTTTGGATCGATCGATCGAGATCTGGTTAGATCGATCGAGTCTCTTTTTCAGTTCTTCTACAACTCTTTTTAATTTGACCCATATGTTACTTTTACCAATTTGACTCATTTAATATTAAATGCAAAATCCTTATATGAGTAAAATTGTTGTGAAAGTTGGAATCCTTGTATGAGTAGAATTCTTTTGAAAACTAAATCCTGATATGAGTAAAGTTGTAGTCCATTGCAAATCCTCTTTCAAATTAAATTGGACTCTATATAAGTGATGCTTGTTTGTGCATAATTATCAACACACATAAACTAATATTTTCGATATATGATTTGAGCTTCTAAGAAAAACATTTTTCTCTTCATCTTTAAGCTTAGGCACTTTCTTATTTTAATTGTTCAAACATACTGTGTGGTTATGTTTGAATAATTCACGTGCCTAATTGTCTTTCATGATATTTAGAATTGCATGATATTTCTAGAGTTTACTAGCTGATTTGTTTTTACATCGTATACTGTTGAATCTGCTAGTTAGGGTTTTTCATTGTTTGAATCCGCTCTAGGACACACTTTGCACTTGTGCTATTTGTGCTAACGTTTCAAGTGACGTGTTCGGTATTTCGTGTGACTCGAAATTACCAAAGTTGACGGGTTCGATTGATCTTGTGGGACTCAAGTAGATCGGAACGTTGGTCCGGATCCAGACACCTAGCTTGTGGAGGCTATGAAAGGAGCAGCGGCTCGTAAGTAAATTACAGAAAGGGGGATCTATCTGTGAAGGGTAGTTCTAGGACCTATGGTTGTAATTGAACATTGATTTTCATAGTGGATAGTTAGGTGGTCCGGTGGACCGGTAGTTTTCCTCTTAGGTCATTGGAGTGGCCTAGGTTGTTTCCACCTAAAAATATCGTGTGTTATTTTTTTATTCCGCATTTTATCTTTACACGCGATTGCGTGTCTGGCCGTTGTGATTAGGTTACATAATTAATATTTGTTAAAATTGAAAATAACCTATTCACCTCCCTCTAGGTATATTTGATCCGTAATTAAAAAACTTTCAATTGGTATCAGAGCGGGTCACTAGATAGACTTAGTGTTGCCTAGGACCTTATTATGGATCATTTGAGAGAGGGTTCTTCTACAACCCGTCCACCTTCCTTTGATGGGTCTAACTACCCATATTGGAAAGCTCGTATGAGAGCATTTTTATGTTCCTTAGATGAAAGTGTGTGGAATTCTGTGCTTTATGGTTGGGAACCACCTACGGTTACCAAGGATAATGTAGTCACACTTAAACCTAGGATGGATTGGACTACTCGAGATAAAATTGGTAGTGGTTGGAATCAAAAGGGTATCAATGCTATTTTTAGTGCTGTGTCGCCGGATGAATTCCGACGTATTTCTGATATTGAAACTGCTAAGGGTACTTGCGACACTTTAGAGGTTGCCCATGAGGGCACGTCCCAAGTTAAACGAACAAAACTTCGCATGCTAGCTACTAAGTTTGAAAATCTTAGAAATGAGGAGGATGAAATGTTTTCTGAGTTTTATGCTAATTTATGTAATATTGATAACTCTTCTTCAAATCTTGGAGATAAAATTGATGAACACAGGTTAGTTCGAAAAGTCTTATGCTCACTACCAGAACGCTTTCAAGCCAAGGTTACAGCAATAGAGGAAAGCAAAGACATTGACACCATCAAGATTGAAGAACTCGTTGGTTCAATTCAAACATTTGAGATGAACCTTCGAACACCCAAAAGGAACATTGGTATTGCTCTCAAAACCACCAATGCTGATGATGGTGATAGTGATGATGTTATAGAAGATGAAGATCTACTCACCCTAGCTAGAAAACTCAAGAAAATGTTCAATAGAAAGGATCTACAGATTAAAGAAAAATCAAGAGATCGTAAGGGAAGAGAACTCGTGCCAATGAGTTTGGAAGGTAAGAAAACTAAACCCAATGGACCTAAATGTTTTGAATGCAATGGTTTTGGTCATTATGCAGCTGAGTGTGCCAACAAGAAGAGGAAAACAGGAAAAGCTTTCAATGCTACCCTTAGTGACACAGAAAGTGATGAAGACCAAGCTAGTGGTTCAGAAAATGTTAACTCTAACTACGTAGCTTTTACAGCAACTGTTGGTGGATACTCCAGTGAGTCAGACCTTGACTCAGATGATGAGGGAAGTAAATCTATTCTTGCTAAATTTAATGCAAACAGTTTTGAAGAATTATTTATTGATTTAATTAACTGCAAGAAAGAAAAAGATAAACTTCTCATAACTGTAACAAAGCTGAATGATCAAATCAATTCACAAGACCTTAATTTGTCAGTTTTAGAAAAAGAAAAAGTTGAATTGTCTGAGCATGTTGACAAGTTGAGTTTGAGTCTTACAGGTATCAAACAGGAAAATTTAAAGCTTGTGCAGGAATTGGAGCAATCAAAGGAAATTGTGAAGAGATTAACTATTGGAGCTGAACGACTAGACAAGATGTTGAGCATTGGTAAGTCATATGGTGATACACGTGGTCTTGGATTCTTAGATGAAAGCTGTACACCTTCCACTTCAAAAACTACATTTGTAAGGTCTTCTAACTCTATTTCTACTGCTACTAATTTTACACACATACCCACTACAACTGTAGTAACTGAAACTGTTAAGTTTGTGCCTGTTTGTCATCATTGTGGTAGAAAAGGCCATATTCGACCGAACTGTAGATTTTTGATGAATGCTCTTTGATCTAATAATTATCTTCATGCTTACAGCTATAGAACTCATAATTATCATCCTACCATGCATATGTTGAATTTGAATAGGAAAGATGAGTCTAAGAGTATGCTTTTAAAACCTAATGCAATTAAATCTCAACCCAAAAATATAGAGAAGTCAAAATTCATGAAAATTTGGGTTAGGAAAGATTGCATGTTTCCTGTCACTTGATCATTATTGCTAACCCACCTAGGTACTTTTGTTTGAGTGCTTAAATGACCCTAGGTGAGTATTTTCATAGGTTTATTTTGTTTTTATTGTTAGAATTTTTTTAAGATTGTTTTAAAAAAAAAAAAAAAACTACAAGGTATTGGATTCAGATAATACTTAATATTTATACAACCTTATCTTTTGTAGCTTATTTTGATTCTCATTGTATCTTCAATGCTACATTTCAAAATTCTGCACATATTTACATTATTTCCATGTGATGACACTATTGACTGAACTTATTCACACACTCACTGAACACTCATGTATGTCATCGATGAAATTTATGATTAATTTTAAAAGACTCTAAGACTCGAGCTAATCTTGACTGCGAAATTATATTGAGTTCTATTTTTTATCTTTTAAAATATTTCATCTTAGGGAGACAACTAGTATTGAGAGGACTACTTACTATGATGTGTGCAGCTAGCCCTCATAACTAGTGTGAAAGTCATCATATTAGATTTATTGCTCGTACATGTTTAAAAAAGAATATAAATAATTAAGAAATTTCATTTGACATATACAAAAAGAAAGAGCAAAAAGGTTTTAAAAAAAAAAAAAAAAAGAAATCTCCTTTTGATAGACATATTTTATTATGTAAGAATGAAGACTCAATTATAATTTAGCATGATAGATGAAATTATTTTCTTTTGAGTCTCTTATAATTGTCATAAATGAATTTATTAAAATGCAAGTGGAGTTCACATTGTATACTACTTTAAGTGAATGTCAATATGCCATTATATGTGTTAGTGTGCTTGTGTGACCTATTTATTTTACTTGCTAATACAATGAATGATCAAAATTTAAGCAAAAATAATTTTTCAATTGGTTGTATGTTTATTCGTCTTAAATGAGTTTATTGCTTTGTGGTCAAAAATAAAAAAAAAATTAAAAAAATAAAAATAAATTTTTTTTGTTTTCTTTTAAATTTGTTTTACGTCTAGAGAGTCATAGAACTTAGGGGGAGTCATTGCATACATATTTCATTATTCTTCTTTTGACTTATGCAATTCCTCCTACATGCTTTGGACATATACATGTGTGATCATATGCATTTTTAGCCCACTAAGATAATTGTTAACTTTGGAAAGAGTGATCCATATCATCTTAACTGTTTCATGATTTGTCAATTTCGTATGTCAAAAAGGGGAGAAAGATTTCATGTTGCTACGGAGATTGGATTTAGGGGGAGATATTGGATTGATATTGGATTCATTAATTGTGCACATACACTACATTTCATTCGCACCTTTATGTACACTGAACTAATAAACAATGAGGCTTTCAAGCCAAATTTGTGTTCTATTTGTTTGTCTAATTTCAGTGGACTGAGCGTATCAAGTATCAAGCGAAGATGGTCCACCAGATCATAGATAGTTCCACTGATGTAATGATATTTTAGCTATGAGCGCTATGTAGTGAGAGAGTGGTTTTGTCACACGAAAATGCCAAAGGGGGAGATTGTAAGGTTTATTTTGTATTGGCAATTTTCGTGGACAAAATTTTTGATTGTAATGTAGAGTAAGAGTTCATCGTTTAATCAGACGATACATGATGATGGAGTCACCAAGCTTGCAATGCCCATATGACAGGTAAAATATTCTATCATGCATACATCTTCACACAATTGTGCACTAAACTTAGTATGGATCGTAACGAAAAATAAATTGTGCACATATTGGTCGATCGATCGAGTGTATAGTTCGATCGATCGAGCGTGAAACGACTTCGATCTAGGTGCTCTCGGGTTGAACTAGATCGATCGAGAAAATTGATCGATCGATCGAGTCATACATTGATCGATAGGTCTTCGATCGATCGAGGAGGTCTTCGATCGATCGAGGCATGTGCGATCGATCGAGTATAGACCTACTTCAATCTAACTGCTCTCAGGTTTGAAATTGCATGGTTAGCTCGATCGAAGTTTTTGGATCGATCGATCGCGGCTTTGGATCGATCGATCGAGATCTGGTTAGATCGATCGAGTCTCTTTTTCAGTTCTTCTACAACTCTTTTTAATTTGACCTATATGTTACTTTTACCAATTTGACTCATTTAATATTAAATGCAAAATCCTTATATGAGTAGAATTGTTGTGAAAGTTGGAATCCTTGTATGAGTAGAATTCTTTTGAAAACTAAATCCTGATATGAGTAAAGTTGTAGTCAATTGCAAATCCTCTTTCAAGTTAAATTGGACTCTATATAAGTGATGCTTGTTTGTGCATAATTATCAACACACATAAACTAATATTTTCGATATATGATTTGAGCTTCTAAGAAAAACATTTTTCTCTTCATCTTTAAGCTTAGGCACTTTCTTATTTTAATTGTTCAAACATACTGTGTGGTTATGTTTGAATAATTTACGTGCCTAATTGTCTTTCATGATATTTAGAATTGCATGATATTTCTAGAGTTTACTAGCTGATTTGTTTTTACATCGTATGCTGTTGAATCTGCTAGTTAGGGTTTTTCATTGTTTGAATCCGCTCTAGGACACACTTTGCACTTGTGCTATTTGTGCTAACGTTTCAGGTGACGTGTTCGGTATTTCGTGTGACTCAAAATGACCGAAGTTGACAGGTTCGATTGATCTTGTGGGGCTCAAGTAGATCGGAACGTTGGTCCGGATCCAGACACCTAGCTTGTGGAGGCTATGAAAGGAGCGGCGGCTCGTAAGTAAATTACAGAAAGGGGGATCTATCTGTGAAGGGTAGTTCTAGGACCTATGGTTGTAATTGAACATTGATTTTCATAGTGGATAGTTAGGTGGTCCGGTGGACCGGTGGTTTTCCTCTTAGGTCATTGGAGTGGCCTAGGTTGTTTCCACCTAAAAATATCGTGTGTTATTTTTTTATTCCGCATTTTATCTTTACACGCGATTGCATGTCTGGCCGTTGTGATTAGGTTACATAATTAATATTTGTTAAAATTGAAAATAACCTATTCACCCCCCTCTATGTATATTTGATCCATAATTAAAAAACTTTCAGTTGTATTGCATGTACCCTGTTGCAAATGATTGTCAAAAATAGGTGAATCATTAGAATCTAGAACAACACAATTATTAGCAGAAGAAA
Organism: Elaeagnus macrophylla; assembly: GCA_029378325.1. Lineage (NCBI taxonomy): Eukaryota > Viridiplantae > Streptophyta > Magnoliopsida > Rosales > Elaeagnaceae > Elaeagnus > Elaeagnus macrophylla. Next base: position 29,713,230 of record CM055643.1, on the reverse strand, counting down.
TAGGGGCAGTAAGTAAAGGGTTAAACACTTTGAAGTTTATAGTCTCTCCTAAGACTCTCATTGTCAATTTCCCTCTTTGGACATCAATGATTGTATTGGTGGTAGCCATGAATGGCCTACCGAGAATAATAGTGTGTTCATTGTCCTTAGGTATAGTGTCTTCCATTTCCATAACTACGAAGTCGACCGGTACAATTATGCTCTTCACCTGTACCAACAAACCATCAACTATTCCCTTGGGATATCTAATAGATTTATCAGCAAGGTGTAGTGACATATTTGTGGGCTTAAGATCCCTCAAACCTAGTTGCAAGTACACAGAATATGGCATGACATTAATACTTGCCCCCAAGTCTAACATAGCATTCGACACCATCTTATCTCCCAAAGTGATTTTGATATTAAAACTACCTGGATCCTTTAGTTTTAGGGGTAGTTTCTTTTGCAACACTACACTAGCTAGTTCTGAAACTATTACTTTCTCCTCATTCTTATACTTCCTTTTGTTTGAGATTAGGGTTTTGAGAAATTTTGGATAAGATGGAATGTCCCTAATGATATTCAACAAAGGTAAGTTAATATTAACTTTAGAAAGTGAAGTAAAAGTTTCATGAAATAGCTTATCCTGATCAGTCGCCTTTAAGGGATGTGGGAGTGGAATCGGAGGTCTATACGGATTAGGTGACTTGTGAAGGAGTGGACGTTCGGTTCACTCTTCAAGATTCTCCGTACACTTTATAGAAGGTCTTAGGACTTCAATGTCCTCAGCTTGACTTTCCTTGGGAGTTGCATGTTTCCTTCCTGTATCTCTTGCATCTATAAACAAATCATCCGAATTTTCAGTAAAATTATCGTTTAGGACCTCACCATTTTCAATTACTGTTATAGCATTCAATTATTCAGGCATCTTCCCTTTATCTTGCTTGTGTACGCACTCAGTCAATTGTCCCACCTGAATCTCTATCCTTTTCATGGAAGCCTCTAAAGAACCTATCCTTTGATCATTCTTTTGATTTATTTCTTGACTCACTTGAATGAAGGAGTTCAAATTGTCCTCCAAACTTGGCTTGTTTGGCAGAGTGAGTTGTGGATTGTTGTTATTGTTTGGATGATGTGGGAAATTATTCTGAGCATAGCCTTGATTGTTATTTCCCTTCCAAGAGAAGTTGGGATGATTTCTCCAACCGGGATTATATGTGTTCGAGTAAGGATCATTCCTTGGCCTCGGTTGGTATCCCTCCATTGCATTAGCTTGCTCGTAACTCGTACCTACATTTTGATCACAAACAAAAGGACAAATATTAGCACCGTGTCCGTAAGTACTACAAATACCGCATACCTCTTGAGTCGGTGTGTTCTTGGAGGTGAGGAGCGCGATTTGTTTTGTAAGTTCCACAATTTGCATTGCCATGTCATTTCCTGGAGCTACCTTGCTAACTCCCATCCTCCGTCCTCTAGAGCTCTTTTGTTGGGAATTAGCACCCAACATCTCATATAGGTCATACGTCTCATCAGCGGTCTTTTCTCCCATTGCTCCTCCTGCGGCATTATCCACAGTAAATTGACACTGTTGTGTCAACCCGTCATAGAAGAATTGATTCTAGAGTTGCAAAGGAAAGTGATGGTGTGGGCACTGTATCAGAAGCAATTTGAAGCGATCCTATGCCTCATGAAATGGTTCTCCGTCCATTTGAGAGAACGTTGCAATTTTGGTCCTTAGGTCCGCAGTCTTTTGGTAGGAATAGAATTTTCCCATGAACTTGTTGAACACTGCGTCCCAAGTTGAAAGAGATCCAGGCGGAAGAGTCATAAGCCATGACTTAGCTTTGTCTTTGAGCGTGTACGGGAAACATCTCATCCTCAGTTGATCCTCATTTAGCCCCTGTAGCGGAAAAGTCTGCACAATGGCATAGAAATCACGAATAAAAGTTAGAGGATCTTCGTTAGGAATCCCATAAAAAGACGGTAACATATTAAAATGTATGTTTTTAATCTCATAATTTCGAGCTGCTTCCCCTAATTGGATGCAAGAAGTTGCAGTGCCAATGATTGGCCTTGCATACTCCTTCATCGTCATCTCTCTGTGTGGAGGTAGATGTTCTCCCATTGTTGGTTGTTGCTCGTCCTCCAAAATGTTAGCGCCGAATGGTCTCAAATGTGCTCGTCTCCTGTTGACGTTATCTATGAACGGCACGAGTGGATTTCCAAGAGATCTCCTACCGTGCATGCGCAATCAAAAACAACAACAAATCAGAGCACCAGACACTATACCACTCCAACGAGTAACAAAAACACAAAATAAATAAAAAAAATGAAGAAAATGACAAAGACTAAAAATTAAGTAAGTAAACTAAAAAGAAAACAATTAACAATTTCAAAAATGCCAATTCCCCGGCAACGGCGCCAAAAACTTGATGCACAAAAACTTGATAACCAAATTTTGTATTTGTAAAAGCTCGCAAGTGCACGAGTCACTTATAGTAGGTGACAAGTATACTCCCAAGATCGTCTCTCAAAGGAATTGCGGTGGTTTTTGAAAGAGTCAAATATAATCTAAAACGTGACACTAAAAATAGATTCTAAACACTCTAATCAAAGATTGGTGTGAAAATGGTTGCTAAAATTATTAAAATAAACAAGAAAAATAAAGTGAATGCGTGAAAGTGTCACTGAAACAATAAGATGAACGAGTGTGGGAATTATGTAGTGAACTAAGCATGGATAAATTAGTTTACGTGGTCTCCTCAATCAAGCGTTAATTAATTAATTAACTTCTTTGATCCGGACCGTTAATTAATTAATTAGCATTAATCTTAGAAAAGGTAATTCAATCACCTAAATTAAGACAAGTCAATGCACTCAATTTATGTTCATGCTCAAGAATGCCCAATTAAACTTAGATGGCGTTTCTAAAGTTCAATCCTAAAATAGTCTCAAACATCTATAACTAAATTAGCCAAAAATAATTAATGAATGTAGATGTTAATAAACAATGAACATGAAATAAATCACTCAAATAATATTCAAACCACAGAAATAGTATCCATTCAAAGTCACATCCCTAAATTCCCACACACAAGGGTTTAGTTACACATGATCAAACTCAAATCCAGATTCTTCATTATAAATAACATAGAAAGAAATCTAATGAGGAAAAGAAGGATTACAAATAAGAATCTACCAACTTTCACTCTTGCAACAAGATCCTTGATGTTGGATGATCACCTATTTCAAGTCTCTTGATGAAGATCCAATTGAATAGTCTTTGGTGAAGTAAGTTCTTTCCCAAAATTGTATGAAAAACCTGAATTTGGTACTGTTCACGTACTGTTTACCTTTGGAGTCTCGTGTGTGTTTTTTGTGTTGGAGGCTGAAAATCTTGTTTTCTGGCTATTGGAGGCTGAGAGAGTTGTTGGAGGCTGGAGTTCTTTTTTGTGTTCAATTAGGTTTTCGTATATGTAAGGGTTTCCCAAAGAGCATGTGCGTGTGTGGCTGGGGGGAATTGCAATCCGCACACGCGCAACGCGGCGCACCTTTTTCCATGCCACGGCGCACAATGCTTTTCAGAATTGCGAACCAAAGCAGAAACCTCGTCGCCGCGGCGCACAATAACCATGCCGCGACGCGCAATGTTTTCATGAAATTCTAGGATGCAACCCGAGAGCCTCTCGCCGAGGCATATGGTTTCTTCGCCGTGGCGCACCTTGTATGTAAAGGTATGTACATACATGTACATACTTTGCTGATTCTCGATGTAAGGCTTACGTCCCCCAATGTAAGGCTTACATTTTTAAACACTTTTGCTTCACTTTTGCTCTCTTTTTCCACATTTCTTCCCAAACCTACTTTGACCTACAAAACAATAAAATACCCTCCAAAACAAGATTATATTGAGATTAAATGCAAAATAGATACTTAAAAACATAACAAATAGTAGGTCAAAATAGTGTTCATCAACCATTTGTGGATATAATAATTTATGTAATTTTTACAATTAAACATAAAAAGTAGGATTTATTGATTTTTCCATTAAATCTAGAAAATCCCAAGTCAATGGAGATTTTTCTTTAATTAATTAACTAACTTCTTTGATCCGGATCGTTAATTAATTAATTAGCATAAACCCTAGGAAAATAACTTAATCACCTAATTTAAGACAAGTCAATGCACTTAGATTAGACTTTTGTTCAAGAGTGCTCAATCAAACAAAGATGATGTTTCTAATGTCCAATTCCAATATATTTTCTAATGCTCATAAACTATTTTTATCAAGAATAATCCATGAATAAAGATATGAAAAATAATGAACAAGAAATAAATCACTTTAATCCAAAATAAACCACATAAATAGTCATCAATTCATGGTAACTTTACTAAAATTCTACACAAATATGTATAGCCTCTTATAACAAAATCCAATTCAAGGATTTCTATTACAAAAGGCATTCTAAAATTAAAACAATAAAAATACCCCACTTCCAATCTTGAAAAGAAATTAAAACAATAAAAATATCCCACTTCCACTCTTGAAACAATATTCCTGAAGTTGGATGGTCACCTTTCTCAAGAATCTTGATTGCGCTTTAATGGAGGAGCATTAATGTAGATGTTTCCTTCTCTAAAATGTGGAGAAGATGAAATTTTGGCTACTATTCATGCTGGTATTGCGGACCACGGTGCGCATATTTTCTTACCGCGGCGTAAGGTGGTTTTCTGGTCCTGGTATATAAAATCGAGAGATAGGTGCCGTGACACACAATTTTTTTTGCCACAGCACATATTGATTTTTGGCTCCCATAGTAAAAATCGGAGAGTAAACCGCCGTGGCACATATATTTCTCTGCTGTGGCACAACTTGTTGTACATGCCTTTTACATGACCCTTACATAATTGATGATTCCCAATGTAAGGCTTTCATGCCTTAGTGATGTGATAAATTGTGTACTCGCAAGTGTACGAATCACTCGTAGAAAAGTGATAAGCAACTTCCAAAGTCGGTCTCTCAAGGAATTGCAGTGGTTCTAAATAACTAACTTTTTAATCTAAATAGAGTTCTAATGAAAATAAAACACTAATTAAATAGAGTTCTAGTAAAACTAAAACTCTAAGTAACTAGAATCCTAAAGCTAGTAAAACTGTAAAAAGGTGTTTGATTTGTAACGGGAACAAAGTATGAGCAATTAAACGAAAACAAAATCGCAAGTAACAATCAATTCAGATAAATTTGATAATCAATGGAGGATGTATGGACGTTTAGCTTGGTTGACCATGCTTGCATCGAAAAGGTATGGTGAAATAACATGAACGTCCTATATAGACAAAATTACCGGCTTTCCTTTTAATTACGAGACTGCCTTCGGTCGGGGTAAATCTCTTTGTTGATTAACTAATTAACTGCCTACGGTCGGGGTAAATCAAATAGTAATCAAATTACGCGCAAGGAAAAACATGCCAATCAAATTAATGCTATGACTAAGTCACTAAATTGAAGCTTTGATTAAGTGTTTCGGAATAAAGTTAAGGTGACGTTCCTATAACTAAATTCTAAAATCTTTCAACCTAACTACGAATCTCAAATTGGCCCATGATAATTCATAATTAAATATTTAAACATGCTCTTAATCAAAAAGTAATTTGTTTATATTAAATCAATAAAAGATACACCATACACAATTCTAGCAAACATGGCAACGCAAACTAAACATCCATAATAAAACTAGCCACTCATGTTCATATTAATATTCATAGACAAATAAAATATGATCATACACTCCAACGAAAGAAGAAGAAAATAGAATTCTATAACAACAAGGAAACCTAGATCTAATTACCGCTTTATGGATTAGATAGCGTTCTTCTCCAAAAGCTTTATCTTTGATTGTCGACGGCTTCCTTGGATCCTTAGAATGGTTTCTCTCGCTTCGTTTGAGTGTAGCAAAGCTCCGAAAACTGATTGAATTGCTTGTTTGGTCGCAAAATTATTGTGTGTAAGAGTTGTATTCGAGTTGTTATGTAAGGGGGAGTGTAAGGGGGTATTTATAGATATAAGGGTTTACACAAATCTTGATTGCCATAGGAATAGGCGCGCCGCGGCATACATTTTCCCCGCCGCGGCGCACAATAATCATGCCGCGGCGTGCAATGTTTTCATGATTTCCGAGGATGCAACCCGAGAGCCTCTCGCCGCGGCATATGGTTTCTTCGCCGCGGCGCGCCTTGTATGTAATGGTATGTAAATGGTATGTAAATGCCTTTACATACGTTGTTGAGACCCTCGCCGCGGCACATGGTTTCTTCGCCGCGGCGCGCATTGCTTTCCTTCTCTTCATGCTTACCCCCTTACATATGTGATGGCTTGTTATGTAAGGCTTACATATTTGACTTGTCTTGCCCGTAACTCGTGATCCGAGCGCCATAAGTGTTCCGTCTTCGCGTGTTTTCATCATTTGACTCATTTGACGCTAAAAACACCTGAAATGCACTAAAACATACCCGTGACTCCGAATGGATAGATTTATGAAATTAATCGAATAAACAATCACAACGAATCTATATATTAAATAATTAAGCACAATTAATCACGAAATATTAGTGCTTTTTGAGCACTCATCACAACCCCCAACCAGCTTCTTGCTAGTCTCTAGCAAGAGGAGCGATAAAATAAAAAAAAAATAAAATAACTAAACTAAATCACTTCCGTAGATTGTCACGGTTGCATTAGCGTATGCAACAAGCCTTTAAACCCCTAGGTGGCCCCAGTGGACGAGTTATAGTCTCGTGAGGGTTTTCAGTGATGATATCCGCAAACATCATAACTAACAAAACTAAATAAAGACTCAAAACATACTTGAATCAATCCATGCATATGTCTCAAAAATTGTTAACAACAAATGGCATACGAAATAATTAAAAATCACTTAAGCTCAAAAACAATCCAAACATCAAACCCATCATGGTAATCGAATTTTGAACAACCAATCAAACCACAAACCCGTTAGTTACACTATCTGATCGTGTCATGCACGATATTCATAGATTACATTTTAATATCTCATAAATGTGCAAGTAAAAATATGAATGAGAATTTTGCACATACAACCTCCATATGCTCATTTTTCAAATCCATCTCCACTAATATAGAAATCAAACTACCTAGAATCAATAGGACTTCATTGAACTTGTAAAGTTGTGGCTAGGTGTGTGATTATGAAAGTACTGAAATGATATTTTTACTAGGATAAGAGTACTTTTTATTTCACAAATTTATTTTCAATTTTCTCCACCAAGTGTTCTTTTTTATCCTCCTATAAATTCCATATGTCTCTTGGATCTTTTTTGCTTGATTTTCTTTCTTTACTTTTCTTGCTTATTATTTCAATCATCATCATCTTTTTTTTTTTTTTGTGATGAAGCAAGATAAATACAACATAATTGCTCATGAAAATCAAATATTACATTGAGTACTCTTATCACTAAGGGTAGTACAACGTATGTCAATGTTGAGTTCAAGGGTGTACTATGGATAAAATAATACAGGGAGGCATGAAAAGTCCAAACGGTCCAAAGATGGCCTAAATCACTTTCTAAGTGGCATTTGATTCTATCATTTCGCTTCAATGGGTTTTCAAATGAGTTCTAGAGTTTGTTGAGATTTAAAATATATCACAAACATGCATACATTATACAAACCAAAATAGTCATACTAACCATGCAAACTACCACATAGACCACAAAATTCTCAAACTAGATGAATCTAACATTTATGTGCTTCGTTACTTGGTAAAAATCTAATTTCTTTCACATGTCACCGTCATTACAATCATGTTAATATCATAGACTTCCGGATTGACTCAAGTAGACACGACACTAACCTACCACAATTCAAGTGACAAAACTTAAAAATTTAAAATTTGGTCATATTTCATGCTCATGGAATATTCTTCCCACCCCCAACCTAATTTCTACATTGTCCTCAATGTTAAAAAGAAAAACAAAAGAAATTAAGAAAAAGTGTGAGAAGTTACCCCCCTTTCGTATGAGATTGTGTACACTACACGTATGCTCCGGTTCATTGTTCCTCGCTTTTCTCATGATGAAGAATTAGTGTGTATGAAACATGTATTGAACTTCAAAGTATATGCAACACAATTCAAATCCAAATCCCAATTTTAAATTATAACTAAAGCAAATGAAAACAGGAAACATTAAACAAAGTTAAATAATTCAAACTAAAATAAAAATAATTACAATCAGGAGGCTCAGTCCTCAATATCTTCGTGTTGGTCATTGTCCTCCTCGGGTTGGTTCACTGGTGGTATAAAAGTGAAGTCATGCCCCGGATATTGTGGAGGTGACTGGAATTGGGTGAGGTCTACTCCACTTTGTGTCAATTGACAGCTCATCATGTTGTGGAGTAGGGCTTGGTATTCATGCTGATATTTCATGTGATCACTGAGCCATGCTTGTTGTTGGATTTGGTATTGACGCACCTCGGGTTGATATTGATGCATTTCATTAACTTTTGCTTCTAGGTTTACCAACCTGTCTTTTATAGAAGCGTTCTTTGAAGAATCACCCTTTCTGCTTCCTTGCCCAACCTTTGATCCGCTTGTAAGGTGTTGCATGTAAGCGAAAGTTAATGTTTCAGCCGGTTGCAATAAGACCTCGCCCGTGTCGTATTTGACTCCGTGTTTGACACAAAGGGCGGTGATGAGTTGGGGAAAGAAGTAGCTAATGTTGTGGTGCTCAGCTGAGTACACAACCCTTTGTTGTATCACCATTCCCACGTCTATTGACCGCTCAGTCTCTATAGCAAATTGCAGGATACCCCTTTCCCGATCGCCTGTACTGTAATGCCGAGTCGGCATTAACCTAGAGCAAACAAAATATTGCCAAATTTGGGAATGGGTCCTTAAATGCTCAGCTTGGAAGATGTTCACCATATCCCCTTTATATTCCCACTCACCGTATCCATCGGTCAGGGTGTTAATTACTTCGTCGTAATCAACCTGTGTTAAGTAGGTTTCATACGCGCTATTTTGAACATCCCTCAACCCATAGTACGAGTTGATCACAGTCCTATTGAAAGGGACTTCAATGCCCCTCACCCAAAGCATTCCATCTCTCGCTTCTGGGACATTCGCGTAGAATTCCCGAACAAGCGAACTCACACCCGCCTCCGGGGCGTATGCGAATTTTTTCCATCCTAATCTTTCAACTATATACGAAATTCCCATCACACCTACTTGCCCAAAATCTATTCCTCTCTCATTTATAAATCCTTTATTCCTTTTGGCGGCACCCTCGTACCGCTCTTGCGCTTCTCGGCTTACAAACCGAGAGGCGTCATAAGTTCGATCCTCAACCATTTTTCCTTTCCCTTTTAAACAACTACTATCACCAACCTTTCTTTTAGGGGCCATTTCAGTTCTTAAACTTGATAGATTCAACTAACAATTCTAATTTCCAGAAATTTCAGAAAAAACCCCAAAAATTGGCTCCCCTCTTAACCAAAATTTCACTTAATTCCAAATTTAGATAAAATTTCACAATTTCTAGGAAATAAATACAAAATTGAAGCATAAATGTGACAAATTTTACCTTTTTTTGATTGCAGATGAAGTCTTTAAGAAAAACCCAAAATTTTTCCTTGGAACCCTAATTTTTGAATTGGAGAGAAACTTGATTGTTGAAGCAAATCTGATGAAATTGAATGAAGAAATGCTGTTAGCAATGTTGGGTTGATAAATTGGTGAAGAAAATTTTCAATTTTTGTGAAGATTTGGGCAAAAATTGGAGAGGAGAGTGGAGAGAAAATGAGAGAAAAGGAGAGAAAGTGTGGGAAAATTTTGTTTTGAAAGTTTGAAATGAATTTGATATGCACGAGTGCCTTTTTCTGCCAATTTTCAGAGGCGCGCCACGGCATGACTTTTTTCCCGCCGCGGTGCGGTTAAATTTTTTAAATTGTGCATGAAACAGAAAGTTCCTCGCCGCGGCACAAATATTCCCCGCCGCGGCGCGCACATGTTTTTCAAAATTTGGCTCAAGATAGAAAGTCCCTCGCCGCGGCACAAATTGTCCCCGCCGCAGCGCACATTGTTTTTTGAAAAATTATTTTGAAACAGAAAGTTCCTCGCCGTGGCGCAAATTGTCCCTGCCGCGGCACACATTGTTTTTTGAAAAATTTTAATTTTTTTGGATTTTTAGAAAACATGCAATGTATCCACCCCCAACCAAAACTTGGGAATGTCCTCATTGCCTTAAAAAAAATAAAATAAAATAATTAAAACAACGAAAGAGATACGATACCGAATGGGTGCCTCCCATTAAGGGCTTAGTTTAACGTCTTAGCAAGACGTGGCTGCTCTCGTGGCTATTCATCGAGGAGACTTATTAAATCAATGCTATTTAAATTGTTGTCTCCTTCCAAATATGGCTTGACACGATGCCCGTTTACCTTAAACGGTTCTTGCGTTTTCGGATTGAGCAACTCGATTACTCCGTGTGGAAGTACGTTAGCAATTGTGTACGGTCCGCTCCACCTAGAATGAAGTTTTCCTGGAAACAAATGCAAACATGAATTATATAATAGAACTTTCACTCTGGGAACGAAATACTTTCCGAGGAGCCCTTTGTCGTGATAGCGCTTAGTGCGCTCTTTGTAGATTTTGGCATTTTCGTAAGCTTCGTCTCGAATTTCCTCAAGTTCGCTCAATTGAAGTAATCATTTTTTCCCAGCTTGTTCCATGTCCATATTGAGCTTCTTAATAGCCCAATAAGCCCTATGTTCTAGCTCAACCGGTAAGTGACATGCTTTACCAAAAATTAGCCGGTAGGGACTCATACCAATTGGAGTTTTATACGCTGTACGATATGCCCACAAGGCATCATTCAATTTAATTGACCAATCTCTCCTTGAGGGGCGCACTGTGTGTTCCAATATCCCTTTGATCTATCGGTTGCTCACTTCCACTTGCCCCGAAGTTTGGGGATGGTATGGGGTAGCCACTCTATGAGAAATGTTGTACTTCTTCAAAAGCCCATCAAAGAGTCTATTGCAAAAATGGCTGCCTCCATCACTAATGATCGCTCTCAGTGTGCCAAATCTGCTAAAAATATTATCCTTCAAAAATTTAACAACAACATTAGCATCATTAGTTCTAGTGGGTATCGCTTCTACCCACTTTGAAACATAGTCAACAGCGACTAGTATGTAAATGAAGCCAAAAGATGGGGGAAAAGGACCCATGAAGTCGATCCCCCACACGTCAAATAACTCTACTACAAGATTAGATGTCAAAGGCATTTTGTTACACTTACCTATGTTACCGGTCCTTTGAGATCTATCACATCTCACACAAAACATGTTAGCATCTTTAAATAAATAGGCCAATAAAAACCAGATTGTAATACCTTTAGGGCCGTTTTCTTACCACCAAAATGGCCCCCGCAATGTAGCTCATGGCAAAAGGTTAAGATGCTCTCATGTTCCTCTTCGTGCACACACCACCGGATGACTTGATCTTGACATATCTTGAACAAATACGGGTCATCCCAAAAGTATTGTCTCCAAACACTGAAAAACCTTTTCTTTTCCTGAAAAGTAATGTTAGGTCTCAAAATACCACTAGCTAGATAATTAACGATGTCAGCATACCATGGATTTGGACCTATTGTAAACAATTGTTCATCAGGGAAGGTTTTAATGATTCTATCCTTACTTTCACCTTCAACATTTTCATATTCAGTAATCAACCTAGACAGATGATCAACTACTACATTTTCAGTACATTTCTTGTCTTTGATCTCTAGGTCAAATTCTTGTAAAAGTAGGATCTACCTAATGAGTCTAGGCTTAGCATTCGGTTTAGTCAATAAATATCTCAAAGCGGCATGATCCGAATGCACAATAACTTTAGTTCCTACCAAGTAAGACCTAAATTTATCAAGTAAAAATACCACAGCCAATAACTCTTTTTCAGTCGTGGTGTAGTTAATTTGGGCGTCATTGAGTGTTTTGCTAGCATAGTATATAACATGTAATCTTTTATCCACTCTTTGCCCTAAAATAGCTCCTATAGCATAATCAAACGCATCACACATGATTTCAAACGGTAAGGACCAATTAGGAGCAACAATTATAGGTGCAGAAGTAAGCCTATCCTTTAAAGCATTAAAAGCAACAAGGCATTCATCATCAAAATCAAACAAAGTATCTTTGGACAATAGATTACATAATGGACGACTAATTTTGGAAAAATCCTTAATAAACCGTCTATAGAAACCTGCATGTCCTAGGAAACTTCGTATACCCTTAACAGATGTCGGTGGAGGCAATTTTGCAATTAAATCTACCTTAGCCTTATCAACTTCAATTCCCTTGCTAGATATGACATGTCCTAGCACTATGCCCTATTGGACCATAAAATGACTTTTTTCCCAACTAAGCGTCAAATTGCATTCAATGCATCGTTCTAATACTAAAGTCAATTTATGCAAGCAATCATCAAAGGAATTACCGAAAACTAAAAAGTCATCCATAAATACCTCAATGAATTTCTCCACCATGTCCGAAAAGATCGACATCATACATCTCTGAAAGGTGGCGGGTGCATTGCATAGTCCAAATGGCATTCTCCTAAAAGCGAAAGTTTCGAATAGGCATGTGAATGTCGTTTTCTCTTGATCCTCCGGAGCGATGGGTACCTGATAATAACCTGAAAGACCATCCAAAAAATAATAGAAATCGTGTCCAGCTAGTCTTTCTAACATTTGATCAATGAAGGGGAGGGGGAAGTGATCCTTTTTGGTGTATAAGTTCAGCTTTTGAAAGTCAATACACATCCTCCAACCCGTAATTATCCTAGTAGGCACTAATTCATCTTTGTCATTCTTAACCACGGTCATTCCAGATTTCTTAGCTACCACATGAACGGGACTAACCCATTTACTATCAGCAATTAGATATATTACCCCTACTGCTAGGAGTTTCAAAACTTCCTTCTTAACTACCTCTTGCATGATTGGGTTTAGTCTCCTCTGTGCTTCTTTAACTGGTTTGACATCATCCTCTAAATTAATCTTATGCATACACATTGCCGGACTAATGCCTCTAATGTCCCCAATACTCCAACCTATTGCCTTTTTATGCTTCCTAAGCTCTTTAATCAATTTCTCCTCTTGGTTTTGGGTGAGTGTAGATGATATAATAACAGGGTATGTTTCATTCTCTCCCACAAAGACATATTTTAGATGCTTAGGTAGTTCCTTAAGTTCCAATTCAGGTGGAGCAATCTCATCATTATGTGGGACATCTAATAAATCTAAGGGTGTACTATTGTCATCTAATGATATGGCATTGTCTAACAGTTCACTGTACTCCCTAGTCTCATAGTCTAAGATGTCATCTACCTCTTCAACGTAAGTGCTACTTCCAATTTATCATCTAATCTAGCATGCACAAAAGTATCATGAATTATTGGATCTAAACATTCTACAAACGAACATTCATCAATAGCAGATATAGAGGGGTAAGGAGATGAATCAAAAACCTTAAAATGAACAGTCTCTCCCAAGACCGTCATTGTCAACTTTCTACTTTGGACATCAATGATGGTTTTGGTAGTAGCCATAAATGGTCTTCCCAAAAGAATGGTGTGCTCTTTGTCCAAAGATGGATTATCCTGTATGTCTAAAACCACAAAGTCAATAGGTATGATTAGCTTATCTACCTGTACAAGTAAGTCCTCAACCATGCCCTTCGGATATTTAACAGATCTTCCGCAAGTTGACGAGACATGGTTGTTGGTTTTAGCTCTCCCAAACCTAGCTGCAAGAAAATCGAGTAAGGCATCAAATTGATACTAGCGCCTAAATCAAGCATAGCCTTAGCTACTTTCCTATCCCCCATAGTAATATCAATTATGAAACTACCTGGATCTTTTAACTTAGGGGGTAAGTTTCGTTGAAGCACCGCACTAGCAACTTCAGATACGATTACTCTCTCATTAAGCTCATACCTTCTTTTCTTAGTGTTTAGTTCCTTGAAAAATTTAGCATACGAAGGTACGTTCCTAATTACGTCTAACAATGGAAAATTAATATTAACTTTAGATAGCATGTTAAACAAATCAAAAAACTGCTTATCTTGCTTACTGTCCTTTAAACGGTGCGGGAATGGTATAGGTGGTCGGTATGGCTCCGATGACTTGTGTACTGTAGATGGATTAGATGACTCTCCAATTGTCGCCTTTGAAGGCTCTACATGCTTGTCACCTCTTTCCTCCAATTCCTTTGAAGCATTGTTATCATCTTCCATGTTACCTGCACTATAAGATAAATCATTAGAAAGTTTAGGTAAATTTTTAGTAATGACCTTACCACTCCGAAGAACCGTGACAGCTTTGGTTTGTTCGGGTTGACTGGGCAGCTTTCTTGTCTCTTGTTTGTGCATTTGTTCCGCTAGCTGCCCCACTTGCATTTCCACTCTTTTCATTGAAGCTTCCATAGAGTCCATCCTTCCACTACAAGATTGTATGAAATTATTTAGGGTTTCCTCTACGGTTGGTTTATTTTGTGAAAATTGTCGGTTTATATTTTGGCCTTAAGTTTGGTTTTGGACGAATGGTTGGCTATTGTTTTGTTTCCAAGGGAAGTTAGGGTGATTCCTCCATCCAGGGTTGTAGGTATTTGAATAAGGGTCGTTCCTAGGTCTAGGTTGGTACCCTTGCATTAAATTTGCCTCTTCAGTAGTACCTGTATAAGGATCACCTGCAAAAGAACAAATATTAGCACCATGTCCATATGAACCACAAACTCCACATACCTCGTGTTTTGGCATCTGATTAACATTGGAGGTTGTGAGAAGTTGCACTTGTTTCGTTAATTCAGCAAGTTGCATGGCCATTTCATTGTTGGAGCCTAATTCGTGGATTCTAGCTCTTCTTCCTCTAGCGCTCTTTTGTTGGGAATTGGCTCCCAACATCTCGAATAATTCGTAGGTTTCATCCACTGTTTTCTCACCCATAGCTCCTCCTGCAGCGTTGTTAACTGTGAATTGACATTGTAGCATCAATCCGTCGTAGAAAAACTGATTCTGTAGCTGCAACGAGAAGTGGTGATGTGGACATTGTATCAATAGCATTTTGAATCTGTCCCAAGCCTCGTGGAAGGGTTCTCCGTCCATCTGCGAAAAAGTAGCAATTTTTGTTCTTAGGTCAGATGTCTTTTGATGGGAATAGAACTTACCCATAAATTTGTTGTAAACATCGTCCCAAGTGGCCAAAGAACCGGGTGCCAATGTCATTAGCCAAGACTTAGCTCTATCCTTGAGAGTGTATGGAAAACACCTCATGCGTAGTTGATCTTCACTAAGTCCCTGCAGTGGAAAGGTTTGCACAGTTGCATATAACTCACGCATAAAATTTAAAGGATCTTCATTAGGGATACCGTAAAAGGAGGGAAGCATGGAATAATGAATATTTTTCAATTCATAATTCCTAGCCGCCTCTGTAAGTCGAATGCACAATGTGGCGGTCCCAATGATAGGTCTTGCAAACTCTTTGTTCATCATCTGCCTAGCTACGTTGTCACTCATTGCTGCTTGCAATTGTTGTTGGACTTCTTCCTCTTGAAATTGATTATCCATTTTCTTTGATCGGTGTTTGACTCTATGAATGTTGTCAATGAAACGAGAGAGTTCCTTGTTAAGTGATCTCCTACCCTGCATGCACAAATAAAAAGCAGACAAAGATCAAGGCAGCAGTGAAATTGGAAAATTAAGCACTTTTTTTTTTATTTTTTTTATTTTGATTTTTTTGTATTTTTGAATAAAAATAAATAAATAAAATAAATAAACAAATAAAAAAAATAAATCAGAAACTCTAAAAAGTAAAAAAGAAAATTATTCAAAACGCCAATTCCCCGGCAACGGCGCCAAAAACTTGATGTGATAAATTGTGTACTCGCAAGTGTACGAATCACTCATAGAAAAGTGATAAGCAACTTCCAAGGTCGGTCTCTCAAGGAATTGCAGTGGTTCTAAATAACTAACTTTTTAATCTAAATAGAGTTCTAATAAAAATAAAACACTAATTAAATAGAGTTCTAGTAAAACTAAAACTCTAAGTAACTAGAATCCTAAAGCTAGTAAAACTGTAAGTAACTAGAATCCTAAAGCTAGTAAAACTCTAAGTAACTAGAATCCTAAAGCTAGATCTAAATACTGCTTTATGGATTGGATAGCGTTCTTCTCCAAAAGCTTTATCTTTGATTGTCGACGGCTTCCTTGGATCCTTAGAATGGTTTCTCTCGCTTCGTTTGAGTGTAGCAAAGCTCCGAAAACTGATTGAATTGCTTGTTTGGTCGCAAAATTATTGTGTGTAAGAGTTGTATTCGAGTTGTTCTATAAGGGGGAGTCTAAGGGGGTATTTATAGATGTAAGGGTTTACACAAATCTAGATTGCCATAGGAATAGGCGCGCCGCGGCATACATTTTCCCCACCGCGGCGCAACACAAATTCTGAAAATAATGTAAAAATCCGATAGCTCCCTGCCGCGGCACACAATAATCATGCCGCAGCGCGCAATGTTTTCATGATTTCCCAGGATGTAACCCGAGAGCCTCTCGCTGCGGCATATGGTTTCTTCGCCGCAGCGCGCCTTGTATGTAATGGTATGTAAATGGTATGTAAATGCCTTTACATACGTTGTTGAGACCCTCGCCGCGGCACATGGTTTCTTTGCCGCGGCGCGCATTGCTTTCCTTCTCTTCATGCTTACCCCCTTACATATGTGATGGCTCGTTATGTAAGGCTTACATATTTGACTTATCTTGCCCGTAACTCGTGATCCGAGCGCCGTAAGTGTTCCGTCTTCGCGTGTTTTCATCATTTGACTCATTTGACGCTAAAAACACCTGAAATGCACTAAAACATACCCGTGACTCCTAATGGATAGATTTATGAAATTAATCGAATAAACAATCACAACGAATCTATATATTAAACAATTAAGCACAATTAATCACGAAATATTAGTGCTTTTTGAGCACTCATCACTTAGCTCTTGTTTGTTTCCCCTTACATAGTGAATGGCTTTCAATGTAAGGCTTACATCCTTTAGCTCTTTTTACTCCATTTTCACTCTCTTTGACTAATTAAGCTCACAATTCATTCCAGACATATTTGGACCTACAAAACATGAAAAAACCCTTTAAAACAAAGTAATACAGAAAAAAAAAAACATAAAATAAATACTTTAAAAATAACAAATAATAGGTTAAAATAATGTTCATCACCACGCCTTAGCCTTATCTCTCAATGAGAAAGAAAAATGATGAAGGCGTATTGCTTAATCTAAGACACCATTCACCTTAAAGGTGTCACAGATTTTCAACAATGAAGCGAGATGTAGATTGGAATCATCGTTAACCAATCCTCCAAATTGGTTTGCTTGCACAATTTGAATGACGCCCGACTTGAGCTCAAAGTTATTAGCATTGATACTTGGCCTAGCAATTGATGATTAGGCTTCGTTAACCTGAGGGATTGCAAAATCCCTTAGAGATTTGGGAGCAACCACATCTTGTTGATCCCCGTGGTCTACCATAACCTTAGATTGTTGTGCTAACTGTTCCTTTCTTAAGCAGCGTAAAATTCTTTCAATTTTTAGGATGTAAAGGAAATAAGTTTTCACCTATCAACCTGGGGATGTAACAAAAATACTAAATAAAAAGTTAAAACTTCCAAATTAGTAATACGAAAACCCAAGTTTGATATTCGTAACTAGTTAGGAATTTCCCCAACAATGGGGCCAAAAACTCGTTCACACTAAACCGCAAGTGCATAGGATGTGTATAAGTGATAAGTATTTAAAATACGGATTTCGAATCTGTAGAAAAGTAAAAATAATAACTACGTACCAATATGACTATTGGGACCACTATTTGAATAATAAAAAGCAAATACTAATTAACAACTAAAAATAAGCCAACACTTCAATAAACAAAAAACGTAGTGAATATATATACATAAAGGTCGTTAGTCCCCCAATCTCCTAAGTGAGTGAGTCTCAACTCAATGAACAACCAAGTCTAGGTAATACAAATACCTAAGGACTCACCCTTCTCTTACAAATAGTAGTAATTTACAAATAAGAAGATATAGCAAATATAACCAATAAAGTCAAAGTAGTAATGCTTTTTAATCTTAGTATAGACTATATATGTTGTCACATATAACATGGATACTCAGATTGTACTAATTTATGTAGCAAATCAAGCAAACACAACGATAGAACGTGGTAAACCCACTTAGACTCCAATCCTAAGTGGTAATTAAGCAACTACTAAGCAGCCAAATTCACTAAATAAAAATAAATAGTTAATATAAACTCAACAAGGTAAGACACTATATATCTCTATCAGTTAGGGACCACCTGTCCCAACTACCTAAGCTGCTATCACCAGTTGTCACCATAGCTTCTTGTATCCTCACTAGATTCGACTCACCTCTAGAGCCATACCACCACGTAGTGCGATACAAAAACTTGTAATTAGTATGTGTGTGCAAAATATAAGTTGTTTGCCCAAAATTTGACTTTTAGAATAAAACACCTTGCATTAACAATACAGAAAAACACTTATCGTATTTTTGACACGAAATCTCCACCTTGTAATAACAATACATATACACTCGATGTATTATTATTACGGAATCTCCATTTGATAAAAGAGTATTAACTAACTTCACCTCGTATCTCAATATAGAAACAACACTCGATGTATTGAAAATACGGAATCTCCTTTTTCAAAAATTAATTCACAAAAGTGAATTATCACCTCTAAATCATTAATACGAAATAAAACTCAATGTATTAGTGATGCAGGAATTATAAAATGATTTTTCTAACACATCAAAAATATTTTTCACTCTATTGAAAAAAATTAGATTCCAAATATGTAGTGTAAGAAAAATATGTGGAAGTGGTGAGAGAAAGGATAAGAAAGTGTGTAGAAAGGTGTACGAAAATGTGTAATTAACAATAGATAGTGTGCGCATTTATAGATGATTTTTCCAACTTCCTAGCCCTCGCTGACATCGCACTGCACTCCTCCGCGAGGCCTCGCAGACCACCTTAATAAACCCCTCGTGACCTATTAGTAAGGTACAATGAGCTATAAATCTACCCAGTGCACACTTGCGGACTCTTTGCCGACCACCTAGGTGAGCCACCGATGAAACCTTCGTAAGGCCTCAGCGAACCCCTAAAAATAAGTTTTTTTAAGGTAAAACTTCACCAAATAAAAATCCCTAAATACCCACCAACTTAGGGAAACAAATGCAAGTAAAAACACATTTTAACATGCAATCTATATACTCTTAACCACCACATGGTGTGTGTATTATAAAACATACAATAGTGTTAAGATCTACGTGAGTGTGTGAGATACTAATCACAAGAAAAGCATAGTACGTAGAGGTAGGTAAAAACACTAAGTAAAATAAATAAACCCCGTCTTTTTCTCACAGGAACACCAAAAAAGACACTAAGGGACTTACATTAAGCATGTGAATCACTAAATTTCTCCCCAAGAAATTAGTAACAAGTTATATGATTAATTGGCACTAAACGATATATGCATTCCTCTTTCAAGTAGAGTATATACAATATAATAACCTAACCTAATCACACTCTCATGCCAATTGGATTAAATTATCATTCATAAAGATCGTCAATTATACACCACACGTATACAAAATCGTGCCTCTCGATTTAGAGACTATGCATGCTATTTGATCAAGACAAATACATAGACACTTCTCTCAAAGCTACCTACATGCCTCTAGAAATTAATTGTGATCAAGCAATTAAATAATAATTAAGATCATATCAAATAATATAACATAAATTTGTAATGACAAAAGGAGAGTACAATATATCAACACAAGTTAGAAAATTTGGTCCATAAGACTCCTAGATTAATTGTAAATTGGCTACACATGTTGTTCATAAAATTCAGATGTACAGTTGAAGGAGACATTAAAAATATATAGAAGAAAGAAGAAGAAAATAATAAACTCAATCTCTTGATGAATGTTAACCTATCCTCTAATCTTCCAACCTTTGATTGCTCTTCAAATTGCCCTTAAGATTCTTCTCTCAATAATCTTGGCTAAAATTTGGCCTCTTGAAGATTGATTAAAACTAAGAACTAATTCTATAATATGTAAAATTGTGTACTACGTATCTATAACTTTGTTTAGGACACTCTATGTACATTTATAGACACAAGCAAATCCTAGGCACATTAGGATTTAGGTATAATTAGGGTGCTAAAAATCTGGTTCAGGTTTTGCAAGAAGTTTGTGTGGGACATAGCCCACATAATTCACCACATCATCATGCAGAAAGATTTTAGAAGTCACTTGCAAATAGAGGAGGCTCTATCGCTGCTCAAATATATCCACAAAGTGGTGCGCGTAGTTCTTTCATAATTCTCAATTTGATTCGATAGGATTAGGCTATGGCATTCAAAATTTGGGGCTGAGAAGCACATACTTGTGTGAGAATTTGCTTGCTAACCCTCCACTTGGTGTGTTGTGTTGTGCGTAGCTGATGTTTTGTACTAAAAAAACCTGAAATACATCAAAATATATCCCGTGATTCAAAAAATGACAATTTGTGCTATATTTCAATAAAATGATCATAAATACATTCAAAAATGTGATTTAAAACTAGAATAATTGTTTTTTCAAGAATGTATTAATGATCCATCCTTTGAAATTTACATTGAATATTTTTGGTTTGTCTTACTAACTTTTTTATGAACCCTTCTTTATGTAGTGCATTGGAAGAAGGCAAAAAAAATTTATAAGAAAGGAACAAGTTCATTGGAGAGCTGCTTGCCTTAGCCCCACACCAAAGGTTGCAGTTCAAGATTGGTGCTACTTGAGAAGATTGCTCACTAGGGTCTCCAACTTTCATCTTTTTTACCCAAGACCTTTAGTGGGGATCCTGGTATATATGAGTACTTTGAATAATTCTTTAGTCATTAGGTCCAATCCATGGCAGCTCAAAAGGGTGACTCCAACAAGAACTTGGGGATTCGAAACATGAAGAAAGGCAGGGGTGTTCTTAGGAAGAAGAGAGCTTTCCAGGCATCCACATCCTAATTCAAGGAGACCGCGGTAGTTGAAGTCCCTAACTCGACTTAAGTTTTTCCTCTGGTTGAGGACTTTGGAATGAAGGAGGAGGCTCCATATATAGTTCTCCACACAACCCACCCCCTACAGCTGCTTCAAAAGCCCCCATAGATGATATTGATGAAGGCATCCCTGGATGGTTTGAGACTTAAGGCTGCTATAGATGATTGCATACTGACTGCCTTGACTCACTTGAGTCCTTTAGTAGGAGTACCCAAGATGGCTAGGCTTGAGAGAGATCAATCTTGGGTCTCATTGACTCTTGCTTTAAAGGAGGAGACAGAACTTGTCAAGGCTCTAGGTGAGGTGATGCGAACCGCTCGCCATGACTCCTATGACCTCCAAATCACGCGGCTTGGCAACCACAAGAAATACGGACAGAAACCCGACACCAATTGATTAATTGTATTACAATGGCAGCTGCCTTACATATATATAGATACAATGAAAACCCTAAAATGGTCTCAAGAAATCCTAGCCATTGGTTTGGATCCAATGGTCCAAAAATTACAACATTTTGAATCCTCGCCGCGGCGGGGAATTATTCATGCCGCGGCGCGCCCTGTTCTGTTTGCCACCCGCGAGGCCTCGCCGCGGCGCACAAAATTTCATGCCGCGGCACGCATATTCAGGGTCTGCGCGCAGGTCTGGCTGTCAGGCGCGCATGTCCGTGTCAGCGCGCAGGTCTGGCATGTCAGCGCGCTCACGTCTCACACAGTCCTCGCCATGCCGCGGCGCAGGGAATTTCATGCCATGGCGCGCATGCACCTTCGGTCCAAAACAGAACCCTCCTCGCTGCGGCTCCATTTTCTTGTGCCGCGGCGCGCGCGTGTTCCTTGATCCAAAACAGAGCGCCCTGTGCCGCGGCGCACCAAATCCATGCCGCGGCGCGCATGTGTGACAATTCCACCCTCCAATGCAGAACCCTCCTCGCCTCGGCGCACAATATCTATGCCGCGGCGCAGCTTCAATTTTTGGGATTGCCACTTGCACTCTTCTCCTTCTCTTCCATGGTGCTTGCATGCTTGTTTTTTGATGTTGCATGCCCTTTTGCACCTTCTTGAGGCCCTTCTCAAGGCCCGGCTCTCGGCGCGTGTCTGGCCGACTTCGGGAGGGGGTCCGGTTCGTATCATTCCCTCCTTCTTCGAAAGAATTCGACCTCGAATTCGGACCTTTGTCATAGGGCAAGTTTTGCAGGCCATCTTTGTTTCGTTTTTCATCATAAGATCCCTGCAAGAAAGAAAAGTTAGAATATAAACATTGTTGGGTTCTTTTTCTTTCTTCCTTCCCCCTTGAGTGCCCCTCCTTCTCCTTGGGCTCTCCTTCCAACCTCTTCCCCTTTTTCTCCTCCCCTTCCCTTAACAGCTTGTTGGACATTTGTTGTGGAGTCAAAGGCAAAAGAGTAAACTTCCTCCCTTCCCTCTCAAGGGAATACTCGTTCTTGTATCCGTCATAGGTGACCTTCCTATCGTATTGCCATGGCCGCCCTAGCAATATATGCCCAGCTTGCATGGGTAATACGTCACAAATCACCTCATCCTTATATCGACCAATGGAAAAGGTTACAAGTACTTGCTTTTCAACCTTCGCTTCTCCACTGTCATTTAGCCACTGTAGCTTGTACGGTTGGGGATGCTTGTTCGTACTCAACCCTAGCTTCTCAACTAAAGTTGTGCTCGCAATGTTGGTGCAACTCCCACTATCAATTATCAACTGGCACACCTTATCACTCACATGGCATCTCGTCTGAAAAGTATGAACTCTTTGGGATCCCATGTCAACTTCACGGTAATGATCCAATGGTGCCCGCCGTACCACAAGCAACTCTCTTGTGACCGGATACACTTCCTCGTCATTAGCCTCCTCTAATGACAGCTTCTCCCCTTCATCACTGTCATCATCGGTCGCCACCTCCCCGTTGGCTTGCATGATCATTGTCCTTTTGTTCGGACATTGATGAGCGTAATGACCCTTTCCAAGGCAACGGTAACAATTTATGTCACGACTTCGATGGCCAATTCCTCCTTCATCTTTTCCCTTATCTCTCCTCATCTCCCTTTCTTTGCCCTTGTTCTCAAAATTGGGCTTGGAGCTACCTTCCCCTTCCTTCCTTCCACTAGGCTTCCAAGGCGAAATTGGGTTCGGTGTCGGTGTCGGAAAAGTGGTGTCCTGATTGTTCTCTATGGGTATGGTATGGCTACTCCTCCTCTTCAATTGCCTTTCTACTTTGATGGCCATTTGCACTATATCCTCCAACTCGACATAGTGGTGCAACTCCACAATGTTGGCAATGCTAGAATTCAACCCGCTCAAGAACCGAGCCATGGTGGCCTCCCTATCTTCCTCCACACTTGCCCTCACCATAGTCATCTCCATCTCCTTGAAATACTCATCAACGGACCGATGACCTTGATTAAGCCTTTGCAGTTTCTGATAGAGTTCCCGGTAGTAATGGCTTGGGACAAACCGCTTCCGCATAATGACCTTCATCTCACCCCAACTTTCAATGGGCCTCTCTCCATTCCTCCTCCTTGAGACCACCAATTGGTCCCACCAATTCAAGGCGTAATCGCTAAACTCGATTACCGCCAACTTCACTTTCTTCTCCTCGGAATAATGGTGACAATCAAAAACATGCTCAACCCGTTTCTCCCATTCCAAGTACAACTCCGGATCATTCTTTCCTTGGAATGTAGGCATCTTCATTTTGATGTTGTCCAAATTCCGGTCAACCCCGTCAAAGGGCCGAGGTGGGGGTCTCCACAAACCTTCCCGACCATTTCTTCCTCCCCGATATTCATTCCTCCCTCCATAGGGCATCCTCCTTTCTTCGTTCTCAAAATCTTCATCCCAATTCTCCTCATCATCTAAGGGCCTCCTATTCGGTCTCCTAACTTCCGGACCCTCTTCGGGTGCTCTTCGTTGTAAGTTGGCAACCGTAGCTTCTTGCTGTTCAACCCGTTCATCAAGATTTACCATGACGGCACTCAACCGTTCCATGGATTGTTGCATTGCACGCAATAAAGAGGCGGTATCTGGACGCTCTTCTGAATTAGCCCTGTCAGACATGATCACCACAACTTTGCACACAGAGAATTAGTTAATCAAATTTAAGAATAGAAAAATCCACTTCGTTACCTCACGTGTTTAATCGCTCGGATTGATTGCCCAAACACTTCTCGTTCTATCGCAAGTTAACTTCCGAAACTTTCAACCCGAGGTAGAATTCCGCACTCACCCACTAGTGGCGTGACATCCAATTCAGGGCAAGCAAGGAACTAACTCAAAGTGTTTGGAGTTCTAACTCAATGAAAAGGAAAAATTTGATTCAAACAAATTTAGACTCGAGAGGAATCAAACAACGTCTTTGTAAAAACTTCCCGGAAAATAAATTTTCACTTTTTTTTTTTTATATAGAAACTGTTTGGAACGTAAAACATGAACAAAACACAAAACACGAACAAAATTACGAGAGCACAGTAAAATTACCAAAATTCCCTTACACGAAAACAGCACGAGATCAAGGTAAAATTACCAAAATATCCTTTTCGTTACGAACAGATTTTTCAGAAAAATTTTCAACACGAAAACCTTTCCAAAACACAACAGAAATTCAAGAAACACAAAAACACAATCTAAAATTTCCAACAACAGCAGAAAATTTCCAGAAAATCAGAAACACAAAATAGGAAACAACAATACAAATCAGGATTGATTTCAGAAACACAATATAATCAGAATTTTTGCAAGAACAAGATGAAAAATTCTGAAAAAGTGAACAACACACAGAATTTGAAAAAAATGCACAGATTTTGTTTTTGTAAACGAAAATGACAACACAAAACAGAAACGATTCCAGGAACACAACACAATCAGAATTTTTTTCAAGAACAACAAGAAAAATTCTGGAAAAATGAAGAACACACAGAATTTGCAAAGTGCACAGATTTTTTTTTTTTTTTTTTATATAATGAAAATGACAATAAAAGATAGGAGTCTAGAATTACAACCTAGAGCTCTGATACCAAATGATGTGAACCGCTCGCCACGACTCCTATGACCTCCAAATCACGCGGCTTGGCAACCACAAGAAATACGGACAGAAACCCGACACCAATATTAGCACGCAGATTCTACGAAGAACGCTCGACTATGGTAGCAAAGAACTCGCCTCCACCCTTGGATATACGCACCACGAGCCGAGACAAGGCAAAACGCCACAAAGGGTTGCTAGTTCCTTTGATAAGTTTCTTGATAGAACAAGAGAAGCACTTGTGCTCTCTCAATTTGAAATCACTCCAAATTGTTTTTCATTGAAGAAAAATCATGTTCTTTGATTAATTGATTAATTGTGTTACAATGGCAGCTGCCTTACATATATATAGATACAATGAAAACCCTAAAATGGTCTCAAGAAATCCTAGCCATTGGTTTGGATCCAATGGTCCAAAAATTACAACATTTTGAATCCTTGCCGCGTCGGGGAATTATTCATGCCGCGGCGCGCCCTGTTCTGTTTGCCACCTGCGAGGCCTCGCCACGGCGCACAAAATTTCATGCCGCGGCGCGCATATTCAGGGTCTGCGCGCAGGTCTGGCTGTCAGGCGCGCATGTCCGTGTCAGCGCGCAGGTCTGGCATGTCAGCGCGCGCACGTCTCACACAGTCCTCGCCATGCCGCGGCGCAGGGAATTTCATGCCGTGGCGCGCATGCACCTTCGGTCCAAAACAGAACCCTCCTCGCTGCGGCGCCATTTTCTTGTGCCGCGGCGCGCGCATGTTCCTTGATCCAAAACAGAGCGCCCTGTGCCGCGGCGCACCAAATCCGTGCCGCGGCGCGCATGTGTGACAATTCCACCCTCCAATGCAGAACCCTCCTCGCCGCGGCGCACAATATCTATGCCGCGGCGCAGCTCCAATTTTTGGGATTGCCACTTGCACTCTTCTCCTTCTCTTCCATGGTGCTTGCATGCTTGTTTTTTGATGTTGCATGCCCTTTTGCACCTTCTTGAGGCCCTTCTCAAGGCCCGACTCTCGGCGCGTGTCTGGCCAACTTCGGGAGGGGGTCCGGTTCGTATCATGAGGAGACTTTGATCCAGCGGCATTTATGTGATACCCTAGCCACTTATGAGGCTTATGAGTCTAAGATTAAAAGCGAGCTACCCCATAGAGACTCCAAAATGGAGAAGCTTAATGCTGAGGTCAGATGGTTGACTATTGAGGTAGAGGCCTTAGGTCCACAAGACAAGGATGCATACTCTGACTCTCAAGATTTCATGACATATATCCATTTGCATGGGCTCACAACTTTGAGTTTGCAAAGAGAAGGTTCAACATTGTCTACCCCATTGCAAGTTCCCAAACTAAACTGTGGCAATAGCTGACTATGGGTGTATAACTACGACTCTAACTCTGAAGGGAGTGTGTCTTCAATTAAGGAGGAGGCCTAGGACCTTTTTTTGAGAAAGGGGTAAGGCCCAGGTCCAGGGCTCAAATGTGACTCAAAAGATAGTACATGCAACACCTAACTTTGTGGTGTTGTCCAAAATGATTGTTCGTTGAGCATAGACTTAGGGCTTAGACCTTGGTAGTTATTTTTCCTTGTTTTTTTCTTTTACTTTTGAAGTAGTACTTGACGAGTGTATTCACTTGACCTTTATATTGTAGTTGCTCTTGGGAGCATGTCTTTGAATAAAGGATCAACTTTTGACTCTATTTTTTTTGTCTTACTTCACATTTATCTTGGTAGAAATTTTTTATTATTTCCTTGCTTGTGAATGCATAATAGAGTTTGTCCATGGTAGTTGACTTAGTATTTTTTATTTATTTTTTTGTTTCATTTGGAACTTGGAGCTGGGACCTATCCTTGGCACTTTGATGAGATGCTCTCGGTGCCCAAATGACATTAGGAAGTCTCAATTAATTTTGTTGTCCTTAGGAAATTGTACTTGGGACTTAGTGTCCTTGGTAGATCATCACTTGGACCTTAGGAAGCATACTTAACTTAGATGTCGGAACCTAGACAAGGTGAGCTTTAGTGACCTTTGGAAATTGGAATGTGGGAACATCTTCTGTGGTATCTGTAGGAAACTAGGAATAAGAATATTTCATTAATGATAACTCTAATTTATTAGAGTATTTTTAGTTCTTATTCATAAATACTTGCTTGTTCATTTGAGAATGTTTGCACATTATAATTATTTATACAATATTTGTGGACTTTGTGAATTTAAGTAAATTCTTTGATAATAAATCCAAAATAATCATGAAATCTGTTAAAAAGAATTATATTTTGATGTCCACTCATTAGATTTTCATTGCCCTTTGCAGGAAATAAAGAAAAAAAACAAAAAATTGCATAATCCAGCTTTGCTGCAGCAATATTACACCAGGAAAACAGCGTGAAAAACAGAAACTGATCTGGAAATAAAAAAAAATAAGAGCTGATTTGGACTCTCAGCAAAAGGACAATATTGGACACTCATTAACTCACCTTTTTAGGGATAATTTTGAAAGTTAACACAAAAAGAAATTATCTCCAATTAAACCTAGGGTTTAATATATAAAGATGGGCTGATTTAATAAGAAGCAAGCAGCAGCAACTGGGAGACAAAAATCTGAGCAGTTCAGCAGCACCAAAGAGGAACAAAAAGACAGATCTGGGCAGCAGAGGCAAGAGAAGACAGAACACACAGAAAGCAATTCCTGGGCAGCAGATTCTGCAGAAAAATAGAAGGAAAATAGGGGCTTGATTGAGATCTGGAAAGAGACCAATTGAAGGCTTGATTTGCAAGGATAATCATTGAAGAAAGTAAGAGAGATTTAGAGATTTGGAATCCAATTGATTGAGGTTCAATAAAAGGGGGTTTTATTAATTTATTCCTTCTATTATTCTTTTATTGTTCTTCAAATTTCTATAACTCAATGGATTTGATTTTGAATATAGATGAATTAATAATTTATTTCATAAATATGCTTGGCTAATTTTATGACAGTTAGGGTTGTGGATGTACAAGTGTATGTAGACTTTGTGCTTTAATTTTAAAAACTTGTGCTTTGCTTGACAAAGGGTGCTAGTTATTTGATGCTTAATTAATTGATTTATTCTTATTGATTGCTTGATCAACAATTGATAGGATAGTAAACTGAAATTGAATCTGGAAAGGTTAATTTAAGTTTGATGAAGCTAGAATAGTGTGAAGAAATTAATATAGGAATATATAATTGTCTCACATAATCCAAGAGAATTTGTGCATGAAACATTGTTCTTAGATTCAGTTATGCATAGGAATATGTTTCATTGAGTCATAAAATATATAAACATTGCAGATTCGAAAAAATCCTTTGTAGTTTTTGCAATTCTAGTTACTGGTGCACTTTGCCACAGTATTGCTACAGCAACGCAGTTTGTCTACATCACTTGTCACATTTGCAATCCTAACTGATATATCTATTTGTGATTCTTGATATCCTTCTCGTTGAACTTTGTTTTAGTATTTTTACTCTTTTCTCCTCGTGCTATTTATTTTATTTTAATAAACAAAAACACCAAATATTGATTTTAATAGTTAATTTTTACGATATTTTCTAGTATTCTAATCTCCGTGAGAATGATCTTTCTTATCATTATATTACTTATTTGCGACACGTGCACTTGCGTAAAATCATATACACCATTTTGAGCAACAATTAACACAATTACTTTGGGAGAGAACACCTCCACTCGGTAACCTGGAGACTTTCAAGAATTGACTCATGCCTTTGAGAAATTCTTTGATAGTCAGGATGACATGACCGAAGTGAGACCACCCAATGCACTTAGGGAGAGCAATGTGCCAACCCCAACTTAGGTCTAGAAAAAATTCTTGAAAGTGTAGGTGGGGCATACAATGACTGCCGCAAAATAGAACATGACATGAGGCAAACCATGGAATGATCGACAGGGGGCTCGCCAGGTGGTCATCTAGTCATCTTGGATCTTCGATGATAGCAAAAAGTAGAGCAAGAGGTGTAGAGGGCATGATGCATGCACCTGTAAGCGACGCTAGACTAGTACACATGGTCTCCCAGGCGAGTGGTTAGCTAGTAGGCTCGATAGAGGAAGTTGATTAGATGGATGTGGCCTGGTACGACAGGCAAGACTGTAGGGTCCCCTGCTCCTGCATAAAAATTTTGTCTAGTATGTTAGGTTAAATTTTGTCTATTGCGACCGTGGTGACAATTTTGAGCTAGCTCCTGGCCAACAATCTCATTTGTCAGCGCTACGATGTTCTCAAACTTAACTTCCTCGAATTCCAACTTTTTTCCCAACTCAAAATTTTTATTGAGATCATCTTTTCTGATGGCCTTGTTTTGTAATTGAAGTTTTGAATCCTGATTAGGTTCCCAAATCTTGATTCCATTTGTTGTGTGGAACATTTCTGAATCAAAAGAATGTCACTTCCTATTTCCATGATTTTTTTAGTCTTTCCAAGCACTTAAGGTTGATGGTTCCCAAGTCACGTAGAAATTTTTTGAAAATTATGTCTCTAAGTCTTAATAGTTACTAATGATGTCTAATGATTGATTATGCTTAATAACTAACTAATGATCTAAAAGTCATGTTTGATTTGTCCTCCCTATCCCCTTGATTGGAGGGCTTGTTAAGTACAACAAGTAATAGCTAATGTCTATAGTCCAAATCTTTTGGGAGTGAGCTTCATCCTTTACTAGGGAAGCAAAATGCAAGCCCCAATTTTGGTGGTCTAGAGTATTCACATCATGTGCCTGGGGTCAAAATGAGTTTTAAAGTTAACTAGTTAAGTAGCTACCTAGAAACAAACTAATGTCAAGATCCAAGGAAACCCGTCGTAGATTCAAATTTTGAATTGTTTCCTCGCTAGACTTTTCCCATTAATACATTAGTGGGATATTGTCTGCATCTTGGGTCAAGGGAGTTGTATATGCTTAAAAGAGTGTGAGCTTGCATTAGCCTTACACAACACGAGTTCCATTAAGACAATGACCAGGTGGACTTAACCTGCACTTGGTCTAGGGTAGGTGATCCTACTGTATGAAAGTATGGCATGGAGTTTTGGGGAGCTTCAAGTCTCCTTCCTAGGGAACATTTCCATGGAATGATGTGGTACCTTCTTACCCTAGTGCATGGTTTGGCATTATGTACTGAGGGGGCCAAGCATGGCTTAACAAAGCGTACTACTCTCTAGATCCATCCCCAGAAAAATTATGTAAACTAGTTTGGTGAACCCAGTGAGCTACCACTAGGATCCAACTAAGTCCTAATCCAGGATGAGCTCCTTGTAGGTTCTTGAGGGTGAATATCTCACGTCATTTTCTTATAAGATTCATTCCATCGAGATGCTAGTTGACCGTCATTTGGATCTTGGATCATGAACACCATATGGTACAAGTTCCATCAAGACGACGATGTTATGAGGCATAGGTTTTTAAAGCTTCCTGGGTAAGACTTAATCATGACTTGGTACGAGGTAGGTGTCCCATCTTCCTAAGTATGAGAATAAGGTTGTGGTGCCGTAAGTCTTTTCTCAGATAGTTTTCATGCATTGGCCCAGTGGAAGGTTCTGATTCCTTCCTACCTCTGTGAGTTTGTAAGTCCAGTGTATGCTTTTAGGGAAGGAGTGACCTTCCTAATCCATGCTGAATAAGGTGGTCGCAATTACTATTAATTCTAAGCTCTAAGCCCTGGGTGGTCCTAGGGTGAGAGAGGCGACGCTCTGCCCAAGCCACAAGTTTGTCCTAAGTTCAAACCCAAACTCTAGTTAGTAAAGCTTCCTAATCATGACTTTGGCTAATTATGGCTATTAGGTCCCGTGGAGGGCCATGGCTTGCTCCTATGGGGTAGTAGCTAACTATAACGTAAAGCAAGAATTGGAGAATGAGTTGCTAAAGTTTATTCAAAGTTGAAGCACCTAAATATTAGCTAAGTCTAGTGTTAGCTACTAAGTCTGATGGAGGGAGAGTGCTCTCTCCCTAGACAAAGTAGTGCCTAGGGGCAAAAATCTTAGATTGGCAAAGTCTATTGGTGACTTGTTGTTTTGGGGTTTGGGGTCTAAGATAAATGTTGGGAGCTCTAGCTAGTGAGCTATTGCATGTTTGCAATTTGCTAAAATGTAGAGTACAAATTGTATTGGTTCCAAGGTTCGCTACATAACTCCTTATTTTCATTGAGATAGTGGTGAGAAAAGATAAGTGGATGTTGTGAATTGATAACTCTACAAAAGTAGAGTTATTTAGGCACTTTCAAGCCAACTATTTATCTTGTTTCTTGATTAATATCATAAAAATAGGTTAGTTTATGCTTAATTGTGTTAATATAGTTAAAATGATAGCAAACGAAGCAAAAACAAGCAAAAAGGAACACAAACAACACAACAAGCCTTGCGTCACAGTGGGCACTATTTTGAGTCGTAATGTGCTTGTACAGACATGAATTACCAAGTAGTCTATGCCTCAACTAGGGTGATTTTTGTGCCACAGTGTGCGTTACACATAATCCAACTAGAGGACCTGAGCTATAGCGATGGAATTGTTGGGCCACAGAGCGTGTTGATTTCCTAAACCTTAGTATGCTTTGAACTGTGGCGCTTACTATTTTGGGCAGCAGTGCACATTGATGTGTGCATGTCATATGCCAAAATGGCAGTTTCCTACTTAAACTACAATTGCTAATGACCTACAACTCTTTTACTATAAATAAAACTCATAAGCACACAAGCAAATAGGTTCAACACATTCTACCACTAACCTA
Source organism: Elaeagnus macrophylla (assembly GCA_029378325.1). Classification (NCBI taxonomy): domain Eukaryota; kingdom Viridiplantae; phylum Streptophyta; class Magnoliopsida; order Rosales; family Elaeagnaceae; genus Elaeagnus; species Elaeagnus macrophylla. The sequence goes on along the minus strand of CM055643.1, from coordinate 29,681,261 downwards.
TATATTTAGAAAAGAAGGAAATAGTTTAGAGAATGAGGCATTTCAAGAGAAAGATTTAAGATTAAAGGTGTTTGAGTTTAGATCCACTAAGGTGATAGTTGTTGGAGATTGATTTTCCACGTAACAATTAGAAGATTGGTTTTAACTGTCTCTTCTCCTTTGCATTTTTATTTGTTCTCTTGTCTATACTCATTGTTTTGAGATTTTATTGAATATTTTATGAAGCTAAACTTGTTGTTAGGATCATTTTTAACTCGATCTTTTTATATAATAATTTAGTTTGTTCTTCTATTCCATTGTGATTACTTTTTCAATTATATTATTCAATTTAATTTGTATGAAATTAATTGTTTAATTAACAATTATACCATAGAGACAATTAAGTATCTTTTAGAGAAGTATTTAATTATTTATCTTGATTGAATTGCCTTCATGGTTTCTAGGCTAAGAGGTACGATTCTTTTGTATGTGATCCATACTTGACGTTCTTAATAAATAATAGTTTAATCTAATTGGCATGAGAGTATGATTAGGTTATGTTATTATATTTTATGTAGTTTATTTGAGAGAGGAATGTAAGCATAGGTTATAGCCAATTACTCATATAATTTGCTTGGCAATTGCTTAGGATGGCAGATTTCTATTACTATTTTGTTCTTAATTTGTTAGTATGGTTGTATTGAATCCAGTAGTGTAAATATTGGGATTTGTTATTTTTATTATTTTAGCTATATATTTTTGTTAGCCTAAATAGTTTAGCGTAACAATAGTTTGGTACTCAGCTACTTATTAATTCAATCCTAGTGGGTATAATAACTCGTTCTTTAAATACCTATCACTTGTGCACATCCCGTGCACTTGCAGTTTAGTGTGGACATGAATCCTGGCTTGAGAGTTGAGAACTTTGGGTGTAGAATTGGTAAGCCAATGTAGCTTTTCCAAGTTCCCTAAGTGTAGATCATGATGAACTTTCTGAGTATGCATCTAGTGTATCTTGGTGTACTTTCTGAGTAGGCCTCTAGTTTACCGTCTGAATGGTCAAGCTAAAATACGAGCATTGACTTACTTTGTGTACATGAGTTCGAGTGAAAGTTTTTGTAAATCCTACTTACTTGGAGCTGAGGTTGCTCCTAGCCCCCAGGGTAGGAAGCAACAATCTGGAGCTGATATGCATTCATTCAACTTTCTTGGAATTGTTTTTTGCCAATTTTTTTGTAGGTGATGAGGTACTGGGTCACCACACACTAATGACATCTAGAATTAGTTGTGCAATGAGCACTTGTTTCATGTATTCTATTTTTACTAACGATTCTTTTTACAAGTGCCTCAATGTGTGAGGATCTACCTTGCTTGAGGTGTGTACTTGTATGATAATGAGTGTACTTTGGTTCTCTAGAACTCTAGATGTTGAGACTCCAAGTTCATATGCTCTAGAGGTAATATTGATCACATGTCTATGCTACTTCCAAGAATTTTGCTCCTAGCTTGGTGTAGTTTGAATGGTGGCTACCTAAACTTCTCGTCCTAGGGTCTGGTGAGTTCTAATATCACTAACTTGGAAGGTAGTGTACCTACCTCACCAAGTGTGGCCTCACCCTCTATCACTTGATATGGTCTAGATCCATAATCTCGTTCTGCAATTCAAAATATGGTAAATTAGGAGGTGCGACCTAGAAGGTAGCTTGTTTGAACAACGTGTCCTAGAAGGTAGCCATCCATCAATTCTGAAGCGGCTTAGGTAGCGATGATGTAGATTATGTGGTATGTGTGGTAGAGTTTTGGAAAACATTACTCTCTAGGTGGTGTTTTAGATGACATAACCCATTAGGGTGTGACCTACTCTACTAAGGATCGGTCTTCCTTCTAATGTAAATCCCAGTTCTCCTAGAGTTATGTTTGTCTAGCAATTGTCGCCATTGTCATCCATCTTAAGATCAGTAACATTGTTAGTGTGGCTTTCCTAAACTGAATATGCTAGGTAACTAACCTTGGAAGTGGTAACCCAAGATGAGCGAGGAGAATCTTGTCTTGACTGCAAGTGTCGGAATAAATGGCGATCATTGGAGTTTAATGCCAGCGGATGCTTGGTAAATTAGGTTGATTGGTAGTGCACAACAAGTCCAACTATGGTTGCCATTCTCCTAAGATGATAAGTCTGGTTCCCTCAGTTGGGTTAGAAATAGGCGCATGACTTAGCCTAGGATCCAGTTCCTGCTTAGGTGCTTTTGGGAGTTTTCAATAGAAAGCCTGCAAAATCAGGGCTACTAGGTTTCTTATAGGTGTGCTCATTGTCTAGAAGTATGTTGAGGGCAGGTTGGTGGTCCTATAGGCCAACCTAGTTATGATCCTATTAGGGAAGTGAATGATCATTAGGAACACATTGGGAGCTCATGTTAGTAGTTTAACAAATCGAGCGTGCATTGTTTGGAGGAAACGGATGAAGAATGTGATGAACATCATGAAGAACACAAGAAGACGATGAATGTTTTTGAGTTTTCACTAGTTCGATCGATCAAACACCAAATTTTTGGTTCCATCAGACGACACCAAATGTTCGATCCAATTTTGGTCCAACCTTTGTTTCCTGCCACATCAACCTACACAACACTAGCAAACTACATCAGAAGGTATGATATTGTGGGGTGTCGTATCCACTTTGATGCTTAAGTTAGGTTTTTGAGAGAATAATTAAGATCGGAGGGAATTTTGTGGTTCGAAGAAAAAGCTTATGCGTACCATTTTAGGTTATAAGACCCTATTTAAAGGGTTTGGATGGATGTAATTTTGGTAAATAAGCCATATTAATTAATATTTATATTTTTTAATAGTATTATAAATATCTTAGCTATTAATACGCCTTATTTAATGAATGTTTACTTGACTATATACTGACTGTATTATTTAACTTTTTTCCTACTAACGTGTACCAATAAAATAATATCACGCGTATATGGTTTATTTTCTACCTAACATGTTATTTTACTTCCCCACTAAGTATTTCTAAGTTGTAAATCGAATATATAAGCCTAAGACCATTCAGATTTTAAGGTTAGACATTTTTTAATATATTTTATGAGTTTTCTCTTACATTTGTTTTTAGAACTTTATCAAACTTATCAAGAGTAATTCTTTTGACATTCATCCAAGACTTATCACTTACATTTTTCCCTTGTTCTTGAGTATAGTGTCTAAAACTCTTTCTTAATACCAAGGTTCATATCTCTTTATAGATAGCAGGTCACGATCCTCTTTTATCTTTACATTTACAATCTTATTAATAACATTCCTTGTGAAGATCTCAACATTGATCTTTGGGTCTCACTTCTTAAGGTGAGATTATTATGAATTTTTTTTATCACAATTTGATGCATACATTAATCGACATGACATAATCTAATATGCCCCTATTAGTAAGTGGTCGTACAATTACTTATTATCTCATATTATCAACTTTATATCTAATCAATAATTAATGTGTATTTGATATATATAATAAATTAATACATATATTACTACTCTTATTATTATTATTACTTATAAAACAAACTTTTATAGAACTTTTTTTTTTTTTTTTGGCTATTTGCTTCTTACATTTAGTTTTTTATTTTTATAATTCATGTATTTTTATCTTTTTCTTTTTCTCATGCTAAAATTTATCGATCTGCTGCTTTTTTCTTTTTAATACATTTCACTTTCTTTTTGTTTTTTAGTTCTAATTCTCTTTTATATATATATATATATATATATATATATATATATATATATATATGCATAAAATACATACATTTCATACCTTAAATAATATGTACAAGTTGTACATAAGAAGCTGATATCATAATAAAATTTCTTAGAAGAAGTCTAGCTTGATTAATGTAATTTTGAGCTTCCTAGGAGATGGTAAAATCATCATGCATTAGAGCTTTGATCACATTTTTGTTGTGTCTCCTTCCAAATAGACAGTGCAGTAATTGTTGAATAAACTCAACTGTAGAGCATAAAGTAAAGCACAAGCTTCTCCTTCCTTCGCTGAAGTTCAAATAATATATTTAGCCAAGCAACCTTGAATTTGACCAATAGAATCCCTAAATACCATATTTTATAAATACAATATAGGAGAAAATTTATCGAAAAGTTGAGAGAGGGACGTGCCTCTAAACTATGTGTGGCTATATATCAAATTGCTTGAGAAATTGTTATTTACATAAATAAAAACAAGGTGAAGGGCAGTTATGGTTTTATACGTTTCATTAAAGGAGTACATAAGTCATGTTGTTATCAAGTAGAGCGCAAAAGTCTTGTTACTTAGAAAAAAATACCACAAAAATCTTGTACTAATATAAATGGAGTCATATGCCAAGCACATGACCCATATTATAAGGGCCTTTTTGGTTTAACCATTTTTATAAGAAATTTTTTAAAATCTCACACAAAATTAAAAAAAAACACGAAACATACCCAACCCCTTATCCCATCACCACCCCTACACATTGTTAAATTAGAGATAATTAATTCAATGGAAATCAATAGAAGTTAACTAGAATTTGAAAATTAAACTCATATGCCAATGCAGCCTAATTCTCTTATTGTTGCAGACTGGACTAAAAAATCTTGTTGACAGAGCATAGTGGTACCTTAGTTAGATCCACCAGGTGAGGTGTGGTGGGTATGGGTGGTGATAGGATAAGGGGTGGTTTTCTTAACCATGGGTTAAGGTTGGGATTTTGGGTATGTTTTATGAAGGAGGGGTGTTTCTAAGGGCAATGGACACTAGATGAATTCTTTTTATTTCTTTCTTTCTCTATTTTTTTTTTTTTTTTTTTGTGAAATTTAAAAAATGCCTTACAAAAATAGTTAAACAAAAAATGACCTTATAATTTGGATCATGTGCTTGGCATGTGATGCCATTTATATGAGTACAGGACTTTTGTGATTTATTTTTGTAAGCAATAGGATTTTTGCACTCCACTTAACAATAATAAAATTTATGTGCTTTTTTAATAAAAGATACAATATCATAGTCACCCTTCGCCTATAAAAAAACATGAATAATTTTCAGCATTTCTAGACTTCCCACTTTTGCACAAAGTTTATAAATAAACTAAATTTTAGTAATATTAGCAATAAAAAAAAAACTTAATTTTGGTGTTGAAAAATAAATTTACTTTTTTTTATACTCAATAATTTAAATTGTTGATCCCTAATAATCATTAGCTACCTATGATAGAATTAATTTTTTTATGGGTTGTATTTATTTATTTATTTTCTTTCAAAAATGGCAAAAGAGTGGAGTTGTATAGCAAGAGATGTGAAATATTAGAAATTATTAATTGTTCTTAATGTAAGTAATAATATAATATTTTAGATTAAAATAATTTAAAATTAATATAAATATTTTTTAAAAAAATATATAAATATTCAATAAATAATGTAAAGAGAAAATAATATAATTACGAAGAATATATTTTAAAAATAATGAATAATATTTACGTAAGATATATGTATTTGTACTTAAATAATGAAATATTTAATTTGGAGCGAGAAAATTATTGATGTGATAATATTGATATAGTGGTCATTTAATAAAGGTTAGGTCCTTTTTATTAAATTATGATATTTATTAAATAATATATTAATTATTGATTAAATATAAAGTTAAAAATATATAATAAAAAATGATTATAAAATTTTTTATTAATAGAAGTTAATTAAATTATATTATATTAATTGATATAAGTATTAAATTATGCTAAAAAATACTTGAGAAATTATTAAAAATAACATCTTTAAAATTTATAATAATAAAATTAGCATCTTAATATTATTAAATGTTCAACATTAAACGGATCTAAATTGTAGCTGTTCAATTCTAATTGAATAGGTGTTCAAAAAAATGATATATAAATTATTTTTTAATTATAAATTTAAATATAAGAAATATTATTTTTATTATTATAAAATTAAAAATATATTATTTTTATTATTTTTTTTTAAATATTTTTATTTAATAAATGGAAAGGTTGATATTGACTTGGTAAACCTGTCAAAAAAAACAATTTGACACTACTCATTTATATTAGATTCGGGCGGCTGTGGCACGGGAACAATGTGGCAACTGGCAACAAAGATCGATGATGTTGAATTTTAGTGTTGACGTCTTGTCGTTGGAATAATTAACTAAATATGGAGGACATAAATTGTTTTGTCTATTTGTTTTCACAATAATTTTTATATTAAATTATATGTTAAAATACATTAAATATTATTAGATAAAAAAAGGTTTAGCTTGCTTTATCAAATTAATTTATATTTTATAGCGACTATTAGGAGAATACAACTTTTATATAATCGAATTATATTATTTCACTGAAAAGAAAATGCAAGTTTCTAGACTTCAAAACATAGACCAATTTTGACAAAAAAAAAAAAAAAAATTTCACACACATTAATAAGCATATGAGAGTACGAACCTTATAACTTATAAATACAATTCAATTTAAGAATTATAAGAGAAATAATCTAATACTCAACACTAAAATAATATCAAATTCTTAGAAAAGAAATTCAAATTTTTATTAGCAAATACATCTTAATGCATAAATATAACTCACTATAAAACAAGATGATATAAACGTTACAAGAGAATATTACTCTCTTGATAAGTTAGTTGGAAAAAGAATATTGAGCTTTCAAACTCTCAATTTTAATTTTTGAATCAAATATTCATTAATGACTAAAATTAATGAGGCAATTGATTTCAATAATGTATTTATAAAACATAAATAAAAACTTAAAAAGAATCTGATATCAACCATTGATTTTAATCTAATGATAAAAAATTATACAGAAATTTTAAGTAAGACACGACGGTGAAAAACTACTGCTACACCGAAGGGGCTCGAGCAAGATACAATTAACTTTGGTTACGATAAATGAAGATTTCTGACGCAATAAGATGCCCAACATATCAAAATTGAAAGTCAAGTACCACAATATCCAAACTTTAACACACGTCTCCCAACTTTTCCTAACCAAAACCCTAAAATTGGTTGCTACAGCAGCCAAAACTTCATCCCACGATACATAAATTTATTTTTAAAATTCTAAATTTACCCTTTAATTCTGTAATTGGACCCCACTATACTTTGTGCTTCTTTATTTTCATCACTCATAGAAGGAATAAGCTTTATCCAAGTGGGTCTTTCATGTTCATCAGATGGATCGGTTCTTTTGATGGTATTACTTTACTTTTTTTTTTTTTTTCATTGTTTGAATTTAATATATATATATATATATCATTTTTTAGTTGAAGTATCTTTGGGCAACAACTTTTGGGATTTATCAGAATATGCGGCGAATATCGAAGAATTAGCAAGTAGCTATTCCCTTTTTTAGTACAATTATTCAAAATAATAAATAAGTTTGCACAATAACCAATAATTAAATAAAGATGCCAGAAGACACGATTTTTTGATATTGGAATATGAGAGCGTGTAGTAGTTGTTGTACACACGCATTACACAATTTAGTCACTTTCAGTCAGTTAGGGTTGGATTATGTAAATAAAAATAATAATTAATTTGTTATTATTTCAGCAACTTTATCTAATAAAATAATTTAATAATTTCACCACCACTTCTTATGAATAATACAAAAAATTACTTAACTTATTATTAAAACCAAAATAAAACACCACCACGTAAAATATTATAAAAATACATTTGATGTATTATTATAACAACTCCATTTGAGAATAAATTTAACAAATTTCACTATTACCTCGTATTTCAATACAAAAATATCACCCAATATATTAAGAATACAGAATCTCCTTTTTCAAAAATTAATTCATAAAAATCTATAAGTGAATTATTACCTTCGAATTACTAATACGAAACAACACTCAACTGATACGGAAATTATAAAATGATTTTTCAAACAAACTAAAAATATTTTTCACTTGTCTGAAAAATACACTGCACCAAATATACAGTGTAAAAAAAATGTGGAAGTGGTGCGAGAGAGAGAGGATAAGAAAGTGTGTAGAAAGGTGAGATGAATAAGAAAGAGGAGGGAGTATTTATAACTAATTTTTTAACTTTTCAGACCCTCACTGACCTCACGTTGAGCGCCTCGTACTAACCACCTCAACAAACCCCTTGCGAACTGTCATCGAAGGCCAACGATCCACTGGCGAGACCTCCACGAGGTCCCGACAAACCACAAAAAATAACATTTTTTAAGGCAAAACTTCACCAAATAAAAAGCCATAAACACCCACCAATTCAAGGAAACAAATGCAAGTAATAACATATTTTAACTTACAATCTATATGCTCCCAACCAACTCTTGGGGTGTGTATCATACAAACATATACTAGTGTTAAGATCTTCGTGATTATGTGCGATACTGACCACAAGTAAAGCACCGTACAAAGAGGTAAATAAAAACACTAAATAAATAAACTGACTGCATGTTTTTCTCATGGGCATGTTAACAAATACAAAAATGGACTTACATAACTTACATAAAGAGAGAAGAAGAAGATTAAAGATCCAATAACAACAAGAATCTTAAATTTAGATACCACAATTGGCTTTGATGATATTTCTTTTCCCAAGAGCTTGATCATTGATCTTCAATGGCTTCTTATATCTTTTAGATGTGATTCTCTTGACACTTAAAATGTGAAAAAACTCCAAAACCTGATTAAGTTTCATAATAAAATTGTATATTTGTGTTGGAAACCTAATGGAGTATTTATAGGTATAAGAGTTACATAAAACTTAGACCACCGAGTTGTACGCTTGTTGTAGCACAACGCTGAAATTGCACCCCATAGTAAAAATAGATACTAATGCATCGAGGCACACATTTCCTCACACCTTACCACACATTTCCTCTTGTCGCGGCACAAACACATTTTTCTCCCCCATACAAAAACCCAAGAGCTACCTGCTAATGCACACATTTTTCTCCATTGCAGTATGCATTATTTTTCATGTCTTCGTATGAACACCTTACATACTTGTTTGTTCATGATGTAAAGCTTACAGACCTTAGTCATTTTTTTCTTATGTTGCTATTTGAGTGTTCTAAGTGTTCCGTCGTCTCAAGTTTGCATTATTTAACTTTTTTGAAGCTAAAAACACCTTAAATGAACAAAAACATATATGTTATTCTGGATTAATAGATTTAAGCAAATGATTAAATAAAAACATTATAATTAAATCTATTTATTGCAATTAAGCATAATAAATCATGAAATATTAGTGATTTTGAAGCACTCATCAATGTACTTATGCTTCTTTGATGTGAGCAATCATATTGCTTATACGCGAGTTAGCAAGTGTGACTTCTCCCTTCAAAACTCTTATCACATCCCTATTAGACATAGGTACAAATTGCCTTGATGAGCGACTAAAAATTTAATGAATAAACTACATAATTTCCCTTGTTGTATCCCTCTCTGCATGTATAGTCCTTTTCTCACTATCCATTGATTGAAGGAGATCATAATAGCATGCCACTCTGTCTAACTTGATCCCATGATCAAATGTATCTCAAATAGTATACATGTCATTTGGATCTGGGATTGTGATAACTCTATGAAAATAAAGTTATTATATCATTTTCATGCTTAATATTAACTTGTCTAATTGAATAAATAATATTTTTTGGGTTAAAATATTAAAATAACAAATTTTGGGTCAAATGATAAAGTGGATGCAAATATAATTTTTGAAAAATTTTCTTAAAATTTTAAGGATTTTTTGTGAATTATTTTTATACAGGTAGATATATATAGAAAGATTTTGGATAAACCTAGAAACACCAGAGACATGTGGACAACAACCAAGCGCCACGCAAGCAACGAAATTGAATCATAACCTACTAGGTGTCAACACTTACATGTCATCGTGACACGTGTCTGCACGGTGTTGTTGCCAAAAATTGCCAAACGGTCCACCTGTGCCATTTGTCGTCCAACTCGAGCAGTGCCAGCCAATCACTCTTTATTGTGTAGCGCCAACTCAGTAGTCCGCTCCACGCAACCTTCCAGCGCTTGCCATGTGTCAAGCGTGCATCGCCTCTACTTTTTGTTCTTTCCACGTGTCATTCTCTCATTGGTTTCGCTTGTTTTCTTTGCCATATGTCATGATCCTATTGGCCAGTGCCTATTTTTATCCCTTTTTTATCTCAGCCCTTGTTTTTTTTAGATGATCCAATGGCCAAAAATTAACATGAGCATTTTAGACCTATTTTATCTCGTTTGCACAAATTTTCAGCAACCTATTCACCACTTTTCACCCTTTTCTACCTACATACACCTCCATATCCATCCTCCATCCATTCCATCACTCCATTCACCATTTCTAACCACTAAAATACTATTTTTAATCTTTCTTTTTAGATTTCTCTACATTATTTTTAAAATATAAAGAGTGTTTTAAAAAAGGCACAATAGAACCACCATTGGAGCACAAAGGGAGCTTCTTGGAGAGGAGAGATTGGAAAATCCTTATTAAATTTACATTTTCTTACTCCTTTAGTTGTAAACTTTGTATTTCATATTATACTCTTGATATTATTATATTAAAAATGTGTATTTTTTGTTAGAATTTTCTCTAGGGATTCAATGAAACCCATTTTATGAACATGATTTATGATATTAATTTAATATTTTGTAAGTGTTTGGTTTATCTAATTTAATGTGCTTAATTTATTTAAATTAGCCATTTAATTAGATGATTTATTAATTTTGTGCACAATTAAAAAATTAGTATGAAATTGTGAACATGCATTAAATTGGCACATGTTTAATAAGGAAAAAATTCGAATTAATTACCTGGAGTATAGCCTTTTTAAGGCTAGACGTGAATTTGTAAAAATTGCTATACGATAGCCTTTTTGTTTATGGAGTTTACGATTATACCCTTTTGTGATTTTTACAAATATTTACCTATCATTGTTCATTTCTTTCCCATCTGCCTCCCAATATCTAATCTTCTTCTTCTTCCATCGAATTATGGAAAATGGTATCTCATAGTTTCAACTCCACCCAAACGTCATCTAACTTCGTTATCTTTACGAACCCAATCACATTCGGCTTGTCTTTCTCCACTAATTTTGTCTCTTCCTTCATCGGCAAGTTGAATCGTTCAGCGATACTAAAGGGAAACCAGGCTGAGGCTAAGACTGGGCTCAATAAGAGCTTCGCATTTTCTAAGTATCTGAATAGAAAGCATGAGGTTGGAGAGGAAGTTGGAAAAGGACATTTTGGATATACGCGTTCTGTGAGGTTTAAGAAAGGGAAGTTCATTGGGCTACAAGTGGTTGTTAAATTTATTCCAAAACCAAAAGTAAAGGTTCGTATTTCATTTGATTTGTATGAGATTGGTTTTTTGTTCATAGTTCTGCTTTGATTTGAAGTGGAGTGAATATGTTTTTGAAGCTTCTTGTTAATTTATTTGGTTTTAATTGTTTTTTGAATTATACTTGAAAATAAGCTATGTTTTTTGTTCTTAAGATGTTTTCCTCTTCTTCTTTTTTTTTTTTTTTGAATGTAACATGTTACAATACTACTCTAATGAATGCTACATACATATCTGTTATTGTATGTAACACATTACATACATCTATACTGTTGTATGTAACACATTACATACACCTCTATTATTGTATGTAATATGTTACATACACTTACGCTGTTGTATGTAACATATTACGTTAACCTCTACTGAATGTTACATACACTTCTATCTTGTATGTAACACGTTACATATACCTCGGTCTTGTATGTAACACATTACATACACCTCTATTGAATATTACATACACTTCTATCTTGTATCTAACACGTTGCATGCACCTTTGTCTTGTATGTAACACATTACATACCTATCAACAAGGTCGTCGAAGTTCTGGTAAGGTCATCGAAGCTCTGATAATGTCACCGGTTGAGTTGCTAAAAATTCAATGATGTCACTGGCAAAGTTGTTGGAGGTCCTATGTATTTATTTAATAGCCCTAAAGGGCATTTCTGTAATTTTTCTAATTTTGATATAACCAAAATGCACAATTTTGGTACTATTATTGCTAGTTTTGGAAAATATAACTTATAACTAAAATGTAAGCTATTTAAGTCAATTTCTCAAAAAAATTTCATTATTATTTGTGTAATCACTTTTAAACTGTAGGTACTTAATGGCCCATGTATGCTTAAATGGCCATAGACATATGAGCTAGGTTTATATGGATTAGAATTAACATCACCATAAACATATGGGTGATAATTACTTGAGTAGAGTTTGATTAATAATCCATGCATTTTACTTTACTATTAATCAAACATAGAAAATCTTGGTAGTAAAATGGAGGAAGTTGAATTCCTAGACTTTTCTATATTGTGTAATGAATCTATTTTTTATTTCTTTAATTAGTTTAGTTTCTTTATTTTAATTTTCTATTCATTTTGTTGTCGAGGAACTTGTTAGTGTATTAGGATTAATATTGATACAAGGCTTTCTCATCTAATTTGAATTTTTTTATCAAATTAAAAATTTATAAAATTAAAACATATTTGCTTTTGTTATATTATTGAATTTATTTTTTTATTTGTTTTTCTTGTCTTATTTTTTTTTTATTAACTTTTTAGTTGATTTTTCTTGTTTATTTTTATTATCATTATTTAATTAGGTTTTTCTATAATTTCTTTTCTTTTATTTTTTTTTAGTTTTGTTTGTTAGGTGATGGACCCATTTGAATATTAAAGTCTTAAGAATGCACGGACGACATTTGAGGACGCTACCAACCTCATAGCTCGTATTAAACGAAGTAGTACCTTGAGGGATCTCACGATTCAACATTACCATCTTTCGTTGAGGTCTTTCATAAAAACTAGAGCCTCACAAAGTTCATTGTATACTTATGGATGGAATGAAGGGAGACATAACTTTTACACCGATCCAGAGCCAACACACTCCTACCACCAACATTCGGATTGGGGGAGTTAACCTAGTTACTCTTGGAGCTATAATAAAGAGGGCGATTATTCTACTTAGTCTTCGTATTTCATGAACACCTATGTGCAACCACCACCACCCCCACAAGAAAATAAGTCTTCCATGAATGAGTTAATCAAGAACTATATAGCTGAGCATGGCTATGAGATTTTTGTTAAGAAGGATCAAAAAGAGGTGTGTGGGAATCAAGAATTTGAAGAGGAATTCAGTCACAAAGTGGAAGAAAATCCTAAGGATGTCATAGTGAATCATAAAGTAGCTCAAGAGAAGCAAAATGAGACTCCTAAGGAAGAGGAGAAATAACTCCAAGCCACCGGAGTACTTAACTTCAATATAGAAGAAAGGGAGGTAACCATGAGAAGTTTAGGTAGGTTAATGACCTTCAAGGTCATAAGAACCATGGATCTCCCCATTGATACCAGTTTGAGCTATGAATTAAATTTTGAAGATGAGCTTAAGGAGTGCAAGTTCACAATGGAAGTTCCAATAGACCCATTTGATTTGAATTTCAAGCAAGACCATGGTGTTGGATACTTCCACTTCTTAAAGATGAGTCTAGGTGCCTTGAAAAATAGGAAGAGGGCATAAGACCCCAAGAGTGACATTGATGACCTTGGTCCAACCAACATGAAAACCGTTAAGGGGTTGTTCATGGAATATTTTTTATATTGTCCAAATTGATATGTTCAAGGAAGGTCTAGTTAATGACCTAAAACATGAACTTTCTTGGGAGGCAACCCAAGTTTTTAAAGTACTAATGAATAATTTTGTTTGAGTTTTGTAGGTTAATATTGAGTAGCCTTGGAGCTTGGAGGTGATACAAATCAAATATTCTAAAACTTCAAGTTTTGAGGGAGTTTTCTTATCATTTATTTTCTTTTGTTTCTTTATTGCATATTGGGGACAATATGCATGTTAAGTTTTGGGGTGAGAAACTTTTGTTTCTTTGGTTATATTATAGTTGTGTGATAAAAATGACTATTTATGACTATCATGGTATTGGTAATTTGTATGTGAAATGAATTTAATAAGAACCATATGATGATTTGTGGTTGGCATTCATTAGACTTGGATTGAAATGTGGTAATTATGACATGTGTATTCATTAAGCATATGTATGGCTAAAATTTTTTTTATTTGAAATGCTTCATTCTATATGCACATGTCATAACTTTGTGAATTTGTATGCTTATTTTGAGAAGTTTGTGTGAATTTCATGTGTCTATAACAAGCTTTAGAATTCACTTTGGTGTCTCTTGAGGCAAAATCATATGTGTTACTTAGGTTGAGAAATGATTTATGTCTTCTTTGGACCGATTGAGCTTTTCAAGCCACCATGATTATTTATGTCCTTAGTTATCCCATTTGAGCCTTTATGTTGACTTTTCATTTCATTTTACCTATATTATTAACCTAACCCAATTGATAAATTTCATTTACCCATGACACCTTAACTTACCCATTTGTGTTATCTATTCTTGAGTTTGTATGTTTTGGGAATATGTGGTTTATCTTGTTGGGTTAAAAAAAATTATTATAAAAAAATGATTGAATTTGGGATATAATTCTCATAATATATATATATATATATATATATATATATATTATTAAATAAAGTTGAAAAAAATGAAGAAAAAAAAAGACCTAAGTTTGAGGGTACATTACTTATGGTTGTGAGTTCATTAGTTTATTGTATATATTTGGTTTGCTAAGGGTGTATTTGAATCTAAATATTTTCTATCTCATCTACCCATATCTTAACCTATCATTGCAAGCTTTGAAAGACCTATTGATTTCAATCTAAGCTTGCAATTACGTTAGTGGAGAGAGAGATTAAATGTGGACTTCTAAAGTTTGGAACTATTGTAGACTATTCTTATATTTGTATGGTTCACATGAGCTTATTTTGATTACATATTATATAAACTAGTTTGACATAACACACACACACATGGAGTATGTCATTGAAAAAAATTAATGATAACCTTAAATAAATGCATTATGGATTGATAACCATATAGATATCTAAGTTTAGTGTATTAATTAATCTTTGAGGGTCCTATAATTTATTAAGCATGCTTAGAACTAATATCCCCTATAGTTGTGAATTTGTTATTTATACAATATTTAAATGTTGATCTTAAGTTGTTCGATTTGTGTGTTTGTTTTGGTTGGGATAAGCAAAAATATTAAGTTTGGAAGTATGATAACTCTATGTAAATAGAGTTATTATATTATTTTTATGCTTAATATTAACTTGTCTAATTGAATAAATAATATTTTTGAGGTTAAAATATTAAAATAACATAAATTTTGGGTCAAATGGTAAAGTTGATGAAAATATAATTTTTTGATAGTTTTCTAAAATTTTTAAGGATCTTTTGTAAATTATTGTTTTGTAGGTGGATGTATATCGAAGGATTTGGGATGAACTTAGAAAGACTAGAGACACATAGAAATAGCCAGGTGCTACGCAAGCAACTAAACTGAATCATAACACGCTAGGTGTCAACACAAACATGTCATCGTGACACGTGTCAGCACGATGTTGTTTCCAAAAATTGCCAAACAATTCGCCTGTGCCATGTGTCATCCAACTCGAGCAACGCCAACAAATCGTGCCTTACCATGTGGTGACAACTCAACAATCTAATCCATGCAGCCTTCCAGTGCCTACCACATGTCGCGCTCTCATTGGTTCCACCTATTCTATGTGCCACATGTCATGATCCCATTGGCCAACTCTTGTTTTTATCTCATTTTCACCTCAACCCTTGTTTTTCTTAGATGATCCAATGACCATTTTAGACCTATTTTATCTCTTTTGCATGAATTTTTAGCAACCCATTCATAACTTTTCACCCTCTTCCACCTCTGTATCCATCATTCATCCATTCCATTACTCCATTCACAATTTTTAACCACCAAAATATTATTTTTAATCATTCTTTTAGATTTCTCTACACTATTTTGAAAATATAAATAGTGTTTTGAAAAATGCACAATAGAACCACCATTGGAGCACAAAGGGAGCTACTTAGAAGGGAAAGCTTGGAGAATTCTCAGTGGATTTACATTTTCTTACTCCTTTAGTTTTAAACTTTGTATTTCATATGCTTTTTACTCTTGATATTATTATATTAAAAATGTGTTGTGCTAAAACTCTCTGTAGGAATTCAATGGAACCCACTTTATGAGCATGATTTATGCTATTAATTTAATATTTTGTGAGTGTTTGGTTTATCTAATTTAATTAGGTGATTTGTTAATTTTGTAAGTAATTGAAATATTGGTATGAAATTGTAAACATACATTAAATTGACATATGTGTAATAAGGAAGAAATTTTCATTATTTTTTGTGTAATCACTTTTAAACTCTATATACTTAATGACCCATATATACTTAAATAATCATAGACATATAGGTTAGATTTAAATGGATTAGGATTAACTCGACCATAGACATATAGGTAATAATTACTTAAGTAGAGTTTGATTAATAATCCATGCATTTTACTTTACTATTAATGAGAAATAAAAAATATTGGGAGTAAAATGGGGGAAGTTGAATTCCTAAACTTTTCTTCATTGTGTAGTGAATCTATTTTTTATTTTTTTAATTAGTTTAGTTTATTTATTTTAATTTTTCACTCATTTTGGATAGTTCAAATAGAAAGGAAAAGTATATATTTCTGTATTTAGTTCTAAAACATGCCTTAATAAGTTCCTCGCGAGTATTACAACCCTATTCTTAAAAATACTTATCACTTGTACATGACTTGTGCACTTGCAGATTTCGTGCCAGATTAGAAGACAATCCTCCATAAGCACAAACATGATATTTTCTCATGCAAATAAAATATTTATACCAGCTTTCCACTTGATAAAATTTTCACCGGTTAATTTCTCATTGCCAAGAAGGGTTAAAATTGGATTTGTCATAATGCTAAAACAATAAATAAAGAGAGTTCATTTTGAACACTTATCCTAACTATTATTTCATACATAGTAAATGCTGCATGTATGCATAACATATAATATATGTCACTATGATAGCAATTATCCACTCTTAGGAATTGAGATGACAGCTCAATGTCAGTCATTGAGTCTCTCAATTGGATGAGACTTTCTTAATTAACGAAACTACCCAATATCCTCATATTGGTAATCATTTATAATTGCTATGTTTTAGTCTAAATGCAATTACCTCCTTAATTATACTTGTTGAGTGTAACCCACCATTTCAAGTCCCACTACTTGTTCCAAGGAGCACTCCTTCTAGACGTGGCCCCATGGCTTTCATAGTATTTTTGTATCCCACTTGGAAGCTACAATTGTTACTAACCCCAATTGAAAACCCTCTTCTGAAAGGATGCTCTACAATTTTACAAGTCCCCATTTGGTTTTTTGCATGTGTGAACTAATGGCAGAGACTGTAGGAAGGTTGTTAATCCTCCCCACTTATAGTCAATATTCTAAATGATTTAATTTTAATTTTGAAAAATATCTCATGTTATTATTGAACAAAATAAACTATTTAAATTTCCAATAACTTTCAAATAAATTAATTTTCCTATTAATCACAAAAATTGTTCACATGTTCTACTTTTGTCAATTTCATCATATCAAATTAGCCTAGTGCATGTTAATAATTTTCCCGTAAAACTACTTTTACAAAATTTTAATCATGCACCTACATGCATGTGATATATTTATTTAATTTAGGAATTAAACTAAATCCTATGGCTAGGCACTTAAAATCTATATGGCATGGTATATGCATGTCAATACAAATTTACATATCATGAATAATCCTACATCAAATAAAATTAAAAGACAAAAAAATATACCTTGTTATTTATGATTATGTTCTTTTGGGTTAAAAGAACATAAAAATTAACTATGTAACTATTACATATTAAATTGAATTAGGACATATCCCAATACTTCTATTCTCTTGCAAAATTGGACCTAGCTAATGCGTGTTTGAAATACGCCATTATTTCATGATTATTTGAGATTAAAATCAGGATTTAGGACCTATTTATGTTCATATTATTGAATTATCGTACAAATATTATTTTCAGAGTTATCGGGTATATTTTGATATATTTCAGGTATTTCAGGGTTAAACGAAAAATACTCACGTCACGCGACACAGTACGTATGGTGCAAAACAGACAAATTGGCACACAAGCATTCGCGCCTTGGCCCAAGCCTATTAGTGCTGCAGCCTGACCCTCTCCAATCAAATTGGACCTTTTTGAAGATCATCTTATGCCACGGCAGTAGATATGTTGAGCCACGGTGGTGACCTCTCGGGTTTGTACCAGTGCTTCCAAATTTTAGCTTCTGCCATGGGGGTAATTGTTTTAAGCACAGCCTGGGTAGAGCTGTTATAAATTTTGGACTGATTTCTAGCATCCCAATTGTGACTAAATCCTATTATGTCTAGATTTTGTGCGTATTTATAAATACCTTATTAAAATAAATTAAAATAAATAAACAAATTAAAAGCAAGTAAAAATTCGTTAAGTTATATCCTAACAAGCGCTACATTTTACGTCCTTGGCTATACAGACCAACAAATGGGTTATTTAGAGGTTGGAATGTTGTAATCTTGATTTTTTTCCAGAAGGAGACCCCATTTTTGTCTTTGTTGCTCTTGGTCCAGTTGCAAGTTTATTGACTAAGAAGGTGTGTTCTTAAATGACCATGACTTCCTCTTTGTTGTGGCTTTTGGGTATCCACATTTGTTTATATTTCTTTTTCTTATTTTTCTTTGTTTTCTTAACATCAATTTTTCTTTCTTGCACTTGAGTGGTGACGACATTCACTTCTTCATTTTTCCTAAAAGCATAGGGAGTGTCGAAATGCTTAGAGACTTTGAATGTGATTTCTTCGTTATGAACTCTTAAGATTAACTCATCTTTCTCCACATCTATTAGTATCCTCTTAGTGGCTAGAAAGAGTCTTTTGAGGAATAGTGGAATCTTTTTGTTGTTCATGTCAAGGTTGACAAAATCTATTGGGATGTTGAAGTTTTTCACCTTGACTAGAATGTTCTGCACTACACCCACTAGTTTATTCACTGTGCCATTTTCAAGACCATAGAGGTGGCCTTTGGTTCCCTTAACCCAAGTTTTCTGAACAGTTATAAAGGCATGAGATTCACACTTGCTCCAAAGTCACAAAGTGCATTCTTAAAGCGTAAATTCCCAACGATACATGGGATGATGAAGCTACCAAGATTATTTTGTTTGAGAGGTACTTGTTTTACATTGACTACACAAGATTCTTTTGTCACAAGCACTGTATTATGTTTCCCCAACTCCTTTCTAGCAAGTAGTTCCTCTAGGAACTTCATGTAAGAAGATGTTTTCTTTACGATTTCTAATAGTGGTTCCTTGATATTAAGTTCCTTGAACTCATCCAACTTTTGAGCACTCACATTGCATTTAATGAGCTGTTGGGGAAAAGGAATAGATGGGGTGTAGTTTTCAATTTTCTTCCTTGACTCCCTAGTCACTTTTTCCTTTTCCAATACAACTTCCTTAAACTCCACTTCTAACTCTATTTATCCATTGTTTTTCTTCATCTCAAGGTCTTCGAAATCATCCATCAAAGGTCCACTCTTTGTTGTGATTGCATTACATTGTTTCTTAGCATCTCCTTTAGGATTTACTTGTATGTCACTAGGGAGGGTTCCTTGAGGTATTTGATGTAAAGCTTGAGCAATCTGGACTAATTTACTTTCCAAGTTGGGAATATAAGTCTCATAATTGGATTATATCTGCCCTATTTTTGTATGCATTGATTTACATGAGATTCTTCATCATACCCATTAAAGCATTTGTGGTGTCGTCAGCTGGTGGCTTCTTGTCTTGAACTTGAGAAGGTAGTTGTAGATGTTGGAAACCAAATGGGAATGTTTGGCAATTAAGTTGATTTCCACTATTGTTGTTCCAAGAAAATTTTGGGTGGTTCTTCTACTATGGGTTGTAGATATTTAAGTAGGTGTTCCATTGGCAATTTTGATTATTGACAAAGTTCATAGCTTTTAGAAGGTCCCTACATATTTCAGTAGAATGAGATCCACTACAAATATCACACATTATACAAGGTGTTTGCATCACATTTACCTCAACTGCTCCACCTTCTAACTTCTTGGTTAAACCCAATAGCAAGGTATTAGTTTGAGCTTGCATTGCTACTATGGTTTTAACATCTACCACTCTAGCTACTTTCTTGGGGTTTAATCTCTCTACAAGCCATTGGCAGTTGTTTGATGCCATCTTATCCAACAAAGTGAATGCTTCTTTTTTAGTTTTGTTCATTAAAGCACCTCCTGCTACAACATCTATGATAGTCCTGGTTATCCTACTAATCCATTGTAAAATGTTTGCAATTGCAACAAAGTGGGAAGACAATGGTGAGGGAATTTTCTTAAAAGCTCCTTGAATCATTCCGAAGTTTCATAAAATGATTCACCTTTAAACTGTTGGAATGATGTAATATCCTTTCTAAGCTTGGGAGTCCTTGAAGGTGGAAAATATTTAAACAAGAACCTTTGCGTCAATTGATCCCATGTAGTGATTGACTTAACTGGTAGTGATTGAAGCTAAGCCTTAAGCTTATCCCTTAGTGAGAATGGGAATATGCAAAGCTGGACTACATCATTTGAAACACCATTCATCTTAAAGGTGTCACAGATTTCCAAGAATAAAGCTAAATGTGAATTCGAATCATCATAAGCTAACCTTTCAAATTGAATATCTTGCACCATTTGAATGACACCTTGTTTAAGCTCAAACTTGTTAGCGTTCATAAGTTAACACCTTGTTTAAGGTGCAAGATAACACCTTGTTTAAGGTGTCACCTTGTTTGAGTCAATTGATCCCATGTAGTGATTGACTTAAGTGGTAGTGATTGAAGCTAAGCTTTAGGCTTATCCCTTAGTGAGAATGGAAATATGCAAAGATGGACTGCATCATTTGAAACACCATTCATCTTAAAAGTGTCACAGATTTCCAAGAATAAGGCTAAATGTGAATTCGAATCATCATAAGCTAACCCTTCAAATTGAATATCTTGCACCATTTGAATGACACCTTGTTTAAGCTCAAACTTGTTAGTGTTCATACCTGGTCTAGCAATTGATGATTGGACTTCATTTACTTGGGGGACTGCAAAATCCTATAAAGATTTGGGAGCAACTAGAATTTGTTGATCCCATGTTCTGCCATATCCCTAACTTGTTGTGTTAACTATTCCCTTCTCAATTGACGTACAATTTTTTCAATTTTAGGATCTAAAGTGAGTAAGTTTTCACCTGGGCATATAGCAAAAATACTAAAACAAAAAATTAAAAGTCCAAATTAGTAATACTAATATTCTAATTTGATATTCAGTGCCAATTATAAATTTCTCCTACAACGACCCTAAAAACTTAACCATCCTAAACCACAAGTATATAGAACGCATACAAGTAATAAGAATTTTTAGAAATGAGTGTCAAACCCATGAGAAAAAGTATAACTATTAACCGTGTACCAACGTGAATATTAATACTACTATTTAGACAACAAGAGATAGTAGCTAAAATTAAATAACTAAAAGCTAACCCTCAATGACACAAATTGCAGTGAAGAAACATGAATGAGAGAAATAACCTAGAAAAGTTATTAATCCCCCAAAATCCTAAGCATATGAATCACTAAATTCCTCCCTAAGTGACTAGTAACAAATTATATGATCAATTAATTCTAAACTATGCATGCATTCCTTTCTCAAGTAAACTACACACAATATAATAACCTAACCTAATCACACTATCATTTCAATTAGATTAAATCACTATTAATGAAGCACATGAATTATGGATCACATAATTAGATTTATTTGTATGCACAAATCGTACCTCTCAGCCTAGAAACTATATATGCTATTTGATCAAGACAAACATATAGATACTTTTTTCAAAGCTACTTATATATCTCTATAGATTAATTGATGATCAAACCATTAATTAATAAATAAGATCATATCAAATAATATAACATAAATTGCAATTACAAGGAAAAATAAATTAGATCAACACATGTTTTAAAATTGGGTTCATAAGACCCATAGATTAATAAAAGAATTAGTTAGATATGATGTTCATTAAATCTAGATTTATAATTGAAGAGGATATTAAAATTCTTAGAAGAAAGAAATAACACACTCAACCTCTTGATGAATGTTACACAATCTTCTATGCTTCTAACTCTTGATTTTGTTCTTAAAAATTGCTCTTCGAATTTTCTCTCTACAATCACTATTGGACTTTGATTCTTTGAAGATTGATTATAACTCATCTAATTCTATGATTAACACACAATATTACTACATAATTCTATATATTTTTCTCTACATATGTTTAAGACTCTAATAATGCATTTATAAGCGTACATAAAACCTAGGCACAATAGGGTTTTAGTCCAAATGGGATGCTAGAAATCAGGTCCAGAAATTGCACAAACTCTACGGGAGCCATGCTCAAACAATCCACCGTTGTAGCACAAGTTGAATTTTGGGAACATAATCGTAACCCAAGAGATTACCACCGTGGTGCAAGTTGATCTTCAAAAATGCACAATTTGATCCAAATGGGTCAAGCCATGGCGCCAATAGGCTTAGGTCTGGGAGCGAGTGCTTAAGTGCCAATTTGCTTGCCTTGCACCACATGTGCTGTGTCACGTGATTTGCGTATTTTCCATTTAAGCTCAAAATACCTAATATTCATTAAAACATACCTGATAACTCTGAAAGCATTAATTGTGAGATAATTCAATAAAACAAACATAATTAGGTCATAAATTCTTATTTTAATCTCAAATAGTCAAAGCATAATTGCGTATTTTAGACGCGCATTATTTACTTGCTTCAAATATGCTGCAAAATTTCACAATACCATATGTTCTAGGTATTGCCAATATTATCTCATAATTTCCTAAAATAAACGAATCAACTTATAATCTTTATATGGATATAACTATATAATTTTCTTTTATTCGTTCTTAAATCCTATTCCTCCTGTATTTTCATAAATTATGACATCTTTGATAAATTACTTATGTTCTAAAAATTTCCTGTACACTTATAGAAGATCATCTCAAATAAAATGTAGTACACTTATTATAATCCAAAATTCTACACTAACTTGAATATGTCCTAATGCATGATTTATTACAAACAAAAAAAAAATTAGTTTCTTAATAAATTTCTTAGAGTAAAACTAGACACATGTATCTATTTTTTTTTTTTTTTTAAATTAAGATTCAAATGATAAAGGAATTGTGTTCAAAACACACTTTAAAATTAGTTTACAAAGTCTATTTAGAAATTTCCTAATCAAATATCCCTTATTGAAAAATAGTTCAAATATTCTAAAACTATTGTTTGGTTTCAAAATTTTCAAAAACAACCAATAACATATATTTAAAGTTTTTCTTAAAATGTCATATTAAAATAATTGATTTAAATAATTTAAAATTATTTTTATTTCGGATGTTAATACATAGACCGCATAATTTTAGATTTTTATATCTAACTTCAACAATTCATGAAAATTATAAAATAAAAAAAAATTAGTTATTCAAAAACCATTAGACTTGAAAATATGTCTAATTTTATTAATAAAAAGTTTAAGTCCTAATTAGAAAACTAATTATTTCAAAATTATTAGAACATACATTTAATTAAGAATTTTAGGGTTTTAAAATTTCATTCTAACCCCTTTTTTCCCTCTTAATTTTAATGCCAAAAAAAAAAAAAAAAAGGTCACAAAAATTCAAAAAAAAAAAAAAAAAAGATTATGTAGCATTTCATCACAAAAATTTAGTATTTTTATTCCCCACCTTAAAACTCTTAATGAACACATTAAAATTATAAAAAATTGTAAATTTTGGATCACTTCTATGGTTTCTTGAAGACCTAGAATGCTAGAAACAAAAGAGAATAGGGAAAGGGATAAAAAGATTTAACTTGAAAATATTTCATGCTCTTCTTTTATTTTAGACATTTTATTTTTCTTTTTGTATAAAAACTCTAAGTTATTTATTTAACTTAATTTCAATCATATTCTAACATAAATATTCCCCTTTTTATATTAACTTTTTTTTGTTTGGTCTTTACAAAATATCTCCACATCAATTACGTCAAATAAGTGTCACTTTCTTCCAAATGAATATGAATCGTACTAGTGATTTAATTAAATATCTCATTATACAAACTTTAACTATTCATCGGTGGCAATTTGATTATTTACTTAAAACTAATTCACATTTATATACGCTGATATACTAAATTTTAAGCTGACACAAATTATCAAAAAATAAAATATTCAAGTCTATGTTTAGACCAAAAAATTGCCAAAAAAAAAAGTATAGGGGTTAGAAATAAATAAACTTAAATCAAAATTTAAATCATTGTTTATAGTTATGCGAATATAATTCTACTTATTAAAAATCTAAGGTAAAGTTTATTTTTATGATAAAGATGTAATAGAAATGAGAATAGTAATAAAATTTGAATTATTGAATAAACCCACGCAAAATATCCAAGATTTAATTCCCAAAGCACACACCCCCACGCTCAAAATGTTTGACTATCTTTTGAACTAAAAAACAAAGAATTCGTGAATCAAAACAATATTATCGCTACTTTGTTTGTTTAATTAATAAAATTTAAATAATAATAAATTATAAATAAAATAAAATTAAAAAATATACCCTTTGACTTGTAAATGTGAAGAAAATACATTATAACATATTTCTATGAGTGGTGGAAGAAATGAGTTTTTTTTGTTACTAGTAGAATAATTTTTATTCCCATTAACAATAAAACTAAAAACAAAAAACTTATAATTCTTTCTCATTATCATTTTTTAGAGAGATTTTTGCATTTAATGGAGGCATTGACACATGGTACGAGTTCATAATAACGCTTTATTTTTATAAAAGAGAAAAAATATATTAGAGGAAGAGACAAAATTACTAATACTCGTATAAAATATACAATATATTATAGTTAAAAAATTTTAAACTTTTTCCATTTTGTATACTAATTAGTGTACTTATCGATTAATTTGTGTGCTAACCATTTGAGATCTATCTTAGATATGGATAAAGTGTAGAAAAATTCGAATCTGAATCATTGGAATTGAAGGAAAGAAAAAAAAAAAAAAAAAGCCTTATTGAACCTTATATGCCATAACAATTTAAAACTTAAAATAAATAAAAAAAATCTAGCAAAATTTATCAACGAGTCAAAAGAGAGGTGGGTATGATGGCGAAAGTTGCAAGTGGATACTAGAAAATGTGGACAGCCACGGTGGTCTTCGACTTGCATTGAACCTTGGCCAAACTTCACACTTAATTTAAAGTTCAAGCCACCTTTAGGACAGTAGACAATACTCTAAATGAGAAGAGCATCATACTATATAACAAAAGTTTTTGACAGTTGACTAGCCCATGTTTACACAATTTTACTATTTATTAATATTAAATTTTTTTAAGAGCAATTGAAGCCAATTTTTGCTCATTGTATTTTTTTCTTTTTTTTAGTTCAAATCATACAAAATATGAGACAGCGACATCGAGTGGTGTCAAATTCATTTCGATGCCTAAGTTAACTTTCATGTAATTGATAGAAAAAGTTGAAGCTCAGTAAAGAAAAATAGATAACGTACCTTAAAAAATAAATTGTGAGGCCTAGTTATAGGCTTGAGGTAATGTTAATATCGTAATATTTAATAAATAATATTTTATTTATTAAATATTATGATGTCTACAAGATGATTTAGCACTAACTATATACTGATCATTGACCAATCAAATCATGAAATGAACCAATGATGATTCCTCATGCGTACTAGATACAAATCCCCCCAACATTAGTCCATTGGCCTATTTGATCGTCTTTGGCAACCAATGAGAACTAATTGTGCAATCAGGGTAAATAAAGGGGTCAGATATAATTTATCACTTTTCAAAAGTTCTTTAGTTGATACCTTGGTTTGATTTGCATGAGATTGCGAGCTTTTTAATGATATATCTCATGCTTGAATTTGATCTCTAAATTGAAAGATATGAGCAGTCAAAGCTGCAATGAAAAAAGGCTAACTATTGTTGTGAACTAGAGCTGGGTGGACCGGTTTAGTCATATGACTGAATGGTAGGAAGCCCCTTGCCATGAGGATCCCAAAATTGGTCTCGAATCTCCAATATTCAGTCTAAAACATGATGAACTAGGTTCAGGAGTGGTTATGTTGTATAGGCCCAGTTCAAACCAATTTTTTGGGTAGATTTACAAAATTTTGCCACCACCACCCTAGATGTGCATAAGGGAATATGCGTCTTCTTAAGGCGTCGTGTTGACCCCCCAAACTTTGCAAGCATATAGATCAGACGACAAGCTTTCGAATGGTAGTCTCAAATTTTTTATATGATGCACAAATCTCGATATATGAGAATTTTTTTGCTACAATGCTAGAATGGCTGGTCGAACAGAGGCTGGTCAATTGGGTCGCTGGTTGCTTCCCTAGGTCGTTGATATGGTGGCATGTTCCTATGTTTTCAACATCTTACTTCTTCTTATTTGGATCCTAGAAGTTTCCCAAAGAGTCGCACTTTGGAGCTCCCAGAAGTTTCCCAAGACTTTGAAGAAATTTTCCGCTAATGACCATGTCTGGATCCTTGTTTAACATTGTTGGAAATGCTAATTATATGTTACTTTCTTTCTCATCTATGTTTGGAATTAACCGACTTGATCCACAACCATTAAGTGTGGCCTAGATGTTGACAACCTAGATCCACAGTTTGAAGCATAGTGCAAGTTAAAAAGAAGCTCGTATGGATAGTGTGGCCAATAAGGTAGCAATTCATCAAGTCCAATGCAACCTAAGTGGCAGAGTCCTAAACTGCATAGAGTGGAAGGTGACGTTCTAGAAAGCATTACCTTGGAGGTAGCGTTCTAGATAGCATAGCTTTATAGGGTGTGACTTGTTCTACTAAAGCCTAATCTTCCTTCACGTGTGAATTTCTATTCTCCTAGATTATTGATTGTGTGCCCCCATTCATCTTCTGCTTCATCTGTTTGACTCGTAACTCGATTCTATCTAGTGGATGTTAGGCTCTTAGTGCATCACCTTCTTAGCAGACATTATTGTTGATGTCCATAGTAGACTCTATGACATCATCAGTGGGGTTGTCATGAGCTAATCATGCCGGATATCTCTTTAGGTGGTCCCTCAAGTCTGGATGAAAATTGTTGAGGGAAATTTGGATGTGATGGTTGCACGCAGTACAAGTGCTAGATCCTAGATGAACATTGTTAGCAACGTTGGTGGCAATAGGTGGCTGACCAGCCCTCTGATCAGCCGAAGGGATAGGAGGTCCCAAGTGGGTGCGTGCTGAATTGGATCTACATGTCCAACCATTGTGTTAGCTCTTGAAATGACCCAAAGGTGGATCGTCATATAGTAAGTTGCAAGAGCACTGGGCATTGGAAGATGCAGCGTGTGAAATACCTATTGATTGCTCATGGAGTGGAGGAAGTCTTTGAAGTATTTCCTATAACATTTCTTCCAAGTAAGTATCCTTAATGGCTACACTAGGCTTCTTTGCTTTCGATTTTCTGGTCTTCCTCCCAACCAGGAGTAATGGCTCTTTAGAATTTTTCTTGCTAGATTGACTAGCAACTAGATTTTGACTAAATCTTCCACACTCATATCTTGTGTTTTTTTTATCAAAGAATTTCTTATGAAAGAAAATGATGAATAACATGATGAACACGACGAAGAATGCAAAAAATACTATGAATGTTTTTGGATTATTCGTTAGCTCAGATTAGTCAAAACACCAAATGTTTCCCACAAACAGCACCATATGTTGAGGTCATTTTATACTCGTAGTGTTCTTCGCTTTCTTTAAGATCAAATCTTGCAAAACAAGGGACAGTGACACAAGGTGATGTCAAATCCACTCTAATGCCTAAGTCAACTTGATTGTAATTGACAAAAAAATTGGAGCTCAATAAGGAAAAATAGAGAGTATACCTTAGAGACTAAAATGTGAAGCCTTTTTATAGGCTTGAGACAATGACAATATCGTAATATTTAATACATAACATTTTTTTTATTAAATATTATGATGAATGTGTGCAGACCATTAATCATTAACTAGTCAAATCGTGATGTGAACTAATAATGTTTCGTCACGTGTACCCGACACAAATTCTTCTAACAAGAGCATATTACACTTCATTTGATATTATCATAAATTAAAAATATAAAACATTGTCAAATAAAAAATATTAAAAATAAACATATTTATATTTATATTAATTATGATATGCTATGTGATATTATTGTGTTTAAAAAATAAATATTTTTAATATTTTCATAGTTATTTTGCTAACGTACATTGTATATAAATTTGTGGGATTGATATTTTTTTAATAGTTATGTTATTAAAAGTACCTTAAATTGATTATATTTTTAAGCGATTCTATTTTAATATTCATATTTTTAAAATAGTTATGATTTTGTCTTTTTTTATAGAAATTAGGGTTCTAAAATTTGATAACATACATATTAAAGAGGTACTAAACCTTAATAACATAGATATTAAAATGGAATTCATTGATAACATGAGTACAAAATTAAAACATATTGATAACATGAATATTAAATTAGAATCTTTTAATAAAATGATCAATTTAAAATATTTTTGTTAAAACATGAATATAAAAAAAAAAAGTATTGAACCCCAAATTTGAAAGGCATTACTCATTAGCATTTTTTTCTACCACAATTTTTTTTTGAACAAAAAACAGTTCTTTGAAAAAAAGTTAAAATAATGTTCGTTTTTTTTTATTTATTTAAATTAATGCCAATAATAATTAATATTTGAAATTATTGTAAATTTTTTTAATACATAATTATAATTTTTTTACTTTTAAAATTTATAATTTTATGTACGTAAGTTTGTTATGTTATCGACTAAATTATCTACCGAGTCCATGACATCGACACTTGACAGTGCTTTCTTTTTATATTGTCCTAAGAACCCATTTATCACTTTGCCCATTGGCGTATACCGACGCATACCCATTGTAATGTATTTTATTATTATTGTAAATTATAAATATCCACGTTATTTACGCCAACTCAGTCCAATTGGGTCAGTTTCCTGCTAATAAAATATCAGTTCTATTATTTTCCAATTGTATTCTACTTTCACGGGTGAGTGCTGAATATAAATTAATAATAAAACAAGTTGTGTATTTTAATTAATTTATTTGGTTTAGTTTGAATTTGTAGATGGAAAATTGTTTGATGGTATGTTGATAAAAAAGATTCTTACAACATTTTCGTAATATAATACAAATTTTTTTAATTATATAAATTATATATAATTACATATTTAATTACAAATTTAAATATTATTTTATAGATTAAAAGCTAGAAGGTTACATAAAAATTTCAGTCACATTAAGAATATGAGTTTAGGTCGTATTAAACACTTAAATTAACTTTTTTAATTTTTAATTATAAAATTATGTGTTTTGATTTTTCTTCAATCTCAAATTACAAATAATATTTTTATTTTTAAAAAATATAAAAAAAATAATGAATTTTTTTTATAAATATATTATTTTGATATAAAAAAAATTACATAAAACAAATTATGTACTATTTTAAATATAAATTAATTTATTAAGATAATTATTATGAAATTTATCCAATTACATTATACAAGTTATTATTACTATCAAACAATATATATAAAATTATAATATAATTTAATCTAATATAAATATATTTTAACCAATAATATACCAAATTTATCTTTAATGCAATGATAAGACCACCATTCTTCAATTCAATCATATATTTAAATAAAGTCTAAACTATTTGATCTAACGTTCTTTTCAAAATGATAAGACCACCATTCTTCAATTCAAATCATATATTTAAATAAAGTCTAAACTATTTGATCTAACGTTCTTTTCAAACTTAATGTAAGAAATATAATTTGGTTAAAATTATTTTTAAATATTACTAACTCTTTCAACTTTATAAAATTTAACTTATTTGTTTTTTTTAATAATATTTTACAACTTACATATTTTAATTATTAAATTTATGATATCACAATTATATGTTACTCAAAAATCCTTTATGCTGACTTACAAATGGTTTGAACCCTCCTTACCCTTAAATAAAGATAAAAATATGTTAAGAATTGGAATTTTTTTTTTATATAAAAAATAGAAAATTTAAATAAATATTATTGTAAAGTAAAATTGAAAATAAAATTAGAAGACTGCAGTGTATATTAAGGATGATAATTTATGACAAAGTAGAATGCATATAAGAAATTTAGTCTTAATAATTTTTATATTTTTAAATATTTTATTATTTTTTATTATAGATAATATGTAAAAATTATAATAATTTTTTTTTATGTGTCAAATAATATCTTTTTTTTTTATAAAAGGTTGTGGCTAACAGTTTTCAGTGGGTGCATCGGGACATCCCAACTAGGTTGGCACCTCCTTAGCACCTTCTTCATTAAACCACTCGACCACTAATATTATTAAATATTAATAAAATGAAGCATACAAATAAAAAATTCTCAACAAAACCTGTAATTAGGTTTGTTGTTAGCATCTGAATAAATGTAAGAGCTAGCGAAATGTGGGACATTCCACCACCAAGTCGCTGTACATAAACTAGGAGCCCTAGAAGCTAAGCTATCAGCTGCAGCATTTCCCTCCCTATAAATATGTGAGCAGTGAAACTCCATATGTGTAATTTTATCTAAACAATCAGTTCAAGCAGAATGTCATCTCCAAGAAACCGAAGAAGACCGAGTCTGAAAGAGAGCAACAACATATCGTGAGTCTGATTCTAACCAGAGACGCCTCCACCGAAATGTGTATGCATACTTCACCGCATAAATGGCTGCCGCTAGTTCGGCTTCAAAAGCATATGATACTCCAAGCGGAATACAAAAACAACCCTTAACAAAAGATCTGGAAGTTCGAAAACACCTGCACAACCAGATAATCCTGGTGCTCCAAAAGCTGCACCATCTATATTGACCTTTATCCATCCTGAGGGTGGAGCCTTCCAATTAACCTTTATAATCCTTGGAGCCCGTCTTGAGATGCCTGTTATTTGAAGCCGCTTAAGTACCTGTAGATCATCCACAGTATTTCGCATGCAACCACTGTTTGAAAGACTCGCTTCGCCGATAAAACGCTATATTGTGGCAAAAGCCGAACTCAACGTCGTCCTCTTATTATTAAATCGATACTCATTTCTAGTAGTCCAAATCACCCAAATGACTGAAACAATTCCTGCTTTCCATAAATTGGCGAGTTGTGATCCAAATTCCATTGCCATTGCGGTCTTCCATAGGTTTAGGATCGAAGAGTCTGTACATGGTCTTTTTCCAAAGAAGAAGCATATGAAGTCCCAAAGCGCACCTGCAAAATGACAACTTAAAAAAAGATGTGACAGAGTTTCCTCCTTTGATCCACATAACGAACAACGGGAAGGAAACGATTGTCCTCTCCTTTTTAATTGACAATCCGTTGGGAGTTTATTCTGAATAGCACGCCAAAGCAAAATAGATCGTGAGAGGGGAATATAATGAGCCCAGATGGCCTTTCCCCAGCTCTTGCGCTCCCCAACTACACGTAGTGAATCATAAGCTTCACTGGTTGTAACATCTCCCTTAAAAGATTGTGTCCAAACTTTGATGTCCGAACCAATGCCAACAACTGTTGACTGAATTTCTGAGGCAATATCTGGATAAGAGTCTTTAAAGGATTGCGGCAAATTCCAACAATCTTGCCGGATATAGTCTCCCACTAGTGAATGTATCGGAGGATCCACTGGTGGATTATCTGTCCTGTCAATTAGTGGAATACCTAATCAATTGTCTGTCCAAAACTTAACTGTAGAATTCCTTCTAATTATCCACCTGGACTTCTCCAAAAGAATTAAATAGTGAGATCGCAAACCAGACCAAACTGATGAGCAAATATAATAGTTTTTTGGAGAGTCTTTTTTGTTAGATATCTACGTAAATAATATCTTTAACATACATAGCACAATGCTCTTAGTAATAATTAATAAATACTGGAAATAAAAAGTCGTCGCAGACTCGCACGTGCTCTGTTCCATCAGCTCCAGGTAAAGTACTAACAATATCTTCTCAAGTTCTCATCTTCGTTTCTTCCCACAAGCATCTCATTCTCTCTAATCTTTCTATCCTCTCTCCCAAAAAGGAAAGCTTTTCTTTTAATCCTTTTACTTTTTTATCTAACGCGTGAACTCATCTTCATGCATCCCACTAACTCACCTTCCCAATCTAATCAAAAGCCAATGGCGCAATCGGGTCTGACCCGTTACGTTTCAGCCCCGGGTTCACTCCTTAACTCTGCTGTCGATTCTGTCATCGGAGCCGAGCGTGAATTCTCAGCACTCCGATCTCCGTCTTCTTTCCTAACAAATCACTACTTTTCCGGTGACTCATCGTCGATCACATCCGAATCAACGTGTAAGGTCAACTCGTCAACGTCTTCAGCAGCTCTTCTCGAGCAACAGCCTAAACCACTTCACAGATCGTACGGTCTCAATGAAATCGCTAGTCGGATTGGATCTGGTTCTTCGTGTTCTTCGTCTTCTCCTTCGTCTTTGATTCGTCAGAGGAGCTCTCCTGCTGATTTTCTCGGCCATTTCCTTGGCGCTGAGAATGACGGTATGTTTGTCCGATTATTTTAATTCCATTATTTTTTAAATTTGTCCCTATCGGCTGAGATGAGTAATATTTTTTTTTCTTTCATTCGTAACTTAACTATTATTATTATTTGTTTTTTAAATATTATTTGTTTACTAAATTAAAAAATATATCCTCATTTATATTTTTATTAAGTTAAAAAAATTTATCTTTATTTATATTAATAATTAAAAATAAATTTTTATTTAGGAAACATAATAATGTCCAAGGAATTTTTTTTAAAAAAAATAACAAAAGTAACGTCCTCAAAGTTTATAATAAGAAAAATAGTACCACTGACTTCAATTTATATTTTCACATAATTGATATATATTTTTCTTTGAATATACTGTTAAATAAGAATTGAATGATGGTAATTTAAATTCGTTAAATATTAAACGTTCAATATTACTCATTTAAATTCACCGTTAATCTTCCTTTTTTTTTTAAGTGAAAGACTGAGATGAGTAATATTGATGGGTAAGGATGAGCGCATGGTTGCATTAATTTTTGTGAATCATAAGTTTATTAATTATGGTTAAAATATATAAAAGTTTATTAATTTATGTATATAATATTAGAAGTTCAATAATTATTAAAAAGTATTATAGAAATTCAAATTTTTTAAAGTTGTAAAGTTTTAAATTTTTAATATTATTTTTAATAATTATTAAATTTTTAGTACTTAATTCAAAAGTTAGTGAACTTTTACGTACTTTAATTATTGTTAATAAACTTCTAGCACATTTTTTTTTCTTTCTAAAATAACTATGACAGATTGGTGCAATATAGGAGAAAATACTTTCAAATATCACTGTCCTTTAAATAGTTAATTTGATTTTATGAGTAATGTTATGGATTCATAAATTTACATATTTTTACATATATTTATTTACTTAAATTAATTATATCGTAATATATGTTAAATTATTTTTATAAAAATGAATCACTTCTTAATTTTTTAAAATAACTATGCCATATGTTACAATATAAATAATTTAGGTATAAAAATAAATATAAATTTGTATGACCCTAACATTTCTCAATATTGTATTTTTCACAAATATAATTCTTTTTTTTCTACAACTATGATGATTCTTTATATTCTATTGAAAGCTAATCAATAAATTATATATTATGGTTGAATATTAGCTCAAAATTGTTAATTTTAAGACAAATCAAGTTCAATTCGGTCTGAAGCGGTTGGATTCAATCCAAATGTGATTCGCTGTAAACATCAATTGAACCAATCCAAATCCAAATCCAAATCCAAATCCAATCCCAATCGGATTGGTTGGATTGAGTAGGGTAAAATCCATAATTTCAATTTTCAACTTACACATAAAATCACAAAAAAAATTAAAATGAAACTATTATTCATATAACAAACATGATTAAAAAAGTTGAGATCAATTAGAAAATGTTAACTCCAAAGTTTTAAAATAAAGTTTAGAATTATTAAAGTTTCAATTACATTAAAATAAACTAAACTTACAAAGTATTGTTCCTACGAAGCTTCACCCTCCAAAGCTTCAAATCTTAAAAACATTCAAATATAAAGAGAATTTCAATTGGCCTAAAAATATTATTAAAATTATAAAATCACAATAATTATTATGTAAAACCAAAGGAAAATCGAGAAAAAAACTACTTACTATTAGACTCACTCGGTTCAAGATCCGAATGTTGGACTTCTTCCCCGTATAGGAGCACCAAACAAGGGGATCTAAGATCAAAGATGAAGATTAAAGATAAGGAGAAAGAAAAAATTTAAAAAGTCTGCCAGTATCTATTAGAGATGCAAAACAAAAAAAATAGACAAAATGAAAAAAGGAGAATAAATTAGTTGAAAGCAATTTCCAGTCCAAAGCTAAAAAAATATAAGAGAAACAAGTAAATATGAATCCAGTCCAAATTAAGCTAAATAAGAAGTTACCTGAGAAAAAAACCCATCACGTATTATAATGCTTGTGTGAAAGTTTTAGGTAGACATCTAAGGCATCCTCCTGTACCACCAAAATCATATCTTAAAACAAAAAATAAAAGCCACGAAGTACAGTATGTTTTCTGTTTATCAACAAAACTAAGTTATCAAGGGAGGATTCAAACGCACTTATCAGGGGGGGTAGTATAAGTTGCAGCCAGAATACACAACTTCAATAACACTAATATTGAAGAAATCATTTACAGAAATCAGTTTTTAGAATAAATCAAACCTTGAGATATAGCTATATATGGTGAACGACGGTTGTAACTGGTTCTGCGTTTGGTGAGTGGCTCTGCCTCTGGTTAGTGACGAGCTAGGAAATGAAATTAGGGTTGAATTTCTTTACTTATTTATCTATTTATACCTTATAATATATATTATAATTTAAAGTAATTAAGTATATATATTAATTATATTATATAAATTTAATTTAAATAATGTAATTAAATATATTGGATCGGATTATACAGATTTGAAAATTGTCAATTTAATTCCGATACAAATTTGATCAAAATTCTGTCCGACTTCAATCCAAACCAATCTACTTCTTTAGATTCAGACGTTCAGACGGATTTTTTTTTTTTTTTTGGATATTTTATGGATAATGGATTTGTTTGTCGTCGAACTGTTATTATGCACTAAGCGTACCTTTTATACTCCTTTTTATACTCTCTCCACCATAATGTTACACGTTGTAGATATCTTTCCAATGTCTAGTAAAACGTTATGCATTATTCTTTTTCCGAGGATTGAATTCAAACAGCACAATATCTAACACAAACACAAATAAACAAATATATCTATAATTGATAAAGAATTTTTTATGTCCATTTATTATTTTTTATTATTATAAATTATAAATATAAAATAAAATAATAATGTAAATTTTTATATATCAACTAATATGTGAACACGATATAAATAATATTGTAATACGATATAATAGCATGATATGAACATGACTACTCCGACATGATTACCTCCCCTAATTTAAATTATTATTATTCTTTTTTTTTTTCCTTTTTTTTTATTTGAATAAATAATACATGCGTTTCTTCAATTTTTACAAATTTTGTACTTTGTTCATTTAGTTTTTTTTTTTTTTGTCTCCAACATTTTGAATTTGATAAATTTAATCCCAAAATAAAAAAATTTATGTTGAAATTTCATTTTAACAACCAATTTAAATTGTTAAAATTACTTTTTTTCCTTATGATTTAGTCTATAACTTTCAAAACTTAACACACTTAAGACTTTTTTTTTTTTGGACAAATTTGTAAAAAGTAAAATTTAGGAACCAAATCTGAAAAAAAAAAAAAAAAAATAGTTAGTGAATGAAAGTGTATGATTGATACAATTCATACCTATATATGTTATTTAGGTTTTTTAATATTTTTATACTCAATATTGTCATTTTTTTAAATAAATTTTCTAACTCTTAGCAAAAAATATTACTAAAACTACCTAATATTTATTGAGCATTAACTTCCCCTATATATATATATATATATATATATATAAAAGCATATACATTTGAGTTTTATTTTTTTTTAAATTTATCTCGTATTTATTTGCATAATTTAATTGGTTGGTTTTACTTATACATTTGACAATTTATAACGAATTATATTATTTCACACTATAAAACAACTATCGGTTTTATTATTTCACTAGTAATTTAGTGCGTAATATTTTTAATAAAAAAGAAAGTTATATAATGTTTATTATACATTTTTCATATTCTTAAACAAATGGATGTTGATTTTGTGATATATATTTTCTTAAAACTCAATGTATGTTAGTGATATACTAATTGGGTAAATGTTTTATTTTATACTATAAGTTTCAACTTTTTTAGATTATTATCTTAATTTTTTTCTATCAATTTGATACTTTCTGTTGCTATTTATATATCAATAATATATTTTAATTGGCATTAATATTAAATCTTGATAGGATAAGTACATTTATGTGAAAACAAAGTTCATCGCTTTATGAATACTGAATTCACTAGTTTGCGACTTCAAAAATTAGCAAAATTTACTTATTTCGTAAACTACAAAACTAACAAATATACGAAATACTCAACTCTAGTGAATACACAGATTTACTACTTCTACAAATATAAAATTTATTTATTTTGAAACTCGAAATCAAGCAATTTTAACATATACAAAATCTTATATTTTACAAATATGAATTTATTTGTTCCGTAAAACGAAATTAAGTAATACATCAATTGTAAAATACCATAGTTCATCAATTGTGAAATATCACGATTCATCAATTGTGAATTACCACGATTCATCAATTACGAATTCATACATTCAGTTAATTGCGAATTCTTTTAGAAAATAAATTTCTAAGACTTTTGACACCTCAATATCAAAATTGGTTAGTACATATATGCAAATAATTTAATATGCAAATGGTTAGTACATAATTTAAATGACAGTAGTCATATGCTATAGTTCCATAAATAAATTTGTAGTTTTTAATAACTACAACATAAACTATAAAGATTAATCAAAATTACTTTCAATGATACATACAATTTATATTATTACTCTAATACAACTAAAGAAAATTAATTGTTCAAAAACAAACATGTCATAATCTAATGTCTATATTATGCATTAACTTTATTATTAAAATTAGCAATATGTCCTTAGTAACAAATATTAATCAATATAACTTGCAATTAAAATACTATTGTTCAAATAAGTAGATGATCTTCTAAAATTAATACGATATATAACATCATAATTTTAATCTGGCATAGCAATAAGAGATCATCGACACATGCATAATAGACCAAAGAGCAAACAATTCTACAACTATTGTATGTCATGCACAAAGGACAGATAATAAAAATAGTAGTCACATGAGCATATTAATCACATAATATAACTCTTTAGATTTTGAAAATAAAACTCTTGTACTGGTATGATTAATAAGTACTAATCAAATCAAAATAAACATATATTTAATTTATCATGTATTAAGCATGAATATTCAGAATCTTATAATTGATATACGAAAATTAGTAAACTTGTAACGAAACAAAAATTTTACTCTCCTGAAATCTAAGACTAATTAAAAAAATATTAATTCAATGTTAATCAATAAAAATTTAAGAAAAATTTGAACCAAATCGAGTTTGGGAAACAAACTCAAGCAAGTCACTAATTTTCTTAACAAAATAATTTTGAAAGACACAGTAATCATATTCCAAAGAAATTAGTGAAATATGCAAATTAAATTCTTACATATGCAAATTTCATACCCATTAAATAAACTTACGTTGATAAAGCTTTCGTAAGAAATTGTCTTATCATATTTCTTAAGTAAGCACACAAGTGCTTTCAGTTTGATACAAACTCTGCCCATTACTTTATGAAAAAAAATATAGATTAGATTATCTATATTTAAAATCAATAAACATAAATAAATTGTAGCATTGAAACATCATATATAGTATTAAAAAAATAATCAAGATTTTCGACTTTTTCGTAGAGAGATTAGGTTCCATATAAATACATCATAACATTATAATTATTATATATTAGAGAGTCAGGTTAAGAAAAATTAGCTATACGAAAGTTACTGCTTAAACTTTTAAAATCCTGTAGGCATTACCATAAAAATTGATTAGTATTATCTATACTCACCAAAATTGAGCACATAAGCTTATAATTCATTAAAATAAAATTATTAAGCAATATATAAATATTCCTTTCTCAAGTTAAAAGTTATAACAAACATGTAAGCTTAGTAAAGAATATATGAATAAAACAACTCAAACCCAAAAATAACAAGAAAATTAGCAGTTATCAATTTTATTAGAAATGCACCTACTAGTAACGTTTCATATCCAACATAAATATGAAACCACCAAATATTAAATTTGTGAATAAAATTTGTATCACCAAAAGGTACAAATATACAACTTAAAATAAAGTTTCTACTTAATGTGCAAAAGAAAAAAATAATAATAATAAAGTTGATGTAAAAAAAATGCAAAAGCTGTAAGATAATTAATATAAGCAATAAAGGAAAACCGTTTAAAGAAAATACAGGCCACTGATAGTGTTACTGATACAAAAGAGTTGAAGTGAAAACAATGTGTAAAACAGATAGAAAATTAACAGCAAAAATATAATTAAATTAAAATGAAGTGATGAGTTCAAAATCCACTGGCAAGAAAGAGAAACGATTACAGCAATAGGAAACGATACAAGTAATTAAATAGTAAGTAAACAAAATATACGAATAAAACATGTAAAAGATAGAGCACTGTGCACGGGGTATTTGAGAATCAATAATTATAAAGCTGTAATGTGAAATGGCATGATATCATTGAAAGAAAACAGTAAATATAATATTGAAAGTGCATTGTTCAAACAAAACTGGTTTAAAGCATTATAATAATTGAAAACATGTACTGATTCAAATGGATAAAGGAGTTATAAAAATATTAGTACAATAAAAGAATAGCAATAAATTTTTATTGAGAAACAAAAAATTATTGATTAAGTCTAATAGGATAAACAGTAAATAAAGAAAAATCGTCTTTTTTAGTCTCCAGAAAATTGATACAAATAATTGAATTTAAGATACAAAGCAAGGCATTTGAAACAGAAAAGAAAATAATGTAGGAAATTTTTCAGATTAAAGCGAAAGAATTCACGAACAAGGAGAGAGAGGAAAAATTATGTGCAATAGAATATATGACTGAACAAGGAACGTAATATCAGTAACAAACTGTTTTTTTTCTTTTCAAAATTCAGTGTTAAAGATAATTAAAAAAAGCAATTGTAATATATCAAACCTCAAAAGAAAACCACCAGTAGCAGGCTGAAAACAGTAAATAGAATAGTTTTAGTTTGTCAAAAAATGGGAACACTAAATTTGGACCACGCAAAGCGCATCAAATTTGGATAACATTCGTATATAAACTTAGAAAGTCTTTTTGCCATACAAACTTACCTCTCATTGAGAGGTCGAATGCTTAAAGCATTTCATGTATTGTTGGTTTTTTCATGTGGGACAAATACAAAATACTACATTTTTTCTTCTCAATGAGTGAACTTTGAGACTCAATTTCTCATTCACCCAAATATCATTTTGAGCATATAAATATACAATTTTGAAGCTCTCACGGAGGAGAATTTAAGTCAATCACGACCATACACTTATACTAAGTGGGTTTCACTCAAAATAACGCTCCCATTTTTACAACAAATAGTTCTGAAACAAGTTCCTGTTTTAGGAAAGTAGCACTCACCGAGAGTACTTATAAAATTTTGAAAGCACTTTATTTGAAAATTTCAGAATACCATTAGAAGTGTTTAAGCTTAGTTGAAAGCATTTTCAGCCTAAAGAAAAAAACAATTTCCAACAGTGCGGAAGGCCATGAGATCAATGTACCTCATAGATGAACTGCATATAAAATATTGTTCATTTAATGTCATGTTACATGGATATACACGATTGCTAATTATATGAACTTTGAACTCTAGTATTATACGAAATACGAAGATTTATTCATGTGCAAAGTAATTGTCATTGTTGAATGTTTATTAACATGGTCCATGATTATGGAAAATGTGAACAGGAGGATTTACAGTAACAAGAGGAATGGGAAGCTATGACACCCAAGGTGGGACCATTAATGGTCCTGGAGTATCAAGGTTAAAGCCTCAACTGAGCTTCACTAGTCATGATTCTCTCTCTCAAATTTCAGAAGCAAGTGAAGTTGATCGTCATGTTGTTAAATCTAACATATCTCCGCAGAATTCAATCCATTCTTATAATCCTCCTACTAGTTTTGGGATGGACTCTTGGGATAATACCAACACTATTTCCTTTTCGGCTCCACCTAGCAAACGAGCTAAAAACATGGATGGAGACCTTTATAATTGCCTCAATCTTTTAGAGTCTCAGGTACTACATTAACTATTAAGTTTGGGTCTGTTTGTTTCTACTTATCAGACCCTATGAAAGCGTTTCTCACAGCAAAAAAAAAAAAAAAAAAAGAAATGCTTCACGACTATAAACGGAAAAATGTAATTAGAAGTGCTTTCAAGGCTATGAAAGCATATTTTGTGGTTTCTGACATAAAAACATCATATGTGATTCTTTCTTAAACCACTTTTGCTTGAAATCATTTTTAATATTGGTTTTTATACTTGCGTAACTATATTGTGGTTACTTATAGCAAATATGAATATTTTGTCTTTGCATGTCAATCAACATCTTGTTTTCATTATTTTTGGGAAATTCCGGTAAGAGTTATTCTTGCTATTATAAGTTTTGTGTCTTTGCTATTTTTGTTGTTTTTCCTTTAATTTTTTTCCTACTCTTTTCTGTTTTTAATTATGTGATAGTCCTATTCTTCATGTGATCCTGATTTTCTCTTTACGCGTTTCAGTATAGTATGCCACAGACAAGTTTAGAAATGGCAACAATGGAGAGGCTACTACAAGAAGTTCCAGAAGACTCTGTTCCTTGCAAAATTCGTGCTAAGCGAGGCTGTGCAACTCATCCTCGGAGTATCGCTGAGCGGGTAAGTTAACATTCAATTTACGTGAGAATTTGTTTTGCTTGATTTCCAATAAATGATACTTTATCATTGCCTTATCACTAAAACTTGAACCTTGAATAGCCATCTCTCTTTTGAAAGCAATGTTTTTTTGTTTCGTCTGGTAAAGATGAGCAAATAGAATTTTTTACCATAGAATTTTTGAGTTGTTAAAAAAGTATCATCGAATTTTAATTTGTTATTTTCATATTACTAAACTTTACAAATGCTATAAAAATATCATAATTTTTTTGTTACTTTCATACTATTAAATTTTGTAACTTTTACAAAAATACATTCGACATACGGGTAACATGGCGTTAATTTTTATTAATTAATTGACGTCGATGATATTTTTGTAATATTTTGCAAATTTTAATGGTATGAAAGTAACAAAAAATATTTGATAATATTTTTGTAATATTTGTAAAGTGTAATGATATGAAAGTAATAAATTAAAATTTGATGACCCTTTTTTAACAATTCAAAAATTCAGTAATAAAAAAATCTATTTATTGAGTAAAAATTGATATTGTTGAATTCTCCTCGTACTTGTGAGCTTATTTCACAATTGGTTTTTCTTTCCCTTAAGACTAAACATTATTTACACATACGCATAGTATAAATAGGCAAAATATCAAAAATGTATATTAAATATGTGGTTTTTTTTTTTCGTAAAACTTATATTATAATACTTTTTTCTTTCGTATATTTCATTTTTACTAGTTAGCATTTATTAGAATTGTGAACTTTTATTATTTGTCTATAAAATTATCAATTAAATTTTTATATATGTAATTATTGTTTAGTCAAATTCAAATTGAATTTTTTATATTAGTTATTGTGCATATTTATTGGCACAGGTTTAGCCTTTATTCATAATAATTATGTATATATGTCTAAGTGTGTGTGATACATAAAATATATATTTTTTGAATTTCAATAATGTGTTTGGAAAATAAAAATATTAAAAATTTATATTTAAATTTTATACAATAATTGTTACTTGAAAATTGACATCCTGATAACATGACTATTTAGTATTTTATGCATCATTGGTTGAATTATTTTATAAAACTTTGGATTTTGACTTTAAAGTACATTTGATAGCAAAATATTAGGTTTAATTGTATAATATAATTTTTTTTATACATAAATTTTATTTTTAATCTTCTTAGAAAAAAATATACGTTTATTTTTTTTACAACATAACTGAATATATGTTTCTTAAAGTTAAAAAAAAAAAAAGAACATATATATTTTTATTAAGATTTAAAATTAAAATCAGTTGAATAACTAAGTTAAATATGCATTGGAGGAAGAATATTATGCTTCTATTGAGATTTTTTTTTATCACTAGTTAATAGTTGTTTTTACCAAACAA
This sequence comes from Elaeagnus macrophylla, assembly GCA_029378325.1. Classification (NCBI taxonomy): domain Eukaryota; kingdom Viridiplantae; phylum Streptophyta; class Magnoliopsida; order Rosales; family Elaeagnaceae; genus Elaeagnus; species Elaeagnus macrophylla. The sequence goes on along the minus strand of CM055643.1, from coordinate 29,638,446 downwards.
AAAGTTCCTTTTAGTAGTTTTTTGAAGGGTAATGGGTGCCAAGAATCTTGTAGTTTATGGAGTGCATGAGTCTTGTAATTTTTTAGTAGATTACATAGGTATGTTATTTTTATAAAATTAAAACTAAAATTATATTTTGACAGTTGACTAACAAATTAAGGTAGATTTATCATGTACTGTCATATAATCAAAATTGTAATGTTATTTATTTCTAGTCATTTATTATCACCTTACTAAACTCAATAAAATTTTTATTCTAGAAATATTTATACAAAAATGGTAAGATGACCAACAAATAATAAAATCTGGTCAAATTTCTTAATTAACAGTTAAAATAGAATTTTAGTATTAATTTTATGAAAGCGATGTGATCTACTAAAGAGCTATGAGACTTGTGTGTTCTACTTGTATAAATTACACGATCCTTGGTATTTATACACCTTGTGTTTCCTAGGTGATATAAATAAAGTGAACGGGATACACTAACAAAAAGCCGAGCGTTTAAGCGGCCTACTCGAGAACATAAACTTCCATATAATTGTTTTTTTATCCCATTAAATTCTTAGTATCATACTTGGACCCTGATAAATAGAAAACTTATCAGAAAGGCCCACCCAGTCCCAAAATCAATAAATCCAAAAGCACGAAAAAATCGTACAAGTGTAGTTTAAAGGACTATTGTGCAACTGCATAACAAATACAAATATCTATGTAAATTACCTTCAAGTTTTAATATTGATTTGAAGAAATAAAAAAAGTAGCTATAAAAGCTGCAACATACAACTTTTTTTTTTTTTGCTACATTCAAGCCTCGAACTCGAGAGCTTCACCTTATTGTGGTGGTTACAATGCCGTTTGGCTACTAAGGCCTTGGCATCTGCAACATACAACTTAAAATGACTTGTACATAAAGTTATGCACAAATAAAGGGAAAGCTGGTCTGTCTTGCATAGAGGTCGTTGAAAGAAAAAAAAATCCCTAATAAGACGGAGGCAGTTAATAAATTAGTTATTGCTAAATTTGTAGTGATGCTTGTTTGTTTGATGGTTTAAAACAATAATAGTAAGGCCAACATTCTCAAAGGCTTTATGTTAAAAGATGGACATAATATCATATATGCCGATCAAAAGCTTTTTACATGCCGTGAAAACTGGACAGAAATGTCTGAACTTGCAGTGCTGCGTTAGTATAAATATTATTTCGCTAATGAAATTAAAAACCAGTAGAAATTATTAAACCTATAAAAAGCTTAAAATAATATGGTTAAATATTTTGAAAATAGATAACTTTTAACTCGCCACCGCAAATTACCAATGCTAAAAAAAACCCGTTTCAACATTATAAATCCATAATATTAGATAAATAATTAGTTTCCAAACATTAATTTTGCAATCATTTTTAGGAAAAAAATTTGTAATAATTGCTCCAGATATCCTCATTCATGCCATAGGCCTATTAGTACTTCCATAAATATTGTACAGCGTCAGATAATTCCCTTCGCTATTTCAATTTTAACCCTCTCTCCAACCTTATTTCTTTTTCAAATATATATATATATATATATATATATTATTCATTCTTTTGCAAACCTTTTTTTCCCTTTTTTTTTTTTTACTTTTCATATATTATTCACAGTATCATATGTTTCAAATAAATAACAACAATATTAAATAGAACTCTAAACTTCAGGTTCATATATTTCCAAATAAATAAATAACAAACAATATTGAATATCAAATATAACTAATTACAAATTCACTTGAAAAAAACAGAAAACAAAAATTAGAAATCAAAATCATTATCAAACACATGCTAACATTGTTAAGAAATTGCAATTTTAAAATTCTCAATATTTGGGTTATTCTCTTAAAATATTAATAGGAAAAACAACGCATGAAAATATAAGCAAGAGATCGGAGAAGCTTTTTTGTGCTCACAACTTCTTAGAAAGTCACCAAGAATAAATGAACCAGGTCTCACCTTCAATGATTGGATAGGATAAATGGAAATTTTTAAATCAGTTAAATAATTGAGTTGTTTAAAAAAGGGGTAAGATATTTTTTTTCTTGTGTAGCACATACAAATTTGCACACACTCATTAAATATAGTATGCAATATGGCAAAATAATTATTAAAAATGATGAAGTTATCCATATTTCAAGAAAAATTCTACCTTTACACAATAATTAATTTGAGTACAAATGTGTATCTAAATTTGTGTGCATTTAACATTTTTCCTTTTTTTTTTTTTTTAAAATTATCAATTCCTAATTTGATTTTATGACTGTTTGTTACCTTACCAGCCTATTTTCTATAACAAAGAAAAGGAGAGTATTAATTTAAGCAAATTAGCAGGTTTTAGTACTATAATGACACTCTTCTTATTTAAGATGCCAATATTAATGAATTTGCAGGAGAGAAGAACTAGAATAAGCGGGAAATTGAAGAAACTCCAAGAGCTTGTTCCTAACATGGACAAGGTAACAACAATATTCTGTTTTTCAAACCTGAGCTTGTATAAAATGAATTCTTTGAACCTTTAGGATATACTTCTAAAGTTGTGTTGTGATCTGTGAAAATTACAGGTTAATGACCTATATTTATGTACAATTCTTTAAATCTTGAGTTCTAAAACAAACATTTTTATTCGTCTCAACTTGAGGTGATTTCACAATTGATGTGGAAAAATATAATTGGAATATATCAAGATGAGTTCATCAATTTCACTCTATTGAAGTCTGTTACATCACTTGAGTTCTCATCTCAAAGTTAAAATGAAAAGACTTTTCCGCTTTGAAGACTAACATCTTTTAGTTGACCTTATAAAGGAAACTAAGTTAAAAATTGCATGACTACTTCACAACTGAAACTAGTAAAAAAAATTTAAAAATAAATAAATTTCACTCATTTTGATTCGAAGAGAATGCATGTATTTATGTTAAACTTCAATAATGCTGATGAAACATTAAATCCTTTCAAAAGTATAATTCATATTTCTTATCTTTTCTGTGTAGCCTTCACTCATTCCACCTTAACTGATTTATTTAATTTGTCATGAAAATGTTATTACAGCAAACTAGTTATTCCGACATGTTGGACTTAGCCGTACAACATATCAAGGGCCTTCAAAATCATGTCCAGGTATGTAAATTATGATTGATCTCTCAAGATTTGTTGTTAACTTAGGTTAGAATTCTATATATAATTAATGATTTATGATTTTCACTATATTGCTTCTCTTTCTTGTTTATGTGTCTTAAATTTGAAACATATCTTAAATGATGTAACATAGTATTATTTACGAGTACAATCAGACCCACAAAACAACAACATTATCTCTAATAAGAAACTGTCAAGTCAATTGAGATTGTGATATATAGTAGTGCCCTAATTTAATGGCCATTTTTGATACACAAATTTTAATTGCTCGCAAATACACGAGTCGTTAGTAGATTAATGGTAACTTTATCTCGAGGTCAGTCTCTAAAAGAATTGGTAAGTGTTTTAGGATGTTATTTTTTTTTATTTAGTTGAATAACCTTAAATATTATAACAATTGTCAGTTAACAGAAAAGATTGTAAATTTTAAATTAATTAAATAACTAAATAAATTGCAAATAAATGAGATTGTAGTCAAGGTGAGAATGATAGATACATATGAAAATTTTAGTTCACTATCCCTTTATGAAAAGAATGAATTAAGTGATTCAATTAAAAATTGGATTTATTGACTTTTTCACTAAACTTTAAAAATATCAATAATCGTGGTAATTTTTACCTACAATTAATTAATTAACCCCTTTATCTAGACCATTAATTAATTAATTAGAATTAGCTCAAGAAAATATATAAACTACCTAATTCAATACAAGTCAATGCAATCAAATTAGGTTTTTGTTCATTATGCATAACCGAGCATAAATGGCATTTATAATGTCTAATTCTAAAATATTTTCTTCAACTACAAATCAAGACTTAGGGCCAAATTTATAATCAAAGATATTAAGAATATGAATAAGAAATAAATCTAAAACTTATATTTAATTAAATTACAAAATTATATTTTCAATTATTAGAAGCAATATTAATAACCCATATACATAAATTAGCTAAACATAATCAAATTATCGTCACTCAATTTAATTATGAGAGGCATACTCAAAATCTTAGAGAAGAAAAAAATATAACAATAAAAATACCTTTATTGATCTCCTAGCTCTAAATCCTTGAAGTTGGTTGGTCCCCTATCTCAATTCCTTGAAGTAGTTTTAACAATAGATAGTTTTCTCTAGATTTTTGAGTGATTTTGGATGGAAAAATCAGCTAATTATGTGTTTCTTGAAGGCTTGTGTTTTAGAGAATATAAAGGGTATTTACAGGGGAGAAACGCGTTTGGTACGTGTCTAGGATTTTTTGGCAATTTTAGTACACAGGCTGCAATGGGGATTTTATTGTGCTGCAGCATGCTTCAAAAGAGAGGATGGCGCCAACGGTGCGCGTTGAATTTCACTTCTTCCAGTTTGATTCGAGAGTAATGCACCGCGGTGTGCTTATTTTGGGTTGCGACGTGAATTAAAATTCCAAAATGCACGCTTTTGAGTGGAGAACCTTGGGCTATGTCATGAAATTTTTTAAGCCGCAGTGCACCTTGAAATTGTGTTGTTTGATATTTTCGATCGTTCCAACTTGTCCAAGTTTCTATTTTTCGCCCCGTTTTCGCTCTTCTCTGCACGTTTAAGTCCAATAACCTATTAAATACATAAATGCCCTCTAAAAAAAGATAATAATAAAGTGAATTATAAAATAAATACTTAAAAATATAACAAATAATAGGTTAAAATAGTGTTCATCAGTGTTTTTTAAACTTTCTATGGCTATCTAACCAATTCATGCTCAAAGTTCTGAATGTGTTAAAAAATAAAACTGTTTTGAAATTATAATCAAAAGTAGTCTAAGGTGTAGTATGGTCAATATAGTGAGGGGGTAAAAATGAAAATGCCAACCTCAGGGCAATATTTCCTAAATTTAATTTGTTGTTTGGTCAAATTATGTCATGACAAGTATATATACACTATTGACTGTTATTTGTTTCACAGAAAATCCAGAATGAGCTTGAGAATTGCACATGTGGTTGTTATAAGCCAAGCACATAGAAAACTATGATCAAAGAAAGAGCTTCAATGGATTCTAAGATTTAAGGAATATTGGAGACTATGGTGACTGATTACATGGAGATGCAATCTTTGGCCACATTCAATGAGACGTTGACCACAGAAAAGGACACTAAAAACAAATAGCATTTAACAAGGTAATTCTAAGTATGCATAATTTAGTTTTTCGAATCTTTTTATGGAGTTCTAGCAACTAAGGTGTACATATAATGAACTCTGTAGCTTGTACCAGTCACTAAAGAGTTTACTTTTTTCCCTTTTTGCAAATATTTTGTATGAAAAATACATTTCTATGTTTAACATTTTCATTAAACTTCTAATCACTTCATGGGCTCAAGGAACACTCTTGTGCGATATGACTAGATGATGATCGGAGAATTGTTTTTCCTATTTTATTATATTTTTTTAGGGGATGATCAATTTTGTTCCATCAATTTTCAACGCGATCTTTTTAAAAACCTTCTTAAACTTTTCCATATTCTACACACTTTAAGTACCTTAAAGTTTTTCTTATAATTTAATCTCTTTCACTTTTTTAATTTTTACACTTTAATTTACCAGGTTAAAGTTTAGTTTGAAGTTATTTTCAAATTTTAGACTAAATGTGAAAATTTAAAAAGTAAAGGGACGGTGGTAATCCTTAAAAAAAAAAAAAAAAAAAGATCAAAGTGTAAAAACTAATACATAAAGTGATCAAATTCTAAAAAAAAAAAAAATAGGCCAAAGTGTGAAATAAATTTTTTTAGGGATGATTTGTGTAGCACTTATTTTTTTGTTAAATAATTTTTTTTAATTATAATTTACGTATTTATAAATAAGACTCGAATTTTAAATTTTTTATATGCATAAATAAGGTGCATGTTTTTGAGCTATAATTCGTCGGCCAAAATAAATAACACCTGATAATTCAAGCCCTGTAGACTTTTTAAATAACCAATTATTTAATTACTTTTCAAAATAAATTTCGTATTATGGTGGTACACATGAACCAAATTATAGAAGAGTTAATATTGAGAAGATGAGATATTTTTTAATACCTCTCATTATTATTCCTATATTTAGATTATTAATTAAGAATCAACAAATAATTCCTCCTTCATCCCACTTTATCTTATACAGTATACCATACCTTGAATAAAAAAATTATTAGTTATATTAAAATAATGAGTTGATCCAAGCAAATTATAATACAGGAGAGTATTAAGATTTCATAAGGAGAAAATACATCATACATCTTTTTTGCCTTTCACAATCCTGTCTGCCCTATTAATTTGGTCTATATGACCATAACTTCATCTATAACTATTAAGTAATCAATAATTCATCCACATCTATTCCAACTGAACAAGTTCAATCGAACAAATAAATTGGTGGAGTGTGTAGGATGAATTTAAAAATAAATTTGGCAAAAGATATGTGCAATTATTAAATGATAGAGAGAGAAAATATATAATTAATAAGATGTATATTTTTGGGAATTTTTTTTAAAAAAATTTCAAATTTTATTTCGAAATATCCTGCTAAATAATAAAATATTTAAAAATATAATAAAATGACAATTTTACTCTTTTTTCTTAAAATTAAATAATATATCCCACTCTCCCAAAAAAACACTTAAAAAAAATCTTATATATCTCTCTTTCTTTCTCATTCACTTCTACCCCTATATTCACCATCAATAATTCCAATCCCTAATATTTTGAGCTTAAAATATTTAAAATATAAAAAATGAAAGATAAATATATCAAAGATATAAAAGAAGTGAAAAATTTTGAAGAAAATGGAGACAAAATGCAATTAAAATAGTTATATATAATTTTTTTCCTACAAGTCGCGCAGTGGTTCTATAAGGCCTACCGAACGTTTTATATATTTTCGGTAAACCCTACTAAGTCATATATCGTATAATGACATGTGAAATACTCATTTAGTGCAAATTATGGAGGTTCGGTAGAGGTGTCGTATAATTATACTCATTTAAAAGAAAAATGAATATATATATATATTTTTTTAGGAGATTAAAAATAAAATTTTATATATAAAAAGTTATGTCATATAATTAAATTATTATTTTTTTAAAAAAAGAATATATGACACTTTTTGAAATTAATATTTAATATAGTAATATCTCCTCCCTTAATTATTATTATTAGGGGATATAATTCAACTCATCAAGCAATAAATATAAATTTGAATAATCATTGCTCTATTAGATAGCAGTAAACATAATTTCCCACAAGTATTTGAGATCATGTGAGAGAAGTTACACAACATTAAATTATAAGTTTTTTTTTTAAGAGAATAATCATTGCTCTATTAGATAGCAGTAAACATAATTTCCCACAAGTATTCACATAATAGCAGTAAACATAATTTCCCACAAGTATTTGAGATCATGTGAGAGAAGTTACACAACATTAGACTATAATTTTTTTTTTTTTAGAGAATAATCATTACTCTATTAGATAGCAGTAAACATAGTTTCCCACAAGTATTTGAGATCATGTGAGAGAAGTTACTCAACATTAGATTATAAGTTTTTTTTAGGGAATCTAAACTGGAGAAACTACCAAATCTAAATAATAAAAACATTTAAGAATTAGTTTATCTCGTATAAGTACTGAAAACAATGATAACAAATAACAGAAAAACATAGATATATAGTAAAGCAAATAATAAATATAGAATAAAACAATAAATATTTTCCTAACATAATATAATCTTTAAATGATACACTAAAGATACAATAATTATATTAACTCATGCAATAGATGAAGTAAACATAATAATATAATGTGGCAAACTAACTTAAGCTCTAATCCTAAGTGGTAACATCTACGAATTGTTTAATGCAACCACTCACCAGCGAAATTCACTAAGAAAAAATAGTTATACATACTTGATAAAGATAAACGCCAATGCTTCTATTAGTTGGGACCATCTGTCCTAACTATCTAGGCAATTCTAGTCATCTGTCACCACAACTACTTTGATTCGAACCGAATGCAGCTCACTTCTAGAACTATACCAACACGTAGTGTGGTACAAAAACCTGCAATCATAATAGTGTGAATTATAAACAATATAAAATTCACTCAAAAATAATTTTGCAAAGAAAATCTATCTCATATTAACAATAATAAAAAAAACTCGATGTATTGTTCTATATTGTTAATATGACAACTCTGTTTGGAAAATAATTTATCCACCTCCAACTCCACTTCATATTTCAATACAAAAAAAAATACTTGATGTCTTGAGAATACGAAAACACTGTTTAAAAGTATTTTCACCAAATATCCAATTGATATTTATCTCACCTCTAAACTACTAATACAGGACAACACTCAACATATTAATGATATGGGTTTTGTAAAATATTTAGAATGCTCAAAAATATTTTTCTCCAAAAAATTATATTTTTTTCAATACAAAGAATGCTTAAAAGATAGGTTAATTGGGAGATAGGAGAGTAAGTATTTATAGTTAATTTTTTAGCTTTTGGTATTCTCACAGCTACCTCATCATGCACCTCTGCGAGACCTCATCGACCACCTCAACGAGGCTTGCAAGATATAAGTAAGATCTAACGAGCCACAGTCTACCCTATGCTCACAGACCACTTTGGTGAGCAACCTGTGAGGACCTCAACGATGTCCCCGACAAGCCACTAAAAATAAATTTTTCAAGGAAAAATTTAACTATTTGAAAATCCACAAATACCCACTGATAAGTGTTTAAAATACGCAATTATTCTATGATTATTTGGGACTTAAATGATAATTTAGAACCTAATTATGTTCATTTTTATTATATTTTTGCACTATTGTCGTTTTCAAAATCACGGAGTATATTTTGATGCATTTTAGGTATTTTGAGTGAAAACGACACACACGCATGCTAAGCGACACGTCAAATGGTGAAAAGCAAGCAAAGTGGCATACAAACATTCTCGCCTTGACCCAAGCTTATTGGCACCACGGTCTAATCTCTTGAATCAATTTTGAAGATCAACTCTCGCCACATTGGTGGATTATTTGAGCTGCTTCGGTGACCTCTTGGGTTACAATTGTGTTCCCATAATTCAACTTGCATTGTGGTAGTGGAAACGTTGAGCCACAGCCCTTGCAGAGTCCATGCAATTCCTATAGCTTATTTTCAGCATCCCACTTGTAACCAAATCTTATTGTGTTCATAAATACATTGTTAGAGTCCTAAACCTAGAGGTAGAATTTTAGAGATACATTGTGAGTATTTTTCATAAAATTATATTAGTTGCATTCAACCTTCAAGAGAGAAATTTTCAACAGAGAGTATTGAGAGAATCAAGAGCAAGTAAAAAATACAAGTGAAGAAGGCAAATTTTTTTATAAAAACTCAACTAAAGAATTGATTGTAATCAAGAATTGATTGTAATCTTTCTTCTCTTTTTCTTTCTTCAATTGTAATGTTTTTCTTCATGAATATTCTGAGTTATATTAATGCAATGAGTAGCTAATTTTCATTAATTTAGAGGTTTTATGAACCCAATTTTATAACATGTGATGATTTAAATTATTCTCCCTTTATAATTACAATTTCTATTATATTATTTGATATGATTTTTTTTGTTAATTAATTGCTTGATCATCAATTAATTTATAGAGGCATATAGATAGCTTTGAGAGAAGTATCTATGTGTTTGTCTTCATCAAATATCATGCATAGTTTCTAGGCTGAAAGGTATGATTCGAATGCGTGTGATCTATAATTGATTTTCTTCATGAGTAATGATTTAATATAATTATCATAAGAGTGTGATTATGTTAGGTTATTAAATTGTGTCTAGTTTACTTAAGAGAGAAATACATACATAGTTTAGGGTCAATTGATTATATAATCTGTTACCAGTAATTTGGGGAGGATTTGCAAGCTTAGGAGATTGGGAGATTAATGAGTTATAAGGTTATTTCTCTCATCTTCACTACAATTTGTGTTATTGAAGCTTAACTTTTAGTTATTTAATTTTAGCTACTATCTATTGTTGTTCAAATAGTAGTCTTGATATTCACGTTGGTACTCAATTAATAGTTATACTTTTTGTCGGGAGTTCAACACTCATTTCTAAAAATAATTATCACTTGTACATTACTAATTTGGATGTTTTGATTTTTTGTTTTATGCCCAGGTTGATAGGTGAAAACTTAGTTCCTTTAGATCCTAAAATTGAGAGAACTGTACGTCGCTTGAGAAGGGAATAGTTGGCACACTAACTTAGGGCTATGGCAAAGCATAGGGATCAATAAGCATGGTTTGCTCCCAAACCACTAAGGAATTTTGCATTTCCTCAAGTAAATGAAGCCCATTCATCAATTGCTAGACCGGGTATGAAAGCTAACAACATGGTGCAAACTCCATGTGTACTGTGTGATTTTTGCAGTGAACTTCATTCCACTGAAACATGTGGGGACTTTGTCAACAGTCAAAACTACTAAGGGAACACCTACTTAAATGCCTAAAACCCAGAGTGGAAGAACCACCCAACCTTTTCTAGGAACAACAATAATGAAAATCTATTTACCAAACATTCTTACTTGGTTTCCAACATCCATAGCCACCTCCACAAGTCCAAGACAAGAAGCTACCAGTTGATGACACCATAAATACTTTAATGGGTATGATGAAGAATCTCATGCAATCAGTGCATACAAAAATAGGGTAGCTAGAATCCAGTTATGAGGCTTCTATTCGCTACTTGGAAAGTAAAATAGGCCAAATTGCTCAAGCTTTACATCAAAGACCACTTGGAGCCCTTCTTAATAACACACAGGTAAATCCTAAAGGACCCAATACCAAATAAGAAGTTATACAATGCACTAACATTAAGAGTGGACCTTTAAATGAGGATTTGGAGGTACTTGAGAAGGAGAAAATGGAGAAAATATAGAGCTAACATTGGAGTCTAAGAAAGCTATGTTGGAAAAGGAAGAAGTGACGAAGAAGTAAAGCTAGAGGAATAAAATCCATGATCCAATCATCCATTTCCCTCAACAACTTGAAAAACACAAGGTGGATGCTCAAATATCTACAAATCTGGATAAAATTGAAAAGCTAAATACCAATGACCCACTTATAGACACCACAAAGAAGGCGCCCTCCTACATAAAATTTCTATAAGAAATATTTGTTTGAAATAGGAAAATAGATTAACACAACAAACCATCACAAAAAGAGAGGTGTTGTAAAATCACTAAAAGTCAAATGCCTCTTAAACAAAAGGACCTAGGAAGCTTTATCATCCCATGCACCGTTAGAGGTTTACACTTCCAGAATGCACTCTGTGACTTAGGTGCAAGTGTGAATCTCATGTCCTTATCACTATTTGGATAGCTTGGGTTAGGAGAGCCTAAGGCCACTTCTATGGTGCTACAAATGGCATATGGTACAGTAAAGAAATTGGTGGGTGTGGTGGAAAACATCTTAGTCAATTAATCTATAAAGGCATATAGGTTGCTTTGAAAAAAGTATTTATGTATTTGTTTTGATCAAATAGTAAATATTTATCACTTATACACGTCTCATATACTTGCGATTTAGCATGGTTAAGGAAGGCAGGAATTCTTGAAGCCTATAATAGTTGGAGTTGGAGGTGTGGCACACCAGCTTAATCTTTCTATATAAATTTTTTAGGTGATTGGTCAACAGAGACTTGCTCTAAAAGATACAAGGTCTCTTATGAACAACTTAGCACCTTTCTTTTTGGTCTTGTTCTCCCAGTTCCATATTTTCCCCTAATTTCATCAGCTCTAGGCTTAAGTGCTTGCTCATCTATGTTCATTCCAAAGGCTAACATTTCCATTGAGTGACTATAATTGCTACGGTTTACAGTCAACACCACTATTTAAGCTCTAGCAGCTACTATTGAGAAGGAGAGTGTGCACTTCCCTTCACAGATAAGATAGTGTAGATGAAAAAGAGCACAACCATTGATTGAATTTTCATTCCAACCCATAATTTATTTGATTTACAACCCAGATTCAAGGATTCATGGATTTACAACCACGAGACTGCCGTTAGGAGAACAGATTCCAAGGCAATAGATGTTAGCTTTAATGCGAGATTTCAATAGGTAAGCTTAAAGTCCAATATTTTTGTTATGAGCATTTGTTATGAGTAACAACCAATTGTATTGATACATGTGTGTATTACTACTAATATTTCCATGTGTCTTAGTGGGCTATAATAGTGTAAGGCCCTGGGCCTATTCGTAATGAGGGTAGTATTGTTACAAAAGTTATGTGGATGAGCATAGCTAGTGTGCCTTGTATATATAAGCATAATTAGAGCAGAAAACTTGTAGTGACTATGAAGTGGTTGTTGTAGCCTTGTTAGACAGTTCTTGTTTTCTCTTTCATCTTGTAATTTCTGATTAAAGTAGTGGCGGTGGTTCCTGTGGATTAGGCGTGTTGTGGAACCATGTAAAATTATGTGTGTTTGATTCTTTTACTTGCTTGTAATTGTGATTTTGTGTTGGCTGGTTTCTTGATTTGTGTTGGAGATTGGTAACTTACTTAGATTGCACAACAATCTTAGCCAGTAAAATCTTTGTAGAAAAGTTAAGGGGAAGGGTGATTTACAACAAAACAAGCTTTCTTCACCTTCCTCCAATGAAGTAGTCTAAAAGTCAATGGAAAAGGTACCATACCCGTGGGGGATATCTCAATCGAAGTCTCCAAATCAAGAAACATTTGAAATGCCCTCAAATCATCATTTTAAGGTTGATATGCAACAAACGAAAGCATCATTGACAGTTGATATGTGATCAAACTTAAGCTTTTCTCAAGACCTTATGAGTAGAGTTAGTGCTAGCAAATCATGTCAAACGGGTCGTATTTGGATCAATTAGATGTTGACTCAACCTAATAAGCATTAACTCAAATACATCCTGATAACATATCATGTAGGTCTTGAAACAAGGCTTGCTTGGTTACTAAAAATGGAGAAATAAAAATAAAATAAAATAAATATAACATCTCAAAGATGAAGAAATGGAAATATACAAGATGACGAATGGGGATAGACTACAAGTGAAAGAACGACTAACAAATGATGGGTGACAAAAATGGAAAAAACATTTGCATAATGTGGGACAAAAAGCATAGAGATATATGAGGAAGAGGGTGAGAAACGATTGAGTACTTAGGGCTTAGGCGTAAGAATTGGTTCTAAACTTTTAATGTTTTATTGTTAGTTCTATGTTTTTTTCTTTTATTTTCCTTATTTTATTTCCCCTCCAACTTTTATATAACTCCCTTACTCAACTTGTTTCAAAAATAACCACCCGTCTCTCGTCCCCACCCTCCACCTTGTTCTTTTTTGGTATATGAAACATATGTATTTTTTGGTAAATAAATTTTTTTTTTGGTAGACGGACTTATGTTCTTTTTTAGTATATGATACATATGTTATTTTTTAGTATTTAGCACATATGTTTTTTTTTTAAATGACACATAGAAAGGGTTGAACTATTAAAAAAACATGCATATGTTTAATTATACATAAAAAAATGTATTTGTTTTATTAAACAAAAAAAGACATCAACATATACTACAAAAAATATATTCAAAACAAATACTACAAAAATGTGAAAAGAATTTAACAAAAGAGAAGAAAAAAAAAGTGTAGAGAAGAAGAAAAAAGAGAAGAAGAGAGAAACAGCAGGGGGAAGGGGGAGAAGAAGAGAAGAGAACCGAGGAAGGAGGGGAGAGAACAAGAGAAGAGAAACAATGAGGGGAAAGAGATGAGGGCTTATTTATGAAACTTTGTATGTGAAGGGTGGTTATATGATACACTTAAACCTTTTATTTTTTCTATTTTCATTCTTCCAAATTTTTAAATAATGGGTCTAATAAATTTACTCGTTAATAATTCAAACCCAATTTATGTTTGGAGTTGTATTATAGTCCTATTATTATGTTAAAAATTGTGACCCCTAAATAGAGCTATGCACCCGAAGGTTAGGATAACGAAGTGAACACTTAACTAAACTAAAATACAACGCACTAGTGCTCTACCACTATTCCTATTGATTACCGAGTGGGGCCCGAGTTCTTCTATTGATGGATTCCCCTTCAACCATCTTCCCTTGCGTAGATATTTGAGTAAAGGGCTTCGCTCCATGATTCAATATGCATTTGAGATGGAGGTAAATTAGAAGCGGAGAGGACATTTTATCTAAGCTTTTAGTTTGCTATTAAAAATATATATCATTTAGCTACTGAGCTATTGACACTCTTCAATCTGTTTTGACTATACAAAAGCTATGATTTTTATTAATATATAAGTGTTGTTTTCGATGGAGTTTTAATTCAGGAAAGATATCAATATATGATTGGCTTTATTGACAACTTGTGTAGCGAGTAAAGAAAGCAATTGACAATTGATACAATTTTAAGATTAAAAGATTTAATAGCAATTTTAGCCAATACTATTTTAAGGATATAAGGTTCCGTTTGCATAGAACTTGAAAACAGTTTTTTTTTTTTTTTTCAAAAAATACTAAAAAACTTAAGAAATATGTGTTTGGAAAAATATTTTTGAATATAAATTTTGGATAAATTGCGAAAATAATTATGTTTTTAGAAAATAACAAAATGTTGTTTTCCATATTTTTTTGAAAGTTTGTTCAAATATAAACTAATTAATATTTAAAAGATAGCTTTTGAATTTAATGACAAACACCAACTCAAATCTAAAAAGTTTCAAATGCATTGTTTCATAAGAAAAAAGCCAAGAATTGATTAGCATTAAGTAGGATTGTAAATTCGTGCGAGTTAGGCTAGTTCGAACTGGCCTAAATTAACTTAATTTAAATTAATTCAATTATAGTTCAATTCAAATTTAATTCGAGCTAGTAAAGGTGAGCCCAAACCCAAACCAAACACAAACGAGCTGGCTCAAATTGGCCCAAACTAGCCCGAATTGTTAATTATATATATTTTTTAGTTAACATGAACTTTTTTATTAAAAAAAATATGTTTAATGATTAAAATTCAAGCAGCATTACATAAAACAACAGAAAAAATATATAAATATAAAAAAAAATTAATTATTAAAGCAAGAAATCAATTACTAAATTAATTAGGCAATATATAAATACATTAAACCACACTCATGCAAAAGTTAGAAGTCATCATGCTCAAGTTAGAAGTCATCATGCTCTCATGAAAACTCACATTTAGAATAAAGAGCTTTCAAGTCCAAATAAAATTTCTTCTAGCTATTAAACAAAATAAATAGATATGAGTAGATTAAATAAATATACTTACTAAAAAATGAATAGTTAAGTAAATTAAAATATTACATGAGAACATAACTTTTTTTTATATACACAATAATAAAACTTTGACTATTATATAATACATAATTCTCAAGACAATAAATAAGTGAAAAAAAGAATAGCATAACATAAGTTGATAAAACAATTGAAATTTTTACTTCAAAAACTAATACCTAATCGATTTAAAAATAAAAACTTCATAATACTAATTGAAATTAAATATGAATATTATTTTTTTGTTTAAAAGTTAGGTAGATTTAAACGCTAAATGCATTAATATAAAAGAATGTAGTATAATATTGTGACAAAATAAATAAATTATAACTATATATTTATTATCAACTTATTTTTCAAAATAAAAGAGAAGAAAAATAACTAATATATCATAAAAGAGAAGTACTAAAAGAAAATGAAATATTATTTTAATTTTAATATAATCTTTTTTATTTAAAATTTAATTTAATTTTATTTTATTTCGGGCTAATGGACTAGCCTTAACCCAACTCAATTTTTTTCGAGCTATTTGAGCTGGGCCGAAACAAGCCTAAATTTAATTCGATTCATGTTTGATTCAAGTTTTTCGATTTGAGTTCGATTCAGTCAATCGAACTATAGCACAAATTGCCACCCCTAGCATTAAGAACTTACAACTTAGTACATTTCATATATGAGGCAATTAATAAGTTTATATTTATTATGGTTCACCAAGTGGTTACTCTTCCTCCGTCTTCGTTTCATATTATATGTTTAAATTATACTAAGTTTTTTTTTTAATCTTAAAAAAATTTATAATTATTAATAGATTATATATTTTTAAATATTTATTTAAATATTTGTGTAAGTGTATAACTTAACACCTTAGATGGATTATATATCATTAGATTATTCAAGCAATAACAAGCACCTACAAAACAAGTAGAGAGGATTTTAATCCTTTAACTCTATTCTTTCTCTTGTAGTTGACGTTGGCACACTCAGAATAAATTCTATTTGTATTCTATTTAAATAACAACACTAAAAAATAGTGTACATTTATGTAGTTTACTATAGTATGACTCCTAGGGTCTTTTTTGGTTGTCATTTTTTCCTCTTTGGATGCTACTTTGCTCATTGAATGATATAATATTTTTTAATAACACTCTCACATCTATACATATACAATGATAAGATTTTAAATCAATGAATATTGCAAAGGATGACTTCCTTTCACGAGATGCTTTTATTTTTATCCCATTGTTACTTTTGAACATATATTTAGATTTTTTTTTACATGCATTTGAAAGCAAAAAAAATTGTCGAGCTCTAATATCTCTAACAACTAACAGCCACCTAAGTACCAACAAATCAAGTTATGCTTCTAAGAAAAATTTTAAACTATGTATAATACTCTTGAACATATGTTCAAATGAGTTTTATTTTTTATCCTGTGTTCAATATGAGTATAGGTTGACTAAGGAGGTCAAAAGTGAAAAGCAGTATACAAGAGAGTTAAGAGTGAAATTATTCTTTTAATTCATTCTTTTATTGTCAAATTTTTTTTATACCATTTTAATAAAATAATATTTTGATAGTCAATCATATGGAATCAAGATTGAGTACAAAGCACTTTCATTACAATGGAGGAAAAAAAATGGTTATAAAACTTTAAAGAAATAGAACAGATTAAAAATAAATAGTAACAAAATATGTAGAGATAAAGGTACAGTACGTAAAACAAATCTTATATTCCTATCCTTCTTGTTGTGAATATAGAATGCAATTTCATAGGCCCTATTTATAGAATTTTTCAACATATAATACAAATCTTAAATCTAAGAAATGATAGAGATAAAATCTCCATTTGAGATATCTAATAAAATCAATTAAGATAAGAAATTATATTATGTTAATCTAATATTTGACATATATATCATATGAAAGAGAACATGCCTCAGTAAAAACTTTATTAAGAAAACTCTGTAGGACAAAACCTAGCAAAAAGAAAAAGAGTACGTTACTCTCACGTGGACACTACACCTACCTCATTAAAATATTGCCAGGAACACCCAGTGGGATAAAGCCTTGGTGAAGAAAAAAGAGTACAGTGTGTGTGTTAGTTACTCTCCCTGTTATTGAGAAGCATCCAATGAAGGGCATCCTTGAATTATCATCATCTTTGAAATAAGTGTGTCATCCTCTCAATCATTAAGTAATTCTTCACTCGTAGTTAATCTCGCAATTGATGAAAAAAATATATCATACTAAATATACATGAATTTGACATTTTATCTCCAAGATGTCTGTAGTAAGTTCTTGCACCCTCGCTGTACAAATTATAATGCTCGTAAGTGTACAAATCACTAATAATCTAGCGATAAGTTTACTCCCGAGGTCGATCTCTCGTAGAATTACAATAGTTTTAAATTCTTTATTTATTTTCTTTAAACTAATAAATTAATAAAATAAAATAGACCTAAACACTCTAAAAAATTTTATGAAAAGTTGAAAAAAAAAAAAACAACTAATTAAATTACTAAATTAATGAAAAAAGGTGCTTTGCATAAATTAATTATTGATGAGAAAATATGGGCATTTAGATGGCTAACCAATCATGAATTGAATTAATTATATGAATATTATTATTA
Source organism: Elaeagnus macrophylla (assembly GCA_029378325.1). Taxonomy (NCBI): domain Eukaryota; kingdom Viridiplantae; phylum Streptophyta; class Magnoliopsida; order Rosales; family Elaeagnaceae; genus Elaeagnus; species Elaeagnus macrophylla. Next base: position 29,620,333 of record CM055643.1, on the reverse strand, counting down.
ATTTAACAATTAATCATAGGTGGATAATATTATTTTTCTTACCTAATTTAGAAAACCTCGATAATCATTGTGATTCTCATATACAATTAGCGAATTTATTCTCTTGATCTAGGCTAATTAGCTAATTAAATTAATACATAAAACATACAACTAAGTTGATATTATTAAATTAAAAACTTTAATAATCATGAAACTTTCGATCACTATTAATTAACTAATTTCTTTGATTCAAATAATTAATTAATTAATTATAAATAACATAAAAAAATATTAATCATTTAAACTAACACAATGATCATGTAATTAATTTAAATTCTTGTTCAAGTTAGCACAATTAGTCATAGATGATGTGTATAAAATCATAATTCATAAATATTTACTTTAATCGTTATTTTCGCTTTAGATATATATTCTTTTATTGGTTTCTTTCTCCTTTATGCAATTAACACAAACATCAAAATCTTAGGGGTCTAGAATTTTGTCAAACACAAGTTGTTCTATTCCTTCGTCTAGAGATATGATATAATTGCTTGTGCCATAATGTAGCTGAATTCTCACTGGTTAACTTTTTTTTATACCTCGTATACTTAATTGCAAGGATTCATTAAAGAAGTAATTGTATCAATTAAATAAAGATTATTGTAACCAGACAAAAAATCAAAATTAACTAATTTTGAATCATGAAACAAACTAAATTTTCTATTCCCAACTGAACAAGAATAATAAGATTTTTGCAAAGTAAAAATAGAAATCAAATTCCATCTAAAAGACGGTACGATAAATGTCTCATTAAGATCCAAATAAAGTCCAGTCTTTAACAATAATCTAAAATTTTCTATTGTATCACTTGGAACCGTCTTGCCATGGCCTACATAGATGTATCTTTCATTATCACTTGGCTCTCGGCAACTTAGGCAGCCCTACTTAGACACACTATTGTGAGTTATTGTAGCATAATCTATCCACCACATATATCTAGGTACAAAAGTTAAATTAACCACAAAAAATCAAATTAAGAAGCATACCTTTCCTAGCACGATATACATGATAATTTGAACATCGCTTCTTCATATGCCCTTCAGCTCCACAGAATATCAACTAGTACCTTTTGGTTCATGAGGTTTCTTTCACTGTTTCTTTTAAGGTGTTGTATATATAGCTTTCTTATCCTTCTTCCTTTTCTTTTCTTTACTTTGTCTTTGTTTTTAAAACTAAATGCACCAGCAAGTCCTTAGAGAATTATAGCTTAAGTGCTTTAACTTGGAGGCAAGATAAGACATCTCCATGGTGTACTCTCTGATATTTCCTTTTTCCCTATACTTCATTGAAATTAGAATTGTCAAAAGCCTACCTATTTCAACCTTTTTTGTTTTTGACAAACCTTTTATCAAAGTTTGCAAAGAACTCTTTAACCGTAGTGATCTTTTCAGACATTATGCCCTAAATGCTTTCAGAATGGCCTTCTTCATGATCATCATACTAATATGATTTGATCTCTCTCACCCTTCATTTTCCTTCTTTTCATCATAAGTATTCTTATCCGTAAGAAGTGCAGAATAATTAGGTCTTATTGCAAGGTCAAGATCTATGACTTCGAGAATTATCAAAAAGTTCTCTTACCATGACTTGAAATTAATGTCATTTAGCATAGGAATAGAGTTGATGTTAGCAGCAATAATAGAAGATTATTTATAGCTAAATCCAGAAAACAATAAACAAACAAAACAAGCTCACATAACTCTCAAAACCCAAATAATAACAAATTCAAATAAAGATAAATCACATCTCAAGATACCGGGTACTTCATTAATATTTTGTCTTTGGACAAAAAATATTAAAATGTATGTGATATCTTCGTGTAGTAATCAAATATTGATAATAAGAATATGTGGAACAATAAATATTCCTTTGCGCAAATTTATTATTCACATGAAATACTAAATATTCACAACACATTTATTCCACATGCATACATGCAATTCTATTAAATGTCAACCTTCTTTTGGGCCTGTTAGTATTCACATAAGTAATATGCACATAACTATTTATATTCCAAAAACAAACCAATTTATATGATAGAGGTTACTTTGGCGACATGTTGCTTTAATTAATTCATCTCAAATATATATAGACATATCAATATTTGAATTTAAAATTGTCCAAAAAATATTTTTTTTGTCAAAGTCAGTACTAGTTAATTGTGGTCAACGCTCGTCAACTCCAAAATTAGTTGAGTCAAAGCTTATTGGATTATAAAACTCATATCCATATATTGACTTATTAACCCAGGCTTAATAGTTAAGTACCCAAAAAAAAAAAAAAAACTTTGAGCCCTTTTTAAAAAAAATTATTTCTAAGCTTTAAAAAATAATAGTTAAATATAACGAAAATAAATTATTTTATGATATATTTACACACCTCATAGTGGAGGTATATATAGAAAATAAATTACAAGAGTCCTGTATAAACTAGAGTTCTATTACATATAGATAAGTATTAATTATAACATATCACACGCTAACTACATGACTCACACTAACACTCCCCCTCAAGTTGGTGCATACTTATTGACCATGCCCAACTTGCTTAGTGAAACATAGAATGCCTTCTTGGAAACTCATTTGGTGAGCACATCTGTAAGTTTATTTTTAGTGGAAACAAAAGGGAAGCTAATAAGTTTGGCATATAGCTTCTCTTTTATAAAGTGACGATCAATCTCTACATGCTTAGTGCAATCATGTTTTACTGGATTTTGTGATATATCAATGGCTGCTCGATTGTTGCAATACAATTGCTTGATTGTCGAAAACCTAAATCAAATAGCAAATTTCTTACCCACAGTAATTCACATATCCCATGAGTCATACCTCTATGCTCAGCCTCAACACTAAATCGCGCCACAACTTTATGTTTCTTACATTTTCATGTAATCAAATTACCTTCTACAAAAATGAAATAACTTGATGTCGATCTTCTATTTGTAATATGTTCTGACCAATCTGCATCTGTGAAGCCACAAACTTCAAAAGGGTTGTTGTATTTAGAATACATTACTCCTCTCTCTGGAGCTGACTTTAAGTACCTTAAAATTCTCACAACTGCATCCATGTGACTCTCACTCGAGTTATGCATGAACTGACTTACCACACTTACCGCATATGCAATGCATTGACGGCCGCTCGCTCCCTAGGTTTTGCAACGACCGCCACGCCCTCTTAATACATCTAGTCTAGTATGTGCCAAATAAATTAAGGACCCAACCAACCTCTGATAACGACCTCGATCTGTTGGTACCTAATCTGGATACTCTGGTAGACAATGAGTTTGCTCAATAGGAGTGTCAATAGGTTTGAAATCCAACATACTTGTCTTAGTTAGCAGGTCAAGAATGTACTTTCTTTGACACAAAAAAATTTCTTCTCTCTCCCTAGCTATCTCAATCCCTAAGAAAAACTTCAATTCACCCAAAACTTTCGTCTCGAATTCAGAGGCTACTTATCTCTCTAATCTATCCATCTCAATAGTATCATTACCAGTAATTACAATATCATCAACATAAATAATTAGAGCTGTTACCTTCCTTTGTTGATGTTTGAGAAACAACGTATGGTTTGAATTACTCTGTCTGTAGCCAACCTTTTGCATGAACTGTGAAAACCTTCAAACCAGGCACTAAGGGACTGCTTAAGATCATACAAAGACTTCCTCAATTTGTATACAAAATTACCAAGAGAAGCAGCTACATACCTAGGTGGAAGACTCATGTACACTTCCTCGACTAACTCTCCATAAAGAAACACATTCTTGACATCAAATTGCCGAACTGGCCAGTTTAAGCTAGCGGCAAGCAAAAGCAGAACCCAAATAGATTTTGGCAACATGATCAAAAGTCTCATCGTAGTCTACACCATACGTCTGAGTGAACCCTTTTGTTACAAGGTGGGCTTTATATCGATTCACAGATGTATCAGCATTATGTTTCACAATAAACACCCAACGACAACCAACTGTCTTCTTGCCCTATGATGGAGGCACAAGTTGCCAAGTATTATTCTTCTGTAACGTCTCCATCTCTTCATCCATTGCCTTCCTTCACTTTGGATCTTCCAACGCATCCTGCACTTTGTTAGGTACTAATACAGTAGATAATTGATTTACAAATAATTTATATTGCTTAGATAATCTTTTAGTGGACATGTAGTTGGCTACTGGATATTTTGATTTTGCATGAATATTTGGTTCATACCTTTTGCTGGTTGACCCCGAGTAGACCTATTTACTAACACATTATGTCCAACACTAGACTCAATGCTATTAGTATCAATGGGTGTACACACCTCAGGTGAGTGATCTTCAATACTAGGGAGTTGTTGATCAGAGATAGGAATGATGCATGAAGGAATAGTTATGTCTTTATTTTCTTTTCCTGTGATCGAAACTGGATCTTGGATACTTGAATCATCTACTTCTTCGACTACTGGATTCAATAGAATAAGAACCTCAACTGGACCCATCAAAATATCTCATGACTGCGTTACTTCCTCAATTTCTTCCAATTCCTCCCCTTCACTATGATACAGCTCTTTAAAATATGAATTCTTCCCTTTAAGAGCAGTATCAGATGAGAAAAAATAGCTCATATCCTCGGTGAAAGTGACATCCATAGTGACATAATACTTTTTAGTAGGGGGATGGTAACACTTGTACCCTTTCTGATAACCTCCATAACCAATAAATACACACTTAATTACACGGGCATCTAGTTTAGACCTCTAATTTTTAGGAACATGTACAAAAGAAACACAACCAAATACACGGGCAAGAACATTATGAAATGATGGTAAGGAACATGAGATATGAGAACCTCAAATGGGATTTGTCTGTGAAGGACACTAGATGTAAGACGATTGATGAGATGGGCAGAAGCTTGTACAGCATCATCCCAAAGATATTTTGGCATATGAGCACTAAATAGGAGAGCACGAGCCATATCAAGTAGTTTGGTGAACAATTCCATGTGTCTGGAAAAAATCTTGGAAAACATGATTAACATATTCTCCTTTATTGTCAGAACGTAGGACTCTAATGGTGCTATTGTATTGTGTTTACACAAGAGTACGAAAAGTTTAAAAAGTTGGAAAAACTTCATCTTTGATTTTAAGAAGAGCAACCAATGACAATCTTGTATAGTCATCAATAAACAACACAAAATACCTCATACTTGATATAGTAGGCTCTCTAGACAATCCTCAAACATCATAATAAATTAATTCAAAAGGAATAGTATTTTTATTAGAAATACTAGGAGAATAAGTAGTATGATGACTCTTGGCCAAGACACACATCTCACAATATAAAGTAGACTCATTCACACCAATAAACAGAGTAGTCATAGATTTTTTCATAAGACTAAAAGAAAAATACACTAAGCGGCGGTGCCATAACCAAATTTCACTTAGCCAGTCAGAACTCGAAGTCAAAGTGGTGCGGGACTGTGCTCTTGGTTTCTCCCTTGCATAGGTTTGATCCAGACGAAACAATTTACCCCTCAGATATCCCGACCAATTATTTTCTTGGTAAGAAGATCCTAAAAAATCACATACATAGAATAAAAGCTTACAAAACATTTAGACTCAATATTCAACTGTGGGACAAATATTAAGTGATGAGATAAATTCGGTACATATAAAACATTATGGAGCTGTAAGGTTGGAGTAATACGAACTGACTCCATTCGTAATATAGGAAAAGCTTCACCATTAGCATTCCTAACATAAGATACTGGTAGGGAAGATAACTCAGTAAAATAAGATTTTTCATAAGTCATATGATCAGATGCACCAAAATCAATAATCCAAGTATTAAATTCAACAAAGTGAGAAACGTTTAAAATCATACCAATCTTACCATGAACAGTTATAGAAGCTGTAGGGGTACCTCTATATGTCATATAATGATCATGTCCATCCATTCCATAGAAATTTGGTGACCTGCTAGGCTAGATACTTCATTGGTCTTAGAATCTTGATTTTTTTTCGAATCTTCCATTGAAATAGACAATAATAATGTGCAGCGAAATCAACATTTTTTTTACTATTGACTGTTGATTGGGCAAGACTGTGACAGATTCGGACCGGGTCAGGCTGAACTTGAATTGGTGCGAGTTGAGGACTTAAACTGGAGGTGATAATGAGACGATGATGGTGTGGCGATGGTGAACTGGTGAGGCGGCAATAGAGGCAGTGATCTGACGAGTGCTTTACTGGATGGGGGCTGTGCCATTGCCTAAGGAGAAAGAGAAGACTCGTAGGCGACGAAGACCAGATTTGCCGAAGCATCACACTGTGCATGGCAAAGCAGACGAAGACGGAGCGCGACGGAGGAGAAGTAGATCTTGGACGACGTGAGCTGAAAGAGGAGCCGAGCGAGAGGGAAGACGTAGCTGCTGTGGCTGTGACCTGTGGGCGATTGTTGAACCACGAAGCCTGGAATTTTTTTTTAATAGTTGCTCTGACACCAAGTTAAATATAACAAAAATAAATTATTTTTTGATATATTTACACACCTCATAGTGGAGGTATCTATAGAAAATAAATTACAAGAGTCTTGTATAAATTAGAGTTCTATTACAAATATACAAGTATTAATTACAACATATTACACATTAACTACATGACTAACACTAACAATAATTATACAAGAATCAAGAATAAAAAAGGAAACAAAAATAATCCTCGTTATAGTAGGTTCTGTGCCGCTGGAAACAAATGATAAAAAGAGATTTATCCAACAAATGCGATCAACGATTTGGTGTTGATGAGCATGACAACTATCATTAACTCATTGATATGCAACTCAATACTGCAAAACAACCATTTAAAGATTGAATTCTTGTTTCTGTCGAAAATAACTATCAAGAATCTAGGATATTCAATCTACTCTAAGATTGCGTATTTGACGAGAACTCACAACAAAAGGATAGAGTTCATCCATTTAAAATCAACATCTTCCATAAATGATACGATGTCAAAATCGATAAGCTGAATAAAAAAAAAGAGTAGATAATCTTTTTTCAAAAATATCTTGGGAAATTACCAAAAATAGCACCCCCTAAAAATTATAATAACAAAACTAGCACCCCCTTGTGTTCAATTAGAATTGAACGTTTAATATTGAATGTTCAATATTCAATTTGAACGTAAAATATTGAACGTTCAATATTAAATAGGTCTAATTATCGTCATTCAATTCTAATTGAACGGATAATATTGAACGTTCAATATTGAACGAGTCTAATTTATCGTCGTTCAATTTTAATTGAACACAAGGGTGCTAGTTTTGTTATTATAATTTTTGGGGGTGTTAGTTTTGTTATTTTCCCAAATATCTTTAATGACATAAATTATTATTTTCATATATGAATCTAATTAATCACAATTATAAATTATTATTGAATCGAAATTTTAGAAAATAATGACAATTATTTTCAAATCTAATACCAAAATCAAAATTATTAGATCTGAAAATAAATTCAATTCTCAATTATTTAATATGAAAAGGCTCTAATACTACTTGTTAAAAAATAACAATTGGGCGAAAACTAGGAATGGGCACGGGGACAATTTTTGTCATATCTATCCCCAAAATCGAACAAATAACTATGTACCCAAAACTGCTCTGATTCGAGGACGGGTATAACCAGGTAGGGATGGGTACAAAAAAAAAAAAAAAACCACTCCACACCCGATTTTTTTATAATTCATCATAATTTTAATAAATATTAGTGTTTTAACTAATAAATAATTTTAATAGATGAAAATATTTATATGCTACAATTTAAATAATTTTTTATATATATTTAAATTAAATTAAAAAAAAATATTTGAGTACCGGTGGGTACGATTTTAAGTATAAGCGTCCTCACCCCGTCCCTGATAATTTGTATCCAGGTATTCCCCGTAATCGTACCCATTCTAAAAAATAGCGTGTAATAACAGTTCTGGCAAATCAAATATCTGGGGATGCTCGAACTCGTGGATAAAATGCATATTTCTAGTGAAAACCATCACCAATAACAAATATTTGAACATTCATATCAGATCATCAAGAATCAAAGATGAATAAGCAAAAGCATACTTGAATCCATAAAAAACAGTTGCTTTCTAGAGCCAAGCAATTTGTCCTTTAGATCTATAAGTTTTCCTAAGATAACCATTTATCTTTTTCTTTGCTTTCTCTCTAACAATGGGATATCAGATAGAATGAAATTTCACGTATTAGCTGAGACTATAACCATTATATATTTGGATAATAATTATATTTTTATTCTAACTAATCATTAAAATAGTAATTATATACCCTTAGTTTTCTACACATTTAAGGCTCACATCCTATTAGATAAATTGAAGCTCAAATTACTTAAACCTTATAGATCACTTTTAAAATAGATTTAATCTTATATGATAATCCACGACATATAATTATTCACTTATAAACCCCATGTTAGATTAAGAAAGCATCAAAATGTTTTGATATGAGAAAATGCAATGATGTTTTTTGTATTGTCATTTTGAGCAAAATCTTAGGCATGAGAAAGTCGTTTTGTGATGTACTCTTATATTTATGCATGTATTAGGGGTGTGTTATTTGAACAGTTGCTCAAGAGAGATTTTATCTTGTATTTGTTAGAGAAATTTTTTGAACTTGTTATTGAATATTGATCTCCACGATATTCAAGTCAAGTCTTCATAATCTTCAATTATAGTACTACAAAATTATTATAAATAATACAACATTTAAACTTGGCTTCAAGGCACGACTTTAAGTCATTGTCCTTAAAATGCTATTTGCCCTCACCAATTCGGTGATACACTAAGGTTCAGCAAATATGCCTCCAGGATACAATGAAGCCTCTTGTTGTCTGTGGTGTGCATTCACGAAGACAACTTAAGAATACCTTTAACTTTGAAGAGCACTCAAGATAATTAATGTTCTAAATCTACAGTATTTAAAACATTAACTTTATTTGTATATAAATTATGGTACGAAATATTAGAGAATATTTATTATCCATCTTGAACTTCATTTCCTTATTCTCTCAATATATGTCAAATGGTCTAAATGAATGGCGTATTTATAGAATTCCATGCATCCATTTAATTGGGCTATAACTCTTTGATGAGTTGTGATTTTTTCAAAAGTCATGTCGTTTAGAACATGTTTAATTTTTCATAACAATTACAACATATAAAAAAGTCATGTTATTTTACTTAAGTCACAACCTTTCAACATAGGATTTTACTTCCAAAAATTGCAACTATTTAATATACCCAATCATTACAACCTTTTAGCCAAATGCTATATCTTTTCATTTTAGAAAATGTTCCAACATTATTTTGGAACATGAAAATCGTATTAGGGTGTGCCATTTGAACATGAATAGTTATTTGTAATTTGAAACTATAAACCAGCTTGTATGTTAATGTCATTTGAATATTGTTAATGTAATACAAGGATTTGATTATTATATATTCAGAAAATAGAGATGTGTTCATATTACAATAACTATATTCACAGATCATATAATATATTAGATAGAGAATGTATTCAATATATAAAACAGGGACTATGTTCACAAAGCCGGAGCTCTTATATTTCATTCCAATATCAATAAAAAAAACCTTACAAAACTAGGAGTATGTCACAAATTGAACATTCCATAGTAACATAATACAATAGCAGAGTAGCATATTACAATATCACTACACCTTCTCCTAAACCCATTAACTAAAGCAATGTCCTGTTTGAGCTAGAACTTGAATTAGAGCTCTCTCCAATCATACATGTTATTATTATACCCCAGAACAAAATTAATAGAACTCCTATAACCCAAATACTTTTGACCATGTCTTCTTACTCCTATTATTCTCTATGGTAATTGGTGAATTCCATTCACGCACATAAAATGCAATGTCTTTCAGCTCTGCATTCTCTTGTTGCAATTGGTTGTCATCATCAATTCGTGAAATTTTTTCTACCTACATTTCAATTCTCCTTATCATCTAAGGTATGACCTGTTTTCCACTTTTGCATATTTCACCATCAAACCAAGAGAAGAAGTTAAGTTACAGTGTTGATTCGGTCTTTACAAAATCCATATTGTTAAATTATATCTACCCACTTAATGAAGACTATGCGATTTCAGTCTATTTAAAAAAATCACCCTATGATGGAGAATAATGCTTACATCAAAATTATTGCAACCCCAAAATCTTTTCGATGGATTATCATCTGTCCACGAAGTGAAAAGTTTACAAAATACATCGCAGAAGCAGCGAGGAGTCATGGCTACCTGAAATTGATCCTTACTCAACCTTTTATTCAGTCCGTAGAGGTTTTTGACAAAAGCCCAGTCTTATTTTGATGCTTTTGATGAAAAAATTCTGAGGGGATGAGAGACTAACACGAGATTGAGAGACTTGCTCCACAAATAGAATGTAATATATGTTTTAATTTGATCAGAGAAACAGTCCAAAGAGAAGTAATTAACCTTGTCAAATTTGGATGTTTAAATCCTAACGAGAAGTGTGGCAAATGGTATATTTTAATCCCTTGTGTAAGTTTTGTGCTTTTTTTTTTTGTCACGCGAGATAGTTTGATAATTGTTTGTAATTTTGCAATAGTTTATTGATATCTTTGTTAGTTTATATTATTTTAAATTAAAGATAATAATATAGTTTTTTTTTTTTCCAAGGTATTACTATTAAGGATTAGAGTTCAGATAGTTCTTGTGTTCAGATAGCACTAAAATTTGTCCCTCTTCAATTTTGTGTTATAGATTTGAGTCATACTAAATATTATTTAACCTAAAAAATATAGTCAGGTCACTTTAATACAGGAACTTCATGCCAACTTTTTTTTAAGTTCAATTTGATCCATTAATTTGTACAAAGAGTTAATTATGCTCAATTTTTTAAAATGATATACTTAAATTTAGGTCTTTTTTCTAAATAAAAGTGTCCAAATTATTTTTCTCTTAAGAAAGGCGGTCATATTTTTATTTTGTTTATACATAAATAACTTTTTAAAATTAAGGCTTGTTATATAAGTTAATTAGTATTAATTAGCTGATTTTGTATTTGTCAAATTTTGACACGTGATAGAATAACATGGCAATACTTAATCTAAAAAATATACTTATATGTAAATAAAATAAAAATATGTGTATCTTTTTTAAGAGAAAAATAGTTTGGATATTTTTGTATATAATATAGGTCTTAGATACCTTAAAACTGTTTAACCCATTTTTTAAAGGATAAAATTAGTTTTCCCTTAAAAAAAATTAGAAATTCAAAAACTTTCCCTTCGTTCCAAAATAAAAAACCATTTTTTCTCCCTTTGTCAATATTCGTCCCAAAATATCTACTATTTTTTCTCTGTTTCCTATGAGTTTCTATATTCATTCCAAAAAAAAAAAAAAATTATTTGGAGAGAGATTAAGAAAAAAGACAGACTAAGGAAATATATACTGAGAAGAGAGACATAGAATATACTTCTACGATGAATTCTGAGGAGAGAGAAAATCGTACTTTTTAAATACAAACAGATGATTTTTTTTTTTTTTTGAAAAAATATAGAGGGCATTTTAATAGATTAAACATCAAAACACCATTGGCAAGAATTTGATAGAGCCATGTCAACTCGGTCTCAATCCAAGTTTCAAATTTTGATTCAGTGTAGCAATATTTGGCCAATGAGTAGCAAAATTAAACCTCCTCGAATGGTAAGAACAAGTAAAATAATTACTTTGTGAATTAAAAAATCTAAAATCCTCAACAATATACTCCTCCATAAAAAATAAAAAAAATACCAACATCATTGTTCACCATTTACAAAGCCTTTAGGGAGTCAAATTCTAATTGCCCACAACTTAGTAACTCGTGGAGACATTGCACATGTTTTCTATTTAAAATGGCACCCATAACCTTCTCCAAATGATTTCATACAATCTCAACAAAACCCATATAACCATTGTTTAGAAAATCACTGCATTGACATTCAATTTAAAGCAGCCTAACTGGTGATCAACAATTTGGGCAAGCTGGAGACACCTTAAGCATTGATGTCAGCACATGTAGAAGTCTTTCAGCCGCGGGTGCTTAATGATGACAGTTACACTTCGTCAGAGTCATTCAAACACACCATCACACCTGGCCCTCCACCCCAATGCACCATACTAATCATAAGCTTGAATAATTCCTGCACTAACTCAGCTAGTGCACAACAAATATACATAACCACCCCCATGCTCCTATACATGTGATAAAATTCCACTAGACTAAAATTCTTCCACACACCCTTGACACTTTCACAAGCCCACAAAGTATGGTTAATATATTCCACACTTCTCCCTACTGCACTGCGAACAACCCTTGTTAGTGATAGCCTTCCAATGAAATAGAGAAAGGTTACATGACACAACCCAATTTAAAACCCGCCATACAAAATGTTACACCTTACCCATAACCTCAAGATCCCACAATTTGCACCATAATTGCTGCAAAATTATCGACGATGAAGCCAACAGTCCTACCCATTGGAGCTCTCTCAAATCAAGTGCCAACCGGTTCCCACTCTTTATAGTATATACTATAAGTACCATACCATAGGAATTAAAATGTCAAATCAATGAATCAAGATTTTGGTACGAAGCCAAAGGGATCCTAAGTATTGCATTAGCCTCTTCACCACAAAAAAGTTGGCGGACCAAGTTATTATTCCAAGAGCTATTCAACAAAATTAAAGCATAAATTCTTGTATCCTCACCCAAAAACCAGAGCAGATTGGACTCGAAAATAATGAGGTCAAGTAGGGGGCCATTAGTCACGATACATATATGTCGAAGCACAATCCCCAATTCTCTAGTAAATACTCGAACAAAATAGTAAGAATATGAAGTGAATATGTTCTGTTATTAATCACAACTAACTATAATGTAACAGCCTATTTATAGGCTAAGTACATACACTGTAAGCCTTACAACAAAACAGGAAAATACACGTATAACCTTACAAAAGAAACATTACAATTATATCACTAGAATAACAAACATAAGCAGCATACACAACATTCTACTATCCCCCCTTAAAATTGAAGGCGGTGGAACTACCATCAATTTGATATGAATAGAAGTGAATCGAGTATCTGGAAGAGCTTTAGTGAGAGCATCTTCCAATTGATCTTTAGAGGGAGTATAATGCACATCAAAGTGTCAGCATTGAATTGATCACAAAGAAAATGCCAATCAATTTCAACATGTTTCATTCGTGCATGTTGGATAGGATTAACAGTTAAATGTTTGGCACTTACATTGTCACAAAACAAAATGGGAACATGAGGACAAGGAACATGTAATTCATGTAGAATGGATTGGAGCCAGAGAAGTTCTGAAGAAGATAATGCAAGACAATGATATTCTGCCTCAGCACTACTATGTGCAACAATTTTCTGCTTGCTAGATGACCAAGAAATCAAGTTATCACAAAAGTAGATGCAATAAGCACCAGTACTTTGTCGATCATCACAACTTTAAGATACATAAGAATCCGTTTCAATGCAATTCAATGAGTATTAGTGGGAGCATGAAGAAACTGACAAAGCTTGTTAACTGAAAAAGCATTGTTAGTTCGAGTAAACACATAGTACTAAAGAGCTCCAAGAATACTTATAAACTCAGAAGGATCAGCTAGAGTAGCACCATCAAACCGAGAGAGAGAGTGACCAGAACTCATAAGAGTCTTAGCTAGTTTAACATCATCCAACTATACTTATGAAGAAGTGTAGAAATGTATCTGTGCTGAATCATATGAAGAGTATCAAGTGATCTAGTAATCTAAATGCCAAGAAAAAAACTTAGATTACCAAGATCTTTAAGAGCAAATTTTCTATGAACCAAACCAACAAGATCATGAACATAAGAAGGATCACTCCCAGTAAGCCTGATATCATCCACATAGACTAAGAGTATTGTAACTCTTTCATCTACAAACTACACAAACATGGAAGTATCAGACTTAGAATTCTGAAATCCCAAATCAAGAAGAGAAGTAGATAGCTTTAAAAGCCAAGCTCGTGGAGCTTGCTTAAGGCCATAAAGAGCCTTGTGAAGTTTGCACACTGAATGAGGTGTTGTTGCAACTTCAAATCCTTGAGGTTGAAGCATGTATACATCCTCCACCAAGTCGCCATTAAGAAAAGCATTGTTGATGCCCAACTGTCCGAGAACCCAATTAGAAGACAAGGCCAAAGTGAGAAAATTCCTCACAGTTTGTGGCTTAATCACAGGAGAGAAAGTATCTGAATAATCAATACCATATTTCTGTTTATAACCCTTTGCCACTAGATTAGCTTTATATTTGTCTAGGTTGTTATCACTCTTTAGCTTGACTCTAAACACCCATTTAGAAGAGATAGGCTTGCAATCTTGAGGTTTAGACACAAGACTCCATGTATTAATAGCCATCAAAGCATCATATTCAACTTGCATAGCATGCTCCTATTCAAGAATGTCTCGAGCATCTGTATAACTTAAAGGCTCAGGTAAGATATCTGGAGCAGTAACTACATACACTTTAGGTTTGAGGATACTAGCTTTAGAACAAGTAACCTTAGGATGAATATTAGGTGGTAAAATGGGTGAAGAAAGAGGAAGAGAGATATGAGTAACAAGTGAGTCAAGTATTGAAACAATAAGGTCCTCAAGAGGAAGTGATGTCTCAATTCTGAAAGCAAACAATACAAGGTCTAAAGCAGAAGTGACAAGAACAGAAACAGTAGTAGGTAAAGTAGTCAAAGGACAAGCATTGGTAAGTTAAAGCTTTGATCAGAGGGTAAAGCAAAAACTGTCATGCCAGAGGTGAAACTAGACTCAGCATAGGGAAAAACTCTTTCTTGAAAAACAACATGCCGAGAGGTATACATTTTTTTATTCACATGATCAAAACACAAATAGCCATGCTTTTATGGTGCATATCCCAAGAACACACATTGAACCGACCTACGGTCCAATTTGTGGGCAACATAAGGTCTAATACATGGAAAACATTGGGAACCAAAGACCCTCAAAAAAGCATAGTCAGGTAGCTTGTCATAAAGCATTTCATAAGGAGTTTTAAAATTAAGAACTTTAGAAGGAAGTTTATTTAGAGTAAGTAGAGCTGTCCTAAAAGCATGAATCCAAAGTTTAGAGGGAAGAGAAGCTTGAAACATAAGAGTTAGACCTTTCTCAACAACCCTTCGATTTCTAGATTCTACCATCCCATTCTGTTCTAAAGTGTAAGGACATGTGACTCTATGTATAAGCCCATTTGATTGACAAGTGCTAGTGAGAAAAAGAAACTCACCCCTACCATCAGTTTGGACCTCCTTAAGTGAGCAAGAGAACTGTCTCTCAACCATTGCCACAAACATATCAAAAATAGAAGTCACTTGGCTCTTGGTTTGCAAGAAATAAATTCACATAAATCTACTATAATGATCAACAATGAGTAGAAAATATTTGGCACTAGTAGATGAAACAATTAGTGAGGTCCAAATGTCCATATAAACCAAGTCAAAAGCACGAGAGGCAGAAACTTGCTTAAAATGAAAAGGTTGTTTATGTGATTTTGCAAGAGGGCAAACAATACAAGGATTAGTTTTATTATTCTTTGAACAAGGCATCAAACTAGTAAGCTGACTATTTTTTGTTAATAACTACACTAGAAGGATGAGTAAGTCTCATATGCCATAGAGTATGAGAAACAGTACATTAAAACTAACAGGTGATGGAATAGACAAACCAATAGAAGAATATGCAGAAGCAACATGACATGCAAAAACTGGTGCCATAGCATCTTGGAGACAATAGAGACCATCATGTGCTGGACCTTGGAGAAACACCTGTTAGCTGAGTGATCTGTCTTGTGACAAATTTGACATTAAACTTTTATACTTGTGGTGTTTGAAAACTTCTTTTCTTTATTAGGATTGATATTACTAGGTGATGTGTTTTGTACATTTTGGTGCCAAAAGTAATGAATATTTCAGCTAGGTCGTGATAGTGATTTTTCCTTATCTATATGATTCTGTGATCCTGTAATGGTAAATGCATTCATTGAAGCAAGATTAGTTTGCATAAGATTGGATTGATCAAAAAACTATGACTGATGCATTAATATGCGTTCATACGACAGTAAGTGCAACTGGAACTCATCAAAACTCAAAGGACTAGAACGCATAGAAAGAGAAGAAATAAAAGTAAGATAAAGAGGATCTAAACCTCTAACAGCACACATAATCAAATCTTGATCAGGCGCTGTCTCACCAACAACTAAAAGATGATCTACTATTGATTTAATACGCAAAATACACTCTTCAGTTGATGAATTATTCTTACGTACAGTTTGCAATTGCAATCGCAAATCCATAACACGAGCTAAAGAGAAACCAAAATAAGCAGTCTCAAGCACTTGCTAATACTAAGCTGCAGTTTTATGCTTCACTAGATAAGACGAAGTACTAGGAGATACTGAAGCAAAAATCCAGCTCTTAATGATGCCATTTAGAGGTGTCTGCATCTCAAATTCAAGATTAGGAATCTGACTTTCAGGCAGAAATGCACTAGGCTAAGGATAGGTAGGATCAATTACCTTTTCCATTCCATATGCAGAAATGAGTGAAAGTAATTGTTCTTGCTATAGCAAGAAATTAGAACAATCTAGTTTGATCGAAAAACTCATGTTCACAGGTGGAACTAAGAAGGAATTAGTGGAAGCAAGATTGATCATAGAGGATGAAAAATTTGGATCAAGTACAGTTGTGGATTTTTCAGAAGCATTTGCACTTCGTGGAGTAGCCATTACACTTGCTTGTATGAGTTATTTGGCTCTGATACCATAGAACAAAACAGTAAGAATATGAAAGTGAAACACTGTTATGTTATTAATCACAATTAACTATAAAACAAACTATAACAACCTATTTATAGGCTAAGTACATACACTGTAAGCCTCACAACAATACAAAAAAATACATGTAAAAACTTACAAAAGAAACATTACAATCATATCACTTGAATAACAAATATAAGCAGCATACACAACATCCTAATAAATACCTTTTTCCAACTAATCACTTACCCACGCCAAACATAGCTCGATCGATTGTTGCACCTCATGATCCAACATCTTGATTAGTAGCACACTTGACCCAAAGCACCCTACTAGCAAGCAATTGAGTTTGTTAAATTAGTCTCCACATTTATTTTGCTAACATTGCTTGGTTGAAATCCACCGGGTTTCTAAACCTTAACCCACACCTCCATTTTGGTTTACACGAGACCTGCCATGCAAATCAATGAATATTAAATAGCACTCAGAGGAGACATGAGACTTTTTTGATTTTGTATTTTTAAGTGAATTGTTATACATATGAAAAATATTGTTTAAACATTAAAACTAATTAATTATATTTTATATTATACATATAAAACGGAATTATGGTGTCTTTCTCAAATTTTGACCGTAATTCCTATATTATTGCATGTACTTTCTTTAATTCAAAATAATTCAATAATTACAATAAATTCTAATGTAACTGTTTTGGCATAAAATAATGGGCTTGAAAAAAATATATAAAGAAATAAAAGAATATGCAGAAATGAAAAATCTAAGAAAAATGCACAACATGCGCAGTATGTCTCTCTGCCAGCTCAATAGTATCATCATTCATTTCAATTAATTCCATCGTCTTTTTCCTTTTTTTCTTTCAATGTCAAACCATTCCTTTCTCAATTCTCAATTCTCGAACTGACAAATCGTTCAATTCAACTCTCTTTCTTCTTCTTCTTCTTCTCTAGTTCAGATCACTTTAGAAGAAGAGAATAAACGACATGTCGTCATCGGACGATGAAGGAACTGGAGAGGAGTACCTTTTCAAGGTCGTGATAATAGGCGATTCAGCTGTGGGAAAATCGAATTTGCTCTCTAGGTATGCTCGGAACGAGTTCAATGCTCACTCGAAAGCCACCATTGGAGTGGAGTTTCAAACTCAGAGTATGGACATTGATGGAAAGGAGATCAAAGCTCAGATTTGGGATACGGCTGGCCAAGAACGATTTCGAGCTGTTACCTCTGCGTATTATCGTGGTGCTGTTGGTGCTCTTATTGTCTACGATATAACTCGGAGGATTACCTTTGAAAGCGTCGGTCGGTGGCTTGACGAGCTCAAGAGTAAGCTACGTCGGATCAGTTTTTATTTTTTATTGCAGTTTGTTTTTGTGTATGTGTTTGGAAATTGAGTGATTGGTACTTTGGTAGTACTAGTGGTGATTCTCTATTGCTTGATTGGTACTTTAGATTGATCTTTTTGTTGTGTTTGTATTTTTATTGAAGTGGTTTGAAGAGCTTTTAGCTTTTGATAACTAGATTTCGGTCATGGGAATGTTTATGACTTTAGATCTCAGCTTATGATGTTTCTTTTTTCTGCCGGAAGTATCATCCAGAAGAAAAAAAATATCTATATTGTATCGAGAATTAAGTACATATTAGAAGATAGATAACTTAAATTCTCTGGCCTATGTTTTAAGGCTTAATATTTTTCTCTTTCTGACATTTAATTCTCAATCTGTGTCTATGTTTTTTCGGCTATATTCACAATTTCTTTATTATTGTATTCATAATTTTTATACATTTATAGTATAGGAAAAATTCTCATCTAGAAGAAAGTAATTTGTGACACTTGTTTCCATATGGGTGAAGGTGGTTTTGAAGTTAATTTTGTATGTGGAAGGAAGAATTGGGAATGTTAGATGTGTTAATTTAGAAAAAGAAGAGTTTTTGGTCAATTTAGTCTGTAACTTTACACAATTGATACATTAATCCTATAACTATTAAAGTAAGTCCATCTAGTTTTGTAATTTTAATTTTAGGCTAAGTTGGTCCAAATTAAAAAAAAAAAAAAAAATTATTTTTCAAGGGTGATATTGAATTTCTCTTTTTTTATTTAAAACAAAAAATAAAATAAAAGTAAAAATTTCTATTTCTTCCTCCATTTTCTCAGTTTACTCTCTTATCATTTTTCTCTTCACATTCTAAATATGTTTATACTATGTGAGTTTACAATTCTTTCATTCATAACCAATAATTTAATTAAGATGTTTATACACACTTATTTCTTTCTGTTTTCAACTTATTGAATACTAAGTTTTGATAAAAATACAAATGAGTGGGAGTTGAAGTTTTTATTAATTAATAATTTATTGTTTAGCAATTAAAAATCAAAGTCAGATTAAATTCAAGAGAACAAAAAAAATTGAAGACACAAAAAGAATTAGAGAAAAAAGGAATGGGGAATGAACTGAGAAGATAGGGAAGATAAAAATTTTACTTTTATTTTTGTTTTTTGTTTTAAATAAAAAAAGAGAAATCTAATATTATCCTTGAAAAAAATATTTTTAAAAAATTTGAATTAACTTGAACCAAAATTAAAATTACAGGGTTAAATGGACATACTTTAATAATTACAGGATTAATGTATCAATTGAATAAAGTTACAGGGCTATATTGACCTAAACTCCGAAAAAGAAAATGCAGTCAAAAGTATATATTACGAAAGAAAACAAATGCTTATATATGTTCATGCATGTATTTTGTTATGTATGTTAGGGGAATTTGGCAATATGTTGCAAATCAATTGTGTAAATGTCTTAGCCTTTTAGTGGTGGGATTGGGTACAAGTTTGCTTGATACGAGATTATGCCAAATCGGGTGGTTGGGGCTAGACTTTTGGAATCTTTAGAAACTATGGTCCAATTGAAGCTCTCACTTGATGCTTGCGGTTAATTCCACCTTTGTCTTTCTTTTTTTTGGTTCTATAGAATTTTATGTTGGCTCAAGGTAAATACAAGAAATGGTCTAAATATTCTTACAACTCCATCTAAGGTTGATGACAAGTTATAGTCACAGATATGGTGAAAGTTTGGTGGCAGTAAAAGTCTCAAGTATCTGATGGTACTTGATGTGTAGTTTGATTCCTTGATCTGTATTATTTATAGAAGATGGGAAGCCAACCAGAGACGAACAATTTTTTCAAAACTAGATTAACACTTGCACTGCGGAGAAAGATCTGGTAGTAGGCATGATCATCCAAATGCCTAATTGCTAGGTGAATTGTGAACTTGTGATATGATTGTTTTTTAACAGGTATAATACTTGATAAATTGTGAAAGTAAACCTCTTGTTGGTTGTAAGTGAATTAAATCTCAGCTTCCTTCTCTCAAAATTCTTTATGCACGTTCTATTCAGTCATAGGTGTACAATCTTGTTCATATTTCTTGAACTTAACCGATCTCCTATGAAAATTGCCTGCCCTTTCATACTTTTATTGCTGACTATTTCTTCTTTATTATCACTTCAAGGATACTATATATGTCAAGTTAAGAGATTGGAAGTTGCAGATGTTAGCGTTATGATTTTAAGCCATTTGAAATTAGTATAAAGCAAAATTTTGTTGGATAGTTGTGGAACGTAGAGATAAATGTGATTGATCTTCAATGTTGCTCTTAGGAATTAAAGAACCATCCCAGAATTCTTAAATAGTTAAAACTAGAAAGTATATGGTTTAGGAGACTAAAATTTGTATATGGGTTTACGACTTGCATCATAATCGACTACTAACTTGAGCAGTGCCAAGATTGACTTGAGAATCTGTTTTACTGTTATTTGTAAATGGTTAGATACAAGTTTGTAGTCGATTAAGTTGTTCTTATGAAGTGATATTTCTAGACTGATACATCTTTGCAATGGATTAAGAGAGATGGAAAGTTTTTATGGGGGTGAACCATCTTATATCTGCTTTGGATGGTGAGGTAGTGGATGAAACAGAATTTTTGTAGATAAAAGAGGGAGCATGGAATACTCGTGAATACATTGTTGTTGCTGCAATGGAAATTAGTTAAGAGTCCATAAGAGTCATGGCTGCCCAATCTCAAAAAGTTACTTATTAGGTGGAGAAGCTCATAGTTCTTATAAACTTCATTGCAGTATTATCTTTTATCAATGTCATACTGTTAACTTTTAATATTTCCTCAAAATGTGAGTCTTTTATCTTGTAAAGCCAATTTTATTGTATTTTTAACCTATTTTATTTATATTATATAATGGCGTAAACTAACAAATATATTACCAAACAATTATAAAAGTTGCAAACATATCATCTAATTTTATTTATTGACAAAAATAACATCAAAATATAATTAATGATACAAATCTACCACTATTATGACAAATCTACGACCAAACTCGTTATTGATACAAATCTATTACAAAACTCATTATTAGTATTACAAATTTACCTCTAAATTTTTTATTACTTGTGCAATTCTACCACAAAAAATATATTGTAGTAGTATATTTGTTCTACTAATTATACTTACGTGCTAATTTTTTGTCACTTGATAAAGTTAGATGATATGTTTGCAACTTTCATAATAGTTTGATGGTATATTTGTTAGTTTGAGTAACTTGTCTTTTTTTTTTTTTTTTTGCAAGACCAATATATTTTTGTAAGAGCCCATTAATCGACTAAAATTTTAACATCATGTCAAATTTTTTAGAGTCCATAAGAGTTATTTGTGTGCACAATCTCAAAATGTTAAATCAATGGGTGGAGAGACTCGTAATTCTTGTAAAGTCTGCCATGCAATAGACTCCAACTTTACATTGTAAAATTTTGCTACTCAATGTGGTTTACCCTCCTCTTCTCTCTCATAACATGACATTTGTAGGTACCAACTGTTTGGAATATTTGTATGTCATCAAACCTGCGTTTTAACTCCTTTCCTTTTAATTGTCTTGTTCTTTAACTTTCTTCTGACTTCTAGCTTTGGTTCAATTTTTCTTCCTGGAATATCAAATCCTGCAGAAACTATGGCTCTTGGACTAAGTAAATAAAATCTGTAACGTGTTGTGCTTTTGTTTGTATCTTAAGCATTTCTGTTCAATTGTATTGTATATTTAAGTTGTGGTGCTGAATCCTTTTGCATTTGCTCCCAAGATTTAAGATTCAAATGTTTGTGATCTTAATTGAAACAACCATGCAGCTCATTCCGATTCGACTGTGGCAATGATGCTTGTGGGGAACAAATGTGATTTGGAGAGCATCAGAAATGTGACGGTCGATGAAGGGAAAAGCCTTGCTGAAGAACAAGGATTATTTTTCATGGAAACATCTGCCCTTGATTCAACAAATGTTAAAACGGCTTTCGAGATTGTTATTCGGGAAATATATAACAATGTCAGCAGGAAGGTCCTAAACTCAGATACTTACAAAGCAGAGTTGTCTGTAAACAGGGTAAGCCTTGTTAATAATGGTGCAGAAGGATCCAAGCAAAACCAGGGCTTCTTTTCTTCTTGCTGTTCAAGGTGATTTATCAATATTTTTAACAAGTTGATGGCTTCAGCTAATAGCCTATAGGTTTGTGAATTCAATTTCGTTCATTAATTGGTTTGTTTGTTGTTGAATATGCATTATTCAAAAAAGACCAAAATAAGACGATTCTATTTTCATAATTGAATACGTCAGATATTAAAGCAAGTTAGATTCTATGGGTTAACATCACAAACACAAACAAGGTGTATTTTTTTGTTTGGTTAATCAGCTTGATCACTAAAGACTTTCCATCTTGCTTGAATGTGGATTTTTTGTTTGTTCATATGAAATGTGCATCTTGCAAGAGCGTGTTTATTCGCTCAGACAACCACAGGGTTACTCGAAATTTTGCAGAGGTCATAATGTCACTTTGAGCCATATATATAGGTCATTTATCGTTTCCCTTCCGAGTGGATTTGCAATGCACTAAAATATCTCCAAAACTTGCGACCAAAGTTGAGGTGGTTGATCAGGATTGGTAGATGTCTCCACATGAGTGACCCCTAATTTGGGTTATTCTATTCCAAATGAATATAGGTCATACTAGTGATCCAACTTATATCGTTCAGCAGACTCTTATAGATTATTTGTCGTGACTGAATTCTCACATATATACTTAATTAAGTTTAAGCATATACAAGTAATTAGAGATTTTAATCTTTTATTTAACGAAATAAATAAAGGTATGGTGGTTGACAGATTTTCGAATATTACCGATGAAAGCTATACATCTTATTTATTTTCCAAGGAAAATTGACAACTTCCATGGGGTACCAAAATCCATCACAACTGATAGAGATGTGAAAATTTACCAACCACTTGTGGAAATGTGGAAGATGTAAGACACGACTCAAATTTAATAGTGCGTTTCATCCTCAGACTCATGGAGAGACTGAGGTGGTGAAAAGGATCTTTGGGATAATGCTTTAATAAGCCAAAATTGTTAGTGCTGTAGTCGATGTGCAGATATTCAATGAATAGAGCAAGGAAGTCTATGGTGGCTGTTATAGTAAAGATTGTGCTTATGTGCCACAGGTCCATGTGTCAAAATAACATTAGAGTGAAAGATAATTAGCATATGAATGCAATGTATGCCAGTATGGCAATATTCTGTTAGAATCTTGTATCAAGTTTTTACATTGCTTCTTATTCTTAAAAGTTTTTTTTTACTCAGTTGGCCCCTAATTTTTATCTCAAAATAGCATTTGGTCTCTAACCTTTTAAATTGCATAATTTAGTTCTTAACCATTTAAAATTTAACAATTTCAGTCTAATTCAACATAATTTAACAATTTTTGTGAAAGTTAGTGTTGGATCGAGGCGCTTTCTAGGAGTGGTCACCCATATATCCATAAATTTCTTCAGGTCAAGCACTATTAACTATGGAGTTATGAAATAATGGTTGTCCATATCCTTCTAAAAATCAATTGATAATTAGAAGGTGAATATTAAACTATTTAATTTCATCTCTCCATAGTCCCTATGTGCTCATTGCCCTATTATATGGCCCATATTCTCCCTCTCAAAGACAACTTGAGGACTTGAACCTTGTCATATGCCCACATTTTGACTATCTAGCCATCTTGACGTTTTACAAGTTGACACAGTACCAACCCACTTGCTAGTTGATATAGTACCAGCCTACCATGTGACTCAACCTAATTGGCCTTCGTCACATACTACTAATTGATACGGTACTAATCTACCTATCAAACATGTGACCATGCTCTGATATCATTTGTTGGATCGAGGTACTTCTCAAGGAATCACCCATCTTTAAATTTCTTTAGGCTAAACACGCTTAACTATGGAGTTCTAAAGAAATAGTTGTTCATATCCTTTTAAAAATTAATTGGTAATTAGAAGCTGAACATTAAACCATTTAACTTCATCTCTTCATAGCTCCTAGGTGTTTGTTGCCCTATTATATGGCCCATATTTAGAAACCAAATTGTGTTTTGAGATAAAAGTTAGGAACCAACATAATACAAAAGCCTTGTTATATGTTGTATGAGTGTATATAAGATTGTGATGTGCCTTTACCCTGTAACTTTTGCCTCTTCTTTGAATTGATCACAAGAGATGCAATCATTGCATGTTTTTGTTTCTCTTTTAATTTTATTGAATTTTCCTTACTTGCTTCTTGCTTTGGTTTTTATATCATATCAGAGCTTTAATCGATTTGAGTAAAAATATTAGGCATAACCTCATTAAAAAAATTTAATGGGACTAGCGAAAAAAAGAATATAAGTGACCCAAATATATTATAATATAATAAAATAAGTTAAAAATACAAAGTGATGGGTTTTAAAAAATACAAAAATTCACACTTTGAAGAAGATGTTAGAAATATTGTTCCATATTGCTTAAACATTATACTAATGTGAGGTTAATAATTAATTATGAGCATATCCTGGAATTAACCTTTTAGGATTGGGAGACTTATAGTTCTTATAGATTTTGATTGACGTAGACTAACATGTGCAATCACATGAACTTCCTATTTGCTTGAATGACTTAATAATGAGCCTAGAAAGTAGATTAAAATGAAATATTTTGTCTAGAAAAATTATCAACACTCATAGACCTTACAATTAGTAATACTTTTATAAAGAAGTACGTAATGCTTACTTTTGGAGGAAGTTGTTTTTGACTAAGTCCGAGTCATAAATAGCTTGTACATGTATGTATATAATTAAATTGATTCAAAATAATATGTTAGTTGTATATAACTTATATATGTAACATATGTATCTACTATAGTTATGTACATATAACATATGTATACGCTGTACATAATTTACGGAGTATACATAAACTAAATATGTGCGCTCTATATAGAAGGTAACATACTATATTGTGATCAATTCAATTATGTACAATGTAATATGCTATATAGGATTCAAATATTTTTTATGCATGTTACTTCCTAAAATAATTACTAAAATGCCACCCAAAACTAATTTTAATATTTTCAACCCAAAACACTTAAATGATTATCTTAAAATCTTTTTAATAAAACTATATTATTTAAACCATTTTTCTTAAAACCACTTTTAAGATAAGTATATTCAAATGGGTTGAGTGTATCGTTGAAGAGGATTATACCAAAGTAAATGTAAAACATTTATTCTTGTATTCGTCTCGTGGATAACATCTCTATCTTCTTATTTAACTTACATTTTTAAATCAAATCAAGTATGAGACTTATTTGAATGTGATTCTTTTAGAAGTATTTAAGAGAAGTGATTAGAAATAAAATGGTTTGACCAAAATTGGTGTAAAGAGAAGCATTAAGATGTTTAACATAAAATGGATATAACTTATTTGAAGGGACATTTTAACAATGAATTTAGGATATATACATAATAAATTATTTCTCTCAAAGGTAAGAATTACCTACTTTTTTTATAAGTATAAATGATATTTCTCAAAATATTCGAATAACTTCTTATGACGATTGCTAAACACCTGTTGAAAATTCGTTAAACTATTTAAGTTCACTTTCAACTAAAAAGGGGTTCCAAACTGGCAGATTAATCTAAAAACATATATTTATTTTTTCTGTTAATTTATCACATTTTCATCGTTATAACTCCCTTTTATCTGTTAATCTCTTAATTATTGTCCTACCTTTCTTTTATTTTTGTACATACCTAAAGATCACCCTGCATTGAATATTTTTACAATTTCTTATCACACCTATAACGATCAAGATGAGCAAGAGTTTCTCTCACAATTGTCATATATATTTGGTTTTAAAATTTTACATGTTCAGGAATAAAATAGATATTTGGTCTCCCTTATTATAATAAAATTATTTATTTTTACATGTAAGTCAATGAACATAAGTCACATTTTTAGTACATTTTTATAATCTCTTTAACCATTTATGTACTACACAATTTAAAACTAATACAGCTAAACTTTTTGGACTTAAGGGTGAACATTATTTTCTCCTCTATGTGGGAGTGCTTCTTTATTACAATGATTGGTGGTGATCATCTATTCGATGGATCTGATTGGGATAGGGGAGATGTTTCGGTCCACATGATTGATCAAAGATGAGTATGATATTTTGTAAATTGATATAGAAGTGTTTCAAGAGTTTACAACAAAGAATGTCAAGAGGTTAATTGCTATAAGTGTTTGTTGCGAGACTAGTTAATGGAAAAGGTTTAACAATCTATTCTCCTTCAATCTTGGGGGCTCACGAGTTCGTGATGTGTAGATATCTGAATTAGCCTTTAATATATTTAAATTTTTTTTTTTACAAAGGAAGAGGATATGGTGCTAGTCTAGTAAGTGGGGATCATGGCTATTCAATAATATTTTGGTTTTGTTCCCCATAGGGACCAATATTTGAATTTGTCTTCTATGTGGGATTTACCTATGAATTGAACGACTCTTCGTATTGCTGAGTTAGAAAAAAATTGTGTTTATTTCTTCAACATTGCGATGAGAATTGGGAGAGTAATCTTGTAAAAAATTGGGTTCATTTCTTCAACATTACGATGCAAACTGGGATAGTAATCCTACATAAGGAATATTCATGCTTGATTGGATACCGGTTAATGTTACCAAACCCTTATTGGGGGGTATAGATTAACCCAGATGGCTCAAGACATGTTTGGATTAATTCAATTATGAGCATTTTCCATTTTTTTTTTCCTTCCATTTTTGTGGCATCATTGGACAAGATACTAGAAGATGTTAGTGTAGGAATTATAGAAATAGACAAATAAGATATTACACTTTGTATATAAACTAAAAAGATTAAAATTACATGAATATCATAAACCGTAAAATACAAAAATAAATAGTAAAAATAAAATGAAAAGATGATCGAGGCCCTTGTATACGGTGTCCTTAAAATAATTTTTTTTCCTCCCATTGGGTGTTTTAGATTAAGGAAAAAATATATCTTAAGATAAAACAATCTAAAATAGGTTAAAAACACTAACAAAAATTGCTATGGCGAACAAAATTATACCTGCTTTCTATCACATCAAATTTAACTCTAGATCATAATTTTTTGAAAATTGGAAACATTTTGCTACAGGGAAAAACGATGAGAGAATGGCTGATTTGCTGTGTCATTTTTTCTTAGTTGCAGAACCAATTTATAGCATCTAAAATGTGGTTGTTGAAATGAGCAATCAAGAGCAGTAGTTGCAACAACCATGAAATTACTGTAATAATTGCTTGGATGATGTTCGTGTCAGTAGGATGTATGGTTTTGCAATTAAAGTTCTGAATTTTCGACAGGACATTTGAGAATTTGCACCCCAATGTGCTCGCAAGTAGAGAGAGCATCTTTGCTACACACAGAAGGTTCATGCTTGTTTAGATACCGGTTAATGTTACCAAACCCTTATTGAGTGGGCATTAACCCAGATGGTTCAGGATATGTTTGGATTAATTTCAATTATGGGCATTTTCCATTATTTTTCCATTTGTGTGGCATCATTAGACACGATAATAGTAGATGTTCGCATATGAATTGTGGATAGACAAGAAATTATACTTTTTATATAAACTAAAAAAGATTAAAATTACATGAATATCATAAATTGTAAAATACAATAATGAATACTAAAACTAAAATGAAAAGAAGATCGAGGCCCGTGTATAAGGTTTCCTTAAGATAATTTTTTTTTCTCTCACTGGGTGTTTGAGATTAAAGAAAAAATACCACCCAATATATAATGATCTAAAATAGTTTAATAACATCAACTTAAATTGTTATGGCAAACAAAATTATACCCGCTCTCTATCACACATTACTTAGCTCTAAATTATAATTTTTTAGAAATTAGAAACATTTTACTTCAGGAAAAAATGATGAGAGAATGGCCAATTTGCTGTGTCATTTTTCCTCAATTGCAGAGACAATTTATAGTATCCAAAATGTGGTTGCTTAAATGAGCATTCAAGAGTAGCAGTTGAAATTGCTGTAACAATTGCTTGGATGATATTCTTGTTTGCAGGACGTGGGAGCCCGCGATTTGATTTTCGGTTCGTATATTCAAGAATTTGCAACCATGTATGCGCAAGTAAAAAGAGCATTTTTGGTACACAGGGGAGATTCATGCACATTTGGATACCGGTTAATGTTACCAAACCCTTATTAAAGGGGGCATACATTAGCCCAGATGGCTCAAGACATGTTTGGATTAATTTCAATTAAGAGCATCTTTCATTCTTTTTCCGTTTGTAGAAGATGTTTGTTACACTTTGTATATAAACTAAAAAGATTAAAATTACATAAATATCATAAATTGTAAAATAAAAATAAATAGTAAAGATAAAATGAAAAGAGGATCAATGCTAATGTATATGATGTTCTTAAGATAGTTTTTTTTTTCCCACCGAGTGTTTGAGATTTAAAAAAAAAATACCTCATAGAATATAATAATCTAAAACAGTTTAAAAATACCAACTTAAACTATTACATAAATAAAATTTTACCCATTTTCTATCACACAGAACTTAACTCTAAATTATAATTTTCTAGAAATTTGAAACGTTTTTCTATAGGGAAAAACAATGAGAGAATGGACAATTTGTTGTATAATTTTTCCTCAACTGCAAAGCCAATTTATAGCACTAGAATGTAGAGGTTGGAAAGTGCATTTAATAGACACAATAACATGCGAAGCACACGATTGGAGTTTCAAATTTTCAGGCTAGACATTCAAGAATTTGCAGGCTAGACATTACAAAGAGCGCATTTTTACAATACAAGCTTACTTCCTACAAGGAAAGTAAGTATTTCAAATGTTTTTTTTTTTTGCTACAGAGAATAGACATGACCACATGTCTATGAAGGGGGACTCTTCTGAGTTTAAGAGTATCCTGCTATATCAGACGGTAGGAGAGAAAGATTGATGTCGCACACTCTGTTATTATTAGAAGCCCATTGTATCAGATTGTGTGCTCTGGAGTTTAGATCTCGTGGTATCCATCGGATTGATATCATGTTAAAGCATGAGAGGTGCTTATTCATCTCCATTAAAATCCGTTTGGTGGATGAATGAAGGTTGGTCCAATTTTCTTCAATGAAAGCATTAATGATAGTTTGATTGTCACCTTCTAGATAGACTAGTTGATTGGAAAATTGTTGCAAGTAAGAGAAAGTTGCAGCAAATGCTGAGACTTCAGCTGCTTCACTATTGATGGTATACCTGTAATCAACCTAGGCATGAATTGTGCGTCCATAGCTGTCTGTAGTAATGAATCCAAGTCCAACTTTCCCATTTTGCCAGGCATCATTAAAATTGACTTTGATGGCATGCGGCGGTGGGGGTTGCCATGTAGAAGGAATGATAATATTTTCTCCAATTACATTTACTCTAGTCCAAGGTTTATCTAGGGCAGATTTGAAGTCTTCAATTCTGTGATGGAGTCTGGAAATAAGTTGCTGCTTATTTAAGACCTTGCCTTTATATAGAACTTCATTTCTGATCCACCAAACTTGTTCCTATCATAATTGTGGAAACTAAAGTGAATTCATCAGCAGTGATGTCATTGGGCAGCCATTTTTTGGGAGGATTTATAACAA
Organism: Elaeagnus macrophylla; assembly: GCA_029378325.1. Taxonomy (NCBI): domain Eukaryota; kingdom Viridiplantae; phylum Streptophyta; class Magnoliopsida; order Rosales; family Elaeagnaceae; genus Elaeagnus; species Elaeagnus macrophylla. The sequence goes on along the minus strand of CM055643.1, from coordinate 29,590,302 downwards.
AGTGTATGTATGCGAAAATATCTAGCTTCTTCAGGAAATCCCACCTAATGTTCCATTTCCATGTTAACCACCAAGAGCGAATAATGTCACATTTGATAACGAGATGGGTTAAGTCTTCGATTCCTTTATGATAGAGTGGGCAGAGAGGATCTTCTAGTTGTTTAAAACGACTAATGTTCTTTTTTGTGCTAAGGCAATTGTTCACAATTTTCCATAGCAGAAGTTTATGCCGTTCATGAAGCTTTGCTTTCCAAAGTTTCTGCCACAGTTGTGAGTGTGAGAGAGGTGCTAATCTGGTGACTACCTGAGTCCAATAAGCATCTTTGACGGAGTAAATACCAGTTCCAGATCCATACCATTTGAGTTCATCTGGGCATTGGGAAGGAGGGTTGATCTTTATTATAAAAGGAACCATGTTTGGTCCACATAGGCTTTGTATGAGATTATGATCCCAACTCCAGAAATTTTGCCAACGGCACAGATCAGTTATTTGGTGTAAATGTTGTAGATTTTGAGTAGCCTGAACAGGAAGTTTTTGGTATGGTAAGCCCGGTACCCATGCGTCCCTTTTAAAGTTGAAACTCTGGCCATCTCCCAGTTTCCAGTAGCTCCCTGCTTTTATGAGCTCTCTTGCCCACAATATTATTCCCTTCCAGATATAAGTATCACTTGTTCGTTGTTTAACATCCAGAAAATGGTTATGTTGTAAGTATTTGGCTGTAAAAACTATGACCCATAATTTCTCAGGTTGGGTAATCAATTGCCACGCAGCTTTTGATAGCATCGCCTTATTAAAATCCTCCATTTTTCGAAAACCAAGTCCTCCCAAAGTTTTGGGTAAACACAATCTATCCCAAGGTAGAGGTGAATAATAATGTGTGATATGAGCATTGTTTGCCCACCAAAATCTCCTGATTATTGAATCTGCAGACAGGCATACATTAACTGGGATTTTGAAAGTACTCATGGAGTAGATTGGCAGGTTCTGCACAGTTGAGGTGATCGGGTCATTTTGCCTGCTTGAGAAAGTAATTTGGTTTTCCAGCTGTCCTAATTTGTTTTGTAGCTTTTCTAAAATGCTGTTGAATTCCATAGTTTTTTTCCTACCGAGAGGAAGAGAGTGGCCTAGATATTTGAGTTGGTCGGCCATTGTTGTCACTGATAGAGTTTGGCACAATAAATGTTTCTGAGAGGGGCCCACATTCTTGGAAAGAAAATGGCAAATTTGTGATAATTTATTTGTTGCCTAGACCAATTACAATATTTGTCTAATATCTGCTTGGTTTGATGTGCTTCCTCAACACTTCCTTTTAAAAAAATGAGTATATCATCTGCATAAAGTAAATGTGAGATTGTAGGAGCTGCAGGTGATAGTTTGAGGCCATGAATGAGATTTTGACGTTCCGCTTTAATCATCATCCGAGATAAACATTCCGTGACCATAATGAAAAGATAAGGGGAGAGAGGGTCGCCCTGACAGAGGCCGCGTTGCGGTTGAAAATTATCATGTGGAGCACCGTTTATCAGGATTGAGAAGGTCACTGTGGATATACACTGATGTATGAGGTTGCACACTTTTGGGGAGAACCCCATGAGTTTCATGATGTGGAGTAGGAAGTTCCAATCTACAAGATCATAAGCTTTTTTCATATCCAGTTTTAAACCCATTAAGCCACCTTTGCCCCTTGTTTTCCTATTGATTTTATTTGCAAGTTCATGTGCTAATAAAGTATTTTCCGCAATCCATCTACTTGGAATAAAAGCAGCTTGGTAAGGCGAGATATGTTCTGCAATATAAGATCTCAGTCTTTTAACTAGAATTCTCGCTATAATTTTGTAGTTGACATTGCATAAGCTGATGGGACGATAGTCAGTGACATGTATGGGATTCCTGAACTTTTGAGATGAGAGTGATATAGGTGTGATTCCAATTGGCATTGAGAATCCCAGTAATAAAAAAATTCTAGATTTCTTTGATGACGTCTGTGCCAATAGTATCCCAGCTTTGTTTATAGAAAATGACAGAGAAACCATCTGGTCCAGGGGCTTTAAGAGCATGCATGTCCCACAACGCTTCCTTTATTTCTTTTGGTGATGGTATGCTGGCAATATGATTGTTCTGATGAGGGTTTAAGACAGAAGGAAATAAATTATGTATATCCTCTCCAAGAAGTGTGGGTGTTGTGGAGAATAACTGTCGGAAGTGACTGAAGAAGGTAAGTTCAATTTTGTCTCTATTCCAAGTGAGTTCTCCATTGTCTAACTTTAAGAGGGGAATATGATTTGTTTGTCTACGGATAATGGTGGAAGTATGAAAAAACTTTGTGTTTCGGTCACCTTCAGAGAGCCAAAGTTCTCTAGACTTTTGTCTCCACAAAGAGTCTTGTCTTTCAAGTTGTTCATTCAAGTGTTCCTGGATTTATTGTTCTGACTGTATTTGATCATCATTCAAAGGGCATGATTGTAAGAATTTGAGTTTTTGTTCCAGTGTAGTGATCTAGTTGTTGTACATAACCAAAGTGATGTTTATTCAAAGTGATCTTTATTCCAAGTAGTTAATTTTGTTGATAGTGATTCGCAGTTTGGAAGAAAGATTCATTGGTGCTTCAAAAGAACCCCACGTTTCCTATATTATTTGTTTGCAACGTGAATCTCGATACCACATGGCCATGAATCGAAATGGTCTGATCCGATAAGGTTCCCGAGTGCCAGCAGTATGCAAAATAATTGGATTATGATCTGATGTAAATTTTGGAAGGTTGAAAACTTGAGCATTGGGGAACTGTAGAAGCCAATCTGATGAAGTGAGCACTCTATCTAGTCTTTGCAGTATTCTGTCTGAAGAACATCTATTATTGCACCACGTAAAGCGGGTTCCAGCACTACCGATGTCAATAGCATTTGTAGACATAATAAATTGCTGAAGTGGATTGTGGTAGTGAGAATGAAATGGCCTTCCCCTTATTTTCTCTGAATGCTTTGTGATGTTATTTAAATCTCTAATTAGTGCCCATGGTTTGTTAAAGTTGTTTATAAAATTTGTTAAATGATGCCAACTTTGATGCTTGAGAATATGATAAGGTGGAACATACACACAACAAAAGCAGATTGTATTATTGAGATTCATTGGGTGGATTATATCAAAACATACATAAGTGGTTCCAACTTCTGTTATCGTTAGATGAAACTAGCATTCCAAAATAAAATATAACCTCCCCTGTTCCTTTCAGTTGGTAAGATCTTACTGTGCGTCAAAGCCAAGGTATCTTTGTAACAAAACAGAGCCATCTGCACTGAGTTTGGATTCCATGAGCCATAGGACATCTGGCCTATTTCTTTGTATAAGATAGCGCAGCGCTCGTTTGGCCCGAGGTCTACCCAAACCTCGGCCATTCCAACTTAAAAGCTTCATTTGCCATGGGGGGGCAAATTAGAGGCTGCCTCCCCGCCTTCAGCAGTATGTTTCTGGATGGAAAATGCTGATGAGAACTGATCATTTAAGTAGACTAATGATGTGGACTTGGTGGATGTTATGTTCTGAGAGGTGGTACCAACAAAGATTTTTTTGGAGTCTTTCCGAGTCAGACTCTGTGCCTTGCGTTTTTTGAGTTCCTTGCTCAAAGCTTTTGTAGGGTTGATGGCGCTCTTTTGTTTGGGTTGAGTAGCTGGTGGATTGGTAGAGCTATTGACAGATGGTGGTTCCTTGAGAGCCGTAGCAGGAGACCAAACATCAGTTTGAAGAGGGACTTGTTGGCATAGTAGTTGAATGGACGGCGTGGGCGTCGGTAGCTGTTGGTTAAACTTCTTGTGAAACTGGAATAATTCACACAAAACATGTGATAAAAACTCTGAAGTAGTGAAATAAGTGTCATGAAGAACTTCCTGAGCAATATGAAATATCTGTGGGGTTTGATAAGTAAACCAGTTTCTTTCCATATCAAATAAATATATAATTTTAAACCTCAATGAGAAAAACTATGGATTAATAAGTAGATTTAACTTAAAATGATGCCTCAAAACTATGGATTAAACACCCATTTTCCAACGGTTCGCAAAGGGTACAACTAAACTCATTCGGTAATCAAGGTGGGATGTTTTATGGTGTATGGTTGCGTACAAGGCTTCCTTTTTCTAACTCAGCACCGCCCCCTGGTGGATCTACTAGTGGGCCTTCTTGCAAGAGTGGTTGACCAGAAATGGGTAGAGGAACAGAGGTGGGTACCGGAATGTAGGTAACTAGTGCTCCAGGGATGGGTGGCCAAAAATAGAAGGAAGGAAATCACGACAATCTAGTAATCACCAGCTGGAAATTATTGGCAACTCTCAATATGGGAAGCTAATGCAGCAGCTCCATTTTTCTTGCATGGGGTTCATTACACGCGGATGAGAATGAGCGAGTTTTTCGCGCGGTGGGTATTGATAACGATCGAGCTGGAGATAAGGAGGATCAAGATTCTCGAGCTAGAGTTAATTCATGGGGGCTGGCTGGAGTAGATTGGGATATATGGAAGTGACGGACAGGTTGCGGTGAAACATTCAAGGTGGGTAGGACTGATTTTTCTGGGCTTAGTCAGTGTACTGGGTTGGGCTTCGATATCAAGTTATATAATAATCCCTCTGCGAATTAATGCTCACATTTTAATTGATACAGCCATTTTGTCAGAAATCGAATTTCAAAGTATTTTTTTAATAATTATAATTACTTTTTTAACCCAAGTGAAGTAAATCAGTTATAATTTTAATTAGTAAAAAAAATATTTTAAGTAAATTAATAATTTTATTTTTTAAAAATATATATTTTTATTTTTAAACATGTTATTTTTATGCTTTTTACTATTTCTAATAATCAGCCCCTACTTCAGTCTTTTACTCATCATCCCTTTGCTGATGGTGGCCAAATAGTGGTAGAAGATTTGGCAATGAGCTCAACTATTTTATTCATCATGGGAAAGCAATACGCACACTAACCTTTGATGCAACAGCTAAATTTTAGTTAAGTCCATAAATTTGCACGAAGTAAGTTTAATCCTAGATCAGATAGTGTGCACTCAAAAAACCAAAACCAGTATATCGTGAGCCCATTCAATTTAATGCTAAAACCTTTAGTAAAGGTACTAATGTTGCTAAAAATGTAGAGGAAGCCAGATACAAACAGCATTCGCTTGAATGAAGATGCGAGTTTGAAATTATCAAGGTGTGAGGAACTCCTTGACAATTCCAAAACTTAAAAAAACAATTTCATTCCCCCAAAAATGTGGTTCAATTGGAGACAAAGTACAAGTACAACAAATACAACACATTAAAAAGGGTATTGAATTTCCAAATACATATGGACTGGATTCAAATTATGTAAGTGGCGAGTTGTGTGTGTTATGAAGCAATGATATGGATGTATCTATTCAGCCATTAGCTTATTATTTTATTGAGTTTCAAGTTTCTTATACTATTAGGGGTCTTTCATGGGTTTTTGTATTGTATGCTAGTTGCGATGATATTATAAAAAGGGATCAACTTGGCAATCTATTGTAACGATCGAGGCTATGTGAAAAGGCTGTGTTAATGAGTGATTTCAATGATATTATTTCAATTAGTGAGAAAATAGGGGGATAGTTTTGTTCCCAGTCTTTAATGGCATATTTTCATGGTTTTATTGAAAATGCAGATTTAGTGGATTTGGGTTTTATTGTGCCATTGGTGAGTATGAATAATAGAAGTTGTGGTACTGCTAAAGTTCAACAACACAATGATAGAGGGCTCGCCATCCATGAATGGTAGAAGTTTTTTCCAAATGCTACAATTCAACATCTTGATGCCATAGGTGTCAACCATAAGGCATTGTTACTAACTTTGGAGCCACGATTAGCTTCATCAAAAATTGATTCAATTTTGAATAGAGGTGAGCTTCTTTTCCATAATTTGAGGTAATTGTTCAGAGAGATTGGGACACACAGGCTGGGGTGAGTTCGGTGGCACATTGTATTTCAAATCGTGTCTCTAGTTTACAAAATGCTCAACTTCAACAATCTATCACCTATGTCAAAATTTGATATGTTGTTGCTCACAATAGTGTATATGATTTTACGCAAGTGCACGTGTCGCAAACAAGTAATATAATGATAAGAAAGATTGTTCCCACGGAGATTGGAATACTAGAAAATATCGTAAAAATTAACTATTAAAATCAATGTTTTTTTTGTGTTTTTGTTTATTAAAATAAAATAAATAAAATAAAATAAATAATACGAGAGAACAAGAGTGAAAATACTGAAACAAAGTTTAACGAGAGAAATATCAAGCATCGCAAGTAGATAAATCAGTTAGGATTGCGAATATGACAAGTGATGTAGACAAACTGCGTTGCTGCAGCAAAGTATACCAGTAACTAGAATTGCAAAAATTCACAAAGGATTCTTCCGAATCTGCAATGTTTATATATTCTATGACTCAATGAAACATATTCATATGCAAAACTGAATCTAAGAACAACGTTCATGCACAAATTCTTTTGAGTTATGTGAGATAATTATATATTCCTATATTAATTTCTTCACACTATTCTAGCTTTATCCAACTTAAATTAACCTTTCCAGATTCAATTTTAGTCTACCAACCTATCAATTGTTGATCAAACAATCAATAAGAATAAATCAATTAATCAAGCATAGAATAACTAGCACCCTTTACCAAGCAAAGCACAAGTTTATAAAATTAAAGCACAAAGTCTACATACGCTCGCACATCCACAACCCTAACTGAATGAAAATTTAGCCAAGCATATTTATAAAATTAAACATCAAATCATCCATGGTCAACATCAGATTCATAGAGTTATAGAGATTTGGAAAAACAATAAAAGAAGAATAGAAGAAGGAATAATTTAATAAAACCCCCTTTTATTTAATCTCAATCAATTGGATTCAAAATCTCTAATCTCTCTTGCTTCTTCAATGATTGTTCTTGTAAATCAAGCCTTCAATTGGTCTCTTTCCAGATCCCTCTTGCTTCCCCTGTTTTGCGTCCCAATCTGCTGCGAAGTTGTGCTCTATTTTGTGTCCCAAATCTGATCTGAAATTGTGCTCTGTTCCTCTCTGTTTTGCTACTCGTTTTTCTGCAGTTTTGGTGCCCAAATCTGCCTTGTATTTTCTGCCTCACGTCTGCCCTTGCTGCTGCCCAGATTCTGCTATATATTTGGATTTATTTTGCTCCCAGAATTCTGCCCAGAGCTGTCCAGTTTTTGCCCTAACTGCTGCCGCACAAAAACTAGTGAAATCAGCCCCTCAATTGTGTATTTAGCTTTAGGTTTAATTGGAGACAATTTTGGGTGTGTTAATTTCCAATATTATCCCTAAAAATGTGAGTTAATGAAAGCCCAAAATTGTCCTTTTGTTGAGAGTCCAAATCAGCCTTTAAATTTTAATTCCAAGTCAGCCTCTGTTTTCTGCGTTGTTTTTCTGGTATGGTTTTGCTGCAGCAATGCTGCAGCAAAGTTGTATTTTTGCATTTTCTTTGTTGTTTTCTTTATTTCCTGTAAGGACAATGAAAATATAATGAGTGCACATCAAAATATAATTCTTTTTGACACATTTCATAATTATTTTGAATTTATTATCAAAGAATTCATTTAAATCACAAAATCCACAAATATGATTATAATGTGTAGATATTCCCAAATTAACAAGCAAGTATTTTTGAATAAGAGCTAATAATACTCTAATAAATTAGAGTTATCAACTCCCCCAAACTTAGCATCTTGCTTGTCCTCAAGCACTAAATTATATGATGATTGGCAAGTGGCAATTTAAAACAAAGGTTTCAACTCACGCTAAAAACATAGTTGTCAACTAATAAATAAACTAAACTTGTTTCAAAATTTGAAAGAAGAAATCTCAAATTCATGATCCAAATTGATTTTTCTCAAATGTTAGTTTCAATATCTCAAACTCATTCCAAAACAACCCCATGTGTGTGTGTGATGTCTCATAATTTGTAATTTGATACTTCCCCCCAAACTTAGGTAATTTATGTTCCTTAAGCTTAAAATCATGCCTCCATATGTTGGTCTTTTGAATCCCTTTCCACTAATGTAGATATTCACTAATCAAAGATCAAAAGGACTTAAATAAGCTTGAAATGTAAGGCTAGGGTAAAGGTAAGGTGAAAGTCATATTTAGGTATCATACCCCACAAGCACAAACACTATTCAAGAATACTTTTGGACTCTTTATTTAAATTGTTACCCCCAAATTTTTCTTCATTCACTCTTTCTTTTTTTTTTTTTTTTGAATGAAGGATCGATCTCAATATAACCAAACAAGAGTGATTTTCATCATAATCAAAACCATTTTTTTAACACCGTAATTTTCTTTCTTCCAAGAGGCATCAACCTTTCTAACAACAATTCATAAAGATAGTAATACACTTGTGAGGTAAAGGTCAAAGGATATGCAAATAAGGAAATGCTAAGTTTTTATGTGGGTGTTGACAAAAAGAATTTTGATCATTCATGGCTCAAAGTAGGTGTGCAAAGGGAACATATTTTTAACCAAGGTTAGCATGAAAAGCACAATCGAATCCAAAGAAGGCCTAGATCATTTCATTGAGTAATGAACTTTCTAGAATTTCGCTTTGAGAAATTCTCCAAACCAATTCTAGAGGTTCAAACTCTCCCATAAACTACCTTTATTTAAAGTTTATATCAAACAAACAAACAAGTTGACCGTGCATATGAGTGGTGGATATATATCACAAAATGAGTTTTCAACATTTTTCACTAACACTTAATTAAATCAATTCTTCTCATAAAGTAAGATATCTCTTCTAATAAATTGACAAATTAGTTTCTTTTTAAAGCAAACATGACAACAAAATTTTTCTTGCAATTCATCATAACGTCACAGCAGATTTCGCATCATAAATTAAAATTCAGCATAGAAATTTCATCAATTCCACAATTCAACAGTAGACAGATTAGACAATAAACCACAATAAACAGATCAGATAGTAAACAGCATATTCACCCCCCAAACTTAAAACAAGCACTGTCCTCAGTGTGCACCATCAAACAGATCAGTTAGCAGGTAAAAAGGGCAGAAATAAAATAAAATAAATGACAAAGTAACGAGACTGCCCTGTTATTGCTGCGTAGCTCCCTTCTTCTAGCTGGAAGTAAAATTTGTAGATTCCCCAAACAGAGAGGAATTACCCAGTCATAAATGTGAATGCGTGAATGAACAATTTGGTGAATATGAACTAATACTGCAAACACCCAGTTGTTATTGGCGTGGGGATGACCTGAACAACACGAATTGCTAACCCGAACAACCATGAAAACTGACTTTTAAGTCCAAATTTTTGAAGTGTGAGTAGCGGCGACGGTTTGAAGTGTTGGGGTGTTCGGGTGATTGATGGTAGTGGGTTGCGGCGCCGAATGGGAGGAAAATTATGGGATGTTCGGGATGTTGACGAGGGGTTGGGGGTTCTAGATTGTGGCGTTCGCGAGAGGTGGACGGAGTGTTGGGTCTTATGGGTAGCGCCTGAATGAGGGGCTGGTGGCTAGGCAACCATTCGGGGTAGGTGGGCGAGAAGGGAAGGAAAGGAAAGATTGGGGGCGCTCGGGTGTGTAGGAAAGATTGGGGGCGCTCGTGTAATGGGTGATACGAACAGGGATTAAACGGTGTTGACCCGAAAACACTTTTTTTTTTTAACTTCAAAAATGGGTTGTGGGCCAACCTCCATTAGAGCCCAATCTGAAGCTCAAATTTTCATAACTTCCATTGAAGCCCAATCCACAGAAATGATTATTAAGCCATGCCCAAAATGCTTTAACGCCTAGTCTAATATGAAAGAAGACAAACAGAACTTTGCTCTAGCTTTGCTGCAGCAAAATTTTCCAATTTTTTTGAATCATGATAATTTTTGGTTCTGGTGTACTTCTCCTCTGCTTTCTTCTCCCCCATACCTAAATCTCCATTGAAACTCAAAACTGAAGCACTGAAACTAAGCCCAACCAACGTAGAACTTTGCTCAAAGAAGAACAGTGTAGAACTTTGCTATAGCGTTGCTGCAGCAAAGTTTTCCATTTTTTACACTGTGAGAAAATATTTTTGTCGTTGGTTTTGCTTTGCTTTTTCTCTTTCTTTCACTCCCTGGGATGACCTGAAAATGTAGAAAATAAACTTCTAAGTAAAAGAACTCACACAATTAAATTGAATTAAAAATCATAAACTAAAAATTAAGAAAAACTAAGAAAAATGAAGAAACATGGGTTGCCTCCCATGAGCGCTTGTGTTAAAGTCGACAGCCCGACTTTGCTTGTAGTCATGGGTTTGGGAGTGGAATGGAGGTATACTCTTTGCCAAGAATTCCTCTCCAATAATGTCTAACGCGTTGGCCATTAGCTTGAAATTTTTTTTTTGGACCAACATTTCCTTAAGATCCTCTTAATTTCTCGATAGGACTGACATTGTTGCAAAATATTCACCATCTCATCTTCGGAAATACACCTTCTAATCTTTCGGTCTGTATATCGCTTGAACAAGAATGGCCTATCCCAATAGTAGAACTTCAAATTATGGAAAAATTTCTTCTTTTGATAGGAATTTGAATCTGGTGGCACATCAACTGAAGACTTAGGAAGATTGAAGTCCGGAGATAAAAAGTCTAGAAATTGAACTTTATTTTCCGTTTTGTATGTATTAGAACCTGCTTCCAACAAAGGTAATTTCCTCTTCACAATCGGAATCATATTGCGATAAAATTTGTAGAGAATCATTATAGCCACATTTTTCAGGTTCATTAGATACCAGAGAATCCACAACTGAAATGGATGAGCACTCTTCAACATTATTGGGAGATTCTATGGTTTTAAACACGTTGAAAGTGACTTGTTCATCTTGAACTCTCATAGTTAATTCTCCTTTTTGAACGTCAATCAAAGTTCGGCCTGTAGCTAAGAATGGTCTTCCCAAAATAATAGGCACTTCTCTGTCTTCTTCATAGTCAAGTACAATAAAATCCGCTGGGAAGATGAATTTGTCCACTTTCACCAAGACATCTTCAATTTTTCCTTCATGATGAGCAATGGATCGATCTGCTAGTTGTAAAGAGACTGTAGTAGGCCATGCTTCACCAATCCCCAACTTCTTAAAAATTGACAAAGGCATCAAATTAATGCTTGCTCCCAAATCACATAAAGCCTTGCCAAAATATTGATTACCTATAGAGCATGGAATTGTGAAACTCCAAGGATCCTTGAGCTTAGGAGGAAGTTTGTTCTGTAACATAGCACTACTTTCACTTGTTAAGGCAACTGTCTCAAATTCGCCAAATCGTCTCTTTTTGGTCAGGATGTCTTTCATGAATTTGACATAATTTGGCATTTGTTCCAAGGCTTCCACCAATGGAATGTTGATATGAAGTTGCTTAAGAACATCCAAAAATTTCCTGAATTGAAGATCTTGCTGCTGTTTCTGAAATCTTTGAGGGAATGGTGGAGGTGGTCTGTGCTGCTGGGAACTTTGCTGCAGCATTTTGGGTACCAGAATTTTCTGAGTTTTTCAGAACTGCTTCAGATTTGTCTTGCTCTTTTTCCTCCTTATCTTGGGTTGAAATGTTCCCCTTTTGACTTATTTTCTGTCCATTTGGTCCCTCTAATTCTTTTCCACTCCTTAGAGTAATGGCTTTGCAAAATTCCTTTCTTTCTCTCATTGGAGTTTCGGTATCACTTGGAAGTGCACCTTGTGGACGGTTCATAAGTTCATTAGCTAGCTGTCCCACTTGATTTTCTAGATTCCCCATTGAAGCAGCTTGACTTTGAATGATTGCATCATTCTTAGCCATGTATTGTTTGAGTAAAGATTCCAACGAGCTAGATGGTTCATTCGGTTGATTTCCTTGTGGTTGTTGCTGAAATCCTGGTGGGAATGTAGGTCGGTTAGGCATGGTATGGTTAGCTTGACCACCACCTTGATTGTTCCAAGAGAAATTTGGGTGTTGCCTCCACCCTGTGTTATATGCGTTAGAGTACGAATTGTGGTTCCTGTTTACATCATTCACAAAACAAATTGATTCAGGATTTGAAGGGCAATTATCAAACACATGAGGTCCTGAACAGTAGACACATGAAATTCTTGAGTCTTGGATTGAATTCACATTTGCTGTCACAAGTTGATTTTTCAAGAGATTAACCAAGGATGAAACCTGAGCTGTAAGAGCCGTAACATCATTAACCTCATGTACACCAGCCACTCTTTTTACAGTTGCTACTCTATCCATTGGCCATTGGTAATTATTGCTGGCCATCCTCTCAAGTAGATCATAGGCTTCATTATAAGACTTGGCTAAAAGAGCTCCATTAGCAAATGCATCAACAATTGTTCTCGTTTGAGCATTGAGACCATTGTAGAAGGTCTCCATTTGGATCCAATGAGGTATACCATGGTGAGGACATTTTCTTAACAATTCTTTAAATCTTTCCCAAGCTTCATATAGAGATTCTCCATCCAATTGTTGATAGGAGGTGATGTCATTCCTCAATTTAGCATTCTTTGTTGGTGGGAAGTATTTCATCAAGAATTTCTTAGCTAAGTCATTCCAAGTTGCAATAGAGTCAGGTGGTAAGGAGTTAAGCCATGCTCTAGCGCGATCTCTTAAGGAATAAGGAAATAATTTGAGCCTAAACGCTTCCTCGGTTACCCCTATCCATTTAAATGAATCACTGACTTCAATAAATAGCCTGAGATGCAGATGAGGATCTTCTATAGGTAACCCACTAAATTGCCCAACTGTTTGTAGCATCTGAAACATCACCGGTTTTAACTCAAAGTGAGTTGCTTGAATATTTGGTCTTGTGATGCTTGGATTTAACCCTTCTAGCATGGACAATGCATATTCATTCAAAGCTCTGTCCCTATCATCCATTGGAGGTATCACATTGATTGCATTGTTTAAAATCTGTTCATGGCCATTGTTTCCGTTCCCTGCTTGTGCCATATCTTCAATCTGAGCGAAACCTTGTTGTTCTCTTCTTCTTAGTCTGAAAGTACGTTCAATTTCGGGATCAAAGGGTAGGATATCCTTGTTGCGAAATCTGCTCATACAAAAGACACAGAAGAGATATTAGATAACAAAAATTAAATAAAAATAAAAGTCGATTTCTACGAATAATTTCTAACGTTGCCAATCCCCGGCAACGGCGCCAAAAACTTGTTGCTCACAATAGTGTATATGATTTTACGCAAGTGCACGTGTCGCAAACAAGTAATATAATGATAAGAAAGATCGTTCCCACGGAGATTGGAATACTAGAAAATATCGTAAAAATTAACTATTAAAATCAATGTTTTTTTTGTGTTTTTGTTTATTAAAATAAAATAAATAAAATAAAATAAATAATACGAGAGAACAAGAGTGAAAATACTGAAACAAAGTTTAACGAGAGAAATATCAAGAATCGCAAGTAGATAAATCAGTTAGGATTGCGAATGTGACAAGTGATGTAGACAAACTGCGTTGCTGCAGCAATGCTGCAGCAAAGTATACCAGTAACTAGAATTGCAAAAATTCACAAAGGATTCTTCCGAATCTGCAATGTTTATATATTCTATGACTCAATGAAACATATTCCTATGCAAAACTGAATCTAAGAACAACGTTCATGCACAAATTCTTTTGAGTTATGTGAGATAATTATATATTCCTATATTAATTTCTTCACACTATTCTAGCTTTATCCAACTTAAATTAACCTTTCCAGATTCAATTTTAGTCTACCAACCTATCAATTGTTGATCAAACAATCAATAAGAATAAATCAATTAATCAAGCATAGAATAACTAGCACCCTTTACCAAGCAAAGCACAAGTTTATAAAATTAAAGCACAAAGTCTACATACGCTCGCACATCCACAACCCTAACTGAATGAAAATTTAGCCAAGCATATTTATAAAATTAAACATCAAATCATCCATGGTCAACATCAGATTCATAGAGTTATAGAGATTTGGAAAAACAATAAAAGAAGAATAGAAGAAGGAATAATTTAATAAAACCCCCTTTTATTTAATCTCAATCAATTGGATTCAAAATCTCTAGTCTCTCTTGCTTCTTCAATGATTGTTCTTGTAAATCAAGCCTTCAATTGGTCTCTTTCCAGATCCCTCTTGCTTCCCCTGTTTTGCGTCCCAATCTGCTGCGAAGTTGTGCTCTGTTTTGCGTCCCAAATCTGATCTGAAATTGTGCTCTGTTCCTCTCTGTTTTGCTACTCGTTTTTCTGCAGTTTTGGTGCCCAAATCTGCCTTGTATTTTCTGCCTCACGTCTGCCCTTGCTGCTGCCCAGATTCTGCTATATATTTGGATTTATTTTGCTCCCAGAATTCTGCCCAGAGCTGTCCAGTTTTTGCCCTAACTGCTGCCGCACAAAAACTAGTGAAATCAGCCCCTCAATTGTGTATTTAGCTTTAGGTTTAATTGGAGACAATTTTGGGTGTGTTAATTTCCAATATTATCCCTAAAAATGTGAGTTAATGAAAGCCCAAAATTGTCCTTTTGTTGAGAGTCCAAATCAGCCTTTAAATTTTAATTCCAAGTCAGCCTCTGTTTTCTGCGTTGTTTTTCTGGTATGGTTTTGCTGCAGCTTTGTATTTTTGCATTTTCTTTGTTGTTTTCTTTATTTCCTGCAAGGACAATGAAAATATAATGAGTGTACATCAAAATATAATTCTTTTTGACACATTTCATAATTATTTTGAATTTATTATCAAAGAATTCATGTAAATCACAAAATCCACAAATATGATTATAATGTGTAGATATTCCCAAATTAACAAGCAAGTATTTATGAATAAGAGCTAATAATACTCTAATAAATTAGAGTTATCATATGTTGTCTTTCAAAGTTTGTATAAAGCTTTTGATCCTAATGGTATGCCTCATTTATTATTCCAAAAGTATTGACATTTTTTTGGCCGATGTGATTCATGCTGTCAAATGTTTTTCTACTATGGAAAATTTTCTTCCTCAGTTAATTATAATCATATTGTTCTATTAGCAAAAGTAGACACTCCAAGAACTATGGCTTTGCTTTGGTCGAGTAATTTATGTAATGTCATGTACAAGATTGTTGTAAACTTTTTGGCTAAGCAACTTAACGAGGTGATTTCAAGTGTTATTAATTGCAGCTAGAGCGTATTTGTGCCATGAAGGCTTATCACTGATAATATTTTGGTTTCTCATGAGTTATTGCATTCTCTAAAGAATAGAAGGCATGGGAACCAACACTGTATGGCTTTAAAGATTGACATAAGCCAAACTTACGACAATGTTGAGTGGGGTTTGTGGAGGTGATGATAAGGAGACTTAAGTTTTTTGAGTAGTGGATTTGGTGGATTATGGCATGTGTATCATCTGTCTCTTACTCTTATGTAATTAATAGGGAACCTATTGGATTTTTGAGGCTACAGTGGGGGTTCCGACAAGGTGATGCTTTGTCATCTTTGCTATTTTTGATATATGAAGATGGTCTTTTTGGGTTGCTATAGGGGGAGGAATAGGCATGAAAAATTAGTGGTCTAAAAGTGAGTAGAACTAGCCCACCAATTTCTCACTTATTATTTGCTGATGAATCTTTAATTTTTGTAAACGGGACAATAGGAAAGTGCAACGTTTGAGGTAAATTTTGGAAGAATATGAGCACACTTTTGGTTAGACGATTAATTTTCATAAATTCAGCATCTTATTTAGTTCCAATACTACTCCACAAAATAAGTAGCTTATTCAGCAGTGCTTGGATATTGGTTCTTTCACTAGGTATGTTAAGTATTTGTGAATACCTGCTCTATTTGAGCGGGCGAGGAGTGTACAAGTTAATTATACTTTCGATAGGGTGCAGTAGCAAATTCAAAATTGGACATATCAGTCTTTTTCACTCTAGGGGAAAGAGATTTTATTAAAATATGTGGTGTGTGCAATGCCTAACTTTTCCGTATAATGTTTTGTGTTACTTGTTGGTTTATGTATTGGCTTGGAGTTTGCCATGCAAAGATTCTTATGTGGCTTCACTCTTGGTGATAGGAAAATTCATAGGGTGGCCTAAAGGAAATTATGGGAGGTACGGGATGCTGGCGGCAATATAGGCTTCAAGGATCTACGAGCTATTAATCTTCCGGTGGTTGCTAAGCAATGTTGACATATTTTGAAAAATCCAAATTCATTGCTAGCACAAATTTTTAAAAGCCAATACTTTTGGATATGGTCTTCCTTAAAGTTGGGTTAGGCCACTCTCCTTATTAGGCATGATGGGGTTTTGTTGAGGAACGTAGTGTTTTTCTTGCTAGTTGGCGTTGGAGTTCAATAATGGTCAATCTATTATTGTTTGGGATGAACCATGGGTGCCTAGTCTTCATTGTTTTAGGATTTAATCCTCACAGGTTCCTGGTGTCACGATCCATTTATGAAGTAGGCATATGAGACTACGGTGCATTGGGTTTGAGACTTACTATATGTTGATATAGGTTCTTGTGATGCTCATAGGCTGAGGCACGTTTTTGTTTTGAACATGAGACTGCTTGTATTCTATCTACCCAGTCTGATATCAAGAGGGTGTGCTTAGTTGATATGGAATTATACTTCTAGTGGGATGTTTCCGATTAAGTCAGCCTATGGTCTACTTGGTCGACCATTACATGGTACCATTAGCCTTGTGGATAATTTGATTTGGAAGTCTGTATGGAAGATAAAGGAACCTCTAAAGGTTTGACATTTAATTTGGAGATGCCTTCATTGTGCTATTGCAGTTCATCATTCCTTTCTTCATTTCCATTGTCCTGTTGATATTCTCTCATTTCTTTTGTGTGGTTCTATAGATAAGATTGTTAGCCATTTATTGGTCGGTTGCTAGAGTGTTAGCTTTATCCTAGCTACACTCTTTCTTGGGTTCCCGTTCCATCACTATGAAAATAGTTATTTTTTACAATTATACAAGGATTTTTTACAGTGGGTTCGGAAGAGATCTGATGAAGATAGGCTGTTGGATTTATTGCACATGCTTTTTGGCATATACTATAAAGGGTGGAACTTTGTCATTTTTAATCGAAAGTTGTTTAATCCAAGTACAGTCATTTGTGGTGTCCGTCATGATTGATACTTCCTTTGTATTGCTTTTGACTAAAGCGTCATCCTTCTTGGCCGTGGATGATTTAGTGTCATTTTAATTGGTGGTTGTTGGTTTTATTATCATTATTTTTGCAATTCTTGATAGGCCTTGTTGTCTTTGTACTGGTTATTGCTAATTAAATAAAAATCAATACTGTATCATTTGATATAAAAAATAGCACACAATTTAAATGTTCAACGTATAATTCATTTATATATTTTGTAAGATATCGCTATGTACCACTAATTGAATTATAATACACAACTTTAATTCTTATTATAATTATGCACTGTCATTCACCTTCCCTCTTCTATACATTGGAGAAAATTTTAAGAAAAACCTATTGTATATGCCCCTTTTAGTAATAGTTGTTGATGTCGTGCCTGCATCTAACCCTTTTTTCCTTTTATAAAAAAGTGGTCAAAATGAACTATTTTCACTACGTGTTAATGCTCCCATTATATGGAAGAATCAATCCTTATATTGAGTTGTTCAATAATGTGATAAACATATTCTCTCACACACATCAATTTACAATGAGTCCTTATATATAGAACTAAAGACGACTAAAAATATGAAAATTACTAAACTATCCCAATTATATATAAAATAAAAATAAGATAATTATCTTAACACTCTCTCTCAAGTTGGAGCATATATATTCTTCATGCCTAGCTTGGAACATAGATAGTTGAAGGTAGTGTTGGATGCTACTTTGGTGAAATTGACTTGATGTATGGTGTACTAACTTCACCACTCATGACTACTTCTCTAATGAAATGACAGTTAACCTCAATGTGTTTCGTTTTTTCATGATACACCTGATTCTTTGCTATGTATGTAGTAGCCTAGTTATTACAAAACATCACAAGTGGCTCCTTGAACTTGACATTCAATTCCTTCAGAAGATTCTTTATCCATTTAAGTTCACATGCTGTATGTGACATAGTTCTATACTCTACTTCTGCACTAGATCTAGAAATCACAAACTTCCTTTTTACTTATCCAAGTGACCAAGTTTCTTCCAATAAAGGTAAAACAATCACAAGTAGAGTTTAGGTCACCTTTAGAACCTACCTAATTAGTATTTGAATATCCAACTACATCAATACAACTCCATTTCTTATAGCAAACTCCTAAACCAACAGTTTTCTTTAAGTATGAAAGAAGTACAACTTGGTGAACAACCAAATTTAGGTGATACGAATGCCTAAGGACTCACCCCTCTTGTACAAGCAGTGAAAAGTAAAAAACAAGTAATAAGTAAAAGAAAAAAATAAATAAGGAAGAAATAGATAAAGAAGTGAAAGTAGAAAGCATGTTAGTATAGACTATATATGTTGTCACATATACCGTAGATCTCAGATTGTATTAACTCATGCAGCAGATCAGGCATACATAACGATTTAACGAGGTAAACCTACTTAGGCTCCAAACCTAAGTAACATCCACGAGTTGCTTAATGCAACCACTTAGCAGCCAAATTCACTAAATAAAATAAAACAGTTATTATAGACTCGATAGAGATAAAATCTCAATTACCTTTATCAATCAGGGACCACCCTAACTGTCTACACTATTATCATCAAGTGTCCCTACAACTTCTTTGATCTACACTGAATTTGGCTCACCTCTAGAGCTACACCACCAAGTAGTGTGATGCAAATACCTGTGATCAGATTAGTGTATAGCAATATATGCAATTTATCAAAAATATGATTTTAGGATAAAACACATCGTATCAATAATTTGGAAACACACTCGACGTATGTTGATACGAAAATTCTACCTCGTAATAACAATAGATGTATTGTTATTACAAAAAGTCCATCTTATAAAAGAATTTAAACTCCATCACCACCTTGTATCTCAATACAAAAACAACACTCGATGCATTGAGAATACATAATTTTCTTTTTCAAAAAATTAATTCATAAAAATCTCCAAGTGAATAATCACTTTTGAATCATTAATAGAAACAACACTCAATGTATTAGTGATACAATAAATATAAAAATATTTTTCGTAACAACAGAAAGTATTTTTCACACAAATAAAATATTTCAGATAGGAGTAACAAAATTGTCAAAGTTTTTCCACTTAAAATCCATAACAAAACAAAGAAAGTAAATGGGTAATTATACAGAATTTTGAAAGCACAGATACCCTTGCTGATCCCTTGCGGCACCTTCTCTGACCACCTCGGGAGGTATTAGTTAGATACCAGCGAACCTTGAGCAAGGTCCAAAGGTCGAAAAAATGAACAAAAGAACATCACCGACCTCTTTAGAAATAAAGGAGAGAAAGAACCACAAATACCCAGAGTTTAGAAAAACAAAAGGAAGAATAAAAACACACTTAAACATGTATACTACATGCTCCTAACCACCCCGTGGTGTGTGTAACATGTAAATATACAATAGTATTGAGATCTACATAAGTGTATGTGATATTGATCATAAGCAAAGAACCATACATAGTGGTTGACAAAACACTAAGTAAAATAAACAGACTATGTGTTTTGCACAGGAAAATACCAAAAAAAACCACGAAGAGACTTACAATCTCCCACTTTGGCTTTCTATGGTGAAACACTATATAACCTATAGAAGGCAAGCATCAAACATAATATATTTATACAAGATGATCTAACGAAGTTCATTCTAATGAAGAAACTCCAATACAGATAAGACACCCCTAACACACCTACACTCAAAGTGCATCCATCTTATAGTGCTCCATCTGCCTTCATGAATCAACACATTTGTCTTAATACTAACACCAGCTCCAAGTGAGTTACAAAGTCCAAAACTACATCTATTACTTGCACACATGAAACAAACACATACCTGTAAACATATCATGCAGAACTATGTGTAGTCTAACCTAATACTATCATGTTATCCTTACACATACACATTGATAGGCTAAACACAAGTAAAACCTCCCCCTAGCTTCATGCAACACTCCCTCTAAATGAAAGCAAATTAGGTAAAAAGATGTTATGCAAATCGACACCCACATCCCATAAAAAGCAGAAAACAGAAGTAGACATGTTGTTCAACATACAAACTTCTCCTCCTTTTTGACATAAAAAGTCAAAGAAACACCCCTATATGAGGGAGAGAATGCATACAGTATGCAATAATCCTATACACTCATGTAATATATATAGAGACGAAACAAAGCATAACTAAAAGAAATAGAAGTAAGGAAAGACACAGAGACAACAAAGTTAAAAATGAAAGCAGGCTTGTAGGGCAAAAAAATTGTAACTCTAGAAGAGAGGCAGACACTAATAGCTAACTGTAAATCAGTACTGATTTGTTGCAACGAAAGAGTGTTTGACTCCACTAAATCACTAATGAAATGGTGTCTAATGTCAATGTGTTTGGTCCTTGAATATTGAACAGGGTTTTTTGAAATACAAATGATACTGGTGTTGTCACAAAGAAGAACAAGGTCTCTTACCATAATATTGTAGTCCTTCAAAATTTGTTTCATCTAGAGAAGTTCAAAACAACATAACTCGGCTGTAATATACCCTGCCTTGGCTGTAGAGAGAAAAACTGAACTTTGTTTCTTATTGTTCCAAGAAATCAATGAATTACCCAAATAGAAACAACCACCAGAAGTATTTTTTGTTATTGCTGTACCCAACCCAATCTACATTTGAATATCCAACCAATTCTATAGTAGTATCCCTCAATACCAAATACCAAACTCAAACGTACCACTTACAAACTTGATGATCCTTTTAACCACATTAATATAAGATTCTTTAAGACAAGCCTAAAAATGTGCACAAACTCCAACACTGTAGGAGATATCAAGCAACTAGCAGTTAGATAAAGACTTTCAATCATACTTTTGTATAATTTTTATTCAACCTCTTTACTAGATGGATCTTGATGAAGTTTAACAGAGGTACACATAGGAGTATAAGCAGATTTGGTAGACTCCAAGCCAAACTTTTGACAAGTTCTTTAGCATACTTAGCTTGAGACGGAAAAATACTATCTCAGGATTGTTTAACTTGAAATCCCAAAAAGAACTTTAATTCACCAATCATACTCATCTTTTGCATAATCAGAGCAACCTCCTGAGCTAAAGCATCTTTTGCAGAGCCAAAGATGATATCATCAACATTAATATAGGCAACTAACACATTATCATTGCCACGTTCTACAAACAAGGTTTTATTACCACCACCTCTCTTAAAGCCTTTATTAAGAAGAAAAGAAGCAAGACTTTCATACCAAGCATGTGGGGCTTCCTTTAGTCCATAAAAGGGCTTTCTTAAGCCTCATGAATTTGGAAAGTGAGGGTCTTTAAATCCTTTAAGTTGCTCAACATAAACTTCTTCCTTGATTACGCCATTCACAAAAGTAATTTTAACATCCATTTGGTATAGCCTAAATCCAAAGTAGCAAGCCAACCCAATCAATAACCTGACAAATTCAAGACAAGCAACATGAGTAAAATTTTCTTCAAAGTAAATCCTCTCAATTTGAGTGTAACAAGCCTTGATTTATTCCTGGAAATAAGTTCATGTTCATCTTCTTTATTCTTGTAAAACCATCTTGTACAAATGATATGTTTATCTTCAAGTCTACAACTAGATACCACACGTCATTTCTTTGAAATTGGAGTAATTCTTTTTGCATGAAGTTGACCCAGTGTACATCCTGCAAGGCTTCTTTAATATTTTTAGGAAGGATGGTAGATTAGTAACTTGAGCCTTGAAAGCAGTGTGAAAAACATTTCAATGGTAATCAAGTGATGATTTAAGAGAATTTTTAGAAATTTTGAGTTCTTCTAGGCAAGAAATAGCTTCATTTTGAAGAAAAATAGCTTCAAAGGTTAGAGAGAGAGAAAGGTCAACAGGTTTTCAATATGACTAAAGAGGTTAGTATCAGACAAAGAAAGGATATTAGGGGGTAGGAGAAAGGGATAAGAAGTCACAAGAATCAACTTCAAAACTTAGAGAAGAAGTATGAGAAATAGGGATAGGGGCTTTAAGATAATCTTTAGGAAGGATAGGAGGTATAGAAGTACTAACTTGAACAAATAGAGGGGAAGGAAGAGAATGGGTAGTCACCTCATCAACGTAACTAAAGCCTCTCATATCCCATGAGATTTACCTGTTTTTAACATTTCATTAAGTCACTGAGCTCTAAGAGTTCATTTCTAAATAGTACTTTTTGTTTTAGAAACTTTCTTCTCCATATCAAGATGAGCTTTTGATAAAGAGCCAATCATCTTGGCTTTATCCAATAAATAAGATTTAAATTGTTTAATAGTGTTTAAATCAACCTCAAATTATTTCTTTAGAAGAGCAATCTTCGTCTCTCTATCAATCAAAAAGATTCTAGACAGGCTTTTTCATTTTCAAAAATAAAAATTTCTTGCTCTAATTGAACACTATCTTTAAAATTACCAAACGAAGTGTCCAGAATAACTGGAACAGAATGTCTCTTAAATTCTTCCTACTGAATAGCTTGTTCAAGATCACTAATGTGAGATTATAATTTTTTTTAAAATAATGTTTTTTTTATCATTAATTTGCAAGTTTTTTCAACTAAAAGATTAAAAAACAATTTACAAACTAAATTACACAACTTCGTAATATTGGGAAGTTCAACACTTCTCACCCTAACTTATTATCTTCTTGTATACTTCCAATGTTCAGCATTTTGTTGTATTCTCTGAACCCCTGTCAAATGCATACAACTTTTCTTTGTAAAGACGAACATGTATAATATTTTATTTTTAATTTTTTACTTCTCAAGCATGCATGTGTCATTTGTACGTATTTACATGGTACATCATCTTGATTTCATATCATTACATTAACTTATTCAAAATCAGTGGTTTTAATGTTCATTGTTGTCATCGACCACTATTTTTTTTCTTTATATACTTTGTTTCGCTCTTTTTCCATTTTACCTTTTTTTATTACTTTTTTGCCTTAAGTGAATTTTTAAAGTACCACTTTGTAATGAAAAATGTGCACAATAATTGTTGAGGATGAAACATTATCTATAGTTGTAAGTATCGATTGTACAATGACTACACAAGAAAGATGACCTATAAAACAAAAAACGAGTCAAAGGAGGGTGTCCGGTGAGGATGTCCTTTTTGATTCTTAAGTTAGCCATTGATGAGAAGGAAGCATGAAAGTAAAAGCTTGAAAGATGGGAAATGAAGAAGAGGAGAAGAAGTGTTATCCGAATCCCCCTCCTTTTGTATAGAGGCTAAGGCACACATATTCTTCATAGGCTTGGGCTACCCCTTAATTGGCCTAGTACACTCCCAAACATTAAGATACCCACTTTCAAGTTCAAAGCTTTAGGACGAGGAGAGTAGTTGCGTGTAATCGTTTCACCTTTACTGTCAATCATAACTAAATTTGAGGTATAAATTTGAATAAAATATGCTTAAGGTTTCAGCATAATATTAACTTACCACACCTGCATACATCATGCAAGATAATAGTTTCAATAATTGGCTTGTTAAAGATGTCATAGATGATGTTTACAATATGTTCAAATTTCATCAATATTAAGAAAATAAAAAGTCAATGAGGCACAATAATCTTTTATGTCACACCGGGATAAATCAAGTAAGATAATAATTTTATAAAATAAATAATTATAACACCAATTAGATTAAGAAATCTATAGAGGACAATATTAAAATATCCCAAGTGTTTTACCTGGTTCTTTATCGAGTGATTAACTTGTATTTTTATCTCAAGTGTTCTACCTAATTCTTTAACAGAGTGATCAACTCGTACTTTAATCAACGAATAAGAGGCTCCATGGCCTTGCACACCACACCGGGACAAGTAGCCTGAGCTTTAAGAGAAATTCAAAGAAAATGTAATAATAACTCCAAAAACAGACTCAATGGCCTTTTAAACTATGTCGAGGTAAATAACTCGAACTTCATAATAATTATGTTGATATCAATATAATAGTCCTAAAAAGATAGATTTAAGAAGAGGCTTAACAGTCTTTTATGCCATGTCAAAATAAATAGATCATACTTATATAATTATTTTATCAAATTCAAAGAATAGGCCAAAAAAAAAAGAAGCATAGTGACCTTCCTTGGTATGCCGTAGTGAATGATCCGAACTTCATAAGAACTTTATTAATATCAATAAAAGATACCAGATATGATACTCAACAATCTTTTATGTCATGCCAAAATAAATAGTATGGCCTTTGCCCTTTATCATAATTTCATCAATATCCAAGAATATGCCAAAATTAACGGCCTTTCATGCTATCTCAGGGTAGATTGCCAGGCTTTATGATAATTTCTTCGATCTCAACAAAATAGGCAAAATAATGGGCAAAACAACCTTGTATGCCATGCTTTCATGAGATGTTGAAGTGAAGGATCCAAACTTCGTAACATTTTTCATCAATATGAAGAGAGATTGTACAATAATCTCAACGGCATTTGATAACTCTACTTTTTATTTAGCCACTTTTAAGTTAATTATTTGTATTATTTTGAATTTATTAAGGTTAAAATGGCTTAATTTATATTTAATTGTATTAATGTAGGTAAAACGATAACAAATGGAGGAAAAATGAGCAAAAATGGATATAATTAGTACAGTCATCCTCATGTCACGGTGCGCTTGTTCTACATAGAAGATTTAAGAGCATTGTGCTGCAGTGAGCAATATTTGGTGCTGAGGCATGCATACATCACTAGACCACTAGAGCATTCCATGCCACGGTGAGGAACCATTTATGCCGTGGCTCGCATGTTTCATTGGGCAACCTGAGCACTCCATGTCGTGGCATGCACTTTTTTAGATAGCGGCGTGCATTGATTTTTTGTTAGAAAATTGCCATATTAGATCTGTTTTCACTCCTCTACAGTAGGTTCGACCATTGGATTACACCCTAGATTTAATGAACTAGGTTGAGTCCGTATTAGCCTATAAATAGAATGTTTTAGCAACCAAAGCAAATCATTCAATATTTTACACAACTGAACAAAATCATTAGAGAAAAAGGTGGCAGCTTAGAGAGTGAGGCAACATAAGAGAATAATGAAAGATTGAAGGTTTTGGAGTTGATGTTCGCTAAGAGATTTAGTGTATCTCTTCTTTAATTTTTATTTTATTTATTCTCTCTTATAATTTACATTTGTTTTGGGATTTAATTGAATATGTTTATGATTGACTAGACTATTGTTGTTAGGATCTTCTTGAATTCAATTTATCTATGCAATGAATTAATTTATTTTTCATTCAAATGTGATTGCAGTTTAATTATATTAGTCAATTTGAATTTCATGCTATTAGTTGATTAATGAACAATTATACCATATAGACAATCCAATTGTTTTGAGAGAAATATTTAATTGTTTCTTATGATTGAACATACATGATTTTTAGGCTGAAAAGTATGATTCTTGTGTATGTGAGATCTATAATTAACATTCTTAATGAGTAGTAATACAATATAATTGACATGAGAGTATGATTAGATTAATTACTATATTACATGTAGTTTATTTGAGAGAGAAAAACATGCTATGTTAGTGTTAATTGATCATTTAATTTGCTTGGAATGTTAGATTGATTTGTTTGTGGAAAATTGAGGGAGAGTAAATTCCTATAATTTTTTTGTACTTAATTAGTTAGTGTGAATGTGTTGGATCAAATCTTATAAATATTATATTTTTGTTATTTTTACTTATTTATTTTCTTTTAGCATAAATAGTTTAGTACTCAATTCTTTAATAATCCAATCATAATGGCTCGACATTTTATCTTTAAATATTTATTATTTATACATGTTTCGTGCCCTCGTGGAATCCGTCTCATCCTTCCATGCCGAGCTAGAGATAATAAGTCCTGACTTCATAAATATCGAGATAAAAGGTCGAAACTTCACTGTATATTTCACAGCTGCTAGAGAAATTCCAATAAGACTAGTTGGTAGAATTTGACGAGCAAACTTCTCAAAGATAGGAGCTTGCAAGCAATATATTTAATATAGAGTTGTGTTGATTACTCAATACTCCAGATAGATACTAGTTAAAAACTTGAAGAAGTAAGCAAAAGTCTCTTTCGTCAGGCTTTGTTTGACCAAATGATGGGAACAAAAGTAAAGTCTCCATGGTCCTTGTATCTCATGTTCCATGCGCATGCAAACAAGGAAAAATACTTCATAGATGACTATTAAACAACATAATTCATAGTAATGATGACGAATCTTAAAGTGTATTCGATCAACCAAAGAAATCTTCCATGCACAGCCCACGACAGAATAAGGCTAAATTATTTATAATTTAGTCATATTATAAAATATTGATTTTAATTTTCACGTCAAATTATAAATTTAAAATGTAATATTCAAAATATAGAAATAAGAAAATTAGGCATAACTCAATTTAGTGGAAAATTTTTCACCAAAAAGTTATTTTCTCTTTATTTTTGCAATATTATGATTTAGGTCGATAGTTTATTTATAGATTGGTGGTTTAACTTTTATATATATATATATATATATATATATATATATATATATTTGGTATTTCTTTGAACAATTAAATACTCTCATACTTGGGCACACTCTTTTTATATATAAGTCAAACAAAAAACATAAGTTACACAGTAACAAAATTTATAATATTAATTTAAATTTAAGATTTTTGTAAATTATATATTTTTATTTTTATTAAATAATCATCTAAATATATAAATCAACTTCATAGACGGAACATTTCAATTGCACGTGGGTGCCCAAACCCAATTTTCTCAAATGCCTATCACTCGTTTGTTTTTCGAAGGCCCATATATTTGGATTTTTTTTTTCTTTTTGAGTATTTGTCTTAATTTTTTTTTATAGTAAGGTATTCTTTTACGGTAATTCTTTTGGTTGGGACCAAAGTTTAATGGCATTAATCTTGTGTCATATTATGATATAAAAGTGTTAGCAAAAAATTTTCCTAAAATTTTAAATTATTAAGAGGTGGATTAACTTGTTTTAAAATTACATTTTTTTTTTTTTTCATTTTGACCACATGAACAATAACCAAAAAATAACTAGTGACTGTTGCATGATTCTTTGGTCATAGAATATTGCATAGATTTTCTTTGGTTATTCATGTAGTCAGTCATATTTAGCTGCGGATAAAGGATTACAGTGGGAATGACATGAAAGAAGTCAAGGAGAGCTAGGTTCAAAAATTATTAACCAAGCATGTGTTTCTTGCCCTAGTGCCCTAATTATACCAATAAACATTTCTACGTTATTCCATAAAGTGTTACCATTAAATGCAATTTATAATACATTAGGAATCAGATTGGAAACACTTCTTTTTTTAGTTGAAAGTGTTTTTTAATAAATCAAAATAATTTTAAGAGTATTTGGTATCCTTTATAAGAAGTACTTTTAAACGTTTGAGAAATACTATTTGATCTCTTACGAGAAGTAAGTAATACTTACTTTTAAGAGAAGTAGTTTTGAATGCATGCTTTCATCCTAAAATTATTATCAAAATGCAAATTAAAACTTCTAACAGTTTCACTCCAAAATGCTTCTCTTAAAACTATTTTTATCTAAACTACTTCATTTTAAATCACTTCTTTTGAAACTACTTCTAGAGAGGGTGATAGATTTAAAGAATTATCATTCTCAAAAATAAGAAAAATATTTTTCAAAAAAGACATAATTTATTATGAAATAAGTAACAAAAAAAAATGAGTATTGTCATAAGAGATGCAAGAAGAAGATTTAACATTCCGTTAATTGATAAATAAATAATTATAGACAAGCTATCAAAAATTCCATAGAAAAATAAAAAAAAAATTGAATATATTCATCTAGGAGGAATACAAATACTAATAAAAGTACATTTTAGAGAAGGATAGATACACCTATAAAATAGCATTACTAGATAATTGGATAATAAATAGAAAGATGCTATATTAAGAATGATCGATGGAGACTTACGATATCATAAATTAAAATTTACAATATACCTTAAATTTTCTGTTAATAACCATGATAAAAACTTGAACCAAGTATTAAGTTTAATTTATGAATTTGAAAGAGAAAATTTAATGAAAGAAAAAAATTACTTATTCTCAGTACATTATATAGTAGGATATTTATTAATTAATAGTCATAATAGTTCAATATATGGACAAAATGAGTTTATAGAAATATAAAAAATCTTACAAACAATAGGACAAATAATAAAACTAGAAATAATAAAAAAAAAACTTTGAAATATTATAAGAATGAAATTTGGATGTTAAGAAAAACCTCTCATACAAGAAAGAAGTAATGTTCCAAGAATTAAATTTGCTGATAATGAAGAAAAGATTAGTAAACTTGAGTGGGAACAAGAAAAAGAAGTTAAAGAATTAAACAAGAAATTAAATAAATTAAAAATTTATTAATTCATGAAGTAATAGGAGATTAAAGGATATATGTTAAAATCCAAATTACAAGAAATAAAATTAGAAAGAAATGGAAATATAAATGGTAGTATGAAAACCATAATGAAAGCCTTAATTCTTTTAGTTAAAGAGGTGGATACAACATGTAAATCAAATATCAAATATATGCAAAATTTAAATGAAATTAAAAAGAAATCCTTGAAGAAATAAGATAACACAATTGTATTAAAAAACTACAACTATATATGCATAAAAAAATTTCAGAATTAAGAAGAGACATTAATAATGTACCAAGAGAAAATGGATTAAAATTTGACCAATTAAGAGAATTAAAAGAAGAAACTCCTAGGAGATCTAATGCATTAATACCCAAAAATGATAAGAGAAAAGATGAAAAAAATTCAAAAATAAAGGAAAAGATATAATCCCAGTATGATGAATTATAAGAAAGAATTAGAAGAAGAATTTATGAATTTTGAAAATAAGGACATACGAAAATTAATTAGTTTATTAACTTTAACAAATGAAGAATTAGAAAAACATTCTGGAGAAAAAATTTGTACAAATAAAGAAGAGGATGATATGACAATAATTAGTAAAAGTAAATTTGAACAAGAAAATATAGGACTAAGAATCCATATGGAACCTATATTATCAACCCCACAGAGAGGAGAAATATATTATCTACATAGAGAAGAAAGAAATAGACAAAGCCAAGAAGAACTTGAACCTTTTAATAGAAGAAGACAACAACCTAAAACGAAAGAATAATTATAATAGAGTACTAGAAGTAGTATTCTACCATAATTTAGACCTCGTGAAAGTTATAAAACAGACATTTTCGATTTAGATTGTATAAGAGATAGAAAGAAAACCTTAGATGAATGTGCTAGTAAAATGAGCGTACTCATACAAACATCCACAACCATACAAACAAATTCTTCAACTTGTAGGGTATTAGTAGTTTCATAAAATGATAGAAAATGTAAAAATTTGTTTTACAAATTTGATAGAATAACAACATTTAGTAATGTAAGGAAATGCAACTACTGGAAGAGAATACTTAAACGTCGTAGTAAATGAGATATATAAGGAATTTATTGAAGAAGAAAATGGTAGAATTATTATGAATCTAATAAAAATAAAATAAATGAAGCTAAGTGACATTTAGCAAACATGAAAATATGTAATGTGTGTTATATAAATTTTTTTATATGTGAATATGAAATGTACTATTATAAGCTATCACCTTCTATGCAAGAAACTTATAAAGAAATATTTTTTAAAAAATTACCTAGAACATTACATAAAACTATGCCAAAAGGATGTAATAACAAGAATAGAGAAATCATACCTAATACATTAGGAGAAAGAATAAGAAGTTTGAAAAGTTAGATAGTGATAAAATGCCAAGAAAGAAAATAATTTAAACAAGTAAGAGAAAATGATGAAATCTATTGTGATTCAAGAGATTTTAGAATGCCAGAAAAATACAGATGTAACATAAAATCTTACAATAAATATAAAAAACATAAAAAATTTAGAAAGTTCAGAAAATATAAATTTAGAAAATAAAATTTCTAAAGGTATAAAAGAATATATAATAGATAACACCTTATATATAAATATATTTTAGAAGAAGAAAATATCATACAATAGAAAATAAAAACTATTGCTCGTCAGAAAAAAGAAATGTAGATGTTGGATATATAATGAAGAATGACATTATGCAAATTAGGGGTGGTAATTTCTGACACGACATGATAGCACGATTCGGACACGACACGACACGAATTTTTTTTTAGTAAGAATTGATCAATAATTTTTTTATGTTCTTAAAGATTTTGTTATTTCTTACTATTATAAATAAGTAACATAAAAAAATTCAAGTAAATTTTTTAATGTGCCACGAACACGAAAATATGACACGAATAACATGAATAAACACAACACGAACACGAACAAACACGACATGAACACGACTAACATGACACGATTGACACCCCTA
The DNA here is from genome assembly GCA_029378325.1 of Elaeagnus macrophylla. Taxonomy (NCBI): domain Eukaryota; kingdom Viridiplantae; phylum Streptophyta; class Magnoliopsida; order Rosales; family Elaeagnaceae; genus Elaeagnus; species Elaeagnus macrophylla. Next base: position 29,559,700 of record CM055643.1, on the reverse strand, counting down.
ATGCAAATGAATGCCCCTAAAAAACTTCAACATAAGAAAGAATTTAAAAAGAAATTCTCCCAAAATGCAAAAATCTTAGAAGAAGTTTTTAGGATGGAACTAGAAACAATTGAGGAATCTGATATAGACGATACATGCAATATCTATCTATTAGAAGAAACTGAAGAAGAAATAATAGACTAAAAAACATCTAATTCTAATTCTAATTGTGATTTTGATTTTGATTGATGGATGAATTATTAAGTATAACAAATCTAAAAAGCACGTATATAAAAATTACCATTTACGTGCATATATTGACACAAGTGCAAGTATGTGTGTAGCCAATAAGTATATATTCTTAGAAAAATTTTGGAAATCAACCCCAAAGGTATTAATAGCATAAATCTAAATAAAGTTTTAAAAGACATAAATATATTAATAAGAGGAAAATTTTTTCACATTCTCACAATATTCTAACGAGAAACAGAAGTTGATATCTTATTAGGAAACAACTTCTTAAACTTATATCAACCATTTACCAAATACCTGGATAAAATTAGTATGACAATTTTAGATGGTGAAATCATTTATGTGTCAAAAATAAGAAAAGCCTTAACAGTTTCATTGCCAACTTTTATGTCAGAAGATAAAGAGCGAAAACTTAGTGAGGATAAAAAATCAGAAATAGAAAATATTTTCTTAAAAATAGAGGTCAACTAAAACCCCTTTCTGAATCAAATACAAGAAGATAAAACTTTAATAGGAATTAGAAAATTATTAAGAAAAGTATATTCAGAAAGCCCATTGGATCCAAATATTAATAAATCTAATGAAATAGTAAGCATAAAATTAAAAGATCCCTCAAAATTCATAAGAGTAAAACCAATAATTTATACTTCAAAAGATTGATAGGAATTTAAAAAATAAATCCATGAACTTTTGAAATTAAAAATAATTAGTCCCAGTAATTCACCCATTTAAGCCCAATTTTTCTAGTATAAAAATAAGCTAAAAAATAAAGAGAAAAGAAAAAAATGGTCATAAATTTTAAAGCTTTAAACAAAGAAATAATAGATGATGAATACTTTATTTCTAAAAAAATAAATTATTATCTTAATAAAAGGAAAGAAATATTTTTCAAGTTTTGATTGCAAAAATGAATTTTTGCAAATAAGACTTGATGAAGATTCTAAAAAATTAACAGCATTTAGTTACCCACAAAGATAATTCCAATGGACAGTTGTTCTATTTAGACTAAAACAAGTACTAGTTATTTTTTAAAGATACATGAATAATATATTTAAGAAATTTGATAATTTTTGTTGTGTCTATATAGATGATATATTAGTATTTAGCAATAATCTTCAAAATATTGTATAGATGTAATAAATATACTAAAAGAGTTTAAAAAAAATAGAAATAGTCCTATCAGAAAAGAAAGCAGTAATTGCTCTAGAAAAAATAAAGTAGTTAGACTTGAGATAGAAAATTACAAACATTATTTATAGCCTCATATCTTAAATAATATACAAAACTTTCTAGTATTATAAAAGATAAAATTAACTTCAAAGATTTTTACGATGTTTGACATATGTTGAAGCATATATCAATAAATTAGCAAAAATAAGAAAATTATTACAAACAAAGCTTAAAAAAGACTATCTTTAGAATTTGACTGAGAAAGTTACTAAATATATAAATAAGGTAAAATCACAAGTTAAAATCTTGCCTGCCTTATATTATCCAGGATTAGATGATGAAATGATCATAGAAATAGATGCTTCTCATGAATATTTGAGAGCAGTTTTAAAAGCAAGAGTAGATAATAAATATGAAAATCTTTGTAAATTTACTTCAAAATCATTTCAAAGACCTGAATTAAATTATCACAACAATGAAAATAAATATTTAGTAGTTAAGAAAGCATTAAAGAAATTTGTCATTTATGTTATTAGTACCAAATTTATTGTTAGAACAACCAATAAAAATTTTAGACATTTTTTAAGGACTAATATAACAAGTCATTATAAACAAAGAAGACTCATCAGATGGCAACAGTGGTTTAACCATTATAAGCTTGATGTAGAACATTTACCAAGAACTAAAAACAGCTTAGCAAATCCATTAGCTAGAGAACTAACACTTCTAACTATTTTTATGCTTGTAGTAATGGAACAGCATGAGATCAAAATCAAGATAAAAGAAAAAGGAGAAAAAAATCATTTAGGAACAATTTGAGCTTTTATACCTTGACAAATCTCTTATGGAGACAAAAAATAAAAAAAAAAGTATTTAATTGTTCAAAACAACTCTTCGAATCCAAAATTCTAAAGAAAAATCCTTATCAAAATTCAAAATATAGAAGGTAAAACTTCTAAGGAAAAAATTTAAAATAAAATGGAAGAATCTAATAGTTCAAAAGAGAGCAAAACCTCAAAAAGAAAAAATGAAAAACTCAGTTGGGTTAATAAAGCAGAAAAAGACTTATGTGGTCTAAAATGCCCCAAAACTAAGAATCTACAACAATTGGGCAAAAGCAAGTAAACCTATTCTTGGTTTGAGTGTAGTAACTCATAGATCATTCACCAACAAAATAGAAGTAGAAGGAAGTTATGCCAATTATAAAACACTAAAATTAATAACTCTAGAAAAATTACTCTACAGTACTACAACAACAACCAGCATCAAATAAGAAGGTTAAGAACTTTAGGTAAGAAAGTATGATTACCAATTTTATTCAAGGAGTCATCCTCCAAAAATACATCCAAAATTAAAGAAGAAAATGACCAATATAGGAATCTCAGAAAGAAGAAAATGACCAATATAAGAATATCAGTAAAACACAATGGTTAGGTCTCTACAACTTGTGTAAAAAATCTACTCAGGAACATATAGAGGATATGAAATTCTACGCCACAGAAAAATAATACCCCACAAGAAGTAAATTTAATATTCTTGAAGGAGTAGATCCCATTTTTTTATAGCGTACCGTGCAAGTTTAATTGAAAATCTCTATCCATGAATTAATTTAAGTAAATTAAATTATTTTCCTAAAAATTTCAAGAAAACCATCAAGAATTTCAGGAAGAAGATTAGAGCAGAAAATAAGTCTACTTTTCTTAGATTTTCAGTTCATTAATAGACTGGAATAAGGAAGGTTGTGTCAATTCTTATCATGTTATCAAGCTAGGAATTTCCAACACTAATAGAGAAGCTTCCAAGCCAAGGGCACTTCCAGAGAATGAATTCAACACAGAAAAACTTTGTGTATTAAGAGAACAAATATTGCTAGGTCAAATTTACTATGAAATTAGGACGATTGACAATTTTATAGAAATCAAAGTCAATTATTCAACTAATAATTTAATCATTATCTCTCATAGTAATATAGCTATCATTAAAGAACATGGTGAAAAAATTATGTAATTTGAAGCAAATTTCAATAGCAATGACCTGAAAAGTTGTCAAGAAACAAGAAAGATTTTTTGCATCTATGTTAAAAAAATACTAAGGATCACAAATACATTTTTTGCATCAAAGATGGGAAAGACAAAGATACATCATCATTTGCATCATCAAAACTGTCTGCAGAAAATGACAAAGAAAGATGAAAAAGGACTATTGGTAGAAAACAACAAAGAAAAATAAAGATGTAGAACTCACATATTTAGTCAGCAACACATGCCAAGAAAAAGGGAATGGCTAAGAATAAAAGCCAAAAAATAGTAAAGGCAAATGAATTATTAAAATATTAACTCTTTATTTTGTAAAAAAGGATTCTTTGTATTACAAAAGAAACCATTATTCCCATTTGAAACACACGTAGTACATAGAAAGCAAAGGGCTTAGGAATAAAAAACTTAAGTCATTCATCTCAACTCTATGTATAACTTATTAATTATGTACTTTCAAGAATGACAGCAAAGGATCTCTTTAAGGTTCTTAGTTGGCTTTAAGATTGTAATAATTATTATATTATGAATAAGTGGAGTGAAGTTACTCTTTTTCTTACTTCTTCTTCATAAGTCCAATTTTAGTTACCATAATATGTACAGATGCAAGGACTTCTCTATTACAAGGTGGGCATTAAAGATTGAAGCAAACTAAGACATAACAAGTATAATAAAAGAATATGAACCAAAGGAAGGAAAGATCCTGGTAGATTCATTAAATTAAGGTATGATAATTATAAACTTAAGCTAATTAAGGATCTTGATTGATTTAATATTTGTTTATTTCATTAAAAAATTAATAAACAATAAGATGGATATGAAAAAATTTGTAAAAACAAAAACAAGAGGAAATAAAACCAAATTATGATTAAAATTGAAGATTTTGAAAAAAAAAATATTTGAAATTCCTAGAACAATATTTTGATAACAAAAGTTAAGAAACTTATTTAGAAAAATTTAAAAGATTTGACACTTTTTTAGATATTTATAAAAATTATATTTATAGTATTTTATACCTTATAAATCACCTCATAGAAAAATTTTAAGGAATTATTTTATACGTAAATTTATCAAGGTAAATAAAATAGAATTTAATAACCTAATATTTGGGTTTTATGTATATAAACAACACATAGGAAGATAGATAAGTTAATTAAAGCAAAAATAGCTTGCAAATTGGTATCAAAGTCATAAACACATTTGATAATAAGGAAAATGTTTACGTTATCAAAACTTTCTAATTTAAAGGAATTATTCAGATTAGTAAAAAGTACTCAAAATAATAAAGACTTTAAGAAAAATTAGACTGAAATGATTTGAGCATTATAGAAACAACAATGAATAACATAAAATATTACAAAAATAAATAAATACATTAAAAGAAATCTTAGAAAATTTAAAAAACACCATAACAAAAGAAAAACTCGTACAAGAATTTAAAGTCTTTTTAGACACTATTTTAGAAAAATAAAAAAAAAAAATCCTTTAAAAATATCATAAGAATAAAATTATTATAAGAAATAAAAGAAAATATAGTTATTAAATATTTTGGTAAAATTTTTTTTCAAGAAATTATGAATGTTGTCTTAAAAATCTTAGAATTCATTATTTAGATAAAAAAAAAAAAAGTAAATTTTTATAACATAAATAAAAAACCATATCTTAAGGGTACGTAAATAGAGAATTGTGTGAGATGTAAGTACCCCTACTTTATATTGAAATCAGATCGTCTCCATAAGCCCAAACAAATGCTTCTTAAAACTTATTAACTTAGGGCTTGTTTTATAATGATTTTAATTTTTTGATTCTTGATTTTTGATTTTTTTTTGAAATAATTTTTCAATTAAATATGTTTGGTAACAATTTTTTATTTTAATTTTTACATTTTTAAGAAATCACTACTAAAATATGAGGTGATTCATAAATCTTTAAAAAGAAGATTTGTGAATCAAATTTGTAATTTCTAATTTTTTTTTTATTTTGACCAAATATTTTTTCTAGATAATAAATTAATTTTTATAACTTTTATATGTATAAATATTGAAAAAATGATTAAAAACTTAAAATTTGTAAAAAAAAAAAAATCAAAATTTTTCTGAAATTTTTCTTAAAAACTTAAAATGGTTTAAAATTGGTAATGTTTGATCGATTTCCAATAAGCTGAAATTTTTAGAAAGATTAGGTAATTTTCTGTTCAACCTTAATTGAAGAGTTAGAATGTTATAAAAGTAAAGTTGTCTCGTCTCTCACTTGTTGAAACTAGAGGCATTAGGTATTTTTTTTTTTATATGTCAACATTTTTCATTTTCTTCAAAGCTATTTGTTTGTATTTATGTTAATAAAGGGTAGACAAATTAGATCTCAATGTTGGGATAATGTAGATTTTCTTTCCAAAATTCATGAACCCCAGTATTTTTGTCAAAATGATTATCATTTTGTTTTCTGAAAAAACTGTCCACGTTAATCATATATTTTTTTTTAAAGAATTAAATAACATTATGTACACAACTGACACATTTTCGGATGAAATCTTAAGCTTACATATACATACATGACAAAAAAGTTTTGGTGTTATTGACTTATAACCGTTAAACTAGTTTTTTTTCTTTTTACAAAAACAATAAGTTGTTTTTAACAACTAAAAAGTTTAGCCTATGGGACCTGTAGTGTAAAAGTGTAGTGTAAAAGTCTGCATCATAACGTAAAATCCCGAATAAATATTAGTGGATCTTCATTAAGAATTTTATAAAAAAAAATAATATAAAATAATAAATATTTTTAAATTTATAATTTTTAGTCGTTTAACATGAAATATGTTTTTAGATTTAAAAATTAACCTAATATCATTGAATGAACTTTGTATTTTAAACAAATTTTGGAATTTATAGAAATTCAAAGGGTAAAATTAGTGATATGTACTTTGCATGATGTTGCACACTAAGGAAACAAAAATAATTACTGACAAATGTGGTTCTTTTTTTTCGCTGATAAACAATTTAATTAGTCCTCCGGCTAAATTCATACTACGTAGCGAATTGACATCATTTGTCACCGTACACTTAACACTATATCATTTTTCCCTTTGAACTGATAGGGTCAAATTTAAATTAGGGTTTGGTAAAGTGAATTTTTATGGCACCATTTTTCTATTAATTAACTTATATAAAAAGGACGGTTTCGTAGTGGACGACCACACCTTTCTGTTTTTATTTTTATGTATTTAACTTATTAAATGCCAAATATGTACGGGTTTGTAAAAATAATATTTTGTAGTTAAAAAAAAGCACAAACTCATATTATTTAGAATGTGCCACTATACAATTACCACTATATTATTATAAATGTCAAATCTTTAAGGGTCAAAGCTTGAACTCACACATTTGGCATGAAAACCATACACTTAAAGATAGACTAAAGTATTCTGAATACGTCCATTTTTTTTCTTTTTTGGGTGATATGTTGACTCATATACAAATCAATTTTTTTTTATTTTTTATCCTCTATGATATTTTAAAATAAACAATCTATACCTACACTAACCTCAACAAATATGTATTTTGAATAGAGGATTGAATTCATGCTAAAATACACAAGATCAATAATGATAAGTTAAATTATATGCATCAAGTTTAGATTTATTTTCAAGTAAAATATAAAAATAATTGATTTAAATGTTAGGAATATGCTAGATAAGGTCTATTTTTATATAAATTAATTTTTTCAAAAGGTTTAATTGCATAACATAACTTCGTTTATATATAGAGTTTTATTTTTAATCTCATCAGAAAAAAGTATGTTGTTTTTCTTACAACATAAAATAACATACGTTAAACAACATATATTTTTTAATAGAATATATTCTTTTGTAAAAAAAAATATTATTTTATATTATAATAAAAATAACTTATATTTTAATAAAGTCATACATACACGTAAGGATAATACTACATTTTGCAACAACCTCCACCAGAGTGTGAATATTCTCACTTTTGTAAATCACAAAAACGGCGTTTATCTATTAGGCATGTCAAATTGTCAGTGTGTCTTAATTCTTAAATAAATAAATAAAAATAATAATAATATAAAACTAAATATAAAAGTACATTAATACACAAGGATCTCCTCCATGTACTATTTTAACGTATTATTTTCTCTATTGAATGAGTTATTTTAGAGGTCAAGGTTATATCATTTAAAATTTAAAATTTATATTCAAACAAAATAAAATAATTATATTTAATAAAAAAGTAACATATCAAAATAATATTACTATTTTATGCTAGAGGAATTTGACGCAATACAAATACTTTAATTAAGTACATTAATAAAAGGATTAAATACGTGAGAGTAATTTTGCTTATGTTAAGTAGATATTTTAATTATTTTGCTTTTATAAAAAATAATTAGGTCACTTTCTTTAAAAAAAAAAAAAAAATGAGACACTTTAGTCAATTTTTGAATATTAAAATATTATTATTAATAATTTTTTAAAAATAATAATAAATATATTTTATTGAGATAAATTTATTATTTTATTTTAACAATTTAAAATTAAATTTGAATCCTACAGTATTTTATTTTTTATTTCTTTGGTCAATTTGTTATAAATTTTATATTTTATAGAATTTTTTAGTACTTTTTATTGTATTTTTCTGTAAGTACATAAGAGTAATTATTTTTATTGTATTATATCGAAAGTACAGATTTTATAAAATTAAAAATAAGGGCTACACATGTTAGAAAATTAAAAGATCAGTTGTGTTGGAACCACACTAATGAACTCTTTTAAGTCTATCTTTAGAGACTAGTACTATAAATTGAACTATGCACCTCCATTATGTTGCTTAGAGTTGGGCAATGATTATTTTATTTGTGTGGTCTCTAACTATGGCGAAATGAAAAAAACTTATTTGTGTAGTTCTAACGCCATTGATCTTGTAATTTTTGACCTGTATAGCTCATTTTTCTATATTGTAAAGTCTACATTTCGATCCAAACATGATATATACAAAAAAATGTGATATAAAAAAGTGTTAAAAAAAAAATTATAAAATATAAAATTCACAACAAAATTGATCAAATAAATAAAAAATAAAATATCATGCAATTCAAATTAATTTTTAAATTATTAAAATAAAATAAAAAATTTGTCTCCATTAAATTATTTTTATTATTATTTTAGAATTTTTTATTAATAATTTTTTATTTAAAAAGTAAATAAAGTGTTTATTTTTATAAAGAGTGTGACTTAAGTGTCCCTTATAAAAATAAAGTGATTAAAACGTCCACATGATACAAATAAAATAACTTTTAAAACTCTACCCTTAATAAAATTGTTGAGTTCAAATTAATAAAATTGCTGAGTTGGAAAAACTTCCTTTCTATAATTTAAACGTATTATAAAAAACAAAAATAAGACAGATAGATATATATATATATATATCTCACGTAATTTTCGCAATTTTTTTTTTTGCAATATTATAATATAGGTTAATAGTAAATTTTTATTAGATGTATGATTTAATTTCGTTAGCATTGTTTTATTTTTTATTTATCATGAACCCATAAAAAATTTACGTTGTTTTATAGAAATTTATAATGTTATTTTATATTTGTGTATTTTTATCTTTATTAAATAATTATCTAAAAGTATGTATAAATTAATTTTTAAAACACATTCCAAAATTGCTTTTTAGCAAAAGTAATAAAATTATATGACCGGTACTTTTTAGTTTTTTTTTTTTTAAATATATTTTGGACAGTCAAGAAATTAATGATTTTATTGATAATTAGAAGAGAAAAATAATAAAAATATCACCCTAAAAACTTATATTAACAAAAATAGTACCTCTTGTGTTCAAACTTGTATTTTCACAAATAAAAACATGATTGATATATCATTTTTTTTTATATTCATTCAATTGGAATTGAACGAAGGCAATTTAGACCAATTCAATATTGAACATTCAATATTATACGTTCAAATTGAACGTTCAATGTTATTGAGTTACTAGTTTTATTATTATAAGTTTTAGAGGTATTATTTTTGGTAAATTTTCTTCTTTTTTTTGAGAAAAAAAGTACGTATGGTGAATCCAATTAATGTTCTCCTTTGTCTTCGCTTTGATCCTTCAAATTTTTGAAAGGATAATGGTATATTTTGATAATCAGCATTAGCAACATATTAATGTGGTGTACACCAGGGTTAATCAACTTAACTCCTTACTTTTGTTTGTGGTAGTGGTATTTACATCAAGAGGAGAGACCTTTAGGACTCCTCGGTGGCTATGACTCTATGAGAGACTTGCACCCATCTTGGTTGGTGATTAGAGATTTCAATGCCCTTTTGGTTTCTTATGAGACTACTAGTCTTTCTCACTCCTCTCTTTCTAGTCGGAACTTTAGTACCTTCATATTTCACTATGATCTTATTGATATTGGTCATAGGGGTCCTTTTACACTTCCTTTAGGAGAGGCACCTTTCGCACTCTGTTTTATCAAGATCGAGCTTTGTGCACTAGTTCTTTCTTAGATTCTTGGTCCAGGGTGCTATACATTACCTAGGTATTAGTCTGACCATCACCCCCACTTTTTATCAATTTTTTTTACTACTCTTGAGGGACCTAGACCTTTCCAGTTTCATGATATATGGGTTGAGCACTGATGCACAAAAACTTGATACCCAAATTTTGTATTTGTAAAAGCTCGCAAGTGCACGAGTCACTTGTAGTAAGCGACAAGTAAACTCCCAAGATTGTCTCTCAAAGGAATTGCAATTGTTTTTAAAATTATTAAATGTGATCTAAAAATTAATTACGGAAATAAATTCTAAACACTCTAACAAAGATTGGTTTGGAAAATGGTTGCTAAAATTGTAGTTACTTAAAACAAGAGAAAATAAACAAGTGAAACTATAGTCGAAACGATGTGATGAACGAGTGTAAGAAATTAGTTAGTGAACCAATGACAGATAGATTAATTTACGTGGTTTTCACAATTAAGCATATAAAGTGGAATTTATTGATCCTTTTCACTAAACCTAGAAAATCCCAAGTCAATGGCAATTTTCTCTTAATTACCTAATTAACTTCTTTGATTCGAATAGTTAATTAACTAATTAGCATTAATCATGGGGAAAAATTTAATCACCTAATTTAAGACAAGTCAATGCACTTAAATTAGACTCATGCTCAAAAATGCCCAATTAAATTTAGATAGCGTTTCTAAAGCTCAACCCTAAATTATTCTCATACATTTATAAATTAAATTGGCCAAAAGTAATTGATGAACATAGATATTAAGAACAATGAATCATGAAATAAACCACTTAAAATATAAATTAAACCACTTAAATAATTATCCAATCACAGCCACATCTCTAAAATCTCACACAAAAAGGGGTTTAGCTACTCATAATCAAACTCCAATCAAGGTTTTTCATTACAAATAACATTCAAAGAGTTCTAAGAGAAAAGAGATTACAAACAATAAAATACCCCACTTCCACTCTTGGAACAAGATTCTTGATGTTGGATGATCACCTTCTTCAAGTTTCTTGATGAAGCTTCAATGGAATAGCCTTAATGAAGTAATTTCTCTCTAAAAAATGTATGAAAAATCTGGATTTGACACTGTTCACACTACTGTTCACGAGTTAGTGTAGAAAAAGGTTTGTAGAATGTATTTATAGGTTTAGGGTTTTTGTGTGTGTGCGGGGGGTTTGGAAAGGGAAAAATTGAGATTCCGCGGCACGCATTTTTCTCTGCCGCGGCGTGCTATGCCATTCTGAATTACGAACCAAAACAGAAAGTCTCTCGCCGCGGCGCACAATATTCATGCTGCGGCGAGCAATGTTTTCATGATTTCCCAGGATGCACCCGAGAGCCCCTCATTGTGGCATGAATTTTCCTCTCCTAGGTGTGCTATGTTGGAATGCTTTGTAAGGGTCCTTACATCTTTGTTGATTCTTGCGTAAGCCTTATGTATCTTTGCTCTAATTTAAACCCCCCCTTACATAGTAAATGAAATATAATGTAAGAGTTACATTTTAGGCCCCTTTATGAATACTTCACTCCACTATTCATTTATAATGCTTGAACCTATAAAACATGAACATACCTCTCCAAATCAAAGTAATATTGAAATAAACTATGAAATAAATGATTAAAAACTAACAAATAATAGAGTCAAAATAATATTCATCAAATACCTCCAAACCTACATTTTGCTAGTCCTCAAGCAAAACTAGAATTAAAAAGACAATTGATAAAACTAAAAATAAAATTAACAAAACTTGTCATGCTTTAGTTTCTTTCCAAATTATAACCAAGAATTTATACACAAATTTATCCATCATTCTATCACATCAAGGTTCACCATGTAGAAAAGTTTCATTTTACAAGTCTAAATTCCAATACTAAGAACATATCAACATTGATTACCCCAAACCTAGTGTCAAGAATACAAATTCGTTTCAACTCTAATCCTCACAAGAATTACTCTCCAAATCACACCAATCCTATGGTTCAAACACTCATCAAAGTATATGCGAATAGAAGTTATGTAAAGAAATGAGCTAATAGATTCGCATATGATTAAACAAGAAAGGCTCAAAGTGCATAACATTGATCTCATGAAGGGAATCAAATGATAGGATTTATGAAGAAATCACATTACTAATCTCATGCATCAATTAAAATCCTCAAGCAAAAACTTCAAGTGAGTGCCCTAGAATGAAAATGCCTTGACTTTAAGGGAAATTATTTCCTATTTCTCTTTTTGTATTAACCATTCATAATTGAATAACTTAGGGTCATAATAAACTTATTATCATTCATTTTTTTTGACCCAAATACACATGTATTTTGTGAATGGCTAAGCTCTTTTTGTGTTGGATATAGGAATTCTCTCAAATTTTTTTTTAATTCAAGCATGAATGAGATAGGCAAACACTTTTAAATTTTACTCAAATCATTTAATCTAGGCAATTCAATCAAGTACATGATCATTCATTATATGTTCAAAATTCTAACATTCAATGCAAAAACCTATAGAGATCATCTAACAATTTGAAATGATAAAAAATGTGTTTAAAGGAGTAGAAAAATAATTATCTCTCAGAATGAAACGTTAAAGGCTTAATAATAATCTCATAAAGTAGTCTCCACTATTCAATTCTTAAACACAAAATTCGGGTTTATCTCAGTTTCAACATCAAAAGCATGAAACAAAGATCGCAAATAAAAACCAATCTTTATAACAAACCTTAAACATTTTAAAAATCAGACAAATAATGCATGCAGACTCGATTATTGACTAAAAGCATGCAAATTTTGTTACAACCCAATTTGTAAATACCCCAAAACCTAAACTAAACATTGTCCTCAAGGTTTTCAACAACACAGCAGTTCAGAAAAGAATTTAGATAGGGCAAAAGAAAAACTAAACTAAACTAAAGTAAAAGCAAGAGAAGATATTACTTAAAATGGTGGGTTGCCTCCCACCAAACGCTTAGTTTAACGTCTTAGTAAGACGACATTCGGAGCTAAGGTGCATGCACTTCAATGCACTCCACATCTCATTGTGAACGACTCCTTCCAAATAAGGCTTTACACGGTGTCCGTTCACTTTGAAAGTTACTTGTGTCTTCAGATTGAGAAACTCAACAGCTCTATGAGGGAATAATTCCACAATCTGGTACGGTATACTCCATCTTGATCGAAGCTTTCCTGAAAAAAGTTTAAAACAAGAATTAAATAAAAGTACTTTCATTCCAGGATAGAGAGTCTTACCAACGAGCCCTTTGTCATGGTAACGCTTAGTGCGTTCTTTGTAAATTTTGGCATTCTCATACGCTTCATTCCAAATCTCTTCAAGCTCATCAAGTTGAAGTAAGCGTTTCTCTCCCGCTTGTTGACAATCCATGTTTAGTTGCTTGATTGCCCAATAGGCCTTGTGCTCAAGCTCAACGAGCAAATGGCATGCTTTGCCATAAATTAACTGATATGGGCTCATCCTAATAGGTGTCTTGTATGCCGTATGGTAAGCCCATAATGCGTCATTGAGCTTTGAAGCCCAATCCTTCCTCGAAGGTCGTACTGTACGTTCCAAAATACTCTTTATTTATCGGCTACTCACTTCAACTTGTTCGGATGTCTGTGGGTGATATGGAGTAGCCACTTTATGAGTGATGTTGTACTTTCTCAACAATTCATCAAAAAGTTTGTTGCAGAAATGGCTCCCTCTATCATTGATTATTGCTCTTGGTATGCCAAACTTGCTAAATATTGTTTCCTTTAAGAACTTCACAACACAGTTAGCATCATTAGATTTATTGGGTATAGCCTCTACTCATTTGGACACATAATCAACCGCAACTAATATATACTCAAATCTAGAAGAAGGGGGAAAAGGACCCATGAAGTCAATCCCCCATACATCAAATAACTCAACAACAAGATTATATGTCAGAGGCATTTCATTACGTCTACCTATGTTACCAGTCGTCTGACATCTATCACAGTGCATACAAAAATCATAAGCATCTTTAAACAGAGTAGGCCAATAAAAACAAGATTGAAGTACCTTAATAGCAGTTTTCTTACCACCAAAATGTCCTCCGCAGTGAAGTTCATGACAGAAAGTTAAGATGCTTGCATGCTCCTCTTCCAGCACACACCTCCGAATGACTTGGTCTTGACAAATCTTGAATAGATATGGGTCATCCCAGAAGTATTACCTGCACAAATGAAAAAATCTTTTTTTTTCCTGAAAAGAAATGTTAGGCCTCAACAAATCGCTAGCAAGGTAATTTACAATATCAGCATACCAAGGGCTTAGACCCACAGAAAATAACTGCTCATCAGGAAAAGTCTCAACAATAGTAATATCTTTTTCACTCTCAGTAGTGTCAAAGTCAGAAATCAACCTAGATAAATGATCAGCTACCACCTTTTTTGTTCTTTTTTTATCTTTGATTTCTAAGTCGAATTCTTGCAAAAGAAAAACCCGGCAAATTAATCTTGGCTTAGCATTCGGTTTACTTAACAAATACCGCAAAGCTGCATGGTTCGAATGTACAATTATTGTAGATCCTACCAAATAAGACCTAAATTTATCTAGAGAAAACACAATAGCCAAGAATTCTTTTTCGGTGGTCGAGTAGTTAAGTTGAGCGTCATTAAGAGTTTTACTAGCATAGTAAATGACATGCAAACGCTTATCTACTCGTTGTCCTAAAATAGCCCCTATAGCAAAATCAAAAGCGTCACACAAGGGAAGTGACCAATCAGGTGCCATGATAATGGGCGCAGAAGTTAGTTTTTCTTTTAAAACATTAAAAGCATTCAAGCAATCATCATCAAAGACAAAAGAAACATCTTTAGCTAATAGATTACATAGAGGACGACTTATCTTAGAAAAATCCTTAATAAATCTCCTATAAAAACTCGCATGGCCAAGAAAACTCCTAATTCCCTTAACATTTATTGGAGGTGGAAGTTTAGCTATTAAGTCAATTTTTGCTTTATCCACCTCGATGCCTCTACTTGAAATAACATGCCCTAATACAATGCCATGTTTAACCATAAAATGACTCTTTTCCCAACTAAGGGTCAAGTCACTCTCTATACAACGCTCAAATACAAGAGTTAGATTATTCAGGCAATCATCATATAAATTTCCAAAAATTGAAAAATCATCCATAAATACCTCTATACACTTCTCCACCATATCTGAGAATATTGACATCATGCATTGTTGGAATGTGGCGGGGGCATTGCAAAGACCGAATGGCATCCTCCTGAAGGCAAATGTCCAGAATGGGCGTGTGAATGTGGTCTTCTCCTAATCTTCCGGAGCAATGGGAACTTAGTAATAACCTGAAAGACCATCAAGAAAATAGTAAAAATCATGCCTTGGTAAACGTTCAAGCATTTGATCAATAAAAGGAAGAGGAAAATGATTTTTCTTTGTGTACAAATTTAATTTACGAAAATCAATGCACATCCTCCATCCTGTGATCATTCTTGTCGGCACTAATTCATTTTTATCGTTTTTTATCATAGTGATCCCAGATTTCTTCAGTACCACATGTACCGTGCTAACCCATTTACTATCCGAAATAGGATAAATAACCCCCACTTTCAAGAGTTTCAAAATTTCTGTTTTCACTACCTCTTGCATAATAGGTTAAGTCTCCTTTGGGCTTCTCTCACAGGTTTAGTATTATCCTCAAGATTTATCTTATGTATACACATAGTCGGACTAATACCTCTAATATCACCAATGCTCCACCCTATGGCTTTCTTATACTTCTTAATTATTTTCACCAACGCTCGTTCTTGGGTTCGGGGTAAGGTGGATGAAATTATGACCGGATAGGTATCCCCCTCCTCCAAAAATACATACTTAAGTTTTTTTGGCAATTCTTTCAACTCAAGCTTAGGTGGAGTACTGTCTTCCCTAGATGGGATTTTGGGTAACTCTAAGGGCATACTTGGTTCTTTTAATGGTTCAGCATTATCTAACAACTCAATGTATCTCTCAGTTTCATCATCCAACTCCTTCTCTACCCTACCAACTATTAAGGCATACTCAAGTCTGTCTTTAAGTTCATCTTGCAAAAAGGCATCATAAACAAGAGTATCAATATGGTCAATATAGGAACATTCATCAATTGAGGATATAGAATGTAAAGGGGAGGAAGCAAACACTCTAAAATTGACAGTTTCTCCCAAAACTGTCATAGTTAGACTTCCACTATGGACATCTATAATTGTCTTAGTAGTGGCCATAAATTGTCTACCAAGAAGAATAGTGTGTTCTTTGTCCACAGATGGATTTTCCTGCATATCCAACACAACAAAATCTACAGGTATAATCAACTTATCAACCTGTACAAGCAAATCCTCTACCATTGCCTTAGGATATTTCACAGATCTATCAGCTAATTGTAGGGACATGGTAGTAGGTTTCAATTTTCCTAAACGTAGTTGCAAATAAATCGAATAAGGCATTAAGTTTATGCTTGCACCTAAGTCTAGCATGGCTCTTACCACTTTCTTATTCCCCAAAGTAATGTTAATGTTAAAATTCTCGGGATCCTTAAGTTTAGGTGGTAAACGTTGTTGAAAAATTGAGCTAGAAATTTTAGAAACAACTATCCTCTCATTTAAACCATACTTTCTCTTCCTAGTATTTAAATCTTTGAAAAATTTTGCATAGGAAGGCACATTTCTAATAACATCCAGTAAAGGCAAATTTATTTGAACTTTAGAAAACATGTTAAAGAGATCAGAAAACTGTTTATCCTGTTTATCGTCCTTGAGACGATGTGGAAAAGGTACCGGTGGTCAGTAAGGCTCAGATGATTTGTGCAATTGGGGAGCAGTGGATGACTCTCCATTTGATTCCTTGAAAGGCTCATCTTCCTTAGCCTTGGGTGCATTACTCTCTTCAGGTGTTGCACTATCTCCTTCCATAATTCCTGCATTAAACGGTAAATCATCAGATATTTCAGGTAGATTTTTACTTATGATCTTACCACTGCGAAGAACCGTGACCGCCTTTGCTTGCTCGGGTTAGCTCGGTAGTTTTCCTTTTTCTTGACATTGGAGGTGCTCTGCCAATTGACCCACTTGGCCTTCAACCTTTTTCATAGAAGCCTCCAACAATTCCAATCTCTGAGTACTCTTCATTTGATTTTCCCGACTAACTTGAATGAATGCATTCAAGTTGTCCTCCAAGCTTGGTTTGTTGGTAAGAGTAAGCTGTGGGTTGTTGTTATTATTTGGATTGTTGTTGTTGTTGGGATGGTGTGGGAAGTTATTTTAAGCATAGCCTTGATTGTTATTTCCTTTCCAAGAGAAGTTGGGATGACTTCTCCAACTAGGATTATATGTGTTCGAATAAGGATCATTCCTTGGCCTCGGTTGGTATCCCTCCATAGCATTAGCTTGCTCGTAACTTGTACCTACATTTTGATCACAAATAAAAGGACAAATATTAGCATCATGTCCATAAGTACTACAAATATCACATACCTCTTGAGTCGGTGTGTTCTTGGAAGTGAGGAGCGCGATCTGTTTGGTAAGCTCTGCAATTTGCATCACCATCTCATTACCCGGAGCTACCTCGTTAACTCCCATCCTTCTTCCTCTAGAGCTCTTTTGTTGGGAATTAGCTCCCAACATCTCATATAGGTCATACGTCTCATTAGCGGTCTTTTCTCCCAGAGCTCCTTTGGTGGCATTATCCACAGTAAATTGACACTGTTGTGTCAACCCGTCATAGAAAAATTGATTTTGGAGTTGCAATGGAAAGTGATGGTGTGGGCACTATATTAGAAGCACTTTGAAACGATCCCACGCCTCATGAAATGGTTCTCCGTCCATTTGAGATAATGTAGCAATTTTCGTCCTTAGGTCGGCAGTCTTTTCATGAGAATAAAACTTTCCAATAAACTTGTTGAACATTGCGTCCCAAATTGAAAGAGAAGGGGTGAAAGCATCATAAGCCATGACTTTGCCTTATCTTTGAGCGTGTATGGGAAACACCTCATCCTCAATTGATCTTCATTTAGCCCCTGTAGCGAAAAAGTCTGCATAGTAGCATAGAAATCACGAATAAAAGTTAGCGCATCTTCATTTCCCATAAAAAGATGGCAACATATTAAAATGTATGTTTTTAAGCTCATAATTTCGAGCTGTTTCTCCCAATTGGATGCAAGAAGTTGCAGTGCCAATGATTGGCCTTGCATACTCCTTCATCGTCATCTCTCAGTGTGGAGGTAGATGTTCTCCCATTATTGGTGGTTGCTCTTCCTCCAAAGTGTTAGCGTCAAATGGTCTTAAATGTGCTCGCCTCTTGTTGACGTTATCTATGAATGGCACGAGTGGATTTCCAAGAGATCTCCTATCGTGCATACACAATCAAAAACAACAACAAATCAGAGCACCAGACACTACAAGACTCCAACGTGTAACAAAAACACAAAAACTAAAAATTTAGAAAGTAAACTAAAAAGAAAACAAATAAACAATTTCAAAAATGCCAATTCCCCGACAACGGTGCCAAAAATTTGATGCACAAAAACTTGATACCCAAATTTTGTATTTGTAAAAGCTCGCAAGTGCACGAGTCACTTGTAGTAAACGACAAGTAAACTCTCAAGATCGTCTCTCAAAGGAATTGCAATTGTTTTTAAAATTATTAAATGTGATCTAAAAATTAATTACAGAAATAAATTCTAAACACTCTAACAAAGATTGGTTTGGAAAATGATTGCTAAAATTGTAGTTACTTAAAACAAGAGAAAATAAACATGTGAAAGAATAGTCGAAATGATGTGATGAACGAGTGTGGAAAATTAGTTAGTGAACCAATGACAGATAGATTAATTTACGTGATTTTCATAATTAAGCATATAAAGTGAAATTTATTTATCCTTTTCACTAAACCTAGAAAATCCCAAGTCAATGGCAATTTTCTCTTAATTACCTAATTAACTTCTTTGATCCGGATAGTTCATTAACTAATTAGCATTAATCATAGGGAAAGATTTAATCACCTAATTTAAGACAAGTCAATGCACTTAAATTAGACTCATGCTCAAAAATGCCCAATTGAACTTAGATAGCGTTTCTAAAGCTTAACCCTAAAATTTCTCATACATTCATAAATTAAATTGGCCAAAAGTAATTGATGAACATAGATATTAAGAACAATGAATCATGAAATAAACCACTTAAAATATAAATTAAACCACTTAAATAATTATCCAATCACAGCCACATCTCTAAAATCTCACACAAAAAGGGGTTTAGCTACTCATAATCAAATTACAATCAAGGTTTTTCATTACAAATAACATTCAAAGAGTTCTAAGAGAAAAGATATTACAAACAATAAAATACCTCACTTCCACTCTTGGAGCACCTTCTTCAAGTTTCTTGATGAAGCGTCAATGGAATAGCCTTAATTAAGTAATTTCTCTCTAAAAAATGTATGAAAAATTTGGATTCGACACTGTTCACGCTACTGTTCACGAGTTAGTGCAGAAAAAGGTTTGTGGAATGTATTTATAAGTTTAGGATTTTTGTGTGTGTGTGGGGGGGGGTTGGAAAGGGAAAAATTGAGATTCGCGTGCGCGGGCCGTGGCACGCATTTTTCTCTACCGCGGCGTGCTATGCCATTTTGAATTACGAACCAAAATAGAAAGTCTCTCGCCGCGGTGCACAATATTCATGCTGCGGCGAGCAATGTTTTCTTGATTTCCCAAGATGCACCCGAGAGCCCCTCACTGTGGTATGAATTTTCCTCGCCTAGGCGCGCTATGTTGGAATGCTTTGTAAGGGTCCTTACATCTTTGTTGATTCCTGCGTAAGCCTTATGTATCTCTTCTCTAATTTAAACCCCCCTTACATAGTAAATGAAATACAATGTAAGGGTTATGTTTTAGGCCCCTATATGAACACTTCACTCCACTATTCATTTATAATGCTTGAACCTATAAAACATGAACATACCTCTCCAAATCAAAGTAATATTGAAATAAACTATGAAATAAATGATTAAAAACTAACAAATAATAGGGTTAAAATAATGTTCATCAAGCACCAATTCTTCCTAGAGGTAGTTCATAGTTCTTGGTCTACACCTATTATTTCCAATCCTATAGGGATAGTGGTTCAAAAACTTTAAATTTTTTAAGATAGCTCTTATGACTTGGAGTCATGTTATCTTTGGTAACCTAGATGATAGAATTGAATCAGCAAAGGCTAGATTGATGGATATACAGAAAAATATAATGATGTACACTTATCTGAAAACGCTTTCCAACAAGAGTCTGATGCTTTGGCTGAGCTTGATAGGCTTCTAGTTCAGCAGGATACTCTATTTCGGGAAAAGGTTATACCTAAATGGCTTAAGGATGGGGGCATAAACACTACTCTCTATCATTATATGCTCTGTCGCTTAAGAACTCAAAATCCCCTTTCACACTTGGAGATTGATGGCGTGATTAGTCATGACCCTCGGGTGATTGAGAGACATTCTGGATTACTAAGAGGGGATTTTTCTATAGAGATAAACCCGCATCATGATTACTCCATTATAGACTCCCGCATCATGATTACTCCATTATAGACTCAGTCATCCCTACTATGGTTTCTCATGATGAAAATGTTTCACTACGAGAAGTTTTATCAAATGAGGAAATTAAATCCATCTCTTTTGATACGAACCCTTTGAATGCCCTTAGATCGGATGGTTTTATTGGTAGGTTTTTTCAATGTTGCTGGAGCATTATGGGTCCTAATGTAGTATGAGCTATTCATGACTACTTTAGGTTGGGGACTATGCTCCAAGGTCTTAATTCTATTTTTTTAATCTTGATACCTAAAGTCGACCAAGCTGTCAAAATTGATCAATATAGGCCCATAGCTTTGGGTAATTTCTTATTTAAGGTCATTACCAAGATTATTGCTACTTGTCTTAGTGACTTCCATACTCTCTCCTATAATCAATTTGATTTCATTCCGGGATGAAGTATTAAAGATTGTTTGGCAGGAGCTTGATGTGTTAAAATGTGTACTCGCAAGTGTACGAATCACTCGTAGTAAAGTGATAAGCAACTTCCAAGGTCGGTCTCTCAAGGAATTGCAGTGGTCTTAAATAACTAGCTTTTTAATCTAAATGGAGTTCTAATGAAAATAAAACACTAATTAAATAGAGTTCTAGTGAAACTAAAACTCTAAGTAACTAGAATCCTAATGCTAATAAAACTGTAAAAAGAGTTTGTTTGGTTTTGGTAACGGGAACAATCATACGAGAATCACACGAAATCAAGATGGCAATCAGACAATCGATTCAATCAAAAGAGAATGTATGGACGTTTAGCTTGGTTAACCATGTTTGTATCGAAAAGGTATGGTGATATGCATGAACGTCCTATATGAATTAAACTACCGGCTTTCCTTTTAATTACGAAACTCCTTTTGGTCCGAGTAGGTTTCTTTGTTGATAAACTAATTAACCGCCTCTGGTCAGGGTAAATTAACTAGCTATCAAATTATGCGCAAGGAAAATATGCCAATCAAATTAATGCTATGACTAAGTCACTAACTTGAAGTTTTGATTAAGTGTTTCGGAAAAGAGTTAAGGTGACGTTCCTCTAACTAAATTCTCAGATTTTTCAGTCTAACTACGAATATCAAATTGGTCCATGATTATTCATAATAAAACATCTAAACATACTCTTAATCAAAAAGTAATTCATAAATCAATTTAATACACCATACACAATCCTAGCAAACATGGCAACACAAACTAAACATCCATAATGAAACTAGCCGCTCATGTTCATATTGTTATTCATAGACAAATAAAATATGATCATACACTTTAACAAACAGAGAAGATAAATTAATTCTATAACAACAAGGAAAACCTAAATCTAAATACCGCTTATGGATCGGTTGATCTACTCCTCCGTAAGCTTTATCTTCGATCGTCGTTGGCTTCCTTGAATCCTTAGAATGGTATCTCTCGCTTCTCTCATGAAGAATGTATGTATATGAACATATATTGAACCTCAAAGTGTATGCAACACAATTCAAACTCAAACCCAATTTTTAATTATAACTAAGGCAATTGAAGACACAAAAACATCAAACTAAGTTAAAAAAAATATCAAAAATAAAATGAAAAATGAAAGAAAATAAATGAAAAAAAAATAAAAGAAATAAAGACAACGAAAGAGATGCGATACCGAATGGGTGCCTCCCATTAAGGGCTTAGTTTAACGTCTTAGCAAGACGTGACTGATCTCGTGTCAAGGGGGGTTAAATATGTAATTGTACTGTTTATCTCCTCCCTTATCTTTCTTGAAATGAGCTTTCGTCCTCCAAGTCGAGTTTTTGTAATTAGAATGCTTAATGCGTTCTTTGTAGGCATCATCCCGACTTAAATTTATCAGTTTGTCCTTCCCTCTCCATTCAACGTTTCGAACCTCAATTTTGTTGCATATGCTATTCTGCAATTCAGTGTTAGAAGAAATAGGGGAGGGTTGAAAAATTCCAAACTGTACAGTCTCTCCACAAACCGTCATTGATAACTTCCTATTATGGACCTCAATAGTTGTCTTGGTAGTGGCCATGAATGGTCTACCAAGAATAATTGTATGTTCCTTGTCCTTAAGAAAATTTTTGTCCATTTCAAGCACCACAAAATCCACTGGTACAATAAACTTGTCCACCTGTACCAACAAATTTTCCGCTATTCCTTTTGGGTATTGAATAGACCCGTTTGCAAGTTGAAGGGTCATCCTTGTTTCTTTTAACTTTCCTAATCCTAGTTGCAAGTACACTGAATATGGCATTAGGTTTATACCTGCTCCTAAGTCTAGCATAGCCTCGAATACCCTTTTGTCTCCCATAGTGATGTTAATGTTGAAACTACCTGGATCTTTCATTTTGAGAGGCAAGTGCGGTTGAATTATTTGACTACCAATTTCTAACATTTCATTCTCTTTGCTTCTATTCTTCTTGATGATAAAGTTCCTGCAAATTGGATCATAAGTTGAACTGTTCTTTATAATATCCAAAAGAGGCAAATTACAGTTAATTCCAGAAAATAAAGCAAGAGTGTCAGAGTATTGCTCATCCTGATTTGTCTCCTCAAACTGGTTTATTGGTGGTATTGGTGGTCGGTATGGATCCATTGACTTGTGCAATCGAAAAATGTTAGTTGTTTCTTTCTTGGGAAGTTCATTTGGTTTGGTATTAAGCTCATCATCTCCTTTGAGAGTTGAATCCTCACCTTCAAAGTTACCTGTACTAGACAACAAAACATTAGAATTATCAGATAAATTATCAGGTAAATCATTAAGTACCTCCTCATCATTTTGAAAAACTGTGATCGCCTTTGCTTGTTCAGGTTGACTAGGCAGCTTTCCCGTCTCTTGTTTGTACATTTGTTTCGCTAGCTGCCCCACTTGCATTTCCACTCTTTTGATTGATGCTTCCATAGAGTCCATCCTACCACTACAAGATTGTATAAAATTGTTTAGGGTTTCCTCTACGGTTGGCTTATTTTGTGGAAATTGTCGGTTTACATTTTGGCCTTGAGCTTGGTTTTGGACAAATGGTTGGCTATTATTCTGTTTCCATCCAAAATTAGGGTGATTCCTCCATCCAGGGTTATAGGTGTTTGAATAAGGGTCGTTCCTAGGTCTAGGTTGGTACCCTTGCATTGAATTCGCCTCCTCAGTAGTACCTGTATAAGGATCACCTGCAAAAGAACAAACATTAGCTCCATGTCCATATGAACCACAAACTCCACATACCTCGTGTTTTGGCATTTGATTAACATTTGAGGTTGTGAGAAGTTGCACTTGTTTCGTCAATTCAGCAAGTTGCATGGCCATTTCATTGTTGGATCCTAATTCGTGGACTCCAGCTCTTCTTCCTCTAGCGCTCTTTTGTTGGGAGTTGGCTCCTAACATCTCGAATAGCTCGTATGTTTCATCCGCTGTTTTCTCACCCATAGCTCCTCCTGCAGCGTTGTCAACTGTGAATTGACATTGTAGTGTCAATCCGTCGTAGAAAAACTGATTCTGTAACTGCAACGGGAAGTGGTGATGTGGACATTGTATCAACAGCAATTTGAATCTGTCCCAAGCCTCGTGGAAGGGTTCTCCGTCCATCTGCGAAAAAGTAGCAATTTTTGTTCTTAGATCAGATGTCTTTTGATGGGAATAGAACTTACCCATGAATTTATTGTAAACATCGTCCCATGTGACCAAAGAACCGGGTGCTAACGTCATTAGCCAAGACTTAGCTCTATCCTTGAGAGTGTATGGAAAACACCTCATGCGTAGTTGATCTTCGCTAAGTCCCTGCAGTGGAAAAGTTTGCACAGTAGCATATAGTTCACGCATAAAATTTAAAGGATCTTCATTAGGGATACCGTAAAAGGAGGGAAGCATGGAATAATGAATATTTTTCAATTCATAATTCCTAGCCGCCTCTGTAAGTTGAATGCATGATGTGGCGGTCCCAATGATCGGTCTTGCAAACTCTTTGTTCATCATTTGCCTAGCTACGTTTTCACCCATTGCTGCTTGAAATTGTTGTTGGACTTCGTCCTCTTGAAATTGATTGTCCAGTTTCTTTGATCGGTGTTTGACTCTATGAATGTTGTCAATGTAAGGAGAGAGTTCCTTGTTAAGTGATCTCCTACCCTGCATGCACAAATAAAAAGCAAACAAAGATCAAGGTAGCAGTGAAATTGGAAATTAAGCACTATTTTTTTGATTTTTTTATTTTTTGATTTTTTTGGATTTTTCGAATAAAAATAAATAAAATAAAGAAATAAATAAAATAAATAAATAAATAAAATAAACAAATAAATAAAATAAATAAAAATAATAAATAAATAAATCAGAAACTCTAAAAAGTTAAAAAGAAAATTATCTAAAACGCCAATTCCCCGGCAACGGCGCCAAAAACTTGATGTGTTAAAATGTGTACTCGCAAGTGTACGAATCACTCGTAGTAAAGTGATAAGCAACTTCCAAGGTCGGTCTCTCAAGGAATTGCAGTGGTTCTAAATAACTAACGTTTTAATTAAAATAGAGTTCTAATGAAAATAAAACACTAATTAAATAGAGTTCTAGTGAAACTAAAACTCTAAGTAACTAGAATCCTAATGCTAATAAAACTGTAAAAAGAGTTTGTTTGGTTTTGGTAACGGGAACAATCGTAAGAAAATCACACGAAATCAAGATGGCAATCAGACAATCGATTCAATCAAATCAAATATCAATAGAGGATGTATGGACGTTTAGCTTGGTTAACCATGTTTGCATCGAAAAGGTATGGTGATATGTGTGAACGTCCTATATGAATTAAACTACCGGCTTTCCTTTTAATTACGAAACTCCTTTTGGCCGGGGTAGGTTTCTTTGTTGATTAACTAATTAACCGCCTTTGGCCGGGGTAAATTAATTAGCTATCAAATTATGCGCAAGGAAATTATGCCAATCAAATTAATGCTATGACTAAGTCACTAACTTGAAGCTTTGATTAAGTGTTTCGGAAAAGAGTTAAGGTGACGTTCCTCTAACTAAATTCTCAGATTTTTCAGTCTAACTACGAACACCAAATTGGCCCATGATTATTCATAATCAAACATTTAAACATGCTCTTAATCAAAAAGTAATTCATTCATAAATCAATTAAATACACCATACACAATCCTAGCAAACATGGCAACACAAACTAAACATCAATAATGAAACTAGCCGCTCATGTTCATATTGTTATTCATAGACAAATAAAATATGATCATACACTTTAACAAATGGAGAAGATAAATTAATTCTATAACAACAAGGAAAACCTAAATCTAAATACCGCTTATGGATCGGTTGACGTACTCCTCCGTAAGCTTTATCTTCGATCGTCGTTGGCTTCCTTGAATCCTTAGAATGGTATCTCTCGCTTCGTTATAGTGTGGCAACGCTCTCAAAGCTGATTGAATGTCGTGTTTGGGTCGCAAAATTGGGAAGAGGAAGAGTTGTGTATGAGTTGGTCAAGTGAGTTCGAGTTCTATGTAAGGGGGACTCTAAGGGGGTTTTTATAGATGTAAGGGTTTACACGAATCCTATGTGCCATAGGAATAGGCGCGCCGCGGCATGCATTTTCCCCGCCGCGGCGCAACACAATTTCTGAAAAATATGCAAAAACCCGAGAGCTCCCCGCAGCGGCATGCAATTCTCCCGCCGCGGCGCGCGATGCTTCATTGTTTTCCAGAATTCAACCCGAGAGCCTCACGCCGCGGCATGCAATTCTCTCGCCGCGGCGCGCAATGATTTCCTTCTGTTCACGTCCCCCCTTACATATGTGATGGCACTATATGTAAGGCTTACATATTTTGTCTTGATTAGCCCGTAACTTGTGATCCGAGCGCCGTAGGTGTCCCGTCTTTGCGTGATTTCATCATTTGACTCATTTGACGCTAAAAACACCTGAAATGCACTAAAATATACCCGTGACTCCGAATGGATAGATTTATGAAAATAATCGAAATAATAATCATAATAAATCTATATATGAATCAATTACGCACAATTAATCACGAAATATTAGTGCTTTTCGAGCACTCATCAGAGCTTCAAAATGTTTTAATACCACGCACCTCCCTAGCTTTGGTGGTAATGATTCCCTAAAGATTGATATTAGGAAAGCATTCAACATGTTTTTCTTTGGCTTATGAAGGTCTCTGGCGTTGAGGAGGTTTTCTTGGGTTGGATTCAACGCTTGTTTACTTTCGTCCTCATGTCAATTTTTCTTAATGGTTCACCTAGAGGTTACTTTTAGTCTCACAAGGAGTGTGGTAAAGTGATCCCTTATCCTCCCTCCTCTTTTTATTGTGGGTGATTTCCTTAGTAGATATCTCTCGATTACGTTAAGTGAAGGTAGTCTATTTTCGATCTCCTAACTACAAGGCGTCAGGGCTCCTATTCATTCCCTTTATGTAGATGGTTTGCTTATCTTTTACAAAGCTTTCCCATCTTCTATTTTGAATCTCTCTAGTGCTATACGTTTATATGGTAATCTTTCAAGTTAATTGGTTAATTTGGAGAACTATTTTATTTATATTGGCCAAGAGGTCCCTCGACAACAAATTTCCTCTCTTATGTGCATATCTGAGATATGTCTAGGTCATAGATCCATGAAATATTTGGGAATTACCTTATTTCTAAGTGCACCTCAGAGAAGTTGGTTTTAGAGTTTAATGGATCATATTCATGTTTGGTTGGGTAGTTAGAATGCTCTTTTTCTTATCCTTGGCTTGGCGAGATTGTCAAATTTCTTATATCATTCAAAGCATGTATTTACACTACTTTTAGATCCATAGGTGGCCAAAGACTATTCTGGATGATCTCACGAAAGCCATAAGAAATTTTTCTGGTCTGGTTCTACTAATAGACTCAAGCTAGTTCAGATGGCTTAGGGTGATTATTGTTGACTCCTAGTTGAGGGAGGACTTAGTTTGAGAGAACTTAAGGATGAATGAAGTTATGATGCAAAGATTTACTTATTGTTTAATTATTGGGGAAAATACTACCATGTGTTACTTGTAGAGACAATATCTAGATAAAAGTGATCTCCCTAGGGGTTACAATGTTTGATATTCTATTTGGCCTAGTTTGCACTCTCATTTCAGTACACTCTCGGAGGAGTCTTAGTGGCTGTTAGGAAGGAACAGCTCTGTGCATTTTTGGTTTGATAACTGGCTTGGCAGTCCCTTACCTCCTTCTTTTAAGGCCTTGCATCCTGAGATGGCTTCAACAATCAAATCAATGATGAGAGATTGTTGGTACTAATACTCGTATTTGGACTCTCTTTGTTCGAAGGAGTGTCTCTATGGGGAGGCTTATGACTTATTAAGGTCAGTAGGGGAAAGACAAGGTTGGAACAAGGAGATTTGGGCCTCTTGCATTCCTCCTTCATGGTCCATTTTATTTTGGAGAGTGGTTCGGGGAAATGTGCCCAAGGATTGCAATATTCGGAAGCAGGGGAATTCCTTCCATTCACGATGCTACTTATGGGTTTTGCTGAGGAGACTATTAATCATCTATTTTTGAGATACTCTTGTGGAAGTTCTCTTTGGGATCTTCTTGATCACTTTTTTGGTGTCCAACCTTGCATAGATTCTACAGTCTTGGACCTATGGCAGCATATCATATCTATGAACCTTAGCCCACATGTTTGAAATCTATGGAAGGTAGGCATTATCCCTATGAATTGGGTTATTTGGTCACTTTACAATCAGCATTGTCTTGATAATGCTGCCATCTCACTCAGGAACTTTTTTTGCTACAATTTGGAGTTTTATCAGAGAAGCAAGTATGGTGCATAATTGTGTAATGATGAATAAAACAATTTATCTTGAGATCATCCACGGACTTCGGATGTCGTGTACATTGCTTCATACTGATGAGTGCTCAAAAAGCACGAATATTTTGTGATTAATTGTGCTTAATTGTTTAAAATATAGATTTTTTATGATTGTTTATTTAATTATTTTCATAAATCTATCAATTCGGAATCACGAGTATATTTTAGTGTATTTCAGGTGTTTTTAGCGTCAAATGAATCAAATAATGAAAACACGCAAAGACGGAACACTTACGACGCTCAAATCACGAGTTATGGGTGATGAACACAATTTTGACCTATATTTTGTTATGTTTTTAAGCATTTATTTTATGTTTTATTTTATTATTTTCGTGTTTTGGAAGGTATTTATGTATTTTGTAGGTTTTTGGACTCTTGAAGAATATTGGATTGAAATGACACAAAAAGAGAGAAAATGGAGTAACAAAAACCAGAAAATGTAAGGCTTCCATTGGGAGTCAAAGACTAGGTAAGGGTTACATACAAGACAAAAGAAACGCGCACCTAGGCATGAAAAACTTGCGCCGCGGTGAGGAGGTTTCTGTTTTCAATTCTGGAGCCAAAATAGAACGCGCGCCGCGGCGGGCAAAAACCTGCGCCGAGGCGAGCGTGCCAAAACTGCCCAGAAACCCTAAAACGCGTATTCCACTTCATTCTTCCTATAAATACCACATTATACCTCTCCCAAACACAAGTTTTGACAGCCAATTTCTTTCCCACCTTAGCTGCTACTGCAGCAAGGGTTTTCCACCTAAAATCAATCCAAAATCAATAGGAGACCCTCCATTGTTGAGGCTACTCCAAGGATTTGAGAAAGGGGATCAACCAAGTTCAAAGAATTGGAGCTAGAGGATTCATTGGGGTATTTTTAGTGTAATATCTTTTTCTTCTCTGATTTTGTGGTTTGCCTCCATGACTAAATTGATTGACACCAATTTAGTTATGGTTGGCTAATTTATGTATTTGGGATTTTAGTATTGCTTCAAATGATTGGAAGAACAATTTTGTAATTCAATAATATTTAAGTTTTGGATTTATTTCTTGTTCATGTTCTTATTATTTTCTGATTGTGAATTAATGGTGGACCAAACGTTAGTTTGTAGTTAGAAAGAATATTTTAGAATTAGGCATTAGAAACGCCATCTTTGCTTAATTGTGCATTATGAACAAGAGCCTAAATTGATTGCATTGATTTGTGTTAGTTTAGGTGGTTAGAATTATTTCCTTGAGCTAATTTCGATTGATTAGTTAATGATCCGGATCAAAGACGTTAATTAGTTGATCGTAGTGAAAAGTGCCATTAATTTGGGATTTTCTAGGTTTAGTGGAAAAATCATTAAATCCAACTTTTAATTGAATGCTTAATTTGTTTTTGCCATGAATGGATAGCGAACTAAAATTCCCATTTACATCCATCATCCTCCCTTTGGTTGTGATTACTTTTATTTCCATTTTATTTTAGTTTTTGATTTAATTCTGAATTTACAATCTGTTCTTCAACCGACAATTGTTAGAATGTTTAGGATTGTTTGTTCGACTGAATAAGAAAATAAATAACGTTTTAAAACCACTGCAATTCCTTGAGAGACGATCTTGGGAGTATACTTATCACTCATTATAAGTGATTCGTGCACTTGCGAGCTTTTTATAAAATACAAAATTTGACTATTAAGTTTTTGTGCATCAATGGGCTAAACGAGACAAATAAGTAAGCCTTACATAACGAGCCATCACATATGTAAGGGGGTAAACATGAAGAAAAGGAAGTCAACACGCGCCGCGACGAGGAAAAGTCATGCCACGGCGAGGAGCTCTCGGGTTTTGACATTATTTTCAAAATTTGTGTTGCACTGCGGCGGGAAAAATGTAAGCCGCGGCGCGCCTATTCCTATGGCAATCAAGATTTGTGTAAATCCTTACATTTATAAATACCCCCTTAGACTCCCCCTTACAAACAACTCGAACAACTTTGATACAACTTTACACTTTACAATTTTGCGACCAAACAAGAGATTCATTCAATTTTGGGAGCTTTGCCTCTATCTTTGAGAATATACACTACAACAAGTATAGCTAATTTCTATTTTAGTCACGATTTCTATAAAAAACCGTTGTCGTAAGTGATAGCCACGATTAACTTAAAAACCATGGCTATAGGTTAGAGATATGGCCACAATTTTTTAGGAATCTTGGCTCTAGGTGGCTCTAGGTATATATAAAAGAAAACAGAAAAGCGATAAAGGAAAAAAGTTACTGACCCTTCATCAATCTTTTTAAGAAAATTGAAGAATGATATGTGTCTTATGCAAACTCGAGATCACGAACCTTAAAACCCACAAACATGATTCGGTTTGAGAACTACAAGAGAAATGGTCTAAGACAAACACGAAATTGAAATTGATTCATAGAAAAGAAAGTTCAAATATTTAGCACAGATCTTAACACATAGATATTACTCATTATGAGACAAGATGATAGAAAATGCCCCAAAGGTTGCTAATCCCTTTATAAGTTAGTTTGGAAGGAACTTAGAGCTTCAAGCTCTCAATCTTGATTGAAAAATCAATAGTTTCATTTTTGTCAGAATTATGAGGCAGTTGAGCCTCTTAGTGTATTTATAGGTTACAAAAAAAAACCTAAAAATAATTAAACCTTAACCATTGGTTTTGATCTAACGGTCAAAATTATACAAGAAAATAGAAGCTATTGTGGTGATGAAAATTCTGTGCCGTGGCACAGATAGCTCAAACAATACAAAAACTATGCGGACCATAGTAGATAAAAACTTGCGACAAAGATGCCCAATCAAAAACTAGAGAGTTAGGTGCCACGGTGGCCAAAAACTCATGCCTTAGCGCACATGTCCCCTAGCCAAAACCTGAGGGTTTGTTGCCATAGTAGCCAAATCCTTCTGCCTCAGCACGTCCTTTCCTAGCCAAAAACCCGAGCCTTCATTGTTGTGGTGGCTAAAAATCCACGCCACGACGCGTAGGTCCTGTATGAAATTATGCCCTAATTTCATTGAGTGGTTCCTTCTACACAATATGTTCACTTTTTGACACCCTTTGTTCATGTACCAACTCTTGAATGAGTCCATTCAAAGCTTCCTTGAGTTGTTTTGTCTTTGATCTCATGATTGATCCACTCGGGATTTGTAGCGGTTGTAGCGATCTATTATTCTCATCATTCTACCTCTCTTGAAATGGATTTGACCTCATATCGTCATTTGCATAATCAAAAGGAGAAAGGTCAGAAACATTAAAAGAAGCACTAATGTTATATTCACCTGGAAGATCTAGTTTGTAGGCATTATCATTAATCCATTCAAGCACTTGGAATGGTCCATCTCCACTAGGTTGCAACTTGAACCTTCGTTAACGAAGTGAGAGAAACCATTCTAGGGATCCAAGGAAGCCGTCGACGATCAAAGATAAAGCTTTTGGAGAAGAACGCTATCCCATCCATAAGCGGTATTTAGACCTAGGTTTTCCTTGTTGTTATAGAATTCTATTTTCTTCTTCTTTCGTTGAAGTGTATGATCATATTTTATTTGTCTATAAATATTAATATGAACATGAGCATCTAGTTTTATCATGGATGTTTAGTTTGTGTTGCCATGTTTGCTAGAATTGTGTATGGTGTATTTTAATTGATTTAATATAAATGAATTACCTTTTGATTAAGAGCATGTTTAGATATTTAATTATGAATTATCATAGGCCAATTTGAGATTCGTAGTTAGGTAGAAAGATCTTAGAATCTAGTTATAGGAATGTCACCTTAACTTAATTCTGAAACACGTAATCAAAGTTTCAAATTAGTGACTTAGTCATAGCATTAGTTTGATTGTCATTTATTTCCTTGCCCGTAATTTGATTGCTATTTGATTTACCCCGACTGAAGGCAGTTAATTAGTTAATCAACAAAGAGATTTACCCCGATCGAAGGCAGTCTCGTAATTAAAAGGAAAGCCGGTAATATTGTTTATTTAGAACGTTCATGTTGTTTCATCATACGTTTTCGATGCAAGCATGGTCAACCAAGCTAAACGTCCATACATCCTCCATTGATCTTCAAATCTATTTGAATTGATTGTGAACTTGCAATATTGTTTTCGTTTAATTGTTTGCTACCATTGATCTCGTTACAAACCAAACTCCTTTTTACAATTTTACTAGATTTAGGACTCTAGCTACTTAGAGTTTCAGTTTCACTAGAACTCTATTTAATTAGTATTTTGTTTGCTTTAGAACTCTATTTAGATTAAGAAAAAGGTTATTTAGAACCATTGCAATTCCTTGAGAGACCGACCTTGGAAGTTTCTTATCACTTTTCTACGAGTGATTCGTACACTTGCGAGTACTAAATTTAACACATCAAGTTTTTGGCGTCGTTGCCGGGAAATTAGCGTTTTAAATAATTTTCTTTTTTTCAACTTTTTGGAGTTTCTAATTTATTTTTATTTATTTATTTATTTTATTTTTATTCAAAAATACAAAAAAATAAAAAAAAAATTTAAAAAAAAATATATAGTGCTTTTATTTGCTTAATCTATGGTGCTTTGATTTCTCTGTTGTTTTTGTTAGTTTTTGAAAGGTACCGTTCATAGACAACATCAACAAATTTTAAAATGCACCTAATTAGGCTGGATACTGATGCACAAAAACTTGATACCAAATTTTGTATTTATAAAGCTCGCAAGTGCACGAGTCACTCGTAGTAAGCGACAAGTATACTCCCAAGATCGTCTCTCAAGGAATTGCGGTGGTTTTCAAAAATGTGAATTGTTTTCTAAAAGATGACAATAAAATTAAATCTAAACATTCTAACAAAGGAGGGTTGTGGAGATTTTAGCTGAAGTTATAAAAAAAGTTGACAAGAAAAATAAAGTGAATGCGTAGACTTTGTGTAAAACGATGGGGTGAACAAGTGTGGGAAATTGGTTAGTAAGCTAATCATGGATGAATTGGTTTATGTGGATGTAACAGTTAGGCACGAAAAATGGAATTTACTGATTATTTTCTCTATACTAGAAAACCCCAAATCAATGGTGATCTCCCCTTAATTAACCAATTAACTTCTTTGATCTGGACCGTTAATTAGTTAATCAGCTTTAAATCCAAGAAAATAGTCTAATCGCCTAACTCAAGACAAATCAATGCACTTGAATTAGGCTCAAGTTTAAGAGTGCTTAATTGAATTCAAATGGCGTTTCTAAAACTCAATTCTAAAATATTTCATACATTCATAAATTAAATTGGCCAGAAATAATAAATGAACATAATAGTGGAATCAATAAACTCGAAATAAATCTCTTTAACAATAAACATTCCACAAAACCAATTATCTACTCATAGTTACATTACCAAAATCCCACACACAGATGATTTAGCCACTCATGACAGAATTTAAATCAATATTTTCTATCATGAATAACATCCTACGAATTCTTAAAGAGAAAGTAAATTACAAATATTAAAATACCCCAAATCAATGGTGGAGCTTTGATTGAGTAATCTCTTTCTCTAAATTGTTGAGACAAGAAGAATTCTGGCACTGTTACGATGCTTTTCTTCTCCTTCTCTCGTATATTTCTTTGAAGAACAGAGTGTGTGAATCTGGAGTCTTTGGAGGCTGGAGAGGTGTTGAATTAAGGCTCAGATCTGTTTTTGGAGGCTGGAGAGGATATGATGTTCGATAGGATTTGTAAGGGTTTCTTTTATTTTCTGTAAGTCTCGTACATCAGGAGGAGTCCAATTCGCGCGCGCGCGCGCCGCGGCGCACATTTTTCATGCCGCGGCGCACATTGTGTTCGTGATCTTGGTGTTCAAACCCGAGAGCCTCTCGCCGCGGCATACAATTCCTTCGCCGCGGCGCGCCTTGTATGTACATGAGTGTACATAGTATGTACATGGCTTTACATATTTCTCTAAATTCCTCGCCGCGGCATACCATTCCTTCGCCGCGGCGCTCAGTGTTTTGATGGTTTTCATGTTCCAACCCGAGAGCTCCCCGCCGCGGCATACACTTTCCTCGCCGCGGCTCGCCTTGCATGTAAGGGTGTACATGGTATGTACATGTATGTATGTGCCTTGTACATATTCTGTTGATTATCGATGTAAGGCTTACATAATGTATGGCACCTAATGTAAGGCTTACGTATGTATGCATTTTTACTCCATTTTTGCTCTCTTTTTCCAAGTTTCTCTCTAAACCTACTTTGACCTGCAAAACAGTAGAATACCCTCCAAAACAAGATTATATCGAGATTATATGCAAAATAAACACTTAAAAATGTCACAAATAGTAGATCAAAATAGTGTTCATCAAATACCCCCAAACCTACTTTTTGCTAGTCCTCAAGCAAAACCAAAATTAAAAGGCCAAATAACAAAACTAAAATTGAAGTTAACAAAACTTGTCATGCTTTAATTTCTTTCCAAATCATAACCAAAAATTCATGCACAAATTTATCCGACAATCAAGCACATCAAGGTTCACCATTTAGATCAATTTTGCTTCACAAATCTAAATTCCAATACTAAAAGCGTATCAACATTGACTCCCCCAAACCTAGTGTTAAGAATATGAATTCGTTTCAACTCTAATCCTCACAATAATTACTCTCTAAATCACACCGATCCTATGGGTTCAAGCACTCAACAATGTATATGCGAATAGAAGTTATGTAAAGAAACGAGCTAATAGGTTCGCATATGATTAAACAA
This sequence comes from Elaeagnus macrophylla, assembly GCA_029378325.1. Taxonomy (NCBI): domain Eukaryota; kingdom Viridiplantae; phylum Streptophyta; class Magnoliopsida; order Rosales; family Elaeagnaceae; genus Elaeagnus; species Elaeagnus macrophylla. Next base: position 29,524,573 of record CM055643.1, on the reverse strand, counting down.
GAAAGGCTCAAAAGTGCATAACATTGATCTCATGAAAGGAATCAAATGATAGGATTTATGAAGGAATCACATTACTAATCTCATGCTTCAATTAAATTCCTCAAGCAAAAACTTCAAGTGTGCCATAGAATGAAAATGTTTTGACTTTAGGGGAACTTATTTCCTATTTTTCTCTCTCTTTTTTTTTGTATTGTATTAACCATTCATACTTGAAGAACTTAGGGTCATAATAAACTTATTATCTCTTCTTCTTTTTTTTTAGACCCACATACATATGTAATTTGTGAATGGCTACTTCTTAGCTCTTTTTGTGTTTAATATAGGAATTCCCTTTAATTTTTTAAAAGTCAAGCACGAATGAAATAGGCAAACACTTCAAATTTTACTTAAGTCATTTAGTCTAAGCAATTCAATTAAGCACATGATCCCTCATTAAATGTTTAAAATCCTAACATTCAATGCAAAAACCTATAGAGATCATCTAGCAATTTGAAATGATATGAAAGGTGTTTAAAAGAGTAGAAGAATAATTGTCTCTCAGAATAAAGCGTTAAAGGCTCAACAATATTCTCACAAGGTAGTCTCCACTAGTCAAATCCTAGACACAGTGTTTGGGTTCATCTCAGTTTCAACATCAAAAGCATGAAAAACAGATTGCAAATTGATTTCAATCTTAACAACAAACCTTAAATGTTTTAAAAATCAGATAGACAATGCACAAAGACTAGTTATTCATCAAAAATTGATCAAAGCATGAAAGTATTGTTACCAATCAAACACAAAATGCAAAATGCACCCCCAAACCTAAACTAAACATTGTCCTCAATGTTTTCAACTACACAATAGTTCAGAAAAGAATTTAGGAAGGGCAAACAAATAAACTAAACTAACTGAATTAAAAGAAAACGATAAATAATACCTAAAACGGTGGGTTGCCTCCCACCAAGCGCCTAGTTTAACGTCTTAGCAAGACGATGCGCATAGCTAAGGTGCATGCAGTTCAACGCACTCCACATCTCTACGGGGAACTACTCCTTCCAAGGAAGGCTTTACACGATGTCCGTTCACCTTGAAAGTTGCTTGTGTGTTGGGATTGATGAGCTCAACAGCTCCATGGGGAAAGATTTCCACAATCTTGTATGGTCCACTCCATCTTGATCGAAGCTTGCCTGGAAAAAGTTTAAGACGAGAGTTAAATAAAAGTACTTGCATTCCAGGATAGAGAGACTTACCAACGATCCCTTTGTCATGATTGCGCTTTGTGCGTTCTTTGTAAATCTTAGCATTCTCATATGCTTCATTCCTAATCTCTTCAAGCTCATCAAGTTGAAGTAAGCGGTTGTCACCCGCTTGTTGACAATCCATGTTCAGCTGCTTGATTGCCCAATAGGCCTTGTGCTCAAGCTCAACGGGCAAATGGCATGCTTTGCCATAAATTAACCGGTATGGGCTCATCCCAATAGGTGTCTTGTATGCCGTACGGTAAGCCCATAATGCGTCATTGAGCTTCGAAGCCCAATCCTTCCTTGAAGGTCGCACCGTACGTTCCAAAATACCCTTAATTTGCCGGTTACTCACTTCAACTTGTCCCGATGTTTGTGGGTGGTATGGAGTAGCCACTTTATGTGTGATGTTGTACTTTCTCAACAATCCATCAAAAAGTTTGTTGCAGAAGTGACTCCCTCCATCACTGATTATTGCCCTTGGTGTGCCAAACCTGCTAAATATTGTTTCCTTCAAGAACTTCACAACACAGTTAGCATCATTAGACTTAGTGGGTATAGCCTCTACCCACTTGGACACATAATCAACAGCAACTAAGATATACTCAAAACCAGAAGAAGGGAGAAAAGGACCCATAAAGTCAATTCCCCATACATCAAACAACTCAACAACAAGATTATATGTCAGAGGCATTTCATTACGTCTACTTAAATTACCAGTTCTCTGACATCTATCACAGCACATGCAAAAATTATAGGCATCTTTAAACAGTGTAGGCCAATAAAAACCAGATTGAAGTACCTTAATAGCAGTTTTCTTACCCCCAAAATGTCCTCCACAGTGAAGTTCATGACAAAAAGTTAAGATACTTGCATGCTCCTCTTCCGGCACACACCTCCGGATGACTTGGTCTTGACAAATCTTGAATAGATATGGATCATCCCAGAAGTATTGCCTGCACACATGAAAAAATCTTTTCTTTTCCTGAAAAGAAATGTTAGGCCTCAACAAACCGCTAGCAAGAAAATTTACAATATCAGCGTACCAAGGGTTTGGACCCACAGAAAATAACTGCTCATCAGGAAAAGTCTCAACAATAGCAATATCTTTGTCACTCTCAGTAGTGTCAAAGTCAGAAATCAACCTAGATAAATGATCAGCTACCACATTTTTCGTTCCCTTTTTATCCTTGATTTCTAAGTCGAATTCTTGTAACAACAAAACCCACCGAATTAATCTAGGCTTGGCATTCGGTTTACTCAACAAATAACGCAAAGCAGCGTGGTCCGAATGCACAATTACTTTAGACCCTACTAAATAAGATCTAAACTTATCAAGAGAAAACACAATAGCCAAAAACTCTTTTTCGGTGGTTGAGTAGTTAAGTTGAGCGTCATTTAGAGTTTTACTAGCATAGTAAATTACATGCAAACGCTTATCTACTCGTTGACCTAAGACAGCCCCTATGGCAAAATCAGACGCATCACACATAATCTCAAAGGGGAGTGACCAATCAGGTACCATGATAATGGGTGCAGAAGTTAATTTTTCTTTCAAAACATTAAAAGCAGTCAAGCAATCATCATTAAAAACAAAAGAAACATCTTTAGCTAACAGGTTGCATAGGGGACGACTTATCTTAGAAAAATCCTTAATAAATCTCCTATAAAAACCCGCATGACCAAGAAAACTCCTAATTCCCTTAACATTAGTGGGAGGTGGAAGTTTGGCTATTAGATCAATTTTTGCCCTATCCACCTCAATGCCTCTACGTGAAATTACATGTCCTAATACAATGCCATGCTGAACCATAAAATGACTCTTTTCCCAACTAAGGGTCAAGTTACAATCAATACAACGTTCAAGCACGCGAGTCAAATTATTCAGGCAATCATTAAATGAATTTCCAAAAACTGAAAAGTCATCCATAAATACCTCTATGCATTTCTCCACCATATCCGAGAATATTGAAATCATGCATCGCTGGAATGTGGCGGGGGCATTGCAAAGGCCGAATGGCATCCTCCTGAAGGCAAATGTCCCGAATGGGCACGTGAATGTGGTCTTCTCCTGATCTTCCGGAGCGATGGGCACCTGATAATAACCTGAAAGACCATCAAGAAAACAGTAAAAGTCATGCCCTGCTAAACGTTCAAGCATTTGATCAATAAAAGGAAGAGGAAAATGATCTTTCTTTGTGTACAAATTTAATTTACGAAAATCAATGCACATTCTCCATCCCGTGATCAATCTCGTGGGCACTAACTCATTTTTATCGTTCTTTACCACAGTGATCCCAGATTTCTTCGGTACCACATGTACCGGGCTGACCCATTTGCTATCCGCAATAGGATAGATAACCCCAACTGCCAAGAGTTTTAAAATCTCCGTTTTCACTACCTCTTGCATAATAGGGTTAAGTCTCCTTTGGGCTTCTCTCACAGGTTTGGTATTGTCCTCAAGATTTATCTTATGCATACACATGGTGGGACTAATACCTCTAATATCATCAATGCTCCATCCTATGGCTTTCTTATGTTTCCTAAGTATACTCACTAGTGCTCGTTCTTGGGTTCGGGTCAAGGTAGATGAAATTATGACCGGATAAGTGTCCCCCTCACCCAAAAATACATACTTAAGATGTTTTGGTAAATCTTTCAACTCAAGCTTAGGTGGAGCAGTGTCTTCCCTAGATGGGGTTTTGGGTAGCTCTAAGGGTGTACTTGGTTCTTCTAATGATTCAGCATTATCTAACAGCTCTAAGTAACCCTTAGTTTCATCATCCAATTCCGTCTCTATCCTATCAACTGCTAAAGCATATTCAAGTCCGTCCTTAACTTCGTCCTGCAAAAAGGCATCATAAACAAGATTATCAATATGATCAATAGAAGAACATTCATCAATTGAGGATATAGAAGGTAAAGGGGAGGAATCGAATACTCTAAAATTGACAGTTTCCCCCAAAACTGTCATAGTTAGACTTCCACTATGGACATCTATAATTGTCTTAGTAGTGGCCATAAATGGCCTACCAAGAAGAATGGTGTGTTCTTTGTCCATAGATGGATTCTCCTGCATATCCAATACAACAAAATCGACAGGTATAATCAATTTATCAACCTGTACAAGCAAGTCCTCTACCATTCCCTTAGGATATTTCACAGATCTATCAGCTAATTGTAGGGACATGGTAGTATGTTTCAATTCCCCTAAACCTAGTTGCAAATAAATCGAATAAGGCATTAAGTTTATACTTGCACCTAGATCTAGCATGGCTCGTACCACTTTCTCATTCCCCAAAGTAATGTTAATGTTAAAACTCCCGGGATCCTTAAGTTTAGGTGGTAAACGTTGTTGAAGAATTGAACTAGAAATTTCAGAAACAACTATCCTTTCATTTAAACCATACTTTCTCTTCCTAGTATTTAAATCTTTGAAAAACTTTGCATAGGAAGGTACATTTCTAATAACATCCAGTAAGGGCAGATTTATTTGAACTTTAGAAAGCATGTTAAAAAGATCAGAAAATTGCTTATCCTGTTTATCGTCCTTGAGACGGTGTGGAAAAGGTACCGGAGGTCGGTAAGGCTCGGATGATTTGTGCAATTGGGGAGCGGTAGATGACTCTCCGTTTGATTCCTTTGAAGGTTCACCTTCCCTAGCCTTGGGTGTATTATTCTCCTTAGGTATTTCATTGCCTTCTTCCATGTTTCTTGCATTAAAAGGTAGATTATCAGATATTTCAGGTAAATTTTTAGTTACGATCTTACCACTTCGAAGGACTGTGACCGCCTTCGCTTGCTCAGGTTGGCTAGGTAGTTTTCCTTTTTCTTGACGTTGGAGGTGCTCCGCCAATTGACCTACTTGGCCTTCAACCCTTTTCATCGAAGCCTCCAACGAGTCCAATCTCTGAGTACTCTTCATTTGATTTTCCCGACTAACTTGGATGAATGCGTTCAAGTTGTCCTCCAAGCTTGGTTTGTTAGGAAGAGTGGGCTGTGAATTGTTGTTGTTTGGATGATGTGGGAAGTTATTCTGAGCATAGCCTTGATTATTACTTCCTTTCCATGAGAAATTGGGATGGTTTCTCCAACCGGGATTGTACGTGTTTGAGTAAGGATCATTCCTTGGCCTCGGTTGGTATCCCTCCATAGCATTGGCCTGCTCGTAACTTGTACCTACATGTGGATCACAAACAAAAGGACAAATGTTAGCACCGTGTCCGTAAGTACTACAAATACCGCATACCTCTTGAGTTGGTGAATTCTTGGAGGTGAGGAGTGCGACTTGTTTTGTGAGCTCTGCGATTTGCATTGACATGTCATTCCCCGGAGCTACCTCGTTAACGCCCATTCTCCTTCCTCTAGAACTCTTTTGTTGGGAATTAGCACCCAACATCTCATATAGCTCATATGTTTCATCTGCGGTCTTCTCTCCCATTGCTCCTCCCGCGGCATTATCCACAGTGAATTGACACTGTTGTGTCAACCCGTCATAGAAGAACTGATTCTGGAGTTGCAAAGGAAAGTGATGGTGTGGGCATTGTATTAGAAGCAATTTGAAGCGGTCCCACGCCTCATGAAATGGTTCTCCGTCCATTTGGGAGAACGTCGCAATTTTAGTTCTTAGGTCTGCTGTCTTTTGGTGGGAATAGAATTTTCCCATGAACTTGTTGTATACAGCGTCCCAAGTTGAAAGCGATCCAGGTGGAAGAGTCATAAGCCATGACTTGGCTTTATCTTTCAGCGTGTATGGGAAACACCTCATCCTCAGCTGATCCTCATTTAGCCCCTGTAGCGGAAAAGTCTGCACAGTAGCATAAAAATCACGAATGAACGTTAGAGGATCTTCGTTAGGAATCCCATAAAATGACGGTAGCATATTAAAGTGTATATTCTTTAGCTCATAGTTTCGAGCTGCTTCCCCTAGTTGGATGCAAGAAGTTGCAGTGCCAATGATTGGCCTTGCATACTCCTTCATCGTCATCTCTCTGTGTGGAGGTAGTTGTTCTCCCATAATTGATTGATGCTCTTTCTCCAAAATGTCAGCTTCAAATGGTCTCAAATGAGTGCTCTTCCTGTTGATGTTATCTATGAACGGCACGAGTGGATGTCCAAGAGATCTTCTACCGTGCATGCACAATCAAAAACAACAACAAATCAAAGCACCAGAAACTAATTGACTCCAACAAGTAACAAAAAACACAAAAACAAGAAAAACAAATAAAGAAAACAACAAAGACTAAAAATTAAGTAAACTAAAAAGAAAACAAATAACAATTTCAAAAACGCCAATTCCCCGGCAACGGCGCCAAAAACTTGATGCACAAAAACTTGATACCAAATTTTGTATTTATAAAGCTCGCAAGTGCACGAGTCACTCGTAGTAAGCGACAAGTATACTCCCAAGATCGTCTCTCAAGGAATTGCGGTGGTTTTCAAAAATGTGAATTGTTTTCTAAAAGATGACAATAAAATTAAATCTAAACATTCTAACAAAGGAGGGTTGTGGAGATTTTAGCTGAAGTTATAAAAAAAGTTGACAAGAAAAATAAAGTGAATGCGTAGACTTTGTGTAAAACGATGGGGTGAACAAGTGTGGGAAATTGGTTAGTAAGCTAATCATGGATGAATTGGTTTATGTGGATGTAACAGTTAGGCACGAAAAATGGAATTTACTGATTATTTTCTCTATACTAGAAAACCCCAAATCAATGGTGATCTCCCCTTAATTAACCAATTAACTTCTTTGATCTGGACCGTTAATTAGTTAATCAGCTTTAAATCCAAGAAAATAGTCTAATCGCCTAACTCAAGACAAATCAATGCACTTGAATTAGGCTCAAGTTTAAGAGTGCTTAATTGAATTCAAATGGCGTTTCTAAAACTCAATTCTAAAATATTTCATACATTCATAAATTAAATTGGCCAGAAATAATAAATGAACATAATAGTGGAATCAATAAACTCGAAATAAATCTCTTTAACAATAAACATTCCACAAAACCAATTATCTACTCATAGTTACATTACCAAAATCCCACACACAGATGATTTAGCCACTCATGACAGAATTTAAATCAATATTTTCTATCATGAATAACATCCTACGAATTCTTAAAGAGAAAGTAAATTACAAATATTAAAATACCCCAAATCAATGGTGGAGCTTTGATTGAGTAATCTCTTTCTCTAAATTGTTGAGACAAGAAGAATTCTGGCACTGTTACGATGCTTTTCTTCTCCTTCTCTCGTATATTTCTTTGAAGAACAGAGTGTGTGAATCTGGAGTCTTTGGAGGCTGGAGAGGTGTTGAATTAAGGCTCAGATCTGTTTTTGGAGGCTGGAGAGGATATGATGTTCGATAGGATTTGTAAGGGTTTCTTTTATTTTCTGTAAGTCTCGTACATCAGGAGGAGTCCAATTCGCGCGCGCGCGCCGCGGCGCACATTTTTCATGCCGCGGCGCACATTGTGTTCGTGATCTTGGTGTTCAAACCCGAGAGCCTCTCGCCGCGGCATACAATTCCTTCGCCGCGGCGCGCCTTGTATGTACATGAGTGTACATAGTATGTACATGGCTTTACATATTTCTCTAAATTCCTCGCCGCGGCATACCATTCCTTCGCCGCGGCGCTCAGTGTTTTGATGGTTTTCATGTTCCAACCCGAGAGCTCCCCGCCGCGGCATACACTTTCCTCGCCGCGGCTCGCCTTGCATGTAAGGGTGTACATGGTATGTACATGTATGTATGTGCCTTGTACATATTCTGTTGATTATCGATGTAAGGCTTACATAATGTATGGCACCTAATGTAAGGCTTACGTATGTATGCATTTTTACTCCATTTTTGCTCTCTTTTTCCAAGTTTCTCTCTAAACCTACTTTGACCTGCAAAACAGTAGAATACCCTCCAAAACAAGATTATATCGAGATTATATGCAAAATAAACACTTAAAAATGTCACAAATAGTAGATCAAAATAGTGTTCATCAGATACTGAAATCCATGAGCCAATACAAAGCCTTTTGAAGAGCTACATGATATGACAGACATGGAGGTATGTAGCATTTGTGGTTTATATGGGCATTATGATAATGTTTGCACTTTTGCAGGTGATTACTATACATCCACTAATTCAAACTTTGATCTTAATGAGGGATGTCACCAACCTTGGAATGATCCTTATTTTAGTACCTATAATCCTCAGTGGGAAAATCACCATAATTTTTCATGGGAAGCAAACTCTACCGCACCTTATGCCCAATACAACGTGCAAAAGCTCAAATTTTCATCCATATGACCCACCTTATGCACAATACCAAATGCAAAGCTCAAGTTTTCATTCATATCCATCTAGGGCCACCTTGGAAGAGAGCTTGAATTCTTTCATACAAGGAATAGAGTTTCTAATCAACCTAGGAAGTCAACCTTAGCGGAAACCTTAAATGCTTTCATACAATCTACTAGTGAAAGGATGGAGTCTATGGAGGCATCAATGAAAAGAATAGAAATGCAAGTTGGGGAACTAGCGGAACAAATTCAAAAACAAGAAGAGTTGCCCAATTAGATTGAGCAAGTGAAGGATGACATAATCCTTCAAAGTGGTAAAAATTTTGAAAATATTTATTTTCCTGAAACTTTTGATGATTTACCACTTTGTGTAGAAAATACAGATGGGGAGCAAGCAATTCTCAAAGAATGTCAAGCTGAGGAATATCAAATTCTACAAACTTCTATGGAGAACAAGGAGGAATTATCTTCACCTCTCATGCCGCACAAGGCACCTAAGACTTGCACATTCCCAAATTCTTTTCCATACCACTTTCACAAAAAAGTGTGTGTTGTGCTTCATAGGAAACAATTACCGAGATGAAAGGACAAGCTTAATGACATACTATCTCAGAAAATTAATATCATACACTTCAAAATCTTTGATGACGGTGGATAGAAACGAGAGAAGCCACGTCTTGCTAAGACGTTAAACTAAGCCCTTAATGGGAGGTACCTCGGTATTGTATTTCTTTCGTTGTTTTTATTTCTTTTATTATTTTTATCATATTTATTTTTTTATTTTATTTACTTTAATTTTCTTTTTCAGTTTTTCCTTTATTTTATTATTATTTTTGGATTAGTTATTAATTATAATTAACATTTTTTTTATTTCATTTGTATTTAGTTTATCTTTAAATTTGGATTTGAATTGTGATGCATATTCTTTGAGGTTTCATACATGTTTCTTGCACATTAAATGCTTCATCATGAGAAAAGCGAGGAATAATGAATCAGAGCGTACGTGTAGTGCACACAATCTCATACGAAAGGGGGGTAACTTCTCTCATTTCTTTTCTTAATTTCTTTTGTTTTTCTTTTTTGACATTGAGGACAATGTAGAAATTAGGTTGGGGGTGGGAAAGATATTTCATGAGCATGAAATTGGACCAAATTTAAATTTTTAACTTTTGTCACTTGAATTTTGTTAGGTTAGTGTCGTGTCTACTTGATTCAATCCGGAAGTCTATGATATTAACATAATTGTAATGACGGTGATATATGGAAGACATTAAATTTCTACCTAAGCAAGGAGACACATAAATGTTAGATTCATCTAGTATGAGGATTTTGTGGTATATGTGGTAGTTTGCATGGTTAGTATGACTATTTTGATTTGTGTAATGTATGCATGTTTATAATATATTTTAAGTCTCAACAAGCTCTAGAACTCATTTGAAAACCCATTGAAGCGAAATAATAGAATCAAATGCCACTTAGAAAATGATTTAGGCCATCTTTGGACCGTTTGGACTTTTCAAGCCTCCTCGTATTATTTTATCCATAGTACACCCTTGAACTCAACATTGACATACGTTGTATTACCCTTAGTGATAAGAGTACTCAATGTAATATTTAATTTTCATGAGCAATTATGTTGTATTTATCTTGCTTCATCAAAATAAAAAAAATAATAAAAAAAAATGATGATGATTGAAATAATAAGTGTAAGGTTTCTTTTGTATTGGCAATTTTCGTAGACAAAATGTTTGATTGTAATCTAGAGTAAGAGTTCACCGTTTAATCAGACGATACATGATGATGGAGTCACCAAGCTTGCAATGCCAATATGACAGGTAAAATATTCTATCATGCATACATCTTCACACATTTGTGCACTACACTTAGTATGGATCGAAACGAAAAATAAATTGTGCACATGTTGGTCGATCGATCGAGTGTATAGTTCGATCAATCGAGTGATCGATCGATCGAGTGTGGAACGACATCGATCTAGGTGCTCTTGGGTTGAGCTAGATCGATCGATCAATCTGGTCGATCGATCGAGCATTGGATCGATCGATCGAACCAGTCGTTAGATCGATCGAGACAGTTTTTCCCTTTCTGTTAGAACTCCTTTTTAATTTGACCCATATGTTACTTTTACCAATTTGACTCATTTAATATTGAATGCAAAATCCTTATATGAGTAGAATTGTTGTGAAAGTTAGAATCATTGTATGAGTAGAATTGTTGTGAAAGTTGGAATCATTGTATGAGTAGAATTCTTATGAAAGCAAAATTCTTATATGAGTAGAATTGTTGTGAGAGTGAAATCCTTGTATGAATAGAATTCTTGTGAGAACTAAATCCTGATTTGAGTAGAGTTTCAGTCCATTGCAAATCCTCTTTCAAGTTAAATTGGACTCTATATAAGTTATGCTTGCTTGTGCATAATTACGGATACACATAGAACTAATATTTTCTACATCTGAATTGTGCTTTTAACTTCTTCTCTTCATCTATCATTCTTAGGCGTTTTCATCTTTTAATTGTTCAAACATATTTTGTGGTTATGTTTGAATAATTCATATGCCTAATTGCTTTTCATGATATTGAGCTTTATATGATTGTTCTAGATTTTGCTAGCTGATTTAGTTTTTACATCGCATGCTGTTGAATCTGCTAGTTAGGATTGTTCATTGTTTGAATCCGCTCTAGGACACACTTTGCACTTGTGTTATTGTGCTAACGTTTCAGGTGACGGGTTCGGTATTTCGTGTGACTCGAAATTACCGAAGGTGACGGGTTCGATTGATCTTGTGTGACTCAAGTAGATCGGAACGTTGGTCCGGATCCAGACATCTAACTATTGGAGGCTGTGAAAGGAGCGACGGCTCGTAAGTAAATTACAGAAAGGGGGATCTATCTGCGACGGGTAGTTCTGGACTCTATGGTTGTAATTGAACATTGATTTTCATAGTGGATAGTTAGGTGGTCCGGTGGACCGGTGGTTTTCTTCTTAGGTCATTGTTGTGGCCTAGGTTGTTTCTACCTAAAAATATCATGTGTTATTTTTATTATGCATTTTATCTTTACACGCGATTGCATGTCTGGCCGTTGTGATTAGATTACATATTTAATATTTGTTAAAAATTGAAAATAACCTATTCACCCCCCCCCCCCCCCCCTCTAGGCTTATTTGATCCGTGATTAAAAACTTTCAATAAGCAAGAAAAGTAAAGAAAGAAAATCAAGCAAAAAGATCCAAGGGACATATGGAATTTATAGGAGGATGAAAAAGAACACTTGGTGGAGAAAGTTGAAAATAAGTTTGTGAAATAAAAAGTACTCTTATCCCAGTGAAAATATCATTTCCGTACTTTCATAATCACACACCTAACCACAACTTTACAAGCTTAATGAAGTCTTATTAATTCTAGGTAGTTTGATTTCTATATTAATGGAGATGGATTTGAAAAGTGAGCATATGGAGGTTGGAAGTGCAAAATTCTCATTCATATTTTACTTGCACATTTATGAGATATTAAAATGTAATCTATGAATATCATGCATGACACAATCAAATAGTGTAACTAATGGGCTTGTGGTTTGGTTGGTTGTTCAAAATTCGATTACTAAGATGGGTTTGATGTTTGGACTATTTTTGAGCTTAAGTGATTTTTAACTATTTTGTATGCCATTCGTTGTTAACAATTTTTGAGACATATGCATGGATTGATTCAAGTATGTTTAGAGTCTTTATTTAGTTTTGTTAGTTACGATGTTTACGGGTATCATCACTGGAAACCCTCACGAGACTATAACTCGTCCACTAGGGCCACCTAGGGGTTTAAAGGCTTGTTGCATACGCTAAATGCAACCGTGACAATCTACGGAAGTGATTTAGGTTAGTTTATTTTATTTGTTTTATTTTAATTTTTAGATCGCTCCTCTTGCTAGAGACTAGCAAGAAGCTAGTTGGGGGTTGTGATGAGTGTTCAAAAAGTACTAATATTTCGTGATTAATTGTGCTTAATTGTTTAAAATATAGATTTGTTATGATTATTTATTTGATTATTTTCATAAATCTATCAATTCGGAATTACGGGTATGTTTTAGTGCATTTCAGGTATTTTTAGCGTCAAATGAATCAAATAATGAAAACACGCAAAGACGGAACACTTACGGCGCTCAGATCACGAGTTATGGGCTAAACGAGACAAATATGTAAGCCTTACATGACGAGTCATCACATATGTAAGGGGTAAACATGAAGAAAAGGAAGTCAACACGCGCTGCGACGAGAAAAAGTCATGCTACGGCGGGGAGCTCTCGGGTTTTGACATTATTTTCAGAATTTGTGTTGCGCCGTGGCGGAAAAAATGTATGCCGCGGTGCGCCTATTCCTATGGCAATCAGGATTTGTGTAAACCCTTACATCTATAAATACCCCCTTAGACTCCCCCTTACAAACAACTCGAACAACTTTGATACAACTTTACACTTTACAATTTTGCTACCAAACAAGAGATTCATTCAATTTTGGGAGCTTTGCCACACTTAACGAAGCGAGAGAAACCATTCTAAGCATCCAAGGAAGCCGTCGACAATCAAAGATAAAGCTTTTGGAGAAGAACGCTATCCAATCCATAAGCGGTATTTAGACCTAGGTTTTCCTTGTTGTTATAGAATTCTATTTTCTTCTTCTTTCGTTGAAGTGTATGATCATATTTTATTTGTCTATGAATATTAATATGAACATGAGCGGCTAATTTTATTATGGATGTTTAGTTTGTGTTGCCATGTTTGCTAGAATTGTGTATGGTGTATTTTAATTGATCTAATATAAATGAATTACCTTTTGATTAAGAGCATGTTTAGATATTTAATTATGAATTATCATGGGCAAATTTAAGATTCGTAGTTAGGTAGAAAGATCTTAGAATCTATTTATAGGAACGTCACCTTAACTTAATTTCGAAACACTTAATCAAAGTTTCAAATTAGTGACTTAGTCATAGCATTAGTTTGATTGGCATTTATTTCCTTGCGCATAATTTGATTACTATTTGATTTACCCAGACCGTAGGCAGTCTCGTAATTAAAAGGAAAGCCGGTAATATTGTTTATTTAGAACGTTCATGTTGTTTCACCATACCTTTTCAATGCAAGCATGGTCAACCAAGCTAAACGTCCATACATCCTCCATTGATCTTCAAATCTATTTGAATTGATTGTGAACTTGCAATATTATTTTCGTTTAATTGTTTGCTACCATTGATCTCGTTACAAACCAAACTCCTTTTTACAATTTTACTAGATTTAGGACTCTAGCTACTTAGAGTTTCAGTTTCACTAGAACTCTATTTAATTAGTATTTTGTTTGCTTTAGAACTCTATTTAGATTAAGAAAAAGGTTATTTAGAACCATTGCAATTCCTTGAGAGACCGACCTTGGAAATTTCTTATCGCTTTTCTACGAGTGATTCGTACACTTGCGAGTACTAAATTTATCACATCACATACCCCTCATATTTTAGAGGTTGTTTGTACCCTTTTAGGATTGGCTAAAGGTTAGCACTCAAGGTGCAGCTTTTGGAGCCCAAGTTTAGCAGGATGCATTGGAGTCTTTAGGACTTTGGGCTATTTTTGTATTATGCTTGGCATTGCACATGCTTTTGAGGTAGAGCTTGCAGCGGCTATTCATGTAGTGAGGTATGCTGACTTGTTTGATTGGAGGAAGTTATGATTGTAATCAAACTCGACATATGTGGTTACATTTTTTAGGACCCACTCTCTTTTAGTGCCCTAGTAATGGTACCCAACTTGGGTGGACTGTTTTGTTATTCACACAGTTTTAGTGAGGATAGCTCTGTAGTAGATAGTATAGCATCTAAGGCACTCCTCGCATTTGTACGTCAATTTCGTGGTAGGATGTACCATCATTTGCACATTCTTTTGTTTTTACAGATTTCAACTGCTTCCCTAGATATAGGTTTTGCTGAATTTCTTGTATGTAACATTTATTTTGGTAATTTTCTTTTATAATTGATGTATTTCGTAAGGGATGGACTCAATGGTGAGAATGCTACGTAAATGGCAACTTAGTTGGAATGTCTAGATGCACTTTTCTATATCTATATCCTACAACCTTCATAAAAAAAAAAAAAAAAAAAAAAGGATCCAAAATTTTTTATTTATTTTTAAGGGGTAGTAAGCCGGTAAGTATTGAGATTAGTGTCAATTGAGACGAATGTTGTTTAATATTTGACTTTATTGTAATAGTCTGTGTAGAGTCCACCATTCATGTAAAAAAAATATTTGGGATTGGAGCATATAATGACGTTTTGATATTTTTAATATAATGTTGTTTGATAACTAGCCACTTTTTTTTCTCTCTCTCTCTTTTTTTTTTCCTAAAATTTTCTAGAAATTTAATTTGTTTTCTATGTGGGAGGGACCTGAAGGAGCCCCTCATTGGTAGGCTTGTTTTGTTTATCTTTCTTTATCTTTTTATTAGTTATTTTGAATAAAATATATTTGTGTTTCTTTAACTAGATTTTACTATAGGATGATTTATTTTTATTTATATATTATTCTTGAATAATTATTAATATATTAATTATAGCAACTAAACATCTGATTGCATAACCTTATAATATAACAAAAAAATGAAAAACTCAGCGCGTGCTTAATGATGTTTTAGTTTTGATTTAAGAATTCTATTGTGTTTAAATTGATGATTTTTTTTTTTTTTGTCTTGATTGTATTTTGATCTTTAATTAATGAAATTTTATTTTTTTTAAAAAAAAAAATTAATAATATTGTTTGTGATTTCAAGTAAAATTAAACCACACTTATAAACAAGTCATATTTTAAATGATTTGAATTTTCGTATCATTTATGTATTTATTATATATTATAAAACTCTTATATTGCATATATAAGGCGTAAAATTTGAAGTAGCAAAATAACGATAGGACTCACATCCGCGGACGGAAGGAAACGTAATAAGTGAAGCTCATAAGTTGATAACCGACCAAAACAGCAAGAAATGCATTTTTTTTCTTGGGTCAAAGAGGAATACATTGTTGACGGAAAAAAATAAACAATAAAAACTACGGATGAATGTAAAACGTGAAAGTCAAAGTACTTTTTGATTATGTCATTAATATTTGTATCATATTCTTATATAATATTTTAATATTAATTGTATTATATAAAAATATTTACTTTAATTTGTTTTTTAGTGCCGTCTATATATTATATTATAGTAATAAATAAAAAAAATTTAAAATACGAAAAAAATTATTAATTAATTAGGATCAAATTTGTTATTTAGTATGGAGAGTTAAAAATATCCATTTATTTATGTAATATATATTATTTAATCATTTAATTTATAAAATATATTTTTAAGTCCTTTTTTTTTTTTATAAAAAAAAATATTTTAAAATTCATTTACTTCTAAAAAGAGAGTCAAGTAAGGACAAACTTAATTTTTATCTATTTTTTTGTTAAATCTAATTGAATAATACATGCCTCATATGCATATTTGTATTTTTCGATAGATATATATCAAATTAAATAGTTTTTAATAAAAAATTACTCTAATTTTTAACAATTTTTTCGATTAAACTTGAATAAAATTTTCATTATCTAATTTGCGATTTTAGGTATTAGACAATGAAAATTTTGTTTAAATTTTATTTAAATTTGATTAAATTTAAATAAAATTTTCATTGTCTAAGTTGTAACTTTAGATATTAGATAATGAAAATTATATATAAATTTTATTAAAAATTATATTTAAGTTTTTTTTAAAATAAAAAAATTAAGTTATTTTTTAATTAAATATTAATTTTTTACGTATATATCTATCTAAAAATATAAATATGCATATGACACATGTGCTATTCAATTAGATTTAATGAAAAATTAACTTTGTTTTTGTTTGACACCTTTTATACTAGTAGAGGGACTTAAAAACAAATTTTTCATTAGTCAAGTGACTTCAAGACATATTTTATAAGCTAGTAAACTAAATAACACATTTTACAAAAATAAAAGGACCTCTATAATATTTTTACCTATTATTTATATAATATGATTTTGTCGTGTTATGCCAAAAAAAAATATCACTCCTAATTAATGTTTTTCTTCTCAAGAGAAAATTTTAGTTTTAATTGCATGACATAATCTTTTTTTATATATAGAGTTTTACTTTTAAACCTGTTTAGAAAAAAACATATATAGCTTTTTTTACCACATAAAATAACATATTTTACAACATATATATATATATATTTTTTTTTTATGTAAAACGTATGTTCTTTACAGGAAAAAAGTAATTTTTAAAGAAAAATATATGTTTTTATATGGTGTAAGAAAAATAATATATATTTTTTTCTTAAAGGGAGTTAAAAATAAAATTATGTGAATAAATGTGTCATACATATGCAAGAAAGATAAGTAAATGTATGTGTGTTTTACGTATTATATTTTATTTTAAATGTAATTTTTATAATATATATCTTTCATATTAAATAATTATATATATATATATATACACTTTTTAAGGAATAATGTATAAAATGGTCATCAAATTATAGGATTTCTACTAAACATAATTGTTATATTTTATTTATTTGTTTATTTTTATTTACGACTTACAGCTTAGATTTTATTGAAAACTTGCATTAAGAAATTTATATTTGCATAAAAGAAAATTTAAAAGAACTTCATGAATAAGAAAAATGAACGAAAGCATATACGGCCTCTTCTTTTGACTTAATGGTAAATTTTCAACTAAACGTTTTATTTAACTTTCAATCTGTATGTAGTCTATGCTCGTTTAAAAAAAAAAAAAAAATCATTTTTTTATAAAGAATATAAAAAGAGATAATTATCATTTTTTAAAATAAAAAGAAATAATCACATAAGAAGATAATTTTTACTATTAAGTTTACAACTACTGTATTTCTTTGGACAAATAGATAAAGGAAATAAAAAGAATGAAAATGAAATAATTTTAAGTAGCGGGCTTATAAAAATCCTTAGATTATATCATATGTGTTATTTGGTCCATGATGTTATAAGTTGTATAAAAAAAAGGGCTCAATTAAGAATAAAACATATAATTTTAATAATTTTTTAGTTAAAATATTATTTTTTAAATTAATATTTTAATATCTAAAACATTAAACTAATATAATATAACGTAAATTTGTAGGAAATGTTAGCAAAATAGTTCTATAGCAAGTCCACAAAAGCATTATTCGAGAAGGAAGGGCATGTTAGCACAATAGTTCATAGGCTAATGAAGCAAGTATTTCTCAACTAAGGCCCCAATCAGACCCCAAGATAGAATGGGGAGTGATTTACTCAAATAGCAAACATACGATAAAAAGTGCCAATTTTTTCTAAATAGCACTTTTTTAGATTGAAACGGTGAGTTTCAATTAGGTATTAGATACAATTTTTACCAAAATATCTTTTTTGTTCATTTCTTTAATCTATAAGTATGTAAAGCTTATAATATTTTCTGAAAATTTTTGTAAGGCTTACAAAAGTTACGATATTTCAATTTTTATATACTTAAGTTGATTTTAATTTAATTATTAATTTATAT
The DNA here is from genome assembly GCA_029378325.1 of Elaeagnus macrophylla. NCBI lineage: Eukaryota > Viridiplantae > Streptophyta > Magnoliopsida > Rosales > Elaeagnaceae > Elaeagnus > Elaeagnus macrophylla. The sequence continues at coordinate 29,506,445 of CM055643.1, read as the reverse complement.
TTATTTTTATATTTTATATTTATGGCTCTGATACCAATTTCTTAAAATTCTGTCATTTTACAATATATTTTTATTGTACGTACAACTTATATTTTTGTACGTACACCTTACATTTTTGTACGTACACCTTATATTTTTGTACGTACACCTTACATTTTTGTACGTACACTTTATATTTTTGTACGTACACCTTACATTTTTGTACGTACACCTTACCTTTAAGTTTCAGCACAAAAACTGTTCATCAGATTCAAGTAATTTCTTAAAATTCTGCCATTTTACAATATATTTTTATTGTATGTACACCTTATATTTTTGTATGTACAACTTATATTTTTGTATGTACACCTTACATTTTTGTATGTACAACTTATATTTTTGTATGTACACGTTATATTTTTGTATGTACACCTTACCTTTAAGTTTCAACACCAAACTATTCATCAGATTCAAGTACGACTTTTCCTTTGCTTTTATCCACATTTTTCAGAGAAATTATAGAGTTGCTATTAGTAACTTTATGACATACCTGTACATACAAAATCCATCACTACCTCCACTGTTGCAACGAACTGTTCTTCCTATAACGAAGAACAAGGAACAGAGGATGCAATATCAAGGAAAGCTCCATTTGTTAGCGACTGGCAGAACAGAGCTTTGCTTGCATGCTTCTCCAAGAAGAATCTCGATTATACTCTCCTTTGACATTGTAAGTGTGTTTTCTCTCTCAAGATATGTGCTATTTAAGTAACATATCAATCTTACTGTCAATTTATGCAGAGACGTGGATATAATGTACAAAGCGCAATATCAATTTTATCTTTGAAGGATTTGAAGGTTAAAAGTGTCATTTGTATTTTTCTAAAACACAGTCGTTTTGCTATTTTGGACAAAAAATTAGTTTTCATCATATATGTATCATTTTAGGGAATTAATTCTAGAATGGGAGGCCACTCCTATCCCAAGACAAGATGGAAATACAGGCCCTGCAACGATTACTGAACTCGTGGTCAACCCAAGAAACCCAAAGAGCCAACAATGGAGTGGGAAAATTGTATAAAGAAAATCGAATAACAAATTAAGAAACAGTCGACAGGAAAGATGTAGTATGACATAGAGAGAGCTTGTAGTCAACTAGCGGTGTACCCATTCAACTATGAGATTGAGGCCATAGTCCCATCAAAAATGTTTATAGCTCCTCAATACGTGGCCCATAGCAGGACAAATGACCCTGTAGCCCACGTGTTACATTTTACGATTCAGTAGCACAAGTTGGCTTGCCCATTGATATGCATGAGGTAATGATCTGCAAAATTTTGCATCCACTCTACAAGACAATGCACATAAATGGTCTAATGATTTACCAGCTCAAAGCATCTCGAAGTTTGGTGAGCTAATAAAAGCCTTTGTAACGAATTATGGAAATAACAAACCTATAAAGTCGTGGTTTTGATTCGAAAGAAAATCGCGATAAAGATTCGTTTTAGCAGAAGTGTGGATTTCAAAATTTTTAGAATCAATAACATTTGATTTTATTAATATATTTTAAGACAAATAAAAGGCTTATTCTTGTAGAATTATGAACGAGCTTTGGATCCAAACTTAGAGCTTTCGACCTTTCGAACCTTTCTCCCAACGATTAATGAACCAAAAAGTGTGAGATTTCTTGACACTTAAAGAATCATCAATTACCAAGTTCTAGTCCTCACTAGAACTCTAGGCTGAAACACACAAGTGGAAGAAGAGGAAAACAATTTTCTCATACTAGTTTGGTGTTTGGTGAAATTTTTCTCACAAATTTTGCTCTTAAATTTAAGTGAAGGAATTTCTCAAAATTCTAATGTTACAACTAGCCAAGAGCAACTAGATTTCTTGGTTAAGCGAGTTTAATCTCTTATCTATATTGAAATGATATGGGCAAAATATTTGTGTATTTTTTGATATTTGATTCATACAAAATACATATATTTATACTATAAATAAGAAAGCTAAAAAAAGATATTGATTTAGTATGGTATTGCTACCATATTAGGTTTTGATTTACTTTTCTATTTTGCCTTAAACATTTATAACTTTCCTATTTATCTCAACACTCCCCCTCAAATTGGTGCATACATGTCCCACATGCCCAACTTGTTTAAAAACTTTAAGAACACTCGATTTGAGACTACTTTGATGAGAATGTCAGCTAACTGATATTTTGAATGAATCCTTGATAATTCTACAATCTTTCCATCCAACTTTTCCTTGATAAAAAATCTGTCTATCTCGATGTGCTTTGTACGGCCGTGTTGAACTGGATTATGTGCAATATCACAAGTTTCTTTATTATTTTCAAAGGGCAAACCCAAATCTTGTAAGAGAAGTCTTAGTCATAGTGTCTCACAAAGTACATTTACTAAACCTCTAAATTCAGCTTTTGCACTTGAGCGAGCTACAACATTTTATTTCTTGCTTCTCAATGTCACAAGATTACCTCCTACAAAGGTGAAATAGCCAGAAGTAGATCTCCTGTTACCCTTATCACTAGCCTAATCAGCATCAATATATGCTTCTATACTTTGATAGTTTGTGTTTTTGGTGAATAATGCTTATTGTTCAATAGTGGACTTTAGATATCTCAAAATGCGAAAAACTGCATTCATATGTTGTTCTCCAGGATTATGCATAAATTGGCTGACAGTACTTAAAGCATAAGCCAAATCTGGTCTAGTATGAGATAAGTACATCAACCTCCCTACAAGTCTTTGGCATCTTTCTTTGTCAACTGGTACCTGGTTGGGTTCAACACACAATTTTAGACCTTCTTCTACATGTGTATCAACTGGTTGACATGCTAACATACCAGTATATTGTAGTAGATCCAAGGCATATTTTCTTTAAAATAAGAAAATTCCATCATTTGATCGAGAAACCTCGATCCCAAGAAAATACTTTAAGAACCAAAGGTCTTTCATTTCAAATTCTCTAGACAAATAACTCTGAAGAGCTTTTTTTTCTTTAGGATCATTTCCTGTTACGATCATATCATCTACATATACAATAAGTATAGTGATCTTACCATGCTGTTTCTTTAGGAATAAAGTATGGTCTGAATTGCTCTGCTAATAGCCAAATTCTTTCATAGACTTGAAAACCTGGCAAACCATGCTCTTGGAGATTGTTTTAATCCATACAGTGATTTCTTTAATCTGCACACTTTTCTATTATGAATTTCTGATATGATACTTCCTTGTGGGAGATCCATGTAGACTTCTTTAGATAAATCTCCATGTAGAAAAAGCATTCTTACGTTGAACTGATACAATGGCCAATCCAAATTTGCAGCTAGGGATAACATGACTCAAACGGTGTTCATTTTTGCTACAGGTCCAAAAGTCTCTGTATAGTCAATCCCATATGTTTGAGTGTATCCTTTTGCCACCAATCTTGCTTTATAACGTTCAATTGTACCATCTGCTCGATACTTCATTGTAAAAATACATCGACATCCAACAACTTTTTTTGTTAGTTGGCGATCAATAAGTTCCCAAGTCTTGTTTGTTTGTAAGGATTTCAGCTCCTCATTCATAGCAGCTTTCAACTTTGGGTCAGCTAAAGCTTCTTATACACTGTTAGAAATAGATACAACAGATAATTGATTCACAAATGACATGTTTGATTTTGACAAACGATGGTTAGACACATAGTGACTATGAGATATTTTACTTTACTAGAAAGTTCGGGTTCATATGTAGGTTTAGGAATACCTCTTGTGTGAAGTTGTGGTAATTGTCTTCTATTTGGCACAAGAACAACTTCAGTAAACGATTGTTGTGATATATCAACAAGAGATGGAGCCATACTATCCAATGGCTTGATTTCAGGTTGAGAAGTACTCAATTCGTTAATGGGGTGTTCCTCACTTATTTCTTCAGTTATTTGGTTCTCATTGAAATTTTGATCTAATGTCGTACCACTTGAATCTAATTCATATATTGCTTGGTTTGGATTAGTTTGTGAGTCATCAATAGTGTAATCCAATGCTATGCCACTTATATCTAAGTTTCCCACATTTTGGTTTTCACTTCCATTATAATCGAGAGTTTGAATTTCCTTCTGGTACTCTCCCTGAAATTCAGCTTCTGAAAAGTACATTGTATCTTCATGAAAGACAACATCCATTGTGACAAATAATTTTCGAGATGGGGGATGGTAACATCGATATCCTTTTTGATGATTAGCATACCCAACAAAAACACATCACAATGCTTGAGGAGTTAGTTTTGTGCTTTGATGATTGTGTAGGTGTACAAACACCACACAACCAAAGACACGAGGGGGTAAATTTGATACAGTTGGGGCAACAATTGCATCTGTTAGGGTTTGAAAAGGTGTTTTGAAATTGACGGTGCTAAAGGGGACCCTATTAGTTAAATAGGCTGTAGAAGTGAGTGCTTCTCCCCAATAAGATAATAGCATATGAGCTTCAATTAACATAGCTCGGACCATGACCAAGTGTCTATTCTTGCACTCTGCCACCCCATTTTGTTGCGGTGTGTAGGAGCAAGTTGTGTAATGAATCATTCCTTGTGTCTCCAAAAATTGTTGAAGGTCAATAGTCTAGTATTCTCCACCAATGTCACTCAAAAGAACTTGAATTTTTGTACGATATTGAGTTTCAATCATTTTATGGAACCTTTGAAATAATGAGCTCACTTCACTCTTAGATTACATCAAGCATAGCTATGTCATCCTTATACAATCATCAATAAATGTTACAAACCACCATGACCCACCAAAGTAGTAACTTTGGATGGACCCCAGTCATCAGAGTGAATAATCATGAAAGGAAGTGGACTTTTGTTTAATCGTAATGGAAATGAAGCACAATGACTTTGTGCAAGTTCACAAACATCGTAGTGAAAAGTTGAAACATCAGCTGCCAAAAATAAATTGGAAAATAACCTTTTTAGATACCCAAAGGAAGCATACCCAAAACGGCGATGCCATAACCATATTTTTTTCCTTTTTCTCTCTTCAGAACCAACAACTGTCAATGCTTGTTATGGGCTTTCAATACTCTTTTGATCTAAATCTAAGTAATATAGCTTCCCCCGCCAAATACCATAGCCAATCATTTTCCTGGTTTTGATGTCCTTAAACACACAACAATTAGGCTAGAAAATTACAACATAAGATAATGCAATGGTTATTTAAGAAACAGACAACAAGTTATAATCTAAAGATGGAACACTAAAACAGACTCTAATTTTAATGTATCAGTTAGAGTTAAAGATCTTTTCCCAATGATTGGGGTTGAAGTATCATTTGTAATAGAGACAAATTGTTTTGTAGAGGGTTCAAGTATGAAACATTTCTAGCATCATTTGTCATGTGATCTATTGCACTAGAATTAATTATCCATGTATTATTCAAAACAGATGTAGAGATATTTAAAGTCTTACCAATATTGTCTGCATAGATTACCAATGCTGAAGCTTTGTCAATAATATCATTTGTTGCCTTGGTGTGAACAATCGAAACAGATTTGATGCCGGGGTATTCAATTTCGTCACTCATTTGATCTGTTCTCTTTTAAAAAAAAAAATTTTTGCCTTCTTTTTTTTTTCCTTGATTTTTTTTAAATAGTTTGAATAAGGCTTGGGTGAGGACGATTCCTACGCTGGTGGGTGAATAGAGGGTGGGTGAGGACGATGGTGACGACGCTTGTGGGTTTCGACGATGCTGGATGGTGATGTCGGAGAGGAACGACGGCATTGGTGGCAGACTTTGGGCGAGGACGTCTGTGCTAGTTTGGTGCTCGCGACTGGTGATCTAGTGTACTAATTTGGGGTCGCGACGGGTGATGGGCTGAGTGGGTCACGACAGGTGATGGGCTGAATGGGTTGGTGATAAGGGTGATAGGCAATCTACTTTTAAAAACAATCTATAATGTATGTTAGGTTACACTTTAATTAAAATCTTATTCCAACAAGTTTTCCTTTTACAAATCAATTAGGAGTACATTTGAAAACAAAACTCCAAGCTACCAAAGACTCCTTAGGTGGCCGGCCAAGATAGTATCTTAAGACTCTTGGTTGGTAAAAAATTTAGCAATTAAGATTTGACTTTATATCTTAGTCAAAAAGTTATTCCAAATTCTATTTGGGATTTTATTTGATCTACAAATAATAATTAAATTCCTATTTAATCATTCCCTTAATATTTAATGAATTTTAAATAAGAAATAATATTTTATATTTATTAAAATGCCCATGCTTGTCCCAAATACTTTAGACAAGTACCAAGTGTAAATGACATTCTTGTCCTAGCACAATTAAATACTTATATTCTAGTCACACTAAATAATATTACTAAATTTCATATTCACTTTCATACATTACTAATGCACCCTTGCATATTCATTTGATATTTATAACCTTCATAAAATGTCATAACAATAAATATGTTTATTGATAATTAAATGATTAATTCTTGTTAACCATTTCATTATAAAGTGCAACATGGATCATGTCATTGTTCATGGAGCAGATTTGAGTACCGATAAAGCTATTAGTTTAAGCTTAAATAAAACTTGACATATTTATTAACTCCTTAATTAATTGTCAACTTTATTTAATTTTGGAGTATTCCATTATAAACCTAAAACTGAATTCTCTAATGTCATAGTTGATATTTACCTAAGTTTAATATGATTTAGTAATCCATTAGTATAACCATTAGGTGAAACTCAATCCTTTACAGCTAGTTCATAATTAGAGTTGGTCAAAATGTCCATTTTACCTCTCTAATTATCACATCTCTTTGAATACCCACGATTCTTATTAGTAACTCCACTATAATTATATCATAGGATGTGCATAGTAATTCAAACTTTGGAACTACTAAACTAGAGAACTGCTTTCTGACATCTAAGAACAGATGGAGTGAATTCTTTATCTTATGAGATAACCTCCTGGCCTGCCATGAAAACCAAGATATCGACATACAAGACATCTTAGCCCAACAACCAGGGGGCATCACTGAGTAAGTCAAATACTAAGGAGCCAAGGGGCTAGTTAAAATACTCATATTAAGATTGTCATGCACATGGTCATAAGTGACATAGATAAACAACCATTAGTAAATGGATGTTGATAGTGTCTCTAATATGTCTAGTCCAGTCCAATATGATCCTTATCACACATAATTACCCAACTGGATGCCTCTACATTAGTTACCCTGGATTAGGGTCAGTCCATTCTCCAATGGATATAGGCCATACTATTGCCATTACTAAAGATCCAATACTTTAACTAAGGGTAATGATATTGCCACAATAGAAGTGTATGAATTGTTTATTATATCCCTACCATTAATTACACTTAAATGTCATTATTATGTACAAAATAGTCATAAATAAAAGTAATTATGGAAATAACAAATTTAGTTGTGGCAATATCACCACCCTTAATTACTTGTCATGGACTATTTAGGTTATTTCACTTAAAGTCAATCCTCTTGTATATACACCTATATATTGTGTTTAATTAAACGCAAATAATCTGGCATTTTTTAATATTTATTTAATGAATTATATATCATTTATGCATATAAACTAATATACTTTTATTTATTCTAATTCCAACAATAAAATACAAACTCATTTTTATTTTGGGGCTCTAATCCTAACAATTTCCCACTATCCCAAAACAAATGGAACATGTCTCTTAACGCCATCCCTTCTAGGTGACCCTAAAAGCTCTTTGCAGGCTGTGTCATTGTAAATGGGTCAAGAAGAATGTTCTCAGAAGAAATCTTCAAAGAACACGATTCCTATGACCCACAAACGACAATGGTTTGAGAACCACAAGAAGATTCTGTCTAAGACCCAACACAAATTAGCATGCAATTTCTAAGCAAAAAACCATATTTTTGGTAGAAAATACTCACCTTAACACATGAATATTATGCACCATGCAATAAGACGAGAAGAAACGCCACAAAGGCTTGCACACTTTGTCCTTTTATAGCAAACAAACAAAAACCTAATGTGGGACAAGATCCTAACCATTGATTTTGATCCAATGGTCCAAAATTACATAAAATCAAACTATGCCGCGGCGGGTAAAATATGTGTGCCATAGCAAGGAAGCTCGGATTACAATTTAAAGTAGGCAGACTGCTGTAGATGAATATCCATGCCATGGGAAGGAACTTGAAAATTCCAATCCGAGTGGCTTGTGCTGTGGTGACCAAAATTCGTGCCGCGGTGCGCAGTCCTTCCACCTTTGTGCGCACATCTGCCCACATTGCATGCACGTCTGCCCAGCACTCCCACCAAATAGAAAGTCTTATGCCACGGCGCGCATGCCTGGTAAAAATTCCATCCAAAACGACGTGTTACTTGCCGCAGAGGCTATAAATCCATGTCGCGGCGTAGGGCTTCTTCTCCAAATTATGCCTTCAATACATTTCTTGGCTCCTCACAAGCTTTATGATCACTCCTCACCATCCCTTGGTCTTGTTTCAACTCTTGAATAAGTCCATTCAAAGCTTCTTTGAGTTGTTTGGCCTTCGATCTCGTGATTGGCCCGTTCGGGATGCATAATGGTTGTAGTGGCATATAATTCGTATCATTCCTCCCTTCTTCAAAAGGATTCGACCTCGAATCGTCACCTAAATAATCAAAAGGAGAAAGATCATAAACATTAAAAGATGCTCTAATATTATACTCACATTATACTCACTAAGAAGATCGAGCTTGTAGGCATTGTCATTGATTCGTTTGAGTACTTGGAACGGCCATTCTCTTCTAGGCTGTAGCTTGGACCTTCACTTTTCAGGAAATTTTTCTTTCCTCATGTGTACACAAACCCAATCACCAGGTCCAAAAATGACCTTACATCGTCCTTTGTTAGCCTTGAACGCAAATTCTTCATTCTTTTCAATGCAATCGCGAATTCTTTCATGCAATTTTTTTACCATCTCAGCCTTCTTGGCACCATCTAAATCTGTTCTTACTAAAACAAGTAAAGGCAATAAATTCATAGGAGTAAGTGGCTTAAAACCATAAATAATTTCAAAAGGTGTATGATCAGTGGTTGAATGCACACTCCTATTATAAGCAAATTCAACAAAAAGCAAAGAATCCTCCCAATTTTTTCAAATTCTTTTGAAAAATTGTTCGCAACAAAGTACACAAAGTCCGATTGACTACTTCTATTTGGCTATCAGTTTGGAGATCACAAGTAGTAGAAAACAAAAGTTTAGTCCCAAACTTAGCCCATAAAGTTTTCCAAAAATAACTTAGGAATTTAACATCCCTATCAGAAATGATACTTTTTGGAACTCCATGTAGTTGTACAATTTCTTTGAAAAACAAATCCGCTACATTTATGGCATCATCAATTTTGTGACAAGCAATGAAGTGCACTATTTTTGAAAATCTATCCACAATCACAAAAATTAAGTCGCTACCCTTTTTTGACCTAGGTAATCCTATGATAAAATCCATGGAAATGTCTAACCAAGGCGAATTAGGTACAGGTAGCGGAGTATACAATCCTTGGGGTAGAACTTTAGACTTGGCATGTTTACAAGTGATGCATCTCGAGCAAATTCGTTCTACATCCCGCCTAAGTTTTGGCCAATAAAAATGTTCATGGAAAGTGTCTACAGTCTTTTTAATGCCAAAATGGCCCATTAAACCTCCTCCATGAGCTTTCTTAACTAACAGCTAATGCATAGAACAGTTGGGTATACACAATTGATTTTCTTTAAATAAATACTCATTCATTTGGTAAAACTTACCAAAACCAATTTTACTGTATGCATTATAAAGCAAAGAAAAGTCATCATCATTAGCATATATTTCCTTAATGTATTCAAATCCTAGTAACCTAGCACTCAAAGCAAAAAGTAAAGTATACCTTCGCGATAAAGCATCAGTTACTATATTTTCTTTACCTCTCTTATATTGAATAATATAAGGAAACAATTCAATGATTTCCATCCACTTTGCATGCCTTCAGTTCAACTTACCTTGGCCACTCAAGTACTTTAAGGATTCATGATCCGTGTGAATTACGAATTCCCTAGGCCATAGATAGTGCTGCCACATTTCAAGGGTCCTTACCAAGGCATAACGCTCCTTGTCGTATGTTGGGTAGTTAAGGGCCCCTCCATTGAGTTTCTCGCTAAAGAATGCAATTGTCCTCTTTTCCTGCATTAAATCAGCTCTTATCTCTACACCTGATGGATCACACTCAACTTCAAACATTTTAGTAAATCAGGTAGAGTTAACATAGGCACAGAACACAATTTATCCTTTATCAATTCAAAAGCCCTATCTTGACTTTCTTCCCACTTGAATCCAACAGTCTTCTTAACGACTTCGGTTATAGGTGCAGCTAGAGTATTAAAATCTTTTATGAACCTACGATAAAAACTAGCTAGACCATGGAAGCTCCTAACATCAGTAACAGATTTAGGCGTGGGCCAATCTCAAATCGCCTTCACTTTCTCTTCATCTACCTCTATTACTTCAGAACTCACAACAAAACCAAGAAAAACTAATCTTTTCATGCAAAAACAACACTTGTTCAAGTTAGCATACAGTTTTTTCTTTCTTAAAATTTGAAACACAGCACGCAAATGCTCAACATGCTCTTAGAAGTTTTTGGTGTAAATGAGAATATCATCAAAATATACAACCACAAATTTTCCAATTAAGGCACGTAAAACATGGTTCATTAGTCTCATGAAAGTACTAGGTGCATTAGTTAACCCAAAAGGCATCACTAACCATTCATATAATCCATGTTTTGTTTTAAAAGCAGTTTTTCATTAATCTCCTTCTTTCATCCTAATCTGATGATGTCCACTCTTAAGATCAATTTTTGAAAATATGCTAGAGCCATACAATTCATCTAACATGTCATCTAACCTAGGAATTGGATGTCGATACTTTACCGTAATGTTGTTGATGGCTCGGCAATCAACACACATTCGACTTGAACCATCCTTGTTAGGTACAAGTAGCACTAGCACTACACAAGGACTCAAGCTCTCCCTAACTTGCCCCTTAGTCAAAAATTCCTCGACCTGCCTTTGGATCTCCTTGGTATCATCTGGGTTGGTTTGATAAGCGGGTTGGTTTAGAAGAGACGCTCTAGGAATGAAATCAATCTGATGTTCAATCCCTCTCAATGGTGGTACACCTTCCGGGATCTCTTCAGGAAATACATTTTCAAATTCTTGTAACAGAGAAACAGTAATACTTGGCAATGCATTGTCAAGTTCCTTAGTAGAAAAATTAGTCTCCTTATACAAAAGTACAAGTACAGACCGTTTTGCCAAAATGGCTTGTTCTACCTCACTTGATTTTGCATAAAAGCTCTCATTCTTTTTTCTATTTCTTTTCCTTTCGTTCCACTCTTTTCCTTCACGTCACTCTTTTCTCTCATCATTTTCTTTTGGTCCTCAAAAACTTGTTTAGGAGATAAAGGTGCAAGCATGATTTTCTTTCCTTCCTAGCAACATATTCCCAGCTTGCATGGGGACTACATCACACATCCCTTCATCCTTATATTTTCCAATGGAGAAGGATAATAGTACTTGTTTGTTAACCTTCACTTCTCCACTATCATTTAACCATTGCAACTTGTATGGCTTTAGGTATTTGATTGTTGGAAACCCTTGTTTCTCAACTAAGGTAGTACTAGCCACATTTGTGCAACTCTCACCATCAATAATGATATTGCAACTTTAGAGTTCACATGACACCTAGTGTGAAATATGTTCTCCCTTTGTTGCTCCACATCTTCATCCTTGTATTAGATACTCAAGGATCTCATTATCATAAGGGCCTTTCCTGCAACGGGCCAAATCTCCTCATTACTAGCATCCTCTAATGGTGGCATCTCCTCATCGTCACTATCTTCATCCATCTCAATATTGCCGTTAGCTTGAGCGATCATTGTCTTCTTATTTGGGCATTGGGATGCAATGTGACCCTTTCCAAGACATCAAAAATATTTGACGTCATAGTATCGGGTTGGGTTTTCAACCTTACCCTTATCCTTACTAGTCTTCACTTCTTTACCCTTGTTAGGTTCAAACCTTGGCTTGGAGCTAGTTTCCTCATCTTTCTTCATATTTTTCCATGGCGTAGTAGGGTTCAATTTTGGTGTTACTGGATTTACTTTAGGTGGGAATGTCCAGCTACTCTTTCTTCGTATTTGCTTCTTCACCTTGATTGCCATATGTACCATATCTTCAAACTCTACATAATGATGTAGCTCTATAACATTGGCAATATCTTGGTTTAAACCACTCACAAATTTAGCCATTGTGGCTTCCCTATCTTTCTCTACATTTTCCCTAACCATGGTCATCTCCATGTCTTTATAGTATTCATCAACTGATCAAATTCCTTGATTGAGCCATTGCAATCTCTAATAAAGCTCTCGGTAGTAATGGCTAGGAATAAACCTCTTCCTCCTTGTAGTAGATGCCAAGATATCAATGAAGGTCCAAGAAAGACGCAATAACCCGTAGTAGATCTCTCAGTGAGTGGGAAACCTGCGCAATCCAAGTCATAGTAAGACCTCAACTTGAAATCACTACTCAAAGAGAATAATAGGCCTTGTCCAAGTGCACCTTTTAAATATCGGACAACCTGAAGAGCTGCCTCCATATGAAGTAGTCGAGGTTGGTACATAAATCTACTCAAGACATGTACAACATATGTTATATATGGCCTTGAAATAGTCAAGTAGATCAATCTGCCGACTAATCTTCTATACTGACCCAGATCTTTGAGTAAATCGCTCATGTCCAATAATTTCAAGCCTCGCTCCATAGGAGTATCAATAGGGGCTGTGCCTAATAGCCTTGCATCCTCAATAATTTCTAATGCATACTTACGTTGGGAAAAAAAATCTCGTTCTTAGAAGCAGAAACCTCAATACCAAGAATGTATTTCAAATCACCAAGATCTTTGAGATGAAAATGACTATGCAAAAACTTTTTAGTTGCACAATGCTAATAGGATCATTTCCAGTAATTAGACTATCATCAACATATATCAAGAGAGTAGTAAAAGATTTTCCTTATTTTCTGGTGAATAGAGAATAATCTGCTCAATATTGTACATAACCAGTAGAACAAATAGCTTCTAAGAACTTGGCGAAACACTGGCGTGATGCTTGTTTCAAACCATACAATGATTTATGAAGGTGACACACTAAGTTTTCCTCCCCCTGATAACGAAGCCTTGGCGACGGAGACATATAAATTTCTTCAGTTAAGTCGCTGCGAACAAAGGCATTATTAACGTCCATTTGATGAAAGGACCAGCACAAGCTGCAGCCAACGTGAGTAAGCAGCGAATTGAGATGATCTTGGTAGTGGGGGAAAAGGTATCCTGATAATCGACACCTTCTAGCTGAGTGAAGCCCTTTGTGACCAATCTGGCTTTGTACCTCTCAATAGGCCCATCCGAATGGTGTTTAATTTTATATAGCCATCTATAGGCAATGGGTGTCTTGTCGGCCGAAAGTGGAGTGAGATACCAAGTTTCATTGGGTTGGAGAGCCTGCAATTCGGAACACATTGCTTCTTGCCACTCAGGATGTACAACAACTTCTAAATAAGTTATGGGTTCCATGAAAGTGGAGTGAGAGACCATGTTCCGTTAGGTTGGAGAGCTTGCAATTCGAAACACATTGCTTCTTGCCACTCAAGATGTACAACAGCTTCTAAATAAGTTATGGGTTCCATGATATTACTGATTTGAACAACAAAAGATCAATATGTAAGCTTATATCTCTGATATGAAATATAATTGGCCAGTGGATAGCGTGTACCTTTGGTCGGATCCGGCATTAAGGAGGTTGATTGGTCAAAGTAAACATTTGAGCAGACATAATCGTTAAGCGTGACTGGTGGACCAGTTTGGCAACTAGAGTGATGAAACAAAGTGGGTTCAGGATCAACTTGAGATGAGAAGAAAGGTGACTATGGAGATGAATTTGATGAGGATTCTGGTGCCAGAGAGGGTAAAAGGGATGGTGGTTCCGGCGAAGAAGAGGAAGGAGGTGTGACTGTATTATCGAGAGGTGATGTGTTTGGATTGAAATCAAAAGAAGAAGTGGTGTCTTGGGCCACAAGAGGAATTGGACCATAATCTATGTTTGAAGGAGAAAGAGCATAATTGGGCTTGATAGATGCATAAGGGAAAAAAATTTCGTGAAATATCACATCGAGGTTAGTGAAAACCTTTTTAGCCAACAAATCAAATAATTTATATGCCTTTTGGCCGATGGGATAGCCAATAAAAATTGAGGGTATGGAACATTGGTCAAATTTGTGAGAAGTATGTACCTTAGTAGCATAGGCTAAACAACCAAAGGCATGGATATGAGAAAAAAAAAAAAAAAGGTAGTTTTGACTAAAGGAGTTCACAAGGAGTGTTGAAAGAGAGAATTGGAGAAGGGAGTCGATTGATGATGTGTATAGCAATAAAAGTACACTCCCCCCAAAACTGGGTAGGGAGTTGAGCTTGAAATTTCAAAGCTCTAGCTACTTGTAAGATGTGACGATGTTTGCATTCCATAACCCTATTTTGTTGAGGTGTGTAAACACAAGAATGCTGAAAAATGACACCATTATCTTGACTAAAAGAATGAAGTGAGGTAAGTTCTCCACCATTGTCACTACGAAAAGTCTTAATGTGAGACTCAAATTGAGTGGTAACATAACTGAAGAAGCGTTTTAAAAGTGATTGCGCTTCATCTTTGTGTCGCATCAAGAAAATTCATGTAAAATGTGTATAATCATCAACAATAGTAAGAAAGTAAGAAGCACCAAAAAGGGAAGGGTGTTGATAATGACCCAAATGTTATTTGTGAAGAAATTATACGAGGATTGAAAGGTAAACAACTTTGCTTAGCCAAAGGACATATAGGGTTAGCAGTATTGGATTGAACAAAAAAAATTTTAAAAATTCTTGGCAATGAAACTTAAATGAGAAGGAGATACATGGCCTAAGCAGTTATGCCAGAGATCGGTGGAATAGATGGTGAGATTGCAGGCTAGTCGGTTTGTGGGTGAGGAAGAGTTAATCACGAATTTCTTCGTCGCTAGTGCCACCAAATGGTATAGTCTGTCACGTTGTTTACCCAAACCAATCATCCTCCTCATATCCAAATTTTGCAAAATAAACCAATAAGGAAAAAAAATTATTAAACAATTCAGGCCTCTCGTCAGATGACTAACTGACATCAAATTAACATTGAATGCAAGTGCACATAGCACATCATGCAAATAATAGACAAAATTCAGAGGCAATGATCCTTTTTCAACAATATTAGCTGTCTTTCCGCTAGGCAGTAGTACAGGAGGCAATGAGCAATTTTAATCTTTGTGGAAAAATAATTTAGATGATAAAGAAATATGATCCGTCGCCTCGCTATCAATGATCCAACTACGGGAAGTGACTTTAGACAAGCATGGCTTGGTTATGGCATTTTCTTGAAAGATAGATCCGTCATTTTTGTTGTCAAGAAACGATAAGAGCTACTTCAATTGAACCTCCAAAATCCCAACAACTTGGCTTCTGTCTTCTTTAGAAAAGCCCTCATACACATGATTACTTGCAGGCTTGTTATTGTTGCTAATATATCTTGGGCTTGAATTATACTTTGCCTTTGGATGGCCCACTGGATACCCATGTAGCTCATAACAAATTTGGACCCCATGGCTCAATTCTCCATAGTGGGAACAATGAGGGCTTCCTCTTCCAAAGCCAGAACCTTATCTTGGTCAAATCAATGTTCTTGCAACCCATATGGGCAGTTGGATCTCTCGGATCTTCCTGTACCTGTCGATGGAGGGGATTTGTAGCTGTTGCTTCAAACTGCCATGGCGGCGCTACTTCCCGAATCACTTGCAGCGTACGTTGAGCTCAGGAGACACTGCTTTTCTTCTTAATATGGTTGGAAAACTAAGGAAGGGGATTCATTAGGAGGATTTGTCCGCTAATAGAACTATAAGAAACATTCAATCCCATCAAAAATTGCATCAATTTTTGTTGATCTTGTTGTGCCCCATGTACTGTATCGCTGTAGGAAGCTAGTTCATCCCATAGACCCTTCAATTTTGTGTAATAGGCAGAGACAAAGAGTTGTTTTTGTCGAAGATAGGCAATATCTTGCTGAATCTCAAAGATGGAAGGTGCATTGTTTTGAGAGAATAGCTCACGAAGATCTTCCCAAACTTCATTGGTAGTAGAGTAATAGATCACACTGTCTGAAATGTCCGAACTAAGAGTGTTGATGATCCAAGAGTGGACCATATCATTACACTGATACCAAGCCACATAACCTTCAGAATCTACTTCTTCTAAAGGGGCTTTGATTGAGCCATTGACAAAATCTAGCTTGTTTTTGGAATTTAAGGCCAGAGTCATAGCCCTTTTCCAAGTAGAATAATTGTCTCCATTTAAGGGTTTAGAAATCAAAACTAAACCCGGATGATCTGAATGATGAGTAAAATAGGGATTTGAGATATTCACCTTTTGAGGATCAATTTCCTTGCTAAGGACAGGAGGCATTGGTGGTACATCATCATTGTCCATGATGGCTAAAAAAAAGAAGAGATGTTACACAAGACATTAGAGTGCAACGATGGGTCAGGATCTTAACCCTACTCTGATACCATGAAAAGATAAAAGAAAGATAGAATTTGCTAGAATGAAAATTATTGATACTAAATCGTGTATTTGTACAGGGAGATTTCTAATCATTCTTACAAGTTAGGAATTAATTACTACATTACAGGTTGTCTAGCCATAAGTCTAGTATTACAATAGGAAAGCTAATAAATACATATCATTTATTCTTAATATGGAAGATATGAAAGTTTGACTTCCTAACACTTGCAGTAAAATGAAAAGAATTTTCATATGAATCTTTTCCATGGACTAACAGATAACAAAATCTTTTACACAACTATAAAGTAATTCATACCAATCAACATCGCTATACACTATGATATACATGCCATGCACAAAAATATAAGACTTCTTAGCCTTGGCTACTAGTCCACAAACACAGCAAGTGAATTTTCTATACCAAAGGGTAAATAGATCAAACCATCTAAACTGTACAACAAAAGTTTAATCCTAAACTTCCAAACTCGCTTTCACTCTATGTTTCCTCAATGCAGCTACCTGAGGGAGGAAAATATAAAAGGTAACCTTACAGCTTAGTAAGTGGATGAGGTTCATAAAATAACTGTAATTTGATACTTGAGAAAAACTGTAAATGAAATGCCCATAACTTACAATGAAATAACATGCTAAAAAAATAATATGCATTTGATCTTTAGAACAAAATAATGTACTATTTTATGAGTTATCATAAAATAACATTATGATGAAAAATGATCCATCTAATCTTTAAAATGTAGTAATGTTCTATGATAAATATACAAAGAAAAAGTACAACTATAAGAAATGTACTTTGATTTTATTATGCCAAGAATACTTGGGGATCTGGTCGCACACGGAAGAGATGCTTAGCACTGGGAAAACTCCCAACTACACGTGTAAGAAACTTACTTGATACAACCATTAAAATGGCTTAGTTGGCTCTGCTGGTATATATGTGATGTGCGCACTGACTTAACTGAATTGATAGATATCATATTGAACTAGACTGGTAAATATCATTCTGAACTGGTAACATCATACTAAACTGAACTGATATCAGACTTAATTGGTAAACATTTTAATGATCTGAACTAGACCAAATCTGTTAGTAATAATATCTTATCAAGTCAAATGGAATATCCTAAATGTTGAGTAGAGCCAACTATCAATATAAAATGAAGCGAAAGTACTATGTCAGTTCTAAAATATTTATTGAACTTGCAAGCTTGTAAAACTAGTATAAGTAATAAAATTGATTTAATCTTAAGTTGAAATTGCTTGCAAACTATCTTTCTTTTAATTATTTGGTTTTGATAATAAAATATATTCTCATGGTGATATCATGCTGGGAGTGTACTAAAATGAACATATTATTTGTTCTTCAAATTATAGGTATAATATAATATTTGAATAAATGGGCTTCTCAAATTAAATAATCAAGTAAGAATATAAACTCATGTGATCTAGTTTTAAAAATATTGAATGTCCATTCATTGTATCGTATAACTGCTATTGTTCTAGTTGCACTGTTACGTCCACTAGATCAACCCTTCTTATTTGATTATACATGTGTTAAAAATAAGAATAATACCAATAGCTAATTTGGCTACCATGAAAATCTGTCAAAACATTCAAAAAGTAAACATTTCAAGATTTATAAAAAAGGTAACATATGGCATTAGGGATCACTAACTCTATTTTAAAAACTCAATTTGTGTCATCTTATTATAAACAGTTTTAAAATAATTTTGACCTATCATCACATAAGTAGGCATAACTTTCTAAAGAAATGTCCAAATATAATTCTGTAAAAGATACACAAACTAGAAATTTCAATATTTAATATAAGATATAATATATCCAATTAAATTCTATATATTTCCAATCACCAAAATTTCAATTGATTCAAAATATGATTTCTAGCACAATTCCCATTGGACACACCCTTGCTTAAAAATGTATAACTTTGTTTAGAAAAATAGAAATGAAAGACCATAAAATAAATCGTAAAATAGACATTCATATATTTTCAACAAGATATAAAACAAAGTCTGATTCATACATTTCCAATGAGATATAAAACAAAGTCTGATTCATTATGCTAGTTTCTTAGTTTCCATTTAAATTTTTTGCAAAAATAATTTCCTAGAAATCATTGAACTTAGAATCCCCATATTCTTTCACTTCTTATTTCGTTCTTTTTGCCTTCCTCTTTCTCTTTTTTCTTCTTATTTCCTTTATCTTTTATTTATTTTGTGCACAACTTCTTAGAAACAAAGGAAGGATGAAAGAAGCATAAAAAACCAAATATATCCTATGACTCACCCTTTCGAATTCCTCGTAGACTTTTTTTTTAATCACTAAGGACGTGTGTCCTCTTAGGAATAAGAGTGATACCGCATACTAAAAGAACAATTAATTAAAGAAATAATATATATAAGATACGATATTAAAATATTATTGAGGTTATATCACACTGACATAAGAAAATTTTAGGAAAAATAACAAAATTAGCACCCTTTAAATTTATAATAACAAAATTAGCATCTCTTGTGTTGAAACTTATATTTTCACAATTAAAAAAAATATTAATATGTCATTTTTCTTTAAACGCCCATTCAATTAGAATTAAACGACGATAATTTAGACTCGTTTAATATTTCACGTTCAAATTGAACGTTTAATATTATTGGGGGTGCTAGTTTTGTTACTATAAATTTTAGGGGTGTTATTTTTGATAAATTCCCAAAACTTTATTTCCATGCAAGGGATAGAGCGTTACATAGGATTGTGAACAAGGAGAGGTAGCGGCAAGGACCTCTCCTCATTCCCCCATTCCAGATTTAGAATTTATGTCCATCGCCACTTAAAATTCTAGTGACATATCAGGATCCACAGTAGAGAACGAGATGCAAATGATATTCCAAATATTGTATTTAATTTTTTTAGTAATTTATTTATTTTATTATAAGAGAAAAGGTAGAAAAAACTAAGTCAATGATAAATATTTTATGATAAAAAATTAAATAAAATTTTGAGTCAATAAATATAATAAAAATAAAAAATATTCATATATATGATATGTAGAAAAATAAAATATATGTAACAACAAATATATAATCTGGTTATACTAAACAACATTGATACAATCTTGATACAAATTAGTTTAAAATAATATGAACAAATTATAAAGCAATTACATAATTTTAAATTTTTAGAATTTAAGTTAATAGCTTAAATAATTTTTAGAAAATAAAAGTTGTAAATGTTTTAAAAGAATAAAAATACAACTTAAACAATAAATATAATATATCTTATTCTTATTTCACTAAATAAAAGTGTGAAGGAATCAAAATTATTCTTTTTAAAATTTTGTTCTTACATAATTTAAAGATTTTCAACTCTGTCCCTATATAATTTAGAAATTAATTATAATTCAAATTGAAGAATAATTGCAGTAAAACTAAAATTCATTACCCACTCATCAAGTCTATACAGTTTTTCACTTACTTATAGATTAATATTAGCTTTTTTATATATTTGTCACTAATTTGTAGAACACTTTTTAAAACATGGAGGCATTATTTTATTTTATTTTATTTTATTTTTGTTTAAGAAAGTGGCTTATTAGTAATAAACAACTGCTTAATTGTGATATTCTTTAGCAAAATTATTTTATATAATATGTTTTTGATTATTTTTGTTGTACTTATTTTTTTATCTTTTTATTTTGTGATATATATATATATATTTGTTTTTGTTTTTTTTACCCATATGTACTAGCTTTTTTTTTACCCTCTTTGCTACTAATTTGTAAAAGACTTGTAAACATTGAATCTTTATTTTTTAAGTTAACAATGTAGGTTAGTTTTGAGTAAACGTTAGTAAATGTAATTGTTCGTTTTTAACTTTTTATTTTTTGTGATACTATTATTTTATTTTACGCATAAGTACGTATTAGCTTCTTCTTTTTTCCTCTTTACCACTAATTTTTAGAACATCTTATAAACATGATATCTTTATTTTTGAAGTTAAGGTGTTTGGTTAGTTAGTTTTATTTTCACAAACTATAATGCTTGTTTGATTAAATACATGATATCCTTAATTTTAAAATCATTAATATATAACTCAAATTAAATTTAAGAAAAATCAATCAAAATTATAGATAATTCTTGTCTCCCTCTTGATCTCTTAAAAACATTAATGTAATAGCTTATACAAAATTTTATTTTCTAAAAATACAATCACAAATATTGCCAAAAGGTAGAGGCAAGTTAAATTTATTCACTATAATTTTCTTTGTTCATGTCTAAACATATAAAATTGTTTTCTAATATTTAATATCAATTTCTCTATTCTTTTATTTTTATGTTTTCTTTATATTGATCTTTTGATAGCTAAATGTATAATTTCCTTAATTTAATCAAACTTAAGGAATTCCATCCAATTTAATATTTGATATAATATGGAAGTTCATTCATTAATAAAAAAAAGTTGATGCAAGTTATTTAAAAATATTAAATTTAAATTATACATACATATGATTAGCTAGCCTCCCTTGAATGTACTACCCATGCTTGTAAACAGGCAACAATGCTAGCAAGCCTGTCATGTTTGCCTTTTAGTAGTATTTATAATGCATAAAATATTATTTCTTGATGTTATTTAATATTTGATTCTTCAAAAAAAATAAGTTTAGAGTAATATTTGAAAAAATATAATTATAAAAAATAAAAATAAAAAGTGTTGGTCAAATAAGATAATTATCAATTCATATATATATATATATAAATTATTTATCATTTTATGCAATAAGATAATTCCATAATTCTCTTATAATTTACCATTTCTTTATTAGCCACTAGAAAAGTTTATCCGAATCTTTTAAACAATATATTATTCAAAATTATTTCTTTTGTCCTAAATACAGCTCTTTGTTAATAATAATTATCTCAACTATATTAAATTTAGAGATATAGAGCTAAGAAAAATCAAACTATTTTTTTACTCTATTGAATTTGATTATTAATGTATTTAGATCATACATAATTATAGATTGTATCTTTCATCCTTATTGAAATTTTATTTCTTAAAAAACTATATTAAATATAATTATTATTATATAATATAATACCATAATTGTTCGAAAAAATTAGATATATTTACAAAAAAATTTATAAACAAAGGTTTTATTTTATTTGAAAAACAAAATTGACAAACTGAATAAGTATTTTATATACTATTTGTTTACTTTTTCTGATTTATTATTTATTAATAATTTTATCAAAAAAAATATACTTTTTTAATACTATTTTTTTTTATTAATTTTGAATGTATTTATGTATTTTAATTTATTTTTAAAAAATATATATAATTAAATAATGTGTTATTTTAATATTTAAAAAAATGTTATTTTAATAACTTAATAAATGTAAATTTTACGTGTTGTGGGCTTTATTAGCGTTATACATTGCTTATAATTAGTTTGCATTTTAACACACACACACATATATATATATAATAAGTCAAAATAATATAAATAAATTTATATATTCTTTTTTCAAAAGAGATATATAATATCAAAATACGGGTCATAAAATGTAAAAAGTTACATTGAATGAGAAAAATAAAGAGTTATGTACCTTTTAGGTATGAAGATTTTATTTTCTCAAATTATCTAAATTTTCAAATGTGACATTATAAATAATCAAGCATAAGTCAGACAGTCATAAATGATTATCAATTTGACGATAGGTAAATAACATTGAGTTCTACTTTTTTAACGATATGACGATTTATTACTGAGGCAGGTCCATCATAGAGTGAATTTATGCAGAATACATTGGACGATATACAGGTCCTCAGGCGTCTTTAGATACTAGGCATCTCACGACAAGCTCCAAGGATTATAAAGGTTATTTGAAAGGTGCCACCTTTAGGATAGATAAAGATAAATATGGATGGTGTGGCTTTTGGGACATTAGGCTTCTTTAGTTGTGCATATATTTTTCAAACTTCAAGGTCGTTTATTAAGGGTTATTTCTATATCCAGCTTAAAATCTCATATGCTTTTGAGGTATAACTAGCAGCATTTATTCGAGTAATGATGTATACTGACAAATTTATGTGGATGCAACTTTGGTTAGAGTCAGACTCAACTTATATTGTTACTTTTTTTCAAACTCAATCTTTTTCGGCTTCTTGGAGATGGTATTCGGCTTATGCTGATTGTTTATAAAAAGTTACTCATACAGAGTTTCACTGTTAGCATATTTACAAATAAGATAATGCTACAGCTAATAGTATAACCTTTAGGGCTTTTAATTTTTATATAACAACTTAGTAGTAGGATGCTCCATCTTTCGATAGTTCTTTCACGTTTTGGGATGCTATCGCAAACCCAACTATAAGTTTTGTTGAGAATTGGCTTATATTTCTTTTATTGACATTTAATAATACTAATAGTTAAAGGGGTTGTATGAAAAAGGTTCTAAGAAAATACTAACCTAATTAAGATGTTCTGGTGCACCCATTAAAACCTGTTAACCAAAACCTTTTATTAAAAAGTGTAAGTTACATATATCTTTTTAATCATATTTTTTAGTTAATTGAGATCTTTTTTCAAAATTGGTAGGATTGATCCAATTTAAACGTTTATTTATGTCTACCCACAAATCTAAACTTTAACAAAAAAATAGTATAGGATCTAAGGGACTTTAACAAAAAATAGTACAGGATCTAATTGACCTTTTTGCAATAAAAAAAAATGTCACAAAAATGTCTTAAATAAGCTAATTTTATTATTTATTATTTTAAATTAAAAATAATATTATTTAATCTCTTAATTATGAAAAATGCGTCAATTAAAGATAAAATATTATTTTAGAGATTTTTCTATTACAATATTATCATTTTTATGTTAATTGATTAAATGCAATTAAAATACAAGTTTTTAATAATGGTAAAGTGACAATTAATATAAAAATATAAAATATTTTTTTAATATTTTTTAATTACAGCTGTTTTACGTTAATGTTTTATTAATTTTTAATTTTTATTAATAATTAAAATACATATTTAAATAACTTTATGTTAGAATATTATTATTATTATCGATGTTGTTATTTTTTTTCTTAAATAATTTCAATATATTTCACTTTTACTTTTGTTAAAGACTCTTATTTTAATCTCTTTTTAATTTCTTTATATTAAATAATAATATTTTAATAACAAATTTATTAAAATAACTTGTTCTTATTAATTGACCCATTTTTTCATATTAAGCAGCATCATTTTTAATATAAAAAAACTAAATGAAAAAAAATGTCTAATGCAATAGACATGTATTGACACCTCACCCTTTTCAATAACTATGAGACTTAACTATTATTTTTTCTTTTTAGTTCAATTAGTAATTTAACCGTAAAATTCTCTAATATCTTAATTTAATTTAAAAGTTCAAATCATATAAATACCATACAATTTTAATATATATATATATATATACCCAAAAATCCAGGAAGAAAAGTCTGACTTAACTCAAATAAAAAGAAGGAAAAAAAAAAAAGGTGCAGAAAGGGGAAAAAAAAAAGGTAAAAAGTTGGAAAATAAACATGAAAAGGTGTAGAAAGAAAGAGAAAAAAACAACAAAATAACAAAACGCGCCGTGTGTTTGTGGTTGGGAGTATTAATAAAACTTGATCACAGTGACCGATTTGTTAGATACAATTATTTTATATTATAATTTATACAGTAAAATTTAATTAATTTTTATTAATAAAAATTCTCACGGTATCTTTTTAATTTTACATCTAATTAATAAATGATACGTTATTTGATGCACAATCCCATTTTATTAATCAATGAGATTGTTTATTTCAATGTACAATAATTACCATATTTTGACATTAATTATGATCATAATAAAAGAGTTTGCAGTGTTTATGATCACTGATTAGGTGTGGCAAATGTTAATCTGTTAATTAAAATGATGAACAAGTCGTGTTCAATCATTAATCGGATTCTTGACAAAAAATAAAAAGAAAAATCATTAATAGGATTCGTGTTATGTCACTATTATGTATTCGAGTCGTCTTTTCAAGTTGATCATAGATCAGGTTATATAGGCAAAATATTAATATAATGCTAATTTAGGGATTTAATTCAAGTTGATATGCTCATGTTTAACACATCCAGCACAAAATTATGAAAGTTGGGTCATATTTTTGTGTTATTTCATGTTTTAGATTATGTTATAATATATTCCTGATCCTAATTAAATTAAAGGGATGATTTCAATCATACAAGAAGAGACTTTTGAAAATGGACTTAGATTAATAAGTATCGCCCCGTGAAATTTAGACAAATATGAACAGATATATGATCATTTACAAAAATAAATAAACAGATCGATGCTTCTTGTTTTTATAGAAGAAACTGAAGAAGAAGATTTTGCAGAAGTATGTTGATGGGTCTTTTTAATCTTTCTAATTTGACCCAAAATTGATAATAATAAAGTCTATTGATTTGTTTTTTTTTTTTTTTTTTTTTTGATAGAAAATAAAGTCTATCGATTAATTGTAAAGAAATTAATAATTAATTTGAACCATGTAATAGTTAATTGATTCTCAACAATTAACACCAAAATTGTTCATAGTACAAAAGCTCATCATTTACTTTCAAAGGTTCCCCAAAACTTCTCTAACATTTCATGTACAATTTCAGATCCCCAAGGACTGCCCTCTCTATTTCTATTTATTAGCAAAAAAAAAAAAAAAAACTCCTTAACCTAACATAAATTACAAACTTGGCTATAGGAGTTCAAATATATAATAATCTTAATTAACCTAATTATAACCCTTTATCAACACATGATATATTGTGATTGAATCATATTTACTAAACTAATAGCAACACAACTCCAAGGTAACATGTTCATATTTTGTACATGACTCGTTAACATCTCTTTAACTTTGTTGATAATATTATCTAACCCAACTATATCACTCTCATCAATAATATTCCTCATCATCTCCATTTTTGATGAGCAACTCTTATTTGGAAACTTTAGCAAGTTGATATAACTTTCAAGGTCATGAACACAAGAAGGATTTTGCATATTGAAAAAGTCAAGAATTAATTCAACGCCCACATGAGCATAGCATGAGCAACTACCTGGGAATTCATATCTTCCTCCTCCAAACAAAACCCTAAAATTCTCGTTGAAAAATACTCCGGGCATTTTCGTAATTGGGTCATTAACATTCACTATTCTCAACACTTTCACCCCCAATTCTTCACATCTTTGTTTAAACCCTGAGTTTCCAACTCTTGGTCCTCCAAATGAAAAAACCGTAACTGGGATCGCCAAGCTCGGGTTATTTCTCTTGATTAACCCAAGCTCGGCGATATCGTATGCTAGTAGAAGAGCTAATGAGCTCCCCATACTATGCCCTGTTAAAGTTATACTCAACTCTTCACCTTTGTATTTGTTTATAAGTCTTGAAACTTCAGATAGAAGCTGTTCTCTGCAACTTTCAAGTCCAAATTTGCTTGAACTTTCATTAGAAGTATACAAACTCAAAAACCCAGATTCTACTTTCACTTCAGGCCTTGGATTATGGGGATCAAGCCTAGCAGGAGTTAGAGAACTCATTAAGTTTGTAATCCATTCTGGGTTTGTTACAGTGCCTCTAAAAGTGATTATTATATCTCTTCTTCCAAGTTTCTTAACTTCATCTTCATCATTAACTACTGCTACATATCCAATCCAGCGGCCACAATTCGACGAAGCTCCATTTTGGATTGGAATATTTATATCTGGGGTAGCGTAGATGTATTTAGTCACTTCATATCCACAATTCTCCATCCCAATTTCTCTAAACATGTTTCTCTTCCCATACTTACAATTCAGGTAGCGTTTCGAGTTTGGATCGACATCAAACGCCTTGTAACATGCAGTAACGAATTCCCCGTACCGGATGATTTCTTGTCGGAGAAAAGGATTCAAGGGTTCAACTAGATTTTCCCAGTCGTTTGATCCTTGAATCTCCCTCCAAAAATGACTCAGTTTCTGTCCACTGCTATTACTAGTACAGCTCGTAATGGCAGTCCTAGCAGTAGTTGAAGATGTAACCGCTGTGGTTGCTGCTGCTGCAAATGTTACAGCATCAACCGACAGAGGAGCAGCTGGTTCCGTCTTTGTTTTAAAAGAAACATGACCGAAAGAGTGAGATTGCCATCTTCTCATTTCGGAGAATGCAATATGTTGGTTTATATTTGTGTTTGGGAGATGAATTTTTGATGTCATTTTGGGGGAAAGAGAGAGGTGGAGTGAGAAAGGTGAAGAGAGAGAGAGAGAGAGGCAAGAGATTCGAATTGTGGAGAGTGGAGGGTAGAGAGAGTGGGACTTATATAAATATTGGGGGATGCGTGGACGAGTTGGGAATTATTTAGATTTGTACAACTTGGAGTTACAGATGAAAGTGATGAAAAAGAAATGTGCAGGCATGTTTGGCGAGTGTTTGACTGAAATTTATTCTTCATAATTCCAAGCTTTATAATTTAATTTTTGGTCGGTGGGGTTTTAAGGTAACACTATTATTAGTAATTTTATGGTTTTATTGTATGGTATATTATTTTTTATATATATAATTTTATTTTTAATTCTTAAAAAATATATATTTTTTTTATTAATATAAAATAACATATGTTTTACGTTCCAAAAAAAATTACATATAATTTTTCTCAAAAATAATTAAAAATAAAATTAAGTAAATTATTGGATTATATATATATATATATATATATATATGATAATTTTATTTGTACTCATGATCAATTAGAATAACAAATTTAACAATGTGATTAATTTTTTATTTTATTTTAAATACAAGTTTTGGTATTAAATTAGATAATTTCACAAAAGTTTATAATATATTTAGTTTATTTATTTAATTGAATGTACTAAGAATAAGTTAGTCACGACTCACGTCACATAGAGTTTTCTCATTCTTTTGGGTTTTTTTTAAATAAAAAAAAGAATTTTAGAAAAATTAAAATAAAGAATCAAAAATATTTTTCTTAAAACAACGTGTTATATGGTATGTAATTGATTCTTCAAATACTCAGCAAAATTATGCAGCTTTAGAACCAATATAACATTTAAGAATATCATGTAATATATTGTAATTTTTTTCTTGCCATTTACGTAAGGTTAGACCCTCCTTCAAATCCAAAACCTGATGCTTTTATAATGATAGTATAGATTTGTCTTTTTTCCCATTCCTATCTTTTTTTTCGCTTACGATCGACCAAAAATTAATATTTTATTCAGCGACATAAATATTTAACAAGAAAGTTTTTTTTTTTTTAGTACTTTAATACTTATATTATCATTTTAATATCTATTATCTCTCATTTTATTAAAGGGTGTTTTTTTTTTTTTTTTTTATCAGTACCCTTCTTTTTTTGTTATCCTTTTTGTTAAAATATTATAATAACTCTACTTTTTAATTAACAAAAAATATTATATATAATACATGTCTTTAATAATGAGAAATAATTTTTGGTTTTATTTTATAAAAAAATTGTTAATAAAAAATATATGACTTATTTTAATTTCATAAAAATAAAACTTCTAAGTTTTTATTATTATTATTCTTATTATCACATAATCATTTTAATTATTAACTTTGTAATTAACTTCACATACAAAATCTTATATTAATAATTCAATAAAAAAAAATATTTGATAATTGGCTTGAAATATGATATCTATGTACTAATTTTAAAAGAATGCCAATTTTTAAACCAATTCTTAAATATTTTGTTTATGAAAATCATTAAGATAAAATTTTATATTTGAGATCTATGTATTAATATTTTAAGCCAATCTTGTATTTCAAGTCAATTTTCAAATATTTTTGATAAATTTTTATATTTGATATTTACGTATGAATTTTTAGAAAAGCCAATATTTTAAGCAAATTCTCAAATATTTTACTTTTTGAATTATTAAAATAAAATTTTGTATCTAAAAACTACCCCTCATTATTAAATATATGTGTTATATACATGACTTTTTGTTGACCAAAAGTAAAATTATTGTAATATTTTAATAAAAAAAGGGTACCAAATAAAAAACTTGAGTATTAAAATGATACCCTTTAATAATATAGAAAACAATAGGTATTAAAATAATAATATGAGTATTATTGAAATACCAACTTTTTTTTTTTGGGTTAAAAAAAAAAAAAAAAGAAAGTTACAAATATTTAATTTTTATCAAAACTTTTTGCTACTATTATTGTTGTTGACTTATTATGGTCATCTTGAATATAATATACAAGATTAATGAAAATGAACTTAAGCGCATAATATGCAGCAATAACCTTCTTTTTTTTCACACCTATACTCACTTTAACATATACAAGTATTCTTATTTATACAATTATACAAGTATATTATAAATTAGTGAGCACGAAAGAAAATTATTTTATTTTGTTTTACTAGAAATTTGAAGAAAAGAAAGGAAAAAATCGTGTGAGTCAATATAGAGAGTTTCTCCTTTTTCTTTATAGATTTTTGAGTGGTTTCGATCGAAATTTTGAGAATTGTTGTTGGTATTAGGTTGTGAGGGCGTCAATGTCTGAGACGGGGCGGATCTGTATACACTTTAGGAGGGGCACGTGCCCCACTCAATTTTTGATAAATAAAATTTTAGGTGTAATATTTATAAAATTATAAATAATTATATATACAAAATATTACTGTGCCCCACCTGAATTTTAAATTTTAGATTTAATATTCAATAATTCAATACAAACTTAATAATTTACACATATTTTTACTAAAATAAGATACATATAATATATATTTTTAATTAAAAATAATTAATTATTAAGAAGTATTAAATATTATTTTTTATTACATATATGGTGCTCCTTCTGGATATAAATTCTAAATCCGCCACTGAATGTCTCCATAGTTGTTTGGTGGGTCATTTCTCAGCTCTATTGAGGGAGCTTTGTTTCTTTGTAATTGTTTCATCGCTTGCTACTGGCATTTGGTTCATCTGGTAGGTGTCGACTGATGGTGATGCTTGGTCATCACCCATCGTTGGCCTGATCTAGCGGTTCTCTTCCTCTGGTGTCGCCGGCTTCGAGTCCTTTTGCCTGGTCTGCAACAATTTCTTATCAAATTGGTATGTTTAAATAAGAATCTAGTTTTATTTGTGCATCTTGGTTGTGTCCAATAATTCTACTTTATTGGAACTGTAGTGGTGATTTTGTTGTCAAGTAACGAATTGTATGAGGTTAATGCTTTTGAATATAGTGTATTATATATGTAGTTATGTTTTTGAAGATTATTAGGGAATTTTTGAGATTTAATTTTGAGTGCAAGTGTTTGTATCAATCTAGGATACCATTGTTGAAGATGGAGGCTGGTCGACTAAGAGAGTTAACTTTGGAAGCTTATTATTCACCACTAGATGGTGATTGTGATAACAGATATTCTCTTTGGATGGTTATTTTGGAAAAAAAAAAATTTGTTACTTTAATGTGTACCTTAAAATTAACTTTACTACTTAATATATCTTTTGATAATTAATGAGACGTTTTGTTTATAAAAAAAGATTGAAATTTGAAGATAAGTAAATCTCTTTAAATAATTTATGTATGATCCATATCATTTTTCCTTGACTAAATAGTTCTTCTTCTTTTTTCTTTAAATGGTTTAACGGCTAAATTTATACAAATCTCTTCACGTATATACCCCTAAAATTGAAGCATTGTAAAAGATCATTTTTTCTGCTTTATTTTGCTTTTTTTTTTTTTTTTTTTTTAAATATTAATGGTTTGCTTTTACATCTAATATAAATTATAAATTCGAGAATACTAGTTAAAAATATGTATTTTAATGTGAATTATTTTACTTATTTTAAGTTTTTTTGTTAATTTCTACAACATATTTGAAATAAATAAAAAATAAATTTTCTTTTGCTTCAAAATTAATTGCAAAAATAAAATAATATTTAGAATATTTATTAGATAATTATCATATAATTTGAGTTTTTTTGAATGTGATAAATTATCATGTTTAGAGTTCTTATTTAATGTGATAATAGATCCTAAAATAACAACTAATGTTAACAGTTTATAACATAGGGATAACTTTATTCAAAAATATATTATGCGTGATTCAAATTTTTATAATTATTATTAATAGATAGATAAATAGATATAGATTAATAGAGGATAATTATTAAAAATATTTCATTAAATCTTTTTTCTCATTTTATTATGAAATTAACAATATATGATTAAAATCATACAAGTAAATACAAACACAAGAACTAAATTCTATTCCCATCATAAAAGGCTTTTTTTTTTTTTTTTTTAAGAAATAAAAAGGCTGAGTTAGGTGATATGTTTTTCCAACAACAAATTCCTTTTCTTTTTCCCCAATAAAGAATAGAACAAGTCTTTAGTTCAAACTATAAATATTTTTGACTTATCGTATATTTCGTTTTCTTTTCTTTCTAAAAACAAAAAAGTCAATGCAGTGCTCTGAGGGGAGCATTTTGTCATATAATTATAATTCGATGTATTTAGTCGTTCTACTTTGGAAAGATGACTTATTAAAAATAAATTATATTTGTTGAACCATATTTTTGTGGAGTCTTATTTTTTATCACATTGGCCTGCACGTTACTAGCAAACTAGATTAGAAGGTACGACATCGAAGGTATTGTATCTTTTTCAATGCTTAAGTCAAATTCTTGAGAGAATAATCAAAATCAAAGAAAAATTTTAGTGATTGTAAGGATGAGCTTTTGCTTACCTTTTCAAGTTGTAAAGCTTTATTTAAAGGGTTTGGATGGATGACATTTTAGTAAATAAACTGTATTAATTAATATTTATATTATTTAGTAATAATATAAATATTCTAGTCATTAATACGCCTTATTTAATAAAAATTTACCCGACTGTGAGTTGACTGTATGATTGAACTTTTTTCTTGCTGATGTAGACCAATCAAATTATGCCACACGTATCTCGTTTATTTTCTACCCAACACAAGCCCTTAGGCCGACTGGGCCACTTTGGCAAGGTCGGTAGTCTAGATTTTCTCTTGAGGTAAAGTGGCTCAAGAAAAGTTGGCTTTAAGACTTCTTAATTAAGATGAGCTGGTATCTCAAATGTCTTCATGCCATTGTATCTCAATTTTGATCTTTTAATCAAATTTGTATTAATGAACAAAGTTATTGCAGTTGAACCTATAAAGAGTATTTGTAAGTTACAAACAAAAACCTAAAAGAAATTAAATCTCAACCATTGATTTTGATCCAATGGTTAAAAATTACACAAAAAATATAAGTGTGTCACGGCGGTGAAAAACTACTGCTGCGGCGAAATGGGACTTGGACAATACAAAATTAACGATAGTTGGCCACAGTGGATGAAATTTCCTACTCAGCGAGATGCCTAGTATGCAAAACCTAAGGGTCTGGTGCTGCGATAGCTAAACTTTCATGCTATGGCATGCACATCTCCCAGCAACCCCCAGCCAAAACCCTATAGTTGGTCGTTGTAGTGGCCATAACCCCATGCCGCGGCACGCTTCTTTGTGCTATTAGTTCACCCTTTTCATGGCATGACCCTTGGCACATGTTGTGATTTCTCTACGGCACGACTGGGTTTGTATTAGATTGGGGGCATTCTCAGGAAGAAGAAAGCTCACCAATCATCTGTCTCCCAAGTCGAGGAGACCCTGGGAGTTTAAACTCCTAACTTGGCCTAGGCTTCTCCATTGGTCGAGGACTTTGAGATGAAAGAGGGGCTTCACACTATAGCCCTCATTGCAACCCTCCCTTTATAGAGGATCTAGAAGCCCCCATAGGCAATACTGATAAGGACATCCTTGATTGGTTTGAAAAATTTCTAAAACTCAAGGCTACTGTGGATTACTATATGTGGACAACTCAGACTAAGTTAAGACCAGGCTCAGGCCTCACTTACTCTTGCTCAGGAGGAGAAGAAAGAACTTGCCAAGGCTCTAGATGATGATACTTTGATCCAACAGGGGTTGTTTGATGCCCTTGCAGCTCGTGAGGATGATAATTCCAAGCTCAAGGTAGAGTTATCTCTAAGAGACTCCGAGGTGAAAGAACTTAGAGTTGAGATCTAGGGATTGACTGTTGAGGTAGAAGGTGCATGTCCAAAAATTGTGGATGCATACTTGGACTCACGATTTTGAGTATGCCAAGAGAAGTTTTAAGATTTTCTACCTAGATAAGTATCTACCTCACCATAAGTTTCCTAGCTTTAGTGAGGTTCCAACTAAACGAGGAGTACATCAACGACTTTGACTTTGAAGGGAGTGTGTCTTCAGTTGAGGATTTGGCCAAGGATCATGCGAAGGTAAAGGGATGGGGCTCAAGTTCATGACTCATTTGGGACTTTGAAGATAGTGCTGGCAACCCCATCTCTGTGGTGTTGTCCAAGAAGACTAGTCATTAGTAATGGACTTAAGGCTTAGATCTAGGAAGTTCTTTTTCCTTTTTGTTTTACTTTACTTTTGTAGTAGTACTTGGCAAGTGTATTTACCTAGCCTTTAGCTTGTAGTTTCTCTTAGAAGCATGTCTTGAATAAAGAATCAACTTCTTCAATCTATTCTTCTATCTTACTTCACATTTTCCTTGGTACAAAATTTTATTATTTTCTTGATTGCGAATACAGAATAGAGTTCATCCATGATAACTGACTTGGTTTTTTCTATTTATTTTTTATTTCTTGTTGTTTCCTCCAGAATTTAAAATTGGGACCTACCCTTGACACTGTGGTAAGAAGCTTTTGGTGTCCAAATGACCTCGAGAAGCCATAGTTAACTTTGATCTCCTTAGGAAATTGCACTTGGGACATTGAGTCCTTGATAGATCATTACTTGGACCTTGGGAAGCACACTTAGTTTAGTTGTCAAATTTGTATAGGATAGGCATAGTGACCTTTGTAAATATGGATGCGAGAACATTTTTCATGTTGTTTTTTGGGAAATTGGCCACTAGAATGGTTCAATGAAAAAATTACCTCAAGAGAACACACTTCCACTCATTAACCTCAAAATTTTCAAGAATTGACTCGCACTTTTGAGAAATTTTTTGGCAGTCAGGATGACATAACCAAAGTGGGATTACCCCAGCAACTCAAGAAGAGTAGAGTGTTAGGCCCAGAATGGGTGCAGAAAAAAATCGGGAGTGCGTAGGCGGGACATACGACGTCTAACTCAAAATTGAACTTGAGCGATGGCGAACCACAACATGATCGACAAGAGGGTCGGCTAGGTTTTTTGCAAGTTAGTTTCAGTAGGTAGCGATGCAGGAGGCATAATGGCACGGAAGATGCACGGAGGGCAACATACACACGCGTGCAGGGACACATGATCAACTTACCTAGTTGGCTTATGGTTGTTCTGCTAGTTAGCTGGCTGATCACCCTAGTCAAATCGACATGGTTGTGGGTGCCCCTACTCCTACGTGACATTTTTGTCCATTTACTTCGATTAGATTGCATATGCTATGGCCATGGAGACATTTTTTGCTTGCCTCGTGGCAAGCTGTCCTGTCTTGTCGGCGTTGTGACATTCTCCAACTTAACTTTCCCTAATTTTAACTTTTTCTTGATTCCAAATTTATGTTAAAGCCATCTTATATTGTTGCTAAAGTCCTAAATCTAGATTATGTTCCTAAATCCTGATTCCATTTTTTGGATGGAACCTCTCTAAGTCCCACAAATGTCACTTTCTAACTCCCTAGATTTTATAGTCTTCCCAAGCCCTCAGGGTATGTGTTTCTTTAAGTTAGTGAGGAAAATTTGAAAATCATGTCTCTAAGTCTGATTGTGACTATTTGTTGTCTGGTGACTAGTGATGTTTGGTAATTGATTAGTGATGATGTGAAAGTTCATGTATGATCTGTCCTCTCAGCCCCTTGCATGGTGGGCTTCTTTAATATAGCAGTAACAACCAATGTTTGGAGTCCAAATCCCAAAGGAGTGGGCTTCATCCTTTGCTAGAGAAGCAAAATGCAAGCCCCTATTATCTGTGGTCCCGAGTATCCATTCCATGTGTTTGGGCTCTGAAGTGAGTTCCCAAGTTCACAACATCAGTAATTTCTCAAACAGGGACTAATGCCGGGATCCTAAGAAAGTAGTCACAAGTGCTAACTTTTGTATCGTTTCCTCACTAAACTTTTCCAATTAAGACATTAGTGGGTCATTGCCTGGATCCTGGATTAAGGGTGTTGTGGATGCCTAAGGAGGGTAAGCCCACATTCACCCTATACAACACGAGTTCCATTAAACTAATGACCAAGTAGGTGGGGTGCCTTATTCCTAGGTAAGACTTGACTGACACTTGGTGCTGGGTTGGAGTTCTTACTGTACCCAAGTGTGGCGTGAGGCTTTATGGGGCCTCAAGTCTCCATCTTGGGAACTTTTCCACTCACGGGTTTTATGGAAAGTTATGGTACCTTCTTAGCCTAGTACATGGTTTGGCAATTTGTGCCAAGTGGGCCAAGTATGGATTTATAGAACGTGCTACTCTTCTCATCCATATCCAGTAAAAATATGAAAGTAGTCCTAAGAACCAAATAAACTACCATTGGCATCTAACTAAGTCTTGATCCTAGATGAGCTTCTCGTTGGTTCCAATGGGTGATGTTCCATATTGTTGCTTAGCGATATGCAGTCCACTAAGACACTAGTTGACCATCTTTTGTATCCTAGATCACGAGCACCAGATCCAAGCATTTGGCAATAGTTCTATTAAGACGGCAGTGTCATGAGGCATAGGGTTGCCTAGCATCCCAGGTAAGACTTGGTCCTAGGTAGGTGTTCCTACTATTTCAAGTATGATTGCAGGGCAATGATGTCTCAAGTTTCTTCCGAAAAAGTCTATACGCTTTGGTCCGATGGAAATTTGTGGCTCCTTTCTGCTCCAGTATGTGTGTTCGTCTAGTGCATGATACTGGAGAAAGTGTGACCTTCATGATATATGCCTGGATAAGTTGGTTGCAGTTACGACTAGTTCTAAGTTCAGAGTCTCGAGTGTTCCTGGGATGAGGGAGGGGAGACTCCATTCATACCACAAGTTTGTCCCAAGTCCATACCCGAACTCTGGGTAACAAAGCTTTATAATCATGACTATGGCTGATCATAGCTATTGGGTCTCAAAAGGGTCATGGCTTGCTCCCACAGGGTTGTAGCATGAAAGCGTATAATAGTAGTTGAAGAATGAGTTGTTAAAGCTCATTCATGATTGTAGCACCTAAATCTTAGCTAAGGCTACCGTTGGCTACTAAGTCTAGGGGAGGGTGAGTGCTCACTCCCCAAGACCTAATAGTGCCTATAGGCACAAAGCTAAGATTGGTTTAATGAGTTGTTGAATTTCATTCAAAGTTATCGCACCTAAATCTTAGCTAAGGCTAGCATTGGTTACTGAGTCTATGGGAGGGCGAGTGCTCGCTCTTGAGACCTAGTAGTGCCTAAGGGCTCAAAACTAAGATTGGCCAAGTCTACTAGAGATGTATTGATTTGGGATCCATGGTAGATGTTGAAACTTTGTCTGGTGGCCTATAGTGTGGTAATAGTTTGCTAAAAAGTAAAGTACAAGTGATATGGTGCCAAGTCGGCTACATTGTTCCTTATTTTCATTTATAATTCTTCTCTTTTTTTTGTTTTTCGTGTTGCTGTTGACATGGTCGCTTATGACCTCACCTAACACTTTATTGAAAAATAAATTACAAGCAAAAAAAGAAAAGATAAAGCAAATTCCCAAGGCCATATATTCTGCTGACACTAGTGGCTTCCCTGCTTACATCTTCTGACATTGGAAGATCCCCAAGTTGTAACAAATGGAGCCATTGTCTTGATCCTTGATTGCAGTCACTATGGGTGTCAAAAGGGTGTGGTCCCGCCTCTTTCCCAAACTAATGCAAGCCATTAAGAAGGTGGTGAGATAATATATGTGGATGTTATGAATACTGGCTTAAGAGTTGAGAACTCTAAGTGTAGAACTGGTAAGCTAATGTGGCTTTTCCAAGTTCCCTAAGTGTAGATTTCGGTAAACTTTATGAGTATGCCTTTGGTGTACGTTCTTGATGGTCAGGCTGAAATATTGACACTAACTCTTTGAGTGTACATGAGTTAGAGTGAAAGTCTTAATAGATCCTGCTTAACTGGAGTTGAGGTTGCTCTCAGGCCCAGGGTGGGAGGCAGTAGCCTGGACAATAACAATTTGGGGTTGATGTACATGCATTCCAATTTCTTGGGATTTTTTTTTTTGCCAAATGTTTTGAAGGTCATAAGGTATTGGGCCACCCTACACTAAGGATGTATAGAATCAATTGTGCAATGAGCACTTGTTTCATGGATTCCATTTTTGTTGTAGAAGTCTTTTCCAAGTGCTTCAATGTGTGAGGCTCTACCTTGCTTTAGGTGTGTACTTGGATGAGAATGACAGTACTTTGGTTCTTTGGAATTCTGGATGCTGACACACAAGTTGATGTGCTCTGGAAGTAATGTTGATCAGATATCTGTGCTACTTTCAAGAAGTTTGCTCTTAGTTTGGCATAGTTTGGATGGTGGTGACTAGACTTTTTTTCTTGGGGTCTGGTGAGTTCAGACGTTAGTCTTGGAAAATAATGTATCTACTCACCAAGTGTTGCCTAGACCTCTATTACTTGATGTGATCTGGATCTACAATCTTGTTCCACAATTTGAAAGATGGTAAACCTGTAGATGCGACCTAGGGGGTAGCTTGTTTTAATAGTGCATCTCAAAAGGTAGTCATCTATCAAGTCCGATGCGGCTTGAGTGGTGGCACCCTAGAAAGAGTTAACCTTTGGGTAGTGTTTTACACGAAGTAGCCCTCTAGAGTGCAACCTTCCCTACTAAGACCTAGTCTTCCTTTTAGTATGAATCCATACTCTCCTAGAGCAATGTTTGTCCAGCAATTATACTTATGATCATCTACCCCAGGATTAGTAACATCGTTGGTGTGGCAGTCCTAAATTGATTACATTGGTTAACCGAGCTTGTGAGTGGTTACCCAAGGCGAGCAAGAAAAATTTGGTCCAGACTGCAAGTGCTAGCACGGATGGCGATCACTGCAATGGATGATAGAAGTTGCTGGAGCTTAATGACATAAGGCTGACCTAGCTAGATAGTGGTGCACTATAAGTCCAAGTATGGTTGTAGTTCTCCCAGGATGATAAGTCTAGTTTTCTCAATTGGGTTAGTGACGGGGGGTGACTTAGCCTAGGGTCCAGTTCCTGCTCATGTGCTTTTGGGAGTTTCCTATCAGAAGCCTATGGCTTGATTTAGGTTTGAATTACTAGTAGTAGCAATCTATTATTAGAGCTACTAGGATCCTTCTAGGTGTGCCCATTCTTTGGAAGCATGCCAAATGTAGGTTAGTGGTCCTAGGGACCAACGTGGTTATGATCTTGCTGGAAAAGTGAATTGTCATCAAGAACACATTGGAAGCTCATCTTAGTAGTCTTTTATGGAGGAAACAAATGGATAACTCGATGAACATGATAAAGAACGCAAATAATACGATGAATATTCTTGAATTTTTACTATTTCGATCGAAAAATATCAAATTTCTTTCCTTAGATGTTGGATCAAATTTCTATCAAATTTTTGTTTCCTGCCACGTCAACCTGCACGTTACTATCAAACTACGTTAAAAGATACGAAAATGTGGGTGTCATATCCTCTTTGATGATTAAGTCAGATTCTTGAAAGAATAATTAAGAATAGAGAGGAGTTTTAATGGATGTAAGGACGAGCTTTCACGTACCCTTTCAGGTTGTGATGCCCTATTAAAGGGTTTAAAGGGATGACATTTGGGTAAATAAATCGTATTAATTAATATTTATATTATTTAATAATATATAAATATTCTAACTATTAGTACAACTTATGTAATGAAAATTTACCTGACTGTGCACTGACTGCATTATTTAACTTTTCTCTTGTTGATATGGACCAATTAAATGGTGTCATACGCATCTGATTTATTTATATCCAATAATATTATTTTCATAAATTTTTTGAATATCATTTTTTTGTCTCGTGATTGAACAACCAACATAAATTAATTTTGGCAAGGATCAAATATAGTCTAACAGGGACCTTTGATTTCTTAAAATGACAAATGCCATTATATTTTTATAATATAGGGCAAATAAAAAGTTACGAATTTTCTTTTGTACTTTAGAAAGACCAATCACTATATTTAACATTTTTGACAATTTTTTTTATATTTGCACATTCATAAGTATCACTCATATAAATATATAATGATGATTTTAAACCCATATTTTCCTAGTATCAAAATGCATATTTATTACCTCACAAATTAATTATTCCTAGTTAGCAGTTAAGTTAATAGATTAAAATACGCTAAAAATACGTGACAGTTTTTTTTTTTTTTTTTTAAGGTTGATAATATTGTTATAATTATTTTTTATTAATAATAATTTTATTTAATAATTAAGATATTAAAATATAATTATTTATGTGATTTAAAAAATTATTTTATGTACCATCAACAAAAGTAATCAAAACTTATCAATATTTTTAGTTTTTTAAATAATCCTCGATTAAATGTGTAATATTTCTCATTGACTAAATTAAATCATATCGTAAGTAATGACATCATATTTTGAGGAATTAATTTCATTTCTAGTTTTAACGGTCATAGGGGGAGACTCAGAGAAGCTAGTACATCTTTCCTTTTTGGTCAAACAGTGAGTATATTTTGAGGTTGAAGTAGGAAGCTTCCAGTTCCCGCGTGGGATCGGTTTATTGTATAAAAGGAATAAATATAATTAGGGTGGTAATGTTATATATTAGTTGTATTTATATTATACTTATTTTATATTATTTGTGACATATTTTAATATTATTCGTATCAAATTCTTTTGTTATTGATACATAAAAAAATTTATTTAACTTTTATTGTTGCCTATTTATAATAATAAAAAATAACAAAATTTCTAAGGAGGTAAAAAAATATCGATTAATTCTTACTAAATTATTTATCCGTATCGTGTCGTATCAAAAATTATCACTCTTAAATATAATGCATCAAGTTGAGTCATTATAGCTATGAAATTGTTGGGTTCGGTCAAGTTCGAGTCGATCTATTTACGGTATGATCAGTTTAACTTCAATAAAAACTTTACTTATTTAATCAATGAGTCAAGATAAGTTGACTCGTTTATAACCTAACTTGTTTAATTTAAACCCAAACTCATTTAAAAGTATTGGGTTTGTATCGAGTTTATGGATTTTAGTGTAATTTGTGTTGTAGTGTATATACGGGTCGACTTATTTACAATATATCTCATTTTATCTTAACTCAGACCCAACTCATTTAATAAATTGATCAAAAAAGTCGACCCATTTATCACAAAATCCATTTAGCTTTGATTCAAAACTTGTTTAAAATTCTTGGGTTCATGAATCGTGTTACTAATTGCTGACAGTGTTAGTGTTGACCATAGGAGTTTTACTAGAGTTGCAATCTTTCATTTTAAACTTCTTAAGAAGATCATTCACATAATTTTCTTAAGAAATAAAAATTTCAGCATGATGCTCATTTATCTCCAATTCAAGAAAATAATTCATCATGCTTAGATCAGTTATCTCAAATTCATTAATCATAATTTTTTTATTGGTATAAATAAGATCAATCACATAAAAACAAACTATTATTACCTATATTTTGCCACTTTATTTAACATACAAAGTAGCTTCATTTTCACTTATTTGAAATTCATGCCGCTTAAAATGCTCATTAATTCTATCATATCAAACCTATGGTGCCTGCTTCAAGTCATAAAATGTTTTGTTTCGTTCAATTGATACACTTGTTATGTTCAAACAATACACCTTTCTTTCTTTTTTCATGATGTGCAAATTATAGTACTCACAAGTATACGAATTACTCGTAAAAAGTGATAAGCAAACTTCCGAGGTCGGTCTCTCAAGGAATTGTAATAGTTCTAAACAACCTTTTTCTTAATCTAAATAGAGTCTTAACTCAACTAAAAGACTAATTAAATAGAGTTCTAGTAAAACTAAAACTCTAAATAACTAGAGTCCTAAACCTAGTAAAACTGTAAAAGGAGTGTGGTTTGTAGCAATATTAATGGTAACGAACAATTAACGAAAATAATTACGCAAGTTCACAATTAATTCAAGTAGTTTTCAAATATCAATGGACGATGTATGTACGTTTAGTTTGGTTGGCCATGTTTGCATCGAAAAGTTATGGTGAAATAACATGAACGTTCTAATAAATAATTTTTACCGGCTTTCCTTTTAATTACGAAAATTCCTACGATCGGGTAATTCTTTTTGTTAATTAACTAATTAACATCCTACGATCAGGTATATCAAATAGCAATCAAATTATGCACAAGAAAAATAAGCTAATCAAACCAATGCTATAATTAAGTCACTAATTTGAAACTTTGATTAAGTATTTGAAAATATAGTTAAGGTGACATTTCTAAAACTAAATTCTCAGATTTTTCAACCTAACTACGAATCTCAAATTGGCCCATGAAAATTCATAATTAAATATTTAAACATGCTCTTAATCAAAAGGTAAATTTATTTATTTCAAAGCAATAAAACATTCATCAAAATAGTTCTAGCAAACATGGCAACACAAACTAAACATCCATAATAAAACTAGCCGCTCATGTTCATATTAAAATTCATAGACAAATATAATGTGAACATACACTGAAAGAAGTAAGAAGAAAAGTAGAATTCTATAACAAGAAGGAAATCTTAGATCTAAATACTGCTATTGGATGGGATGGCGTTCTTCTCCAAAAGCTTGATCTTCGATCGTCAATGGTTTCCTTGGATTCTTAGAATGGATTTTCTTGCTTTGTTGAGTGTGAAAAAGCTCCCAAAACTGGTTGACTCTCTCGTTTGTTCGCAAAATTAAAGTGTATACAAGTTGTATGTAAAGAGGATTCTAAAGGGGGTATTAATAGATGTAAAGGGTTACACAAATTCTGATTGCAATAGGAATAGGCGCGCCGTGGCATACAATTTTTTTGTCGCGGCGCAACACAAAAATTGGAAATATTGGTCACAACCCGAGAGGTCCCCGCCGCGGCATACAATTTCCTCGCCGCGACGCGCGTTGCCTTTCCTTTCTTCACATTTACCCCCTTACATATGTGCTGGCTCGTTATGTACGACTTACATATTTTGACCCGTTTTGCTCGTAACTCGTGATCCGAGCGTCGTAAGTGTTCCGTCTTTGCGTGTTTGCATTATTCAACTGATTTGATGCTAAAAACACCTGAAATACACTAAAACATACCCGTGATTCTGAATTGATAGATTTATGAAAATAATCAAATAAACAATCATAACAAATTTATTTTTTAAATAATTAAGCACAATAAATCACCAAATGTTAGTGCTTTTCGAGTACTTATCACAACCCCCAACCAGCTTCTTGCTAGTCTCTAGCAAGTAGAGCGATTTAAAAATTAAAATAAAACAAATAAAATAAACTAACCTAAATCACTTCCGTATATTGCCATAGTTGCATTTAGCATATGCAACAAGCCTTTAAACCCCTAGGTGGCCTTAGTGGACGAGTTATAGTCTCGTGAAGGTTTCTAGTGATAACACCCTCAAACAGCGTAACAAACAAAACTAATAATGTCTAAACATACTTGAATTAATCCATGCATATGTCTCAAGAATTGTCAACAACGAATGGCATACGAAATAGTTAAAAATCACTTAAGCTCAAAAACAGTCCAAATATCAAACCCATCTTAATAATCAACTTTTGAACAACCAATCAACCACAAGCCTGTTAGTTACACTATCTGATCGTGTCATGCATGATATTCATAGATTACATTATTATATCTCATAAATGTGCAAGTAAAATATGAATGAAAATTGCACTTATAAACCTCATAGGCTCACTTTTCAAATCCATCTCCACTAATATAGAAATCATACTATCTAGAATCAATAGGACTTCATTAAGCTTGTAAGTTGTGTTTTGGTGTGTGCTTATGAAAGTACGAAAATGATATTTTCAATAGGATAAGAGTACTTTTTATTTCACAAACTCATTCAACTTTTTCTACACAAATGTTCTTTTTCATCCTCCTATAAATTCCATATGTCCTTTGGATTTTTGTTTGATTTTCTTTCTTTACTTTTCTTGCTTATTATTCCAATTTTTTTTCAATAATCAAGCAAGATAAATTCAACATAATTGCTCATGAAAATCAAATATTACATTGAGTACTCTCATCGCTAAGGGTAGTACAACGTATATATCAATGTTGAGTTCACGGGTGTCACTATGGATAAAATAAAACGGGGAGGCTTGAAAAGTTGAAACGGTCCAAAGATGGCCTAAATCACTTTCTAAGTGGCATTTGATTGTATCTTTTCACTTTAATGGGTTTTCAAAGGAGTTCTAGAGTTTATTGAGACTTAAAATATATCACGAACATGCACATATTACACGAACCAAAAACAGTCATACTAATCATACAAACTACCACATATACCACAAAATCCTCAAACTAGATAAATCTAACATTTATGTGCCTCTTTACTTAGGTAAAAATTTAATTTCTTTCATATATCACCGTTATTACAATCACATTAATATCATGGACTTCCGAATTGATTTAAGTGGACACGACACTATCCTAACAAAATTCAAGTGACTTAAAATTTAAAATTTGGTCTAAATTCATGCTCATGGATATTTAGTCATGTCCCGGATACTGTGGAGGTGGCCCGAACTGGGTGAGGTCTACTCCACTCTGTGTCAATTGGAAGCTCATCATTTGGTGGAGTAGAGCTTGGTATTCATGTTGGTACTTCATTTGATCATTGAATCAAGCCTGTTGTTGAGTCTGGTACTCATGTATTTTATTAACCTTCGCTTCTAGATTTACCAACCTGTCTTTGGTAAAAGCATTCTTGGAAGAGGTTCCCTCACCTTTCCTACTTCCTTGTCCAGCTTTTGTACCGCTTGTAAGGTGTTGCATGTAGGCGAAGGTTAATGTTTCACCTGGCTACAATAAGACCTCGCCCGTGTCGTATCGGATTTCGTGCTTGACACATAAGGCAGTGATCAGTTGGGGAAATAAATAACTGATGTTGTGATGCTCAGCTGAGTACACAACCCTTTGTTGGATTACCATTCCCACATCTATTGAACGCTCGATCACTATGGCAAATTGCAGAATAGCCCGCTCCCGATCGACAGTACTATAATGCCGGGTCGGCATTAACCGAGAACAGACAAAGTATTGCCAAATACGAAAATGGGTCCTAAGGTGCTTGGCTTGAAAATTTTTCACCATATCCCCCTTATACTCCCACTCCACGTAACCATCGGTTAGGGTGTTAATGACTTCGTCGTAATCAACCTGTGTTAAGTAGGTTTCATACCCGTTGTTTTGGATGTCCCTCAACCCATAGTAGGAGTTAATCACTGTCCTATTAAAGGGGACCTCAACGCCCCTCAACCATACTAATCCATCTCTAA
Organism: Elaeagnus macrophylla; assembly: GCA_029378325.1. Taxonomy (NCBI): domain Eukaryota; kingdom Viridiplantae; phylum Streptophyta; class Magnoliopsida; order Rosales; family Elaeagnaceae; genus Elaeagnus; species Elaeagnus macrophylla. The sequence continues at coordinate 29,462,113 of CM055643.1, read as the reverse complement.
CTTCTGGGACATTCCCATAATATTCTCGGACCAACGAACTTACGCCCACCTCTGGGGTGTATGCAAATTTCCTCCATCCTAAAACCTCAATTTTATCAGATATTCCCATGACGCCCACTTGGCCAAAATCCATCCCTTTCTCATTCACAAATTCCTTGTTTCTTTTGGTGGCACCTTCGTACCACTCTTGTGCCTCCCGACTTACAAACCGAGAGGCATCATAATTACGATCCTCAACTATTTTTCCCTTCACCTTAGAACGACTACCCTCACCCTCCTTTCTTTTTGGAGCCATAACAATTCTTATACTAGAATACTTCACACCCACAAATCAATTTCAAAATTTTGCAGAAAAACCCCAAAAATTGTTCCCCTCTTATCCAAATTTTTCACTTAATTCTAAATTTCAGACAAATTTCACAGATTCCAAAAAATTATTACTAAATTGAGATGAAAATGTGAAGAAATTTACCTCTTGGGAATGCAATTGAACCCTTGAAGAAAAACCCCCAAATTTGCTTGAAACCCTAGATTTTGAAGATGAAGAGAAACTTGATTTTTGGAGCAAATCTGATAAAATTGATGGAGGAAAAAGTGTTAGCAATGTTAGAATGAAGAATTAATTGAGTAAAGTTTCAATTTTGGTGAGGATTTGGGAAGAAATTGGAGAGGAGAGTAGAGAGTGTTTGGGAGAAAATGAGAGAAAGTGAGGGAAAAAATTTGGGAAAAAATTTGAAATGAGTTTGAATGTGCCCGAGTGCCCTTTTCTGGCAAATTTTCAGAGGCGCGCCACAGCACAAGTTTTTTCCCGCCTCGGCATGGACAATTTTTGAAAAATTGTGCTTGAAATAGAAAGTCCCTCTCTGCGGCACAAATATTCCTTGTCGCAGCGCACACATTTTTTGAAAATTTTTTTGTGAAATAAAGTGTCCCTCGCCGCGGCACAAATTTATCCCGCCGCAGTGCACACATTTTTTTGAAAAATTGTGCGTGAAATAGAATGTCCCTTGTCGCGGCACAAATTTACCCTACCGCTGGGCAGACATAATTTTTGAAAAATTTTGATTTGTTTGGAATTTTTGAAAACGTGCAACACATTCACCCCCAACCAAGATTTGGGAATGTCCTCATTGCCTTAAAAAACTTCTAAAAATAAAAATATGATAAAAAGAACAAAATAAATAAAAGCAACGAAAGAAATACAATACCGAATGGGTGCCTCCATTAAGGGCTTAGTTTTACGTCTTAGTAAGACGTGGCCGTTCTCGTGTTTATGAATCGAGGAGACGTATCATTTTGATGCTTTTCAAATTTGTGTCTCCTTCCAAGTATGGCTTGACACGATGCTCGTTTACCTTGAACGGTTTTTGCGTTTTGGGATTGAGCAACTCGACTACTCCGTGTGGAAGTACATTTGCAATTATATATGGTTCGCTCCACCTAGAATGAAGTTTTCTTAGAAACAAACACAAACGTAAATGTGAATTATATAATAGAACTTTCATTCCAAGAACGAAATACTTATCGAGGAGCCCTTTGTCGTGATAGCACTTAGTACGCTCCTTGTAGATTTTGGCATTTTCGTAAGCTTCGTCCCAAATTTCCTCAAGTTCTCTCAGTTGGAGTAGTCATTTTTCCCCAACTTTTGCCATGTCCATGTTGAGCTCTTTAATAGCCCAATAAGCCCAATGCTCTAGCTCAATGGGTAAGTGACATGCTTTACCAAAAATTAACCAGTAGGGGCTCATACCAATGGGTGTTTTGTATGCTGTACTATATGCCCACAAAGCATCATTCAATTTAACTAACCAATCCTTTCTTGAGGGGCGCACTGTGCGTTCCAATATTCCCTTGATTTGTCGGTTGCTCACTTCCACTTGCCCGAAGTTTGGGGATGGTATAGGATAGCCACTCTATGAGAAATGTTGTACTCTTTCAAAAGCCTGTCAAAGAGCCTATTGCAAAAGTGGCTACCTCTATCACTAATGATCGCTCTCGGTGTTCCAAACCTGCTAAAAATGTTATCCTTCGAAAATTTAACAACAACGTTAGCGTCATTAGTTCTAGTGGGTATTGCTTCTACCCATTTTGAAACATAGTCGACTGCGACTAAAATATAAGTGTAGCCAAAAGATGGGGAAAATGGACCCATGAAGTCAATTTCCCACACGTCAAATAATTCCACTACAAGATTAGATGTCAAAGGCATTTCATTACGTTTGCCTATGTTACCGGTCTTTTGAGATCTATCACATCTCATACAAAACATGTTAGCATCTTTAAATAAAGTAGGCCAATAAAATCCAAATTGTAATACATTTAGGGCCATTTTCTTACCACCACAATGTAGCTCATGGCAAAAGGTTAAGATGTTCTCATGTTCCTCTTCAGGCACACACCTCTGGATGACTTAATCTTGACATAACTTGAACAAATAGGGGTCATTCCAAAAGTATTGCCTGCAAACACTAAAAAACCTTTTCTTTTCCTGAAAAGTGATGTTAGGTCTCAAAATACCACTAGCTAGATAATTAACAATGTCAGCATACCATGGATTTGGACCTATTGTAAAGAATTGTTCATCAGGGAAGGTTTCTATGATTGTGTCCTTACTTTCACCCTCAACATTTTCATATTCAGAAATTAACCTAGACAGATGATCAGCTACTACATTTTTTGTCCTTGATCTCTAGGTCAAATTCTTGTAAAAGTAGGATCTACCTAATGAGTCTAGGCTTAGCATTCGGTTTAGTCAATAGATATCTCAAAGCAGCATGATCCGAATGAACAATAACTTTAGTTCCTACCAAGTAAGACCTAAATTTATCAAGTGACAACATAACAGCCAATAACTCTTTTTTAGTAGTGGTGTAGTTAATTTGGGCATCATTGAGTGTTTTGCTAGCATAATATATAACATGTAAACGTTTATCCACTCTTTGACCCAAAACAGCTCCTATAGCATAATCAGACGCATCACACATGATTTCAAATAGTAAAGACCAATCAGGAGCTACAATAACAGGTGCAGAAGTAAGTCTATCCTTTAAAGCATTGAAGGCAACAAGGTAATCATCATTAAAATCAAACAAAGTATCTTTGGAAAGTAGATTACATAATGGACGACTTATTTTGGAAAAATCCTTAATAAATTGTCTATAGAAACCAGCATGTCCTAGAAAACCCCATATTCCCTTAACAGATGTAGGTGGAGGCAACTTTGCAATTAAATCTACCTTAGCCTTATCTACTTCAATTCCTTTGCTAGATATGACATGTCCTAACACTATGCCCTGTTGGACCATAAAATGACTTTTTTTCCAACTAAGTGTCAAATTACATTCAATGCACTGTTCTAACACTAAAGTCAATTTATGCATGCAATCATCAAAGGAATTATCGAAAATAGTAAAGTCGTCCATAAATACCTCGATGAATTTCTCCACCATGTTTGAAAAGATCGACATCATACATCTCTGAAAGGTGGCGGATGCATTGCATAGTCCAAATGGCATCCTCTTGAAAGCGAAAGTTTCAAATGGGCATGTGAATGCTGTCTTCTCTTTATCCTCGATAGCGATGGGTACCTAATAATAACCTGAAAGACCATCCAAAAAGCAGTAGAAATCGTGCCAGCTAATCTTTCTAACATTTGATCAATGAAGGGAAGGGGGAAGTGATCCTTCTTTGTGTACAAATTCAGTTTCAAAAATCGATACACATCCTCCAACCCCTAATTATCCTAGTGGGCACTAATTCATCTTTCTCATTTTTAACCACGGTTATTCCAGATTTCTTTGGTACCACATGAATTGAACTAACCCACTTACTATCAGCAATTGGATAAATTACTCCTACTGCTAGGAGTTTCAAAACTTCTTTCTTAACAACCTCTTGCATGATTGGGTTTAGTCTTCTTTGTACTTCTTTACCGGTTTGACATTGTCCTCCAAATTGATCTTATGCATACACATTGCTGGACTGATGCCTCTAATGTCCCCAATACTCCATCCTATTGCCTTTTTATACTTCCTAAGCTCTCCAATCAATTTCTCCTCTTGAAATAATAACTGGATAAGTCTCATTCTCTCCCAAAAATACATATTTCAAATGCTTAGGTAGTTCTTTAAGTTCTAATTCAGGTGGAGCAATCTCATCATCATGTGGGACATCCAATAAATCTAAGGGTGTACTAGAGTCATCTAATGATATAGCATTGTCTAATAGATCACTGTACTCCCTAGCCTCATAGTCTAAGATATCATCTACCTCTCCAACTGTAAGTACAACCTCTTGTTTATCATCTAATCTAGCTTGCACAAAAGTATCATGAATAATGGGATCTAAACATTCAACAAATGAGTATTCATCAATAGCAGATATAGAAGGGTAAGGAGATGAATAAAAAACCTTAAAGTGTACAGTCTCTCCCAAGACTGCCATTATCAACTTTCCACTTTGGACATCAATGATGGTTTGGGTAGTAGCCATAAATGATCTACCCAAAAGAATTGTGTGCTCCTTGTCCAAAGATGGATTATCCTACATATCTATAACCACAAAATCAACAAGTATGATTAGCTCATCTACCTGTACAAGTAAGTCCTCAACCATGCCCTTCAGATATTTAACGGATCTATCAGTAAGTTGAAGGGACATTGTTGTTGGTTTTAGCTCTCCCAAACCTAGCTGCAAGAAAATTGAGTAAGACATCAAATTTATACTAGCACCTAAATCAAGCATAGCCTTAGCTACTTTCCTATCCCCCATAGTAATATTAATGATAAAGCTACCTGGATCTTTTAACTTAGGGGGTAAGTTGCATTGAAGCACCCCACTAGCAATTTCAGACACGATAACTCTTTCATTAAGCTCATACCTTCTTTTCTTAGTGTTTAGTTCTTTGAAAAATTTTGCATAAGAATGCACGTTTCTAATTACATCTAACAATGGCAAATTGATATTAACTTTCGAAAGCATGTTAAATAAATCAAAAAATTTCTTATCTTGCTTACTGTCCTTTAAACGGTGTGGAAATGGCACTAGTGGTCGATATGGCTCAGATGACTTGTGTAGCTTAGGTGGGCTAGATGACTTTCCAATTGTTGCCTTTAAAGACTCTTCATGCTTGTCACATCTTTCCTCCAATTTCTTAGAAATAGTGTTTTCATCTTCCATGTTACCTGCACTATAAGATAAATCATTAGAAAGTTCAAGTAAGTTTCCTGTCTCTTGTTTGTGCATTTGTTCAGCTAGCTGCCCCACTTGTATTTCCACTCTTTTCACTGAAGCTTCCATAGAGTCCATCCTTTCACTACAAGATTGCATGAAATTATTTAAGGTTTCCTCTATGGTCGGTTTATTTTGTGGAAATTGTAGGTTTATGTTTTGGCCTTGTGTTTGATTTTGGACGAATGGTTGGCTATTGTTTTGTTTCCAAGCAAAGTTAGGGTGATTAATCCATCTAGGGTTGTAGGTGTTCGAATAAGGGTCATTCCTAGGTCTAGGTTGGTACTCTTGCATCAAATTTGCCTCTTCATTAGTACCTGTATAAGGATCACCTGCAAAAGAACAAACGTTAGCCCCATGTCCATAAGAACCAAAAACTCCACATACCTCGTGTTTTGGCATTTGATTCATATTAGAGGTAGTGAGAAGTTGCACTTGCTTCGTCAATTTAGCAAGGTGCATAGCCATTTCGTTGGTGGAGCTTAATTCATGAACTCTAGCTCTTTTTCCTCTAGCGCACTTTTGTTGGGAATTGGCTCCCAACATCTCGAACAGTTCGTAAGTTTCATCCGCTGTTTTCTCACCCATAGCTCCTCCAGCAGCGTTGTCAACTGTGAATTGACATTGTAGTGTCAATCCATCATAGAAAAATTGATTTTGTAGCTGCAACGGGAAGTGGTGATGTGGACACTGTATTAAGAGCAATTTGAATCTGTCCCAAGCCTTATGAAAGGGTTCTCTGTCCATCTACGAAAAAGTAGCAATTTTTGTTTTTAGGTCAGACGTTTTTTGATGGGAATAGAACTTACTCATAAATTTGTTGTAAACATCGTCCCAAGTGGCCAAAGAACCGGGTGACAATGTCATGAGCCAAGACTTAGCTCTATAATTCACACATAAAAGTTAAAATGATCTTTATTAGGGATACCGTCAAAGGAGGGAAGCATGGAATAATGAATATTTTTCAACACATAATTCTGAGCTGCCTCTGTAAGTTGAATGCACGATGTGACGGTCCTAATGATAGGTCTTGCAAACTCTTTGATCATCAACTGTCTATCCACGTTGTCACCCATTACTGCTTGCAATTGTTGTTGGACTACTTTCTCTTGAATTTGATTGTGCAGTTTCTTTGATCGGTATTTGATCCTATAAATGTTGTCAATGAAGGGAGAGAGTTCCTTGTTAAGTGACCTCCTACCCTGCATACACAAAGAAAAAGCAAACAAAGATCAAGGCAACAGAGAAATTGCAATTTAAGCACTATTTTTTGATTTTTTTTGTATTTTTGAATAAAAGATAACAAATAAAATAAAAATAAATAAAATAAACAAATAAAACTAATTCAGAAACTCTAAAAAGTTAAAAAAAAAATTATTTAAAACGCCAATTCCCCGACAATGGCGCCAAAAACTTGACGTGCAAATTATAGTACTCTCACATGTACAAATCACTCGTAGAAAGTGACAAGCAAACCTCTAAGGTTGGTCTCTCAAGGAATTGTAATGGTTCTAAACAACATTTTCTTAATCTAAATAGAGTCCTAACTCAACTAAAAGACTAATTAAATAAAGTTCTAGTAAAACTAAAACTCTAAATAACTAGAGTCCTAAACCTAGTAAAACTGTAAAAGGAGTGTGGTCTGTAGCAATATTAATGGTAATGAACAATTAACGAAAATAATTACGCAAGTTCACAATTAATTCAAATAGATTTCAAATATCAATGGACGATGTATGGACGTTTAGTTTGGTTGGTCATGTTTGCATCGAAAAGTTATGGTGAAATAACATGAACGTTCTAATAAATAATGTTTACCGACTTTCCTTTTAATTACGAAAATTCATACTATCGGGTAATTCTCTTTGTTGATTAACTAATTAACATCCTACGATCGGGTATATCAAATAGCAATCAAATTATGCACAAGGAAAATAAGTCAAGCAAAAGTCAAGCAAACCAATGCTCTGACTAAGTCACTAATTTGAAGCTTTGATTAAGTATTTCAAAATATAGTTAAGGTGACGTTCCTAAAACTAAATTCTCAGATTTTTCAACCTAACTACTAATCTCAAATTGGCCCATGAAAATTCATAATTAAATATCTAAACATGCTCTTAATCAAAAGGTAAATTTATTTATTTCAAAGCAATAAAACATTCACCAAAACAGTTCTAGCAAACATGGCAACACAAACTAAACATCCATAATAAAACTAGACGCTCATGTTCATATTAAAATTCAAAGACAAATATAATGTGAACATACACTCAAAGAAGTAAGAAGAAAAGTAGAATTCTATAACAAGAAGGAAATCCTAGATCTAAATACTGCTATTGGATGGGATGACATTCTTCTCCAAAAGCTTGATCTTCGATCGTCAATGGTTTCCTTGGATTCTTAGAATGGATTCTCTTCCTTCGTTAAGTGTGAAAAAGCTCCCAAAACTGGTTGAATCTCTCGTTTGTTCACAAAATTAGAGTGTATAAAAGTTGTATGTAAAGAGGATTCTAAAGGGGGTATTAATAGATGTAAAGGGTTACACAAATCCTAATTGCAATAGGAATAGGCACGCCACGGCATACAATTTGCCCTCCGTGGCGCAACACAAAAATTGGAAATATTGGTCACAACTCGAGAGGTCCCCGCCGCGGCATATAATTTCCTCGCCGCGGCGCGCGTTGCCTTTCCTTTCTTCACATTTACCCCCTTATATATGTGCTGGCTCGTTATGTACGGCTTACATATTTTGACCCGTTTTGCCCGTAACTCGTGATCTAAGAGCCGTAAGTGTTCCGTCTTTGGGTGTTTGCATTATTCAACTCATTTGACGCTAAAAACACTTGAAATACACTAAAACATACCCGTGATTCCGAATTAATAGATTTATGAAAATAATCAAATAAACAATCATAACAAATCTATTTTTTAAACAATTAAGTACAATAAATCACGAAATGTTAGTGTTTTTTGAGCACTTATCACTTCACCAATAACTTCATAGCCTTTACGTTGTTGAACATACATTTCTTCACTTAAATAACCATTCAAACATACATATTTGACATCATTAATAAACATGTCATTTTTGATGGGTAGCTATTGCTATAATAGTTCAAATAGTGTCAAATCGAGCAATAGGAGAGAAAGTTTCTTCGAAATCAATACCTTCTTCATATATCCTTTGTCCACAATTCTTGTTGTGTTCTTGTCAACTGAGCCATCAGTTTAGAATTTTGTCTTGTAAATCTACTTCAACCCAACAACTTCTTTACCTTCTAGTAAATCCACAAGTTCCCATGTTTTGTGTGGTCGCTCAAGAGCCATAGTTTCTTCATTCATAGCAACACACCATTCTTCCTACTTGATAGCTTCTTCATAAAAAGTTGGCTCTCTGACTTGATTAAGCTTGCACACACAATCATTAGTAGGTTACTGTGTCCATGAACTTTTCTCACCAAACACTAAATCATGACCGATAATTAATTCTTTTGTGAGAGGATTATAACACCGGTAGCCTTCAGTTTCCATACTATAGCCTACAAAAATACATTTGACAATATTGTCATCTAGTTTGTCTTTCTTGAGAAGGAACATTAACAAAAACAATACCGCCAAAATTATTAGAAGGAAAAATAGTTTAGATGTCCTCTACTTCTTTGAAAATGAGCAATTTAATTATCTACCTATTATTTATGAAAAAAGTACTACACAAGTCTTATTTTTATAGAAATATGATAACACAAGTTCTATTTTTTTAAATAAAAAATATCCCTAATAAAAAATACTTCTAGATTTCATCTATTTATTATAAAAATTTATTTATGCATATTAGAAATTTTATGTCAATATAAGTTTAAAAAGGAAAATTATTCTGAAAAATTTATTTGCTTAAATATTGAAAATTATTAAAATTAAAATGCTGCAGAAAATTTCGGTATTAGAGCTAGTAAAAATTAAATAAATTTTAAAATTAGATTTATCCAACCTAACACAACAAGAGAAGTAAATTATCTAAAATATTATAAAAAATAGTTAATAAAATTAATACTCTAGTTAAGAAAAAAAAAAGAATTAATATAGAACAAGTAAA